>CM046723.1:17151208-18351208 GCA_025584915.1 Monochamus saltuarius | reverse complement strand
TTTGTTTCATTTTATAAAACTAAGAAGAATGAAAGCAAAAACAAATTAGTTAAACACACCTAAAATTTAGTTTAACATACCAACATTTGAATTCACTAACTCCATATTTTAGTTTACTAATGGCTCCACATATCCGCATACCTACGAAATGCATTATTACGGGCTTTTCTACTTTACTAAAAACGTAATATTTTTAAGAAATCTGTGGTTTTTACTAAAACAATTAAGTCGCATTTATGACGCTCTTTTCAGTTGATTAATATTCTCCATCAATGCAGTATAAATATCGTCTTACATAAACCGACAAACTAAACTGAAATCCACTAGTTAAGTCTCTTACATCTATTAATTTGGCAAAATGTATTTGAAATAATGTAAAAATAGTCATATAATCCTCTGCGTGGACGTATATAAATGATGCTGAAAAATGTAGGCAGAAACATTAGAGAGAAACTATGGATCGGTCAATGGTCGCGCGGTTTAAGACGTCAGTACTTGAATCGAGGTGACTGGATCGCTGTGGGTTCGACCCCCGCAGCCGGTAGGCCGTACATAAGCTATATTCGTGGAAAGATTGGTATGGTAGGGTGGAAGAATGTTGGCTTGGGTCAATGTGAGAGATTGATAATGGTTGACATTTGACTACCCCCCTAATTAATGAGGTTATCCAGGTTTCCGTCATTCCTGCACTGAATGGTGGTTAGGGCCTCTCCACGAATATAGCTTATATACGGTCTACCGGCTGCGGGGGTCGAACCCACAGCGATCTAGTCACCTCGATTCAAGTACTGACGCCTTAAGCCGCGCGACCACTATTGACCGATATTGAAGTAGTATTTTCAACCTTTATATCGCTGGACTACTGTCGTTTCCGCATTGTACGCTGTGCGCATTACTTTTTCTTAATGCTTTTGCAGTAGTGTTTACATTATCTTTTCAAGTGCGAAAAATGGCTTACCTATGCGTATAGCAACTTAGAGTTTATGGATACCGTTTTAATTTATGGTAAAGTAAGACAAAATGCTTTAGCAGTTTCTACTTTTACCACGGTAGTGCAACACGGGCACGAAACGGAAAATTTGCAACCCAGTCGTGGAAGAAATGGAAGTCCAGGGCTTCAACGGCTTATTGAAGTGGCTGAGGAATACATTTTAGAGATTGTTGAATAATAAAATACCCCATATAGAATTCAAATTCTGAAGGATAATAATTTAAAAAGGATAAAAAAGCCCTTTATAATTTTGAATATGTTTTAAATAGTGACGTAAAATAAATATTAATGTTTTTATTGATGTCATTTTATCTTTTTCTATGTCCACATATTCTTTGGACAAAAATAATGCGATTTTCCTTATGCCATTTTTTATTTTGGCGTCCCTGTTTCAACATACAAGGTGTTAAAGTTTAAAAAAACCATTTTTCTTAATAATCCTATTGTTTTGTAAGATACACACTTGAATTTTTGCACGCACTTTTATCTTATTACGACATTCTAATCATGTAATTTTTGTGAAAAAAATCAAAGGGTGAATGGAGGTAACTGCTTTTTCTTGAAATATCAAGTGTAGAATTTTCTTCTTATTATTTTATTTCCTTTGTAATTTTGTGTTTAAATGTTCCGTTTTGGAGAAAAACCGCAATTTGTAGTGCCCATAAATATATCATTCAAATGGAACTGAAATTTTGTGGATATACCTATTATTACAATACCTTGGCAACTTAGCAAATCGTAATACTTACTAATTAAAACAAAATGAATAATTCTAAAATTCATAAAATGTAACTTTAACACCCTTTATATTGAAAACAGGGACGCCCAAATAAGAAATGGCACAAGGAAAGTCGCATTATTGTTGTCCAAAGAATATGTGGTTAACGATATGACCTTCTATTTCGGGACCCTATATTTCCTTAGGAAATTTTTTGAAATTTTTATTCATTTATTTTTTATTATATTTTGCCGTCATGCCGGTTGCCGACTGCATGCTTGCACAATGTCCGGTTTTACAAAAAACCAGTGCCGTGCAGAAGTGTATTTTTAAATTATTTTTTAACTGCCATTTTTTATTTGGTTTACAAAATTGTATTTGTAAAAGTCCCCTGTACATTTAAACGTTTTTTTCTATAAGTTCTGAATCACCCTGTATAGGTTAGCCAAAATATGCAGTTAATGGGATGTGCTGCTTTTTTGTTACACCCTGCATACGGCTAATAATAGCCCTGTTCGCGGTAGCGATTCCGAACTAGTTCAGGATTAATTTACGGATCTGCTCAGGCGCAGTTTGCATTTGATCGTCAGAAATGCAAACTGCGCTTGCTCTCATCCGTAAATTAATCCTGAACTAGTTCGGAATCGGCTACCGCGAACAAGGCTAATATAATAATATGTTGGAGTATCTGCAGTTATTTAGATTGAATATCACAGCATTAATAACAACGTAGTTGATAAGCATATGTGAGAAACAGCATTATAAAATGCCCCAAATAAATATTGCAAATGCAATCTAGGACTACGTAACGCGAATCCGCCGCCAACGAAACACATATGCAAGATATATTCTGATAAAAGGAAGAAAACACGTATTGTGGCTTGAGGGTATGAAATTTCATATTGAATAGGAGAAAAGATTTATGTTGGATGCACTACAGTGGAATTCGTTTTAAAAGAAAGTTTACCCCGTAACCTAGCAAGCGTCTTTCCCCGATACGTTTAGAGGCGAAGATCCAACCGCTACAAGCTCAGAAATTTCATATGTTCATTTGGGAATATTGAGCGCTTGTATGGAAATTGTAGGCGTAAAAGTCTTCGGGCCACGATTTTATTCAAGCATCACTTGAGTTTTACTTCCGATAGCATACAGTTCATAAGTTCGAGGATTTAATGTCCCAAATAAAAAAATTTCAAAAGAAAAAGAAATTAAATACAATTTTTAACATTGGAAATGTTCACAAATTCGGTGTAGATACACAGGTGCAACAAAATGTATATACAACTACCTTAAATTGAGAAAAATCCAAAATCAGATCCAGTTTGTAACTTTTGATTCAAAATCAAGAAGCAAAGGCATTGTTATGGAAACCTGTCAAAGAAAGAATTCAGAAACAGAAAACTTGCCCCTTGAAATTGAAAAAGCTGCTGCAACTGCAGTAGCATACCAGATATTGTCAATAATGGAAATTTAATAAAAAATTAGTCAATGGAAAATAAGTATAATCTCTAATCTCTCTAATTAGTAAATACATTTTAAAAATAAAATCATTTCAAAACTCCAAAGCAATCCAGTTCCAACCTAGTTTAAAGTCATTGCATAAACCATATTTTATTTTAATTTTGTAACTATATTTCTACACTGTGGATAAAAATGTAAAGTTGCGGTGCGTTCTCAGGTGCGTTGACCACGATGACGTTTTTACTGCAAAGCGCGGATTGGCGGTGGCCCCTCAAGCCTCTGCCGACATTACAAAAATCATGAACCAAGGGTTGGAACTTGGATGTGGAGGTAACGGAAACCAGTCGGTGGTAGTGTGGTGAGTGGAGAAGTTCCCCGCCCCCCTTTTTGGAATAGCGGTATCTCCCCTGCAAATCATGGAAGTTGGAAATAGGTAAGAAATATTGTTAACTAACTTATATTTGTATAACTTCCAGCTGGTGGCAATATTTTCGCTCCCTTATATTTTGTGTTACTGAATAAATTATATTGTTACTGTTTTTTTGGTGTGATTAATCTACATCTGTAGTTACCCCCTTGTGCGTAGAAATAATACGTAACAATATATCAAGAACCAAGTACGAACAATTTTATAAACAATTCAGTGATTGGTGTGCATCTAAGAATATAAAATATGAAGCAAAAGAAAAGGTTTAATTAGCATTTTTTGAAGAATTATCCAAGAAGTACAAATCATCTAGTCTTTGGGCGTTCTATTATATGCTGCGGTCTACAATCTGTATGCAGCAAAATGTTGACATCAGCAAATTCAACAATTTAATTGCTTTTCTGAAAAAGCAATGAGTAGGATATAAACCAAAAGAGTCAAGAATATTAAGAAAATTATGTTTAAAAATGTTTATAAGATGCCGATGACAAAATTCTTGCTGACAAAGGTAAGAACAACAAAATGTTTGCTATTTAAAATTCATAAAAATGCATAATTTAAGATTGCCTTAATTATTATTGAACTTGGAGGATCATGCAGAGTGGACGAGTTAATTTGCTGTTAGAAAATGTAAAAAATGAAGGAATTATTTTTCATATATTCATACCGGATACGAAAATCAAAGTTTCCCAAGAATTCTTTACCACTGCCGAGTGAATATGGCCCAAGTAATACAAAAATACCTCGCCCTGCATCCTAGCCATGTCGATCATGGAAGATTTTTTGTTGGTTACAGAGGTGGTAAATGAATGAAACTTTCTGTTGGTATAAATACTTTTAGTGTAATGCCAAAGAAGATTGCTTTTTTTCTCAATTGATCACAACCTCAACGATATAGGGCACTGTTTTCCACCATCATCTACTTCACTTCTAGCCAACACAGGAGCAGACCTTCTATCTATAAAACGACATGGTGGTTGGAAGTCCAACACCGTGTGTGAAGGCTATATTGAAAAAAAAAATCGCCATTCTTGAAGAAGAGATTGTCGTTATTGAAGCTACTTTAAGTGCTTAAGAAAATTTAAGCATTGTTAATATAAATACAGACCAGCCGCATTCGTCTGGTATTAATTTTACAAATTGCCAAAGTTGTGTGTTTAATATTTAAGTAATTCAATTTAATAATAAATAATAATAATAATATCTCTACCCCTCATTCTAATCACAGGGATTAGCCCAGAAGTCGGATACTTGTGCGGGAGAGGGGGCGGCATATTATTATTAAGCAAGCCGCATTTGCGCCCAGGAACAACTTACGTTGGTAGGCCCTAACCACTATTCAGTGCAGGAATGAGGGAAACCTGGAAAACCTCATTAATTAGGGGGGTAGTCAAATATCAACCGGTATCAATCTCTCACATTGACCCAAGCTAACATTGTTCCACCCTACCATACCCGCAGAGAGGGTGCCAATCCTCTCCACGAATATAGCTTATATACGGTCTACCGGCAGCTAGGCGCGAACCAACTCCGATCTAGTCACCTCGACTCAAGTACTGACGCCTTAAACCGCGCGACCACTGACCGTAAAAGTTAAGTTAAATTATCTATTAATTGTCAAATTGACAAATCTGTTGATTCTTAATAAAAATAATCATTAAGCAGTCTATTTGTAATGTTTCACTAGTGGGGTAATATGTCACACTACTCCACTAGTGGTGTAATGACCTTCATTATTCAACTGAAACGGTGCCAAATAAACGCTGTAAGAAGACTTATAAAGCAGTTGTAGATAAACATATTTTTCATTACATTTTTGTTATTAAAATTCGTTGTGCCGAGAATGGTTTTCATTTAAGCAATATTACGTGATTCTGTTGCATAACGGATATATTTTTCAAACCAGCCTTAAAATTCGCCGCTGCAATGACTTCGCGGCAAACAAAACACCAAGACGTAATATGACAGCCGCCTCGGAGCCCGTAATACCATCCACTCGTTAATTTGCAAGACAACTGTAGTGGCGCAGCTCAACAAAGTCTCCCAGGTTTCCGTTTCCCGAGCAGTGTTTGATAGGGGTGTGCCTACAGCTCGGCGAAATATCAAATTAAGGCCGGACAGGCGTCAGGAAGGATAGGGCTGGTTCCTGACACGTTGTCAAAACAATGCAAGGACTGCTTGCTGGGATGCGAGGTGCATAGATGCGTCGTGGGCCGAGATGATGCGATTTTGTTGCAGAATATGTGCACCGGAAGAGGCACCAAAGAGAAGAGTTTACATTGTGAATTATAACTATACTCTTATTCAGTGGCGTAGCCAGAAATTTGACATGGGGGGGGTTTCAGTGAACAAAGTATTTCAGACTAGATTTCTTTAATAAAAAAAAATAAATAATTTTTAATAAATTGAAACAATAAAAAGTAATCAAAACAAATCTCATCATAAACATGTAAATAATAAACAGGTACGAACAATATTTGTTACAAAAATGACGAAAATAAGATTAGAACTTAGTTGCAGGCAGGGTTGCCACCTTTTGAATTTTATGATACGGGACACATTATTTTTTTATTATATCAGTTGAAGAGGGGAGGAAGGTTAGCGCCGCAGGCCAAAATTTTGAAATTTTCAAGATCAAATTGCTTAAAATAAGTCTAATCGCGTAGGGGCGATCGGGGCAATCTAGCGTTTCGCGATACCACAGTCGTCGAATTGGGTGCGAGCGGGGCAAATTCTGTGACAATATTTTTTTTAGTAGTTCAGGATCTTTTATAATTTTTGGTAAAAGTTTGAGCCCACAATCTAACGAATTGTAAGATTGACTATGCTTAACGCAGTGGTAGATTTGCCCAAGCTCTGCTGCAGTAACATCGATAGTTTCTTGAATATTTTCAGTTTGCAAAAAATTTTGTTAAAACTTGAGAAGATTTCGACATTTTCGCGTCTTCTATGCTCTTTTGTATTAGAGTGCTGTTTGACATCACTAAGGGCACCGTGACTAATTGAAAAATCCTTATTGCATACTAGACATCTTGCAGAAAAATTGTTTGAACCCTTTATTAGCCAAATATACTCAGTCTGCCACGTTGGTCGATAGCTGCAGAGGCGCTTTGCTTTTTTTGGTGGCGAGATGGTCCTTTTCCGAGGTCTCCATTGTCCCTATTTTTGACGTGTTTTTCTAAATATTTATCAATATCCTTTAATTTTTAAATTATTTAATGCAGATGATCCCTAACGTAAGGTTGCCGTAGGAGATCTAGTTCACTGTCCGCGTTGCTAAATCTTGGCGAACGGTATGATTGCAGGTTTGTAGTGAGACATTACCTATATGACCCAACCAACCCAACCCATGGGGAGGGTTCTGACCCCGAAAATCCCCCCCCCCCGTGGCTACGCCACTGCTCGTTTTACTCTTATATTTCTAATTTGATTTTTTTTTTAGTTATGGCATTTTCAACAAATGCGTTATATAAAAACTTTATTATAACAAAACATGCCGCGGAATATTTGAAATTTCAGACGCATGTATGTATTACTAGAAGTATTTCCCAGCTTCGCCTTAGCAACAAATACTGTCCGATTTTTCACTATCAACGGCGTTTCATACTCTATCAATCCGTCTGAACTATGTACACTTTGTAATCAGCTCAGATTGGAAACTTTACAACATATTCTTATACAGTGTCCTTATTTATGCTAGTTTAAGGCCTACTGAATTAGAAAACTTCACTCTTAACTCTTGTATTCATGCTCGACAACTTATCGCTTAGTACTGCTAAATTGATGGCTAGTTTTGAGTAAATAGTATATAAGAATCGTACTGTTTTCTTCTATTGCTATTTTGTGATCGAGATTTTTTATTTAATTATATACTTTTTTTATTCTTGTACTAATCACTTATCTGATTTTTTCATTTTATTATTGTAAATATTAGTAGCCCAAACACTCATACTGTTGGTTTATTCATTCATTGTGTAATTTGTCTTGTATCATGACATTATAACATGGAACATTTTCCTATAAATTTTTATTTTGTACTTTGTTTTTGAAGGAAAATGTTTATTTTTATTTTTAATTTGATGTTTAGAAGTAAATTAAATGATACACTTAAATATGTAATTGAATTTAATAAGTCGTAATGCAAGTAAAGGAAAGAACGCAGTAAGCGGTCGCGGTATAGGCGTGTCGCGTACTGTTCTTTGCCGGGCTGATAAATGTTGGAATTGCCATCCACCAACATTAATAAACCACGTAATTTAGAAGAACTTCAAAATCGCATTCGGGACGAAATACGCAGAGTTACCCCAGAAATCATTCATAATGTGCAAGAAGAATTTCTTCACAGACTTGCGCATTGTCAAGAAGTTGGTGGATGGCAATTCGAACATTTAATTTAAGTATAAAATTTAATCAATTGTATTTTATTTTACATACCTCAGAATTGTTACTTTTTTTATGGATAAAATTTACGTTTTCTAACATTCAATCGTCATTTACTCGAAAACTTTCCTATGTAAGAGGGCAAAATTTTGGTACTGTCTGATAGAGAATTAAACGATCTTTCAGAATCAAGGAAAAAATATGATGTTGCCATTTAAAAAAAATCGATGACGTCATTACTCGAAAACAAATGACATTTTAAAATCGCATTTTACGCTAAAATATGTATTTTTTAAATTAAAAATCGACCTGTTCGAGGATTTTTCCCAAAAAATAATTGTTTCGTTTTTATTGAATTTATTCCATACTTTTGGCGCATACTGTATAGATGTATGTTACTGTACTTTAGACCTATACCTCTTGCTATTAACTTTATGCATTTATTGTTATATCTAATTTTATTACTAAATTTATCCCTAATTCGAAATAGAAAAATAATATTTTAAGCACAAGCTAACTGTTTACATTTAATTTAAACCTATTAACAATATAGTCCAATTCTTTTTTCGCAGAAATACGTCTGCTGGAATTCTATCTCTATCTGCTCCATAAAGTTTATAGTAGAAACAATTAAAAACCAAATAATTTCTTTTTAAAAAATAATGCTACTGTTTCATACAAATACAGGCATAACGTACCTAATCGTATATGGAGGGTTAACTATGATTATGTGCAAATATTTTAAAAGGGGATAGGAAAATTAAAAATTAACCGAATCAGTCTTCAAAAAAATGTCAAACTTATTTATAAAGCGAAAATTTTTTCTATCGATATTATATTAAATCCTTATTTAACACCGCCTAAGCAACCCGTCCAGCGCACGTTTAACATTTACAGAATAAAAAATCAGCAACGTATCGGTAAAATTCGTCATAATTTAATCCCTGTGATTACGTTGCAGTTTTGTGTTCTTCAGTTCACCGGTTTGTTTTTCTAGGTTATGGGACAAGACTACCGCGGGTGCATTAAAAGTTTTCTATTGTCTATTAGTACCTACCTATTCCTTTCGTTCGATTTTCTTATAATAAATAGACATTTTATCTAGCTGTACCTACAGGAAGTATGTTTTATCGACAATGAATGGTTGTAATGGGTGAAAATATGGTTTTGCCAGTTTGTAACGAAATAATGAAAAGCAAATTCAAAATACTGTAGCTAACTGGACTAACTGTTACCTATCTATCAAGTATTATTATTAATAATAACGTTGATATTTATAGCTTCTGCATTTAGAAACGCTGTAAAATCTCAGTCGATGCTTATCATAGGTGGCGACTATCGGCAGCAAAAGAGGATTTTGCATATTTTTTAAATATCGTCTTTAGGCTTTCCTGAGCAAGTGTTTAAAATTTTTATACTTACTCATAGTTAACCCTGTATATAAAATAGGACTAAATTGGTCACATGACCGCGCAATTTTGCTTTTGCGCCATGGCCTGTCTTTTTCGTTGGTCGTACTAGGGGGTATGTGACGTCACTACTAAACAGGTCTAATATTTACACTTACCTCAGTGGTGTCGATGTCGCATCTATGACTTCCATTATAGATCTCACTCAACGCCCTGTCGCACTGGTTCAGGTCGATTTCGATAAACAGACCGACCACGTAACCGGCGGACTTAAAGAAATAGCTGTACATCCACTTACGCAGAAAATCACAGTCCTTGAACGGTTTGCTCCAGCCATTTTCGGACAGGTTGAAAGATCGCCAAAAAATATCAGTTTCTACAGTCCTATTCGGGAAAATCTTCAGTCTACTGCTAATGTTTAATGCCAAAGCTGAGTCTTGTTTCGTTACTAGAATTACTCCTAAAATGTCTCGGTGCTCGGACAACAGCTCTCTGGAGATGGCGGAAATGTTGAGGTTTTGGCCAATCTTACTAGCGACGCCTCTAGCGAGGTTGGACACGTTGGTAGTCAGTCTGGTTGGAGAGATTGTGTTAGAAAGAAATCTACTTTGACAGTGGGCATCTTGGGAGGAGGTTTTAGTGAGAACAGACGTCAGCAGAAGGAAGAAGACGAAGACCTGTTTCATTCCGTCATTACTTCCATTTTGACGACGCGCACTTTAAGGAAAACCTGAAACAAAACAAATAAATAATAATATATCCTTGAAATAACATTAGAAATTGCATACAGTAAAAAATTGTTAGTAGTTTTAATACAGGGATGCATCAAATGTATACTGAAATTTGTTTTTAATAAACATATCGTTACAGTAAAAGAAAATTTTAATACATATTATTATTCTACATAACCTCCACTTTTATGATGTAATCAACATCTTCACAGACGAATCAAAAATGAAGAAAGATTCCGGATGTGGGATTTATTCCAGATCCTTAGATATTCGATATCAGTGGACAATGGATAGGCATCCTACGATGGTACAAACGAAATTAGCAGGTATAACCGCCAAAGAAATTGCCCGTAGACATACAACGGGCAAAACGATCAGAATCTACACAGATAGTAGACAACCATTATCGTACGTAATCATAATATAATAACTAGATCAGCATGGAAATATTATCAGGCACTGATAGTAGTCTCAACCAACAACAGCATACCTGTATGTTGGGCAAGGGGATACGATCGATGCTATGGCAATAACGTGGTTGACAAACTGGCTAGGAGTGCGTCAGGTCTCAATGTTTTTCGACCCGGTATCTCCAGTATACTTTCGTTGTCAGTGTATTTGTTGAAATTATCAAAGAGGACACCCACAATGAGTTAGGAAACGGTGGGATGAAACAAATAACTATCAATTTGCTAGGAAGTTCCTAGAATTCCCTCGCATGATACAGACAAAAAGTGCTGGACACTGTTGGTTAAGGAAGCATCTTTACATCAGGTAATATGAAACTCCTCATTGAAGGGAATGTGAACAGGAAAACGAGGTAGTACTCCATGCACTCTGTGAGTGCATTGCCATTTCGTCAATCCGATAATCCATGTTGGGAGAACGATGGCATTAGAGAGACCCCCCTGAGCGACTTCACCACATATTTATCCTTATTAGATTGGTTGGCGGCTCAGGTGGATTGATCTCCTAATGGGAGCAGGTACAAGGGACCCAATGGGGCCTAAGTGCTGTAGCCTCTCTGATACCCTCCCCTCAATTCCAGATTTTCCAGTTTTATTAGTACGTTTTTCCCAACGGTTTAGAAGTTATTTTATTCCGTCATCGAAAAATTAAGATGGTCGTGTTCCACACCGTCATCATCATAAAACTGGCGTCTTCCAAGTGCTTTCTTGAGTGGTGTAAAATGGACTATACACTGAGAAAAGTCAGTTAATTAGACGAGTTTGTATACAATCTATTATTATGTGAAGTATGCATATAGAAAATTTACAAATTTTAAACTCAAATCTGGATGATACAAACCTAATAAATGAAGATATATACTCCTCCATTCCAGTAGTGTATTCAATTATTTGAAATCACTTCTTGAAACAATTAACTACAAACATGGATGGCAAATTTGTGGGGATATCAAAGTTGTCACTGTATTTTATTGAGACGTCAATAAGGTATCACAAAATATCCGTGCTTCTTAGGTGATGAATCCCCAATTCTACATAAATCTACGATGGTCTGGGAGATTTGAATATCTGACTTTCTATTGACTTTGAAATAATCTTAAAACTAATGTGATAGGGCAAACGAGTCCCCGATTCACATGCAGCGACCCCAAAAACATAAATGTTCCACGGTCAAGTTCACTTGCGTACCTCTTTAGATTTGACCTTAAAATCACCTTGAAACTAATCGGATAGTGTTAAATGAAACGACCTCAAAAACATACATCTACGATAGTCTGTTGATTTGAATATCAGTCTTTCTGTTTGATCTTGAAATAACCTCAAAGCTAATCTGATGGGGTTCATACAATCCCTGATTCAGATATAGCGACCCTAAAAACCTAAATGTATGGTCTAGTTCACTTTTGTAAAATAATAGTCGAATATGAATCTTGACTACATTATTATATTATCTGGAAAGTAGCAAACCTCAATAATAATTTTATTGAGAATATGTTTATTGTATCAATTTTATGAACAACTGTAGCAATAATTGACAGTGCTCATTGGTAATATTTTATAGCATCCAGTTTAGTAGACAATGCTTTGTGGACAGATCAGAAGAATGTAAAAATAACTAAATTTATGTTAAAAAACACAATAATAAAACATCTTCAGAAACTATTTAAATTGTTTAAAATATAATCATTAAGGCTACAACTAAAAACATCTATGTTCTTGCAGTTGTTATTATACATAAAAGTTATAGGAGAATTTTGGAGCAAGTTTGTCCCCACTACTTCTAGACTTTCTTATTTGTCTTCAATTTTCTCGCGGAGCAGATAGGTTCGGGTAAGGCATATTTTGCTTATATCACTCTTTGCGTTCACACGAAAATCTGCTACAAAAAATAAAATACAAATACTAGTGTATCTCATTTGCTACAAAATAGGAGACAATTTTACTACAACCTGTATTTGGCTTCTATGCTCTATTCTATTTAAAGCATAGGTGAAATGGTTTCTACATTTTGTGAAGTAGCTTATTTCTGAGATGGAGAAGAAATATAGATTTGATAATAAAACACTTGACAAATGTTTCGGTATTTCACAATTATGCCAAGTAGGTCGCTTCTATTCGAGGCATCAAAACAACTCTGAAAGCAATATTACTAAATTATGTTAACTCGTTTATTTTTATCTGAAGTCCAGACGAGGTAATGCGGATAAATTTATTGAAAACAATACCAGCGTCCTCTAGTTATGCTAATCAGTTCATTTTTCTCTCAAATATCTGCAAGTTTTACGCAATATATGTTATAGATCTACTTTATCTAAGTTTACTAACAAGCTTCATTTCATTTATGCAAACATCTACGTACTCGTGCTATTTATTATGGAAAAACACAGGTAGATCTAACATCAGTACATACATCAGTATTATTTTCGCCACTGTGGTATTCAGAATGTCGTCGAAAATATAGTCTACTACTAAAGCCCAGTTCGTAGAACAATTGGAAACTGTTTCAAACCAACAGATATGCATTGCATTTTCATCAAACAATGATATTTTCAATAACGAACTAAAATTTATTAAAAATGTTTTAATAAATAATGAATACCCTCCAAATTTTGTTGATAGAACATTAAAAAATATTACAGATAAAACGAACAATGTAAGACAAATAATGTAAATTATTCATACAATTAAAATTCCATACATTCCTATATTGTCAGAAAAGTTAAGAAGAATCGGTAATAAATTTAATATTCGAACAGTTTTTCAGACAACTAATACTTTAGGATGATTTTTGTCTAAAACACGTCCATAAATGATATACATATTTCAAAAATTGCATCTACAGTATACCTTGTGAATGCAATAAACATCATGTTTGAGAAACGTCTCGACCTCTGAATGTTAGAATAGAGAAACATACAAATTATATAAAAAACGGGAATTTGAAAAATCAAAAATTTGCGAACATGCTTGGGAAAACGGTCATTGTTCAATGAGGTTCGGCAAAAATTTTAGAAAAGGGGGATAATGCAACAAAAATAAAAATAAAAGAGACAGCGATTATTTTGTTGAACGAAGATAAGTATGTGCAAACGGTTCAGTAAACATTGATCATTGTTGACTACACTTGTATCAAGAAGAAGTAAGTAACAATATAATAAAAATCATTTAACATCTCTATGGAACATACCTCAATGCTATGGAAGCAGGTTAACAAATTTTAAACTGTCAAACTTGACATACGTTTAAAAATTTTTACTACGATTTTGAGAACGAAAACAGAGAGTTTTTCGAAACGTCAATAACACGGAAGTGCGCGATAGTGATGTGATTTTTGTTATTTTTACTTATCTGCTTTTTTCAGTGTGAGATTTTTTAGTTAGGCAAACTTAGTTTCGAAAATAACCCTTGACTGTTCCGTTTGGCGCAAGGGCTTATTTAATTAATCTTTATTATTTTTTCAGAAGTGTGGCAAAACCCAACAAAACTAAAGAAAAACTAAAATTATGCCACAAATAAATAGCTTCAGACAATATCTCCATATACATATTCCATCTCCATTTCGTCAACTTTGAATCAAGTAGGTATTAGTTAAGCAGGCGAAACATGTACTTTGAAATAAATATTATTGTACGCTGGTTTAAATCCCAAAATTAAATTTAATGATTTTTTATTGACAAACATAACGATAGAACTTGTCCAGCTCGTGCCTGTTAAAAATAAATATTTTAATAAAACCATTGTCAAAATCTCTGCTATCATGTGTGAATGTGAAACTCTAAATAATGAAAGCTGTTTTTTATCATTCGTTGGAAATTACATTAATTTTTATACATAAATGTATTCAATTTGATGCAGAAATAACGACAAAAGCTTTATTTGTTAAGTTAAGGTTAATATTTGCAATAATGGCGCCTATGTCTTGCCTGTCACAATGCCGTATTTCGCAAATCTTACCATGAAATCGTTGCTCTAAGAAATGCAACTTGAAATGTATATGTTAGCATCTGTAACTTGAACTGTCTATATAATAATATATCATTTTCAAGTAATATTTACTACATTTGAGGCTGTAGCGTTACTTAAAAGTAGCAGTAAAGTTGTGTCTGCCACACATTGTGTAGTAGTAGTTGAATACTTATCCCTACATTATTATTTTTATTGCATATATTTATTTATTTGTGGTTTTTCTCGTTATCCCTGTTGCATGTTTCGTCCTTTGGCGTTCCGACCCAGATATTTAATTTGGGTCATGTTTATAGTTTAGCATAGATATAGTTTTATATGGGATTTTGTGCATACTTAGCGCGTTAATAGTTATAAAAAATATGATAATATTCATAAAGGCAAAAAGTACAGTCCACATGTGACATAATCGAATAGGTACAGATATTATATAATGACGAACAGTATGAAGGTTTTCAACATTGGGAAACTACATAGTAAAATTTACTTCATAGTGAATTTAAAAAGTCATACGCATTTACTTCCGCAAGTAACGATAACGTTGTTTAGACTAATATATCAACTTGAAAGTTCCACGACTTTAAACAAACAATCAAGGTGCCTGAACGTAGCCGCGATGGTGCTGATTGGGGAGTATCCTAGCTACTTGAAAGTGGTTGCAACTTTGAAGTCATATTTTAATAACATGAATTAGTCGCTGCTACTTTTAAGTTCCAAAAACTTAACAGTCGTTCCATTGTCAACTAAGATGTCACCAAAATCAGAACAGCTATTTAGAAGTGACATAATTGTTAAGTAACCAGAAGTAGTCGAAAATACGTAGCAATAACTGTAAATTTGTTGCCTGAAGTTATTTATACAACAAAGTACAAAGCACATTCGGTGACTGTTACGTAATAGTCACTCTTTAAAGGTTCGAGTCTCAGTTAGTCTTACTATGGCGCTGATTGGGTATATCTGTAAATTTTAAATTCATGTGGTAAAAAATATTTCACCGTAAGTTGATAGTAACTACTAACAGAAATTCTACATTTTTCATTTTGTTTTTGCACCTTCTTATGCTAGTCTAAATTTCCTTCCAAACACTACCTATAAAGCCTTTCTAAATAAATTGACAATAAACCGTAGTTCGCCAGATAAGTATACTGTTTTCTTTCAGTTCCTAAAAATAAGCTCATGTTCTTGATGAAGCCGCAGAACAATTACAATAGAAAAGCAATCTTCACAGCTGGCCGCTGTAAACGAACTTTCATCGAAAACAAATTTATTTATCACAATAGGAGATAACTAATGGTGCCATTAATTTTCGATTACTTCCAGGAAAATTTATTCGCAAAATATGCATAAGAAAGTCTCACGAATATAATGTTTTCCAATCGGTTTATTCCTAGTACTTAACAAAGCGTGGCATTTTCATCAAAGCTTATTCAATTCATATGATTTATCGACTGGTGACGTTTTTAATCCAAAAATAAACCTCGGTACGTTGGCCGGAGAAAAATAACAGTTGAATATAATATGAACTGTTTGAACAGAAAAATGGAGGTTTCTCTTAATATAAATTTAACTACAAACACTAATTAAAGTAGGGTTTTTTGCTTGACGGTGACAATGAAAAGTTGACGTTTATTGAGGAGTGTCACATAAGTGTCGCTTTATTGCTTGCTATTTTTAAGCAGTAAATTTAACAGTTGTCAAATTTTGTAAAACTTACGCAGTTTAGTTTGGATAATTTTAATTGAAAAAATGATGGAAATTGAAAATAGTGACAGTGATATCCCGGATACATCTCCGGAGATTAGAAATGCTGCAGAAACTATAGATTTGTTGACAGAAAAATTAAAGAAGTTATAGAAGAAGCAATATAACCTATTTGTGACATGGTGTAAGTCGAAAGAAATTTATATATATAATATTTAGAAAACGTACTTCTCACCTATTTTTTTTTAAGCAGACACTAAAATCGTCTTCATTATGGTCGAAGAGTGATATTGACTTAAGCAAGGTAAAAAAGTTGACGGCATTTTTAAAGAGACAAAAAGTTGAATATAAGCCTGAGAAATCAAACACTTTTTCCTAAGCGGAATATACAGATTTCTCTGCAAATATTTAGACAACGTACTTTTTTTTTTAATAAGCAAAGACTAAAATTGTCTTCACTATGGCCGAAGACTGATATTGACTTAAGCTAGTTCAAAAAGTTGACGGCATTTTTAAATAGGCCAAGAGTTGAATATAAGCTTAAGAAATCAAACACTTTTTCCTAAGCGGAAATATACAGATTTCTTCGCGAAGCCGATGATGAAACATACTAAAAAATGTTAATTTTGTATATAGTAATTATTGTAAAATATGTTATTAATAGAAATATCTTCTTATAGGAAGGTCTAACTATTGAAATTTTATGTGCCTGCATATGTGACGAATTAGTAAAAATGAATGTTAAAGTTGTCGAGGCCAAAGAATCCATTTTGATAGTTGCTATTCCTGATTCAAACCAATTTCAATTCTCTCAACTTTTTGTCATTCTACAGGAAGTATGCAGCTTCAGACCTAGAAACGAAAATACACCGGCACGATTATTCTTAAAATTTAATAAAGGCAAGTGTTTTAATCAAGTGGTAGGAATGAATATTATTGCTAAAATACCAAACAATATTGTAATTATCTTACTAAAGTGTCATTGATGCGCAGGGCATTTCTTTCACGGCTACTTTATTGGTCCATGGTGGAGATGCTATTATACAATTGAAGCTACACAGAGGATGGAAAAGTTTTACAGTTGCAAAAGGATACATAGATAACGTCAATGAAATAATTGAAACAAGTAAGAAAATTTCAACTAGGCCATCAAATAATATACGAGTAATTGAATGTAGCAATAGCAGTGATGAAAATGTTACCATACCATCTGGAATTATTATTAAATATTATAAAGACTGTTCTTTCAGCATCCAAATTATGGTTGCAAATGCTAACAAATGCATTTTTTACCTTTATTCTATTTGTTATAATTAATGTTCTCGTTGTAATAAAATTAATGATTGAAAAGTTTTAATTTATTAAGTGATTGTTGATAAAACTTTGTATGCATTACTGTAACTCTCGAGCATTAATGTATCACTTTTCACTCTCAATACATAAATATTCTGTGGAAGCAATATGAATTTATATTTATTTTTCTCTAATTTAATAGATGTTCAAGTGTCACAATAACAGCGCTGAAATTAAAATTAAGCTAACACTGGATGAAATTTTTCTTTGAAAATATCTTTTATAACAACCCAATAAAGCAGGAAAATTGCAGCAGCTTTTACTTTGTGAATATTGTTTGCAACCTGCCATTCAAATAGTTTGGAAGTTTGTTTTTGCTGGAAACTTTTCTATTATACCCAGTTCCATTATTATCCCCATTAAAATGAGAGTTAAATATTGTTTCAAAATAAAACTATGTTTTGTTAACTTTCAGGCAATAAACAGCCGCTGATAGACGAACTGAAAGGGTTCATATGGCTCGTTTCAGTAATTTTCAGGACAGTTTAATGAATGCAATGTGTTTTTATGGCCGTTTCCAGGAGAGTAAGCGATAAGAGGAAACTACTGGAGCATTCGACTGAATATATCGACTCCCAAAAAATATCATTTCAAACATTTTATATTGCTTTTTGAATTATTGTCAAAATAATATAATGTATTTTTCTTACTTTGTTATATCGTTGTGTTAATTTAAATCAATAATAATACAATAATAACAATAATGTTTATTTTCACTTTAGACAATTTAGTTCACACAATGTATAGGAACAGCCAGCAACCAAAACAAGACAATAAATATAAATAGTTTAAAATACAATACACATGGAAATATTAGGTCCGATAAGATATAATGATATTTAAATAACACATAGGTACCTAATTGAAATGTTTGTCCATATATATAAAAAGCCTTTTCTGCTAAAAAAAACTGTTTTAATTGTATTTTAAATCACTAAACTTTCACATTTTATTATTTCTATCTACATATTCGTAAACTTAAATTGAAGATTTTACAGAAACATTTTTTTTGTACAAAGGGATCGATTGCACAAAAATTTATGTCTGTTTTTAAAAGCATGTATCCTTATAGTGCAATATCCGAACTATCGTACTTCCCCATCTGCTTATAGAAAGAAAAGTATTTTATATGTAAATAAATATATCGCAAATGGGTTGCCTAATAAAATATGTATATGTCTACTCTTAGTTAAAAATAATGTAATTAATTTCTTTTAATATTTTAGTCACCAGTTAAATATCTAACTATATTTAACTCAAGTTAAAGGAGGCCACCTGATGAAGCAATCCAATATTAAAATGCAGAAATAGAGCAGATCTCTTCTATTGTGGTTGAATTTCGAGTTCCCACTCCATATATAGGGTATATCAGGTTAGTAAATAGAATACATTTTTTAGATAATTATTAAATAGAGTTTTGTCTGTGGGTGTTCATTAGCATACCTAGATGTTTGGTATTAGAGAGTATGCATATGACTTCATTGATAGGAATTCCAGGAGATTTGATACATATTAGCTTAAAATACCTTTCTTAAACAGTAAAAAATGTTACAAAAGCTAATAATAAGGAATATATGGGTAGATATTGTGGGTGTAATTCAACGCAGGTTGGGGCTTTTGTCCACTGAGTAGTTAGTTTCACACAATATTGTTAATACCTGAAAATATATTAAAATATATATAATTTTATTGCGAGTACGGTGGTATATGGTTGATTGAGAAAATTATTCATAAATCACGGTTGCCAGCCTTGGAAATTTAATGAAATAAAGTATTTTCACAGGACACTAACTAACTACAGGTTATTTCAGACATCACTTCCCAGACGAATATTTTGTTTTTTTTTTGGTAAAAAGTAATTTTTACTTTTTTTTTCTGAAATGTCATAAAAGTAACAGAATTGGAATTCAGTAGACATTTTCTTCTATAGGTAAAGAAGGAAACAATTTGTTAATTTTCTCCCGTGGTTGTAAGAGGTAGAAAATGCCACCCCTTAGACTTTCTCACGTAACTTTCTCTCTAACTTACCATTTAAAAATTAATTTCAGATAATCTGACCCATTTTAAGAAAAAATTGTATTTTATAATTTTTTTGCAAGTGTAGAAAGTGGTGCTTTTCAGCATGTTGCCTAAACGACCCAAAGCGAAACAGTTTAGCAGGTGATATCTGGTTAATGTCAAACATGTTATCTAATATGATTCATTTTTGTTTAGAAGTTACAGGCAGTTTCATAGCCTGATAAATAAAACTGATAGTTGATATAACAATATTTATTGTGCTGTTTATTAATTTGACAGCGTTAAAGTGCTAAATAAAAATGCATTTATTTAAAATTGAAAGGTAAGCAGATATTGTATTTGTATATGGGTATTCCAATGGGAACGCCAGACAAGCAGCCCGAGAATACCGACGAAGATGCCCAAATAGACATCAACCTGCCTACACAGTCTTTAGCGTATCATTTCGTAGAGTTCGAGAAGAAGGTAACCCTGCTTCAAAAGGGCCATTGGTCCTACTGAAATGAATGTACAAAATGAAGAAGATGTAATAGATGCTATCGCTGCAACTCTTCAATTAGTGTTCTGTGTAGTCGTATAGTAAGTAATCTTCATTTATCACCGAATTTTGTATGGAGTGTATTAAACAAAAGAATGTTACATGTGTTTCAGCGCCAAAATGTACAAACATTACATGCTGGAGATGCTCAAAATCTCATCCGGATCTTTGCCGATGTCAGGCTTTCGTTCCAGCCGAGGGTGGACATTTTGAACAAAATTAGAATGTTTGAAGATAAATGCATTTAATTTGATTGCAAGCAAGCAAGAATATATTGAAAATTATCGCCCAATATCTACTCTTACCAATTTTTCTAAAAAAATTGAAATTATACTGTATATTCGTATACATACAACTTAGTTAAGGATCGATTAGCATTTGAACAACGTAGTTTTATGTTGAAAAGATCCACTGTAACAAGTTTATCAGTATTTACACAATGTGTCTCTGATACCTTATATAAGGGCGGTCAAGTGGATACGATTTATACAGACTTTGCCAAAGCATTAACAATAATGCATTCTTTCCCTTTAAATCTTACTTAACTGACATAATTCAGTTTGTGTCATATAATGGCTCTGTATTTTTTAAATTATATTTCCACAGGAGTACCTCAGGGCTCAAACCTCGGACCTTTATTATTTCTTCTTTTTATTAACGATATTTCTGAAGCAGTAGATTGCAATAAATTATTGTTTACTGATGATATGAAAACGTTTTCTTCAATTTGTTCCATTGATGATTGTTTAATATTACAGAATTATTTAAATAATATACATGATTGGTTTTTAAGAACACATTATATCTTTGTATCTAAATGTAAAAGTGCTTCTTATATCAGAAAAAAGTTACCAATTGTTTTCGATTATGCTATTGATGACATTACACTCAGCCGTTGTGAAACTGTTAAAGATCTTGGTGTATTATTTGATTGTGCTTTATGCTTTCGAGAATACATATTCAACAAAATAAAAGAGGCAGCAAGATCATATGGCTTCATCTGGAGTAAGTTCAGAAACTTTAACAACATTAAAACATTGAAAACATCGTACTATTCCTTCATTAGTTCGAAACAGATACGGTTCTGTAATATGGAATCTATATTTTCAATGTTACAATGGTATTGAAAAAATTCAGAAAGTTTTTAAAGTTTTTGTATTTCAGTCAAACTGAAGAAATGAATACAGATTACAACAACTCATTATAGAGATTTAATGTTTCTAGTTTAGATTTAATAAGGAAACGTTCTTCACCATCTTTTCTATATAAAATGTTGCATAATGACATTGATTGACCTGCTTTTTTGTCACAAATTTAATTTAATATACCTTGATCCAACTTAAAAGTTGTACAAACTTTTTCTCTTAATAAGCCGAAAACTAATATTTGCTTAAAATCCCCTATATATAAAATGTCTTTTAACTTTAATAAATTGTGTTATGTTTGTGATATTTATGTTAACAATTTTAAGAAATAGTGAGTACTGCTGACTGAGGACCATATATTATGTTAATTTGTTATTTAATTAACTATTTCTGCAATTGTACTATTTTTTGTTATATAATTGTAATTAACTACTCATTTTTCTGTTACAATATACATTTTAGTTATTAAGTATTTCAGCAATTTAGTGTAATTGCTCTATCAATGGAAAACTGTTGATCAATAAAGCTATTATTATTAGTGGAGACTCGGGCAAATAGAACCTAGTGGATTACAAGAACCAGTAAGATATTTTCTTCTTAAAAAAGAGTATTAGACTGACAACACTGTAATTGAGTCCATTACTGTCCACCCCATTATTGTATCTGATGATCCGGATGTCTTTAAGCTTTTTTAATTTTATGGCCGTGTTTTTATTTCAGTGTACGTAACTGGTATACATCATATATATGCCATTTTTTTATATTTCCGCGTAGAGAAACAAATAAGGTAAAATATAACCTCACTTTCCCACCTAAGCGCCTATGTTTACATGATTAAAAGTTAAATATACTAATCATTTGCGGTTTTGGCAAAAAGATCCAAGCAAAAAGAATCATGATTCCTTTTGCCCAAAATAAGGATTTAGTACTAAAATATGAACTCATTCATATGGTTGACTTTTGTAACAGAAAGTCTCTTTAAGGCTTTCGACAAGGTTAAACGAATTATTAATATATAAATTCCTTCATTTGGGTTTTAGTTATAGCTTCGCAACGTAAACTGTATGTTTCATACAATGGTTTTAAAACTAATATTCTTTTAGTTACTTCTGGTGTACTCCACAGATCTAACCTTTGTCCACCTTTTTCATTTAGTCTGTCAATGATTTATCTAAAATCTGTTATCACATATTTTTTGCCGGCGATTTAAATCTTTTTTGAAATACATTCCATTGATAATAGCTTAATTGTGGACTGGTATTCAGAGAATCAATTACCAATTAATACAAAATACGATAAGTACAAAATTTGCTAATTTTATCTAAAACTCGCCCTGTTTTATTTAACTATAACCTCCACTTATAAGTCTGAAGCATTTTAATAGTGTTGAAGAGTAAGTATGAATGAAATGTCCATGAGTATAAAACTTATTATTCAATGCTACTGCTACATAACACTGACATTTATTTTTAGAAACTTATCATATTTTAATGACGTTTTACGATTCAATCTTTTTCGTTAGTGCGATGAAAACTTGAATATTATAGATTATGTGGTACTAGACAGTAGCATTGTTTAGAGAAACACTGGTTGATATATTTGCGACTGTGGTAGCTCATTAGTTTAGTATATATGATTTTTTAAATAAATATTTAATACTAATTTTGATTTGAGTTTTGAACATTGTTGTATTTTAAAATGTTTGATATACAGTGCGTCCCTAAAGTCACGAACAAATTCATTATCAGGTAAATAAAAGACAAATCTTCTTCAAAGAAATACGGCTCCAAAATTCGATTATCAATAATTCCGGTCCAATCATTGACCTTCTGGGGACGCTGGTATTTGTTTTTGAATTTGGGTATTGTTGCCCACCCTGTAACAATTAGGAGCAACTTGTGATACATTTTTTGAAACAGCTCAGCTAGGCTAATCCGAAAATTGGAAAAAAATGTGTTGTCATTACTCGAAGGTTGATCGCCATGTATATTAAATTATTATTTGAAAAAAAAGTAAATTAAAATCAACAATCAACCTGTTTCGAGAATTTTCAATAATGTCTTTTATTTACCTAATAATGAATTTGTGCGTGACTTTAGGGACGCACTGTATATATTTCAGGTTTTAGTGACATATTTTCAAGGATGTGGTTCACTTTGGCCAGGTTGATTTCTTTTGCCCAAAGTAATGATTCTTTTTGTCCACTAGAGCGGCAAAATGAACCAAAAGCATATTTTAATTTCTAATCATTTTTAATATTTGTTATTAAAAATATTATTACTTCAATGAATTAAGAACATTCTGTATGTGCTGATCTAACAGTAAGTTAAAAACGGTTGCAACTGTACGGTAAATAATTTTTGTAGTCTTAAGATGTGTAAATTTGATTACTAAGGGTTAACTAATATTTATATTTTAAACACAAATAATAATTATTCTTATTGCAACCATCATTTTTATTTATCAGGCTACTTTGAAATATGAATTTATATTTTATAAAATGCTTGTAACTTCTAAACAAAAAAGAACTGGACCTATGTTCACATAGGAAAGCTTGTCATAGAGTTTGTAGAACACCCTGTATTACTGGTTTTCTTCCACATTCTTTAAGGTGCTAAACACCCCATTTAGTGTAAAGATGACACGACACAGGAAGTATATAGAATGATTCTCTTTTCAATTCCACTTTAATACTCTTCATTTCTAGACAATTTGAAAGAATCTTTTTCAATGGCTTTACAGAACGAGAATGAGTCTGAAAAACTTTCTTGGCGACGACTCCGGCGTACCGCCTCGGCATAAAGTCCTGCTAGTACATGGACCCGCCTGTATAGGTATCTGCAGCCAGTATCGATCCCACATTGCCAGTCCTAATTAATGTAGAGTGCCGCAACAAAAACAAAAACGGACTCTCTTCATTCTTCCGAATTAACATAAAGTATGGAGCTATCGACCGATCACCGTTATTAGGAAAGAATAATAAAAAACTGCGCCAATAGCAAAAAGTGAAACTTAATACAGGAGCTAATATAAATAAATAAATAAAAAAAATAAAGTATAGTTAACTCATTGAATGAAAACATTGATGCTTTTCCTGGTAAAGTTTAGAATTTAGAGAAGGTTCAGTTATACAGGGTAATTCAGACTTTATTTAAGAAAATTTGGGAATAGATGCGGCATGAAGAATGGAGTGAATATAGCAAAAAAATTTCGTAAAATCCTTATAGTTTCCGAGAAAAAAATATTGAAGTTCTAGTAGTTTCAAGCTTGGGCTACTGCAGTTTCTAGCAAGGCGATTTAAAATATGCCATTATTTATCGTACTAACTTTTTCGTGAGTATTTACTTTATTAGCTTTTCAAATATATAAAATGGCTTACGTGTAGCATCTAGCAGTTGATGGGTATAGCTTTGATTTATGGTGAATTGAAAATGCTATAACAGAACGATTTCCCAGCTAATTTGCAGCTACTTTTACAACGGTGTGCAGTGAGTGTAAGTGTAGTGCAGGCACAGGCGTGACGCGGGAAATTTGAAACCGATCGTGAAAGAGATGGAGGTCCAGGCCATCCAGGGCGTCCACGGCGTATTGTAGCAGTGTAGCATATCATACACAAGGGTCAATTATATTCACACCATGTACAGCGTGTCCAAGCAATAATAGCAGAGATTGGGACGAGGAGGACCGGTACCATCACCGCCACGATCTCCCGACTTCATTTGTACTTACATTTGTGGAGATATTTAAACAATGAAGTATATTTTGCACTGAAATGCAGTGAAATGATTTAGGCAAACGTATCATAGCTACAATAACTTACAAGTTGAAAACGGGCAAGAAGCAGAAACTTTTATGTCAGTTTGTAGAAACTGGGTAAGACGGGCCCAATATTCCAAGTATGTCAAACTATTTTACTATTTAATTAAAACCACAAATTAATTCTATTAATAATTATTAACAATAGTGGTAGTAACGACAAAGGCAGTTGAAATTGCTGCATTAAAATAGGTGTTGTAAAATGTAATTTACTTCTTTTCTTGGAAATCTCTTTAAATTTAAATTTTTGTCTGGTCAGCGATTATACGCCTTATCAGGTTTTACAGTGAACCAGTTTCGAGTGCCGTGAGGAAGTGTATTTTTAACAAATTTTTGAACTAATATTTTCGATTTTTTTACAAAATTGTATTTTTCCTGTACATTTCAGTTTTCTTTTAGGTAAATTCTGAATCACCCTGTATACAAGATGTTCGAAATACGAGGACTCTTACTGAAAGGATTTCTATATCTTATAGTTTTTCTACAAATACATTTAAAAAATAAAAATACAACTACAATATAAACAAAACTGCAAACTGAAATTAATACTGACTATAACATTTAACAATAATCCAATTTGTTCTGAAATCAGTACAATAGAAATTTACCTATACATTATGTTTCACTTAAGAATTAGCAATCCATATCTTCCTCATGAGTCACTTTAAAAAATATTGTACATAAAAGTTGCTTCTATCTTTATTGTACATTCCTCTAAAATATATTCGACTATACAGGGTAAAAGATTTATAACACCCTGTGTATTATTTCACTTGTAGATTCCTCATGTCTTGATTTCCTAATGGCGAAGAAAATTTTATATTGGTCGGAAATGTATTACAGGGTAATCTTTCAAATGTATTGAAAGGTCAGAACATGTGTCTGGCCGCAGTAATTATATAAAAATTAAAATATTAACATCAATAAATAGAAATGAAATCAGAACTACGTGACCGAAAACGCAATATGATTGGTAGGACGTCACACGACTTTCAGCGCAGTTTATATTTTCATAGATACAGTGTTGGTGATGTAAATCGGCGTTTTTTTCTTGTGTTTTGCGTTCTTGTGGAATTTTTTGGTTATAGATCGTGTAAATACTGTGAAAATTCGATGACGGAAGCGGGTTTTGCGTAAGCACAATCGGACAATTTGCTACAAGAGGATTTATTTAATTTTATGCTTTTGAATTTAATTAGTGTGAATCCCAACTTCATTAATGCATAAACACGGGGTGTCAAAACTAGCAGGGGTCTATTTTAACAACATGTATATTAACATTTAACGTATTTAACATTACCATAATCATTAGTGATGAACTTACAGTATTGATAAAGGTCTTATTTCTCTCGCTGGTGAAAACTACGCCGACAATGCTATTGGTTACCTCCAAACAGGGGGTTTTACTTACGTATCGTAAATGGTAGGAGCAACAAAATAAATGAAAAAAATGTAAGTTTGCTTTACCATTGATTTTGTAAAAGCCCTGTATATCTGGTAGCTTAGTAAAAAAGTTTAATACAATTCTTTACAATTATACATTTTTAATTGTTTTTCGATGAAATTAGACCTACCAACATGTATTTCCAATTAAACTTACATTAAGTGGTCTTAACAAACAACCAATATTCCAATGAGCTTAACGTTTTTTTCCGTCGTTCATTCGACGCAAGATACTCATGGTACAGTGATTATTTTTTATTAGGCGCTGCATGCTGTATACAAAATGGCACAATGCAATACTTTTTCTAGTGATAGTGCATTTTCTCTGCTCATTTAATATAATAATATCATAAACGACAAATTAACTCTTTTAAACGAACGTAATGCGTTGTCCAAAAAGATTGGAAGTAGTATACGTACGAACGTCATCTGATGTCACAAGTCTTCGCTATAGTGGCGACCGTTTTTTGGGGGCGTGGCCAGAATAAAATCTTAATTACTGTTTTTAGGCTTATTTTATCACGAATTGTCTAAGACAAACTCTTTTTCGATAAAAATAATACATTCGTCATGTATTTGTAAAAATCGTGCAATTTCCCAATTGTTTTTAACTTCAAACATATTCAGTTCAGCATAAAATTCTGTATCTACAATTTCAATTTTGTAATGAGTAAAAAAGGATCTTTACGTCAAACACTTTTTGAAACAAATATTAACAAAGAAACCATAGTGTTATTGTTATATCTTGCTGGAGCTTGATTTTTTCTTGACACACAGATAATGTGATTTATGAAATTTTCTTTTGGAATATTTTTTTCAGATATCAAGAGAAATTACTTACTGCACTATAATTTTCGTTCAAAGGCACGTGATCGTTTTTAATTTGTAATGGATTTAATAAATTTATTATTAAATTTAAATATAAGAAGGGTCAAGAACAAATTCAACCTAATGTATTGTATACACAGAGGTTACAATTTTGAAAAAACGTTTTTTCCGAAAATTAGACTCAACTACACAAAACTAATTTTAGATTCGTGTTCAGCACCTGCAAAAATAGGGGGGTTGGAATATTTAAATTGAGATTGAAAAGGTTTCCGCTAATGTAAATAATTAATTCGGTCTATTTGACCGAAAACCTTATTTTCTACACCGTGCCATCTCGGTGAGGTTGTGCAGATTTCCGACGAGATGGAAAAAAAGTTGACGTGATTCTCATCCCTAAGCCAGGTAAGAATCTAACGTTCCCATCTAGTTACAGGTCCATCAGTATCCTGCCCATGACGAGCAAAGTAGCAGAGAGGGTGATCCTGACGAGACTGCACGAGACCACTGTAGAACTGCTGACGACCAGTTCGCGTACCGCCGTGGTCACTCGATGGAGCAGCAGATTCTCAGGTTAGTAGTACTTGTTTCCTCAGGTTTCAACACCAGAGAGTCTACTGGAACAGTTGTCTTAGACGTCGCCAAGGCATTTAACAGGGTCTGGCACGATGGGCTTATCGTAAAGATGCTCGACTTTGGCTACCCAAGTCAAGTTGGTGGCGTCCTTCCTATGAGGCAGAGAGCTGCTTCCACAGATAGGGCTCCTTTCACCTATCAACCCATGGAAGGTGGAGTTCCCCAAGGAGCCGTGCTGTCCCCGCATATGTTCAACATTTTTACCGCAGATCTACCCAGGACAGAGATACTTCCTTGTGTCTCTACTCCGATGAGACCGCCATCTTGGCCCGATCCTTAGACCTGGAGATGGCGACGAGGCGACTTCAGAGATCGCTAGGCAGACTGGAGGACTGGTGTAACCGCTGGAAGGTGGCGATCAACGCGGAAAAGAATATAAGTATGATGTACTCTTGTAGGTACATAGCGCAGCTGAGAGGCCGCGTGATGTTCAATGACGAGGATATAGTGGACCGATGAAGCCAGATATCTAGGGGTGATCCTAGATAGAAGCTGACCTGGAAGCCACATTTCAACGAAGTGGTTCGCAAAGGCAAGTTCGTGAGGGCGAAACTCTACCCATTACTCAATAGATATAGTCTGACGTATGCCGGAGCGGCTTGGGGATACGTAGCGAAGACGCACCGAAATAAATTGCAGACCGTTGAGAATGTCGCCCTGCGTTGCTCGACGGGGGCCCTTGATTGAAAACACGAGCGGAGACATCCTTCACACGAGAAGAAGACCACAGCAACCAGCTGATATAGGCGGCGGTGGAATACCGACCCGATGTGGCCGCCAGATACTGGCGGCCGAGATTTCTACTCCCGGACGCGGGGTAAATTGAGACATTTTTTCTGTTTCAGGACCGCTAGGATCAAGAATAGGACTACGAACAGACATTGACTTTTCCCTATTCAACCCTGGTGTCCGCCTAGATGGGCTCCGCTATCCTATCCTTTTCCGCGATGCTGGACGACAGGGGTCTTAAGGTTCTTTGTCCTAGCGTCTCCCTAGAACCACAGTGCTAATCCGTCTTTATCCAAACCCTCACCCGGCCGGAAGAAGAAGAGAAGGCAAAATAGTGCCAGAAGATAAGCCCTCACCGACGGGGCTTGCCAGGACAGGAGAAGGTTCGCCGAGCCGTCGGCATCGGCCGCAATTGCGGTCGAGGTAGACCTGAGAAGGGAATCCACCTCTACGAGGCGTACAAGCCTACAGCGATGAATGATGTGGGTAAAGGGAGATAATCTCTCTCGACCTGGCAGATCCGAGGTAATTTATTCTGCCTAGGATATTGGCGCGGTGCCATCTCGGTCATAGAGACCGAGGCATGTTTTCGCGTTTTATACGCCAGCTTATCGACCTGTCTTGATTGATAAACAGATTGACCGAGCTGGCGGGAACTAAGGAGCTGCAACAGTGCAGTTTTTGAATATAATTTTCACCATGTGACTACGTTGGTACAGTACAATGAGCAATTATATTCTGCGCCGACTCGGTCAATGTGACCGAGATGTAATTTCATTAATTTTTTTCTTTGACTATGAGTTCAAGCAAATTGAAACTCTACAAGATGTTCATTGGCGACATAAATTAAATTCTCACGTATAATATCCCTAGTGCTTAATTTGTATTGAAAATAATTAGTAGTAGAATATACTTACTGTGTTTGTTTGTTTCAGTTTACATATACTTAGACCATAAAAAACTCAAAAATAAAAAATAATTAAAATATCAAGTAGGTACTACAAAACATATGAACGCAATTCTACATGCAACTTGAAGGAAGATGAAAGTTTCCGGATTTTCTAAAAAAAATTTATGGGAACGGAACAAAATACCATCTTCTAATTGGTTAGAAAACGTCGGTGATATTCTTGAGCGAGGAAAAAATTTCGGTGATAAATTTAAGCTCGTGGGATATAATTTTACACTAAATTAATTTGGAGGTACAAATGGAGTATCACGACATTTAGACTTTGTAACTGAAAATAATTAGATGGAACATACCAAATAATAAAAACTTTCTGTTATTGTTTGTTTTAATTTATATACATTATTAAATTCAAGAATAAAAAATAATTGAAAAATCAAGTTCTGTCAAACAAAATGTCAATCTATTTATAAACCTCAAAATTTTTTATAACATGTAGGTTTCGCAGGGGAACTGTTTTGTATGATGGAATGATCAAGTTTTTGGTGTTTTTGGGTACAGAAATCTTGAAAAATAAAATCGGTATTTTGAAGAAAAGTAATACCAAAAATAATATTCTTAATGTTTTGCTTATGTTATTGTTACTACATACGTATTTAAATTGTCCTTATATAATAATAACTCTTAAAGGAAGTTTGTCAGACACACTTTATTTGGCTGATAATGAAGTTGCCTATAAACTAATTCACTCGAAATAAACTAATTTTATTTGGTTAGTTTATAAACTATCCGATTTGATCTAGCAGGAATAAAAACAACCATTCTGGTAACACAAAATAGGCAATTCTTTGGTTATTTTCAGAAACATGATGTGGAAACGATAACCAAGCTTACACTTTAGCCATAATAATATATACCTACCTGAATTTTGCAGTGCGACTGCCTAATTATCTTTCTTGTTTTTATTCAGGCACTACCAATCTTTTCATACTCAGTGAAACATTTAACCAACTTATAAAAACTGTAGCTTGTTTCATTATATTATTTTCCAAAGGGTGAACGCTTCTACCCTTAGCTTACAAGTCCAGCCGCGATTTTGTTTGTCATCTTCCACAGAGTCGTTCCCCTTATGATTGATTAATGCTCGATTTGGCCGACAGATAGCGGACATAGAGCGATGAGAAATGGAAAAGCACGATGACGCGGAGAATTTTACGCGGCCCGCGATATTATAAATGTACTTTTTCCAGGATTTTCGCCGTTGTTTGCGAATTCAGAGATGATTTACATTGTACGGTTTGCTCTTTAATAATTATCAAGGTAAATGAACGATTAGGGCTTTATTTGAGCGAAGGGATGTAATTGCGTATTGAATTACTTGGTCTAATTGCTTTCGCTTGTTTGATCTCCGAAAATATTTTGATGAAACTGCCTTTTCATAAAGACCGTAATTTAAATATAGGGGCTATTTATACCGATATAACGTATAAGTCGCTCTCCCACTAAGAGTGCTTTCAGAAGTACGTTTGTACGGAGTCTTGCTAGAGCAACATGAGTCCCCCATAAAATATACCTGCTAGAATCTGCCAAGTTTTTTTTTCTGCAGGCCACCCACAGCCATAAACAACTTTCACGTAATAGTACCTAAATAATAATTTAATAGGTATTGCCAAGCAATATTATTTAATTATAATATATATTATAACAATTGCACCAATGAGAAAAGTTAATATTCAATTTTAATGTTAGAAACAGACTTGGGAGTACCACAAGGCTTATAACTAAGCCCAATACTATTTATTTTATATGTGAATATATTAGAATAAGTTTTGCCAAACGATTGATTTACTATGTAAGCCGAGAATCATTCCTTACTTTTATCAGAAAAATAAAAATTGAGATAAAATACTCCAGTTACTGAGCTTTCGGACAACGCATTACGTTCGTTTAAAAATTAATTTGTCGTTTATGATATTCTTATATTAAATAGACATTGATCTTGAACAAAGTTGTAAAATGAGCATAGAAAATGCATCATCACTAGAAAAAGTATTGCATTGTGCCATTCTGTATACAGCATGCAGCGCCTAATAAAAATAATCACTGTGCGATGCGTATATTGCGTCGAATGAACGACGGATAAAGACGTTAAGCTCATTGCAATATTGTTTGCTAAGACCACTTAATGTAAGTTTAATTGGAAATACATAAGTTGGTAGGTTTAATTTCATCGAAAAAATTAAAAATGTATAATTGTAAAGAATTGCAATAAACTGTTTTATTAAGCTACCAGAATGTATACAGTCATTCTCATTTATTGTATTCAGCGCATCATTTCGATTCTAAATAACATGTTCTGTATTTGCATTTACACACACACACCCCATATATTTTTCAATATTGTATCCGCCCTAGAAATATTGCCACGTCATTTTGAAACACCCTTTATTTTTATAAACACGATGAACGGAGTATTTCGCGTGATCCGCAATATTATAAATTTACTTTTTCCAGGATTTTCGGCGTTGTTTGCAAATTTAGATGATTTACTTTGTACGGTTTGCTCTTTAATAATTATCAAGGTAAATTGACGATTAGCACTTTATTTTGAGCCAAGAGATGTAATTGCGTATTGAATTACATGCTTTAATTGCTTTCCCTTGTTTGATCTCCGAAAATATTTTTATGAAAGTGCCTTTTCATAAGGACGGTAATATAATTGTAGAAGTTATTTATATAAAGGTTCAAAACAAATAAAAACAAGAGATGTATTTCCATGACGTGTAAATTTTAGATGATCTAAAAATAATCAAATTTTTATATATACCTACATACACTTTTACGTGTCTAATAAACTTGTTTATTGGGTAGTCCAGCAAAAACATTTTTATGAGTTCTAATTTATATTTTTCTACTGATCCATTTTTAGGAATTCTTCTTCAGATATTGTAACGCAAAAACATTGGTAATAGCAAAGTTTACAGAATAAATTTATTAGTTGTATCACTCTCGAACACGCCCGCCCTACCAATTCCGCTCTCTTCACCCGTCTCGGAGGCCGTTCTGTACCCAGGATCCTACACGGTGGCCGAAGCTAGAACTGTATCGTGTTATGTGCAATCGATATAGTGTGAGACAAAAAACTTTGAATATCTGTTAGTGTTTATTTTATTTTTCTTCTAAAAATTCCCGTAATATATTGTACTGTGAACAATTGTCCCACAATACGTGATTTTCCATTGTCCAAGGTATTTATTTTATATTTCAATTTATCAACTAATGTAAAGAAATAGGTCACGATATAATATTTTACGCGGTATGCCGATAAAAATTAGAATCTTCATTTGAAATATTGTCTTGATCAATGCTATAAATAATTAGAATATGAAGCAAACATTTTTCAAATGAAATATTAAACATTATTTTTGCATGAACCAACAAGTAAATTCTTTGTACTGGTATTTATTTAAAAAAGCGTAATGTGCAATAATTATGTAAGTAAGTACTTAATTATGTCATGTAAATTGTGTCATAAAAAATTTTTTCGATATTAAATTAAATCTGGTGAAATAATTTTTTATTACATTTATTACAACATTTTGTTATATTCTATGTAGAATACCAACTGAGTGATTTATTTGAAAAAAAAAAGATCCGTACCGCTTTAATAACAGCCAGCTAAGATAGTCCTGACAAATATTGAGATTCATTGCAGGCAGGACAATTCTCCTTAATGAAAGAAAAAGGCAATACTTCGTAACAAAAAAGCCTGTCAGCTTCCCTACAGAAATAATATTGTAAGCTCTATGTTGACTTGGCCTTGAAATACGCTACGTAGAAAAAAGCTTTATTGTCTCTACTTGATTACACAACAAATATACTTCAAACAAATTCTCATCTGTCCAATCTTTACTTTGACATTTCTGTCACTCGTGTTCGGCTTCTATTCATAAACTAAACTGAGGTGGCAAAACCTATCCGCTTATATGTATATGTTTTTAAAGTTCTCGAAGTTTTCTAGGTCCTCGATAACACGTCTAGAACCAAATCGAATGTAAAATATCAAAACAAAGATATTACAAAATTTATAAATTTGAAATTAAACAGGAATATAATTACAAACTAAAAAAGTACAAGAGCTTCCGTAAACAATATTGTCCTTTCCAAACATACATTTTTATTCTATGGAACATTTTAAAAGTTCTCTGTAAATGCATTCACCACATATTTTTTTGTGACATAATAAAACTGTTTTTTAACTCAAGTAGTTAAATGAAAACATTTAATTTATCTCATCATCCGCGTCCCAAAATCCACTTTAGAAATACAGACAATTTCAGATATCCTAGAATCTCCTATTGTGAAGCCAAATTACATATTTATACGCAAATTTAACATTTGCTGCAAACTTTGTACATGGAGGGATGTGCAGGATCATTATTCCTAATCCAAAGTTTCGCGAGTAATACTTGGCACTTGTGTCTAATCAGAAATCAGGATCTGGCACCGACAATATTGCATGGTGAGAGGTAACTGCAACATAATATTCTCGGAAACTAGTAAAGCAGCTCTAAACTACTGTTCAAGAAAGACTGTAATTATTACTAGTGGATTTTGAGGGGATTTGTGACAAGAATATGCTAATTTGGTTCTTATTTTGTAGCTTCCAGATGTTTACCCGACTTCTACACGAGAAAGTTGAACAATGCTCGGAGTGAAGTGTTTTCTGAGATTCTGAAGTCAACAGAAATCCGGAAGCTCCAGTCCCTACTTCTATTCTAACACTGATTCAAAACGTTAGAACATTCTTATCTTATTAAATTGCCTGTATATTGATATTTTTGTAAGAACATTTGGAAAATAATAATAATAATAATGTTTTATTATTCCAACAGGATTAAACCCAATTACAGGCATAAGCACTACAGAGTAATAAGTAGGCAATAAAAAAGACTTAAAACATACAAATTAAAAACAACTTATTCTAAGCGAGACACATATGTTTACAAATTGCATTTAATCATTAAAAAAAATATCCTAAGCCCAAGTCTAATAGCCTAAGAGTGGAGTGGTGGGAGGTGGCTCAACTGACCCTATACCTACTGCAGTCCTTTCCAATGTTATTAAACACATCGTACATAAAATATATTGGAGATATAGCCAACATATTAGTCCTAGAAGCACCAGAGTAAAATAATTGTCGTCTTGAGTTACCACGTGATTAAAACCTTGCTGGGGATAAACATTATCTTGCAAAAAAGCTAAAAACATTAAGAAACGTCTTTGAACGGAATCCAACTTTTAACGACGTATATTATAAATTGGATACCATATTATAGATCTGTATTCCATTTGTGATCTAACTAGGGAGCAAATTAAATTTTAAATGTGCGTATATTTGTAAAATATTTATATTTACGGTATATAAAACTATAAGTTCGGAATGTACAGGAGAAAATATTATTAATATGCTCCATGAAAGTAAGTTTGCTGTCAATGTTATACCTAAATCCTTGAATAGAGAAACATGACTTATGATATATCCATTAATGTTATAATTATAAAAAATATAATTGGTTTTACGAGTGAAGGACATTGTTCTATATTTAGAAATATTAAGGGACAAACAATTTAACTCACACCATGACAACATACGATCCACTCAGAGTAGGAAATGATCCCAATATGAAATGAAATTAGAATATTAAGGAGAATAATTTTTCACAAGAAACAATATGTGGGAGATCATTGATAAAGAATAAAAACAAAAGTGGACCCAAATTAGAGCCTTGCGGTACACCTGAATATGAAGAAAAAGACCGAGAAGTAAAGTTTGGATATCTGACCCTAAATTGCCTTCTTGTTAAATATGATTCCAGTAGAGTTATTAACTAATCTGAAAAAATTAAATCTTGCAATTTTGCTAGTAATATATGGTAGTTTATATGATCAAAGGCTTATTGGAAGACCATAAATATTACATCAACTTGCCCTCATCCATCCAAACTTTCAAAAATACATTGAGAAGAAACTGCAAGATTCGATATAGTAGATCTTCTCTGCACTAATACATGTTGATGTGGAGATATCAATTGCTTAATCATATAGTAAATTTCGTTATACAAGGTGGATTTAAAGACTTTACAAAAATTGTACAGCAAAAACATAGACAGATAGATATATTCTCAATATCACTATGGTTTCCTTTTTAAAATATTGGACGTACACATGCCTTTTCCAAAAAGTCGGAAATGTGGCATGTTTTAGAATAGAATTGAATAAAATACACAAAGGCTGAATAAGTGACCACAAAATGTTTATCTGTTTTAAGCAATAAATATGCATGTTTTTATCAATCGACTTTGGTAGTTCAGATATACATATACAAAATGCTGTAAACTGTTCGTTCACCATTAATATGATTTGTTTACTAATTATATGTAATAGTTTTAGTTTAGTAATTTATTCTTCACTATTTTTGTCTTGGTTACTTTTCTATTATTTGTTGTTTTGCTCACCCTAAAATTGGATTTTGTGTTGGGTGATGTATTAAATAAAAAAAAATAAAAAATAAAATAAAATATTAACAATAATTAAATAAATTAAGATAATTATTATTAATTAAATGTTCACACACATTGGTTACATTAAATTTAACATAATTTTTCTATTTCTTTATTCGCGCTCGTAGAAAAGATATTGTTCCTAACTCGCGCGGAAAGTACACCTATCGTACTAGTTAGATCAATAACTATTCAGGGTGATGCAGAACTTGTCCAAATATCTATTTTTTAATATACAGGGGCTCATAAATAAAATTTTGTAAAAAAAAACAAAAAGGGTAGTTCGAAAAAGATTTAAAAATACGCTTCTGCACTTCACATTATTATTATTATTATTAATTTTTAACATTAATTTGTAGTGTCAATTAATAAAATAATTTGACTGCATGTTACAACAGCTGTTCAAAATTTTGTCCACTAACGTGTAAACACATTTGGCCCGTATACCCAGTTTCTACTAAGACAAATGGTTTCTGGTCCTTGTCTGTTTTAAACTCCAAAGTTAATAGCGATATACTTCTCTTTCAATTATCCCCACAAAAAGAAGTTCAAAAATTTAAGTCAGGAGATTGTGGCGGCCATGATACTAGTTCTTGTTGCCCAATCTATCAGACAGCATTTTGTCGAAAAGGGGAGCACCGTCGTGCAAGAACTACATTCGGAGTCTGACAGTTAAGGGCACGTCTTCCAGAATTCTAGGCAGACTATTTTAATGGTCCCATCAAACGATCATCAACATTCCCTGCGCAAACATTTAAGGAAAGTGTTGTTGGAAATGGTCTCGTTGAATCACGTGCGTACATGAGTATTATGAATGTTCTGCGTTCGATTCTATTGAAAAATAGCTTCATATGTAACTAATACGTCAGCTGCAAATCTGGGATTTTGAGCATTTTGTAGAGTCACCATTTACAAAATCTAAACCGTAAGGAATAATCCCTTGGTATATAATGCTTGGACATGGTATGGATATAATTAAGCCTCGTGTACGATACGCCACACTGTTGATTGGGACACTCCTTGTACCTATTGAACGATTGGTCTGGTACTTATTCGGGAATTCTCTTCAACAATCTCTAAAACGTGTTTCTGAGCTGCTGCAATACGTCGTGGATGCCCTGGACCTTTATCTTTTTCACGAATCATCTGCATTCCGATGACGCTAGAGACTACAGTAGTCCAGTGATGTAAAGGTTGAAAATACTACAACTTAATAATTTTTTGTCTCAGAAACTATACAAATTTCACAAAATTGATTTACGATATTTATCCCATTTTCCATGGTGCATATATTATCACTTTTTTTATTTTGGTAAGTTATGAATCCCCTTGTATATTAAGCAACGTAAAATTGTAGGTATGCACACAAACGCGCCAGCATATAATGTGTGTTCTGCCAGCATTACATTATAAATATTAAATCCAATGTTGTCAGGGTAAGCAAGATTTATTTCCATATCTTACCGAAGAGAAATGCCTAAGACCGTTTCATAATATGTCTTCCAAAAGAGAAATATGTATGGATTACTTTTGAGAAAGGACATTACTGCATAACTATGTTGTTGATTACCAACGGCAGATTTGACATTTTATACTCTTTTGGTACTCTCTGGGAAATATTTCTGTTTTCTAATCTAATTATTAATCCACATATCGCATAATAAGTTGGCAGTGACATTTACTCCATAAAACAACTTTCTTGTCGTCGGAAAATCAATCATCTACTTGCATGTTAAAACTGGTGTAAAATTTCCGGAGATGGAATATTTTTAGTATTCCCTAAAATGATCAAATACTGCAAACTTTCTGTCATGGGGGAGAAGGATAACGAATCCTGATGCGGCGTCAAATTCTGGTAACGTGGGTGAAATATTAAGTGGTATATTTACGTCACAGGCTTCGCGGATAATGAGGTCTCACCTGGGGATTTGGAGCAGTGAAAAGACTTTCAGAGTTATTAGCAATGGTTGTTGGATGGATGTTTAAAAAAAAAGACTTAAATACCCATTTCATACTAGTCCTCGTTACAGTTGTACTGCATGTTATACTTAATATTTTTTGTTAAACAAGGCACTGCCAAAAAATTATTAGTCATTACTATCTAATTACCGTGAAGTAGACTTCCTTCTGCATTTTCAAAAATATTTAAATGAACTTTCTATTTAGAAATATGAACTATTTTGTGGAAAAATAAACATAAATGAAATTAGTTTAAATTTATTAATTTATTTATTTTCTACAGTACAGTAAAACTTACAGAATGGAACAAGAAAACAATTCTAATAACACAAAATAATACTGAACGTAACTAAGGCACATGTAAGACATTAAAACATTGAAACAACATAACAAAAGAGAATTAGGCTACAATAGTTTCTTTATTGTAACCACAGTGCAGGGAAAAGTCTATGAAATATTGGAATTTATTATACAGGCTGATTCCGAACTTATCCTATAGAATTTGGGAATATGTAGATGCGTCATGAAAAATGGAGTCGATATCGTAAAAATTGTTTTATAAAATCCTTATAGTTTTCGAAAACATTATTGAAGTTGTAGTATTTTCAACCTTTACGTCGCTGGGTTATTGTAGTCGAATATTGAAAACCGATAATTTTTGTAGGCACTAAATTTTTGTAACGCCAGTGTTCACACTAGTTTTTCAAGTGTCAAAAATTCAAAAATGGCTTACGAGTTGATGGAAATTGTTTTAATATATTACGCTGTGAAAATGCTTAGCAGAACGATTTTCCGGTGAACATGTGCCAAATGCAGTTACATTTTACAGTGGTGTGCAGTGAGTGCTAGTATAGTGCAGCGCGAGGGAAATTTGAAACCCAATCGTGGAAGAGATGGGGGTCTAGGACTTCCAAGTTCTATTGCAGCAGTGTAACATATCATACACCAGGTTCAATTATATTCGTACCATGTATAGCATGTCCAAGCATTAACACCAATGGGTAGGACGAGGATAACCGGTACCATGGCTGCCACGGTCTCCTGACTTTAATCCTTGGAATTTTTGTAGAGATATTTAAAACATGAAGTGTATCAAGTAAGTGTATTTTATATAAGAATATTATTTGAGATTTTGTTCGACGACTTTCAAGACTATCAGTAAAAATCTCAGCCGCAACTCAGAATACTGAATCCTTATGGATGGTCTCCTTGAACACACACAAATCCTTGCTTTTAAATTGTATTTATGATGTTATTATAAAAGGGCGATCATAAAACACTGGCATACTCATCCAGTCATCTAAATATAATAGATATTTACCGTTTATATAAGAAATAATATCGTTTATGAATTTGTTAAATAGGAAAGGTCCTAAATTGGAGCCTTGCGGGTCCCCATATGTAACCTGTATTTAGACGGACTAGACACCACAGGTTTGAACAAATTTCTTTATTTCTGTTAGATGTGACCGAATGAAGGCATACATCTTATTTGAAAATCAGAAAATTAACAGTTTTCATATTAGAATGATGTAATCCAGTATGTCGAATGATTTCGTAAAATCAGTATACGAGTAGGTACAATACATCCATCTGGAGACCCCCATCCAATGAATCTACCAGATGCTTGATACAAAATAACAGTGTAGTAGTTGATCTCTCCTTTATAAAGCCATGTTGATGTGCTGAAATATGATGTTTCATACGAAATAATAAGAGGCCATTCAGTAAAATCTTTCAAAAGTTGTTAAGTATGGCTGCAATCTGTAATTTTGTATTAGTTTGCTCATCCTGTTTAAAAATAGGTACAATTCTGAACATTTTCCAAATTTTTGGAAAAATGGCAGTTTTGAAAGAGAGGTCAAAAATTATTTTTAAAGGAGTTGCAAATATAGAAGCACAATCTCTAATAATGAAAACTGGTATATTATCTAAACTAATAGTAAATTAGGTTTTAAGTTAGAAACAGTTTGGCAACAAGTGCTTCGTATTAAATACAATAGTAAGTAGAGATATTTATTTTAAATTTACTAACAAAAAAGATTACCCAGCGTAATAATATAACTCAATGATTTTAAAAACTCAAATTTATTTTTATTTTAGATATTTATTGAATCCAATCTTCTTCTTGTATTCATTGTTCATATTAAATATCGAAGACCATACATCTAGCTTTATTAATATCGATTGTAAGAAAATGGACTTATATTAGATAACTTTACAATACAATAACAAATCTAGAAAAGCTGATAATAAATAATATATCTGGGCTAACAGAAGCTTATAATTTGAATATATACCTCAGTAACATGTAATTTTAATAGTAATACCTCTCTATTAAATTGCGAATGAGCATTCAGCTACTCAATTAAAGCAAATTTTTGTACAAATGTAGGATATTATCGAGGCCTTAGAATAATAGTGGAGAATATAAAACAAAGCCAACATTTCCTCCAATGCTGACAAATTTAATGCATTACACACAAATATTTATGTAACATTACAAAAACTTAACTTCACATGTCCAACACAAAATATGTTACACCACTGGTATTTGCTTTCATTCCACGCAAACTGTCACATATTACTTGTTTGTTTTGATAAACTTTGATTAGATGTTAGTTAACAACAATTGTATACAATAATCAGCGTTTGATCCCTCTATTATTGCTCAGAGATCGGAGCGTATGTAATGAGTTATGTTATATTTATGGATATACAAGGTTAACTATGACTAAGTACAAATATTTTAACCACGTGCTGAGGGAAGCCCAAAAGACAATAAAAACATTATTCCAGGATTTTAGCTTGATGTTTAAAAAATGGGGTAAAGCCCTCTTCTCCGGCGGAAAGTCGGCGCTTATATTAAGCATAATTAATGCTTACATCCGTCAACAATGTTGCGGTCGTGTAATGCAGCATTTTTAAATGCATAGACGACAAAAAATAACATTCTTATTAGTAATATTACCTGATAGATAGGTAACAGTTAATCCAGTTAGCTCCAGAGTACTTATTTTGCATTCGTTTTTCATTATTTCGTTACAAACTGGCAAAACTACATTTTCACTCATTACAACCACTCACTACCGATAAAACACACTTCTCGTAGGTACAGTTAGATAAAATGCCTATTTATTAAAAGGAATAAGTAGGTACTAATAGATAATAGAAAACTTTTAACGCACCCGCAGCAGTCTTGTCCCATAACCTAGAAAAACAAACCAGTGAACTATATTGTACGAAAATATCTATACCCGACATAAATTTAATAACTATAAAACGTTTAAAACTAAATAAGGCTCTAGAAACTGAAGAAGAGCCCAAAACTACAACGTAAACACAGGAAACTGAATTATGATATGACAGTGAATTTTACCGTTGTCTTGTTGGTTGCCTACTCTGCCTGTGTAAACGTGTGGCGGACGGGTCGCATAGGTGGCGTTAAATAAGGATTTAATATAATACCCAACAAAAAAATTTTTCGTTTTATAAGTTTGGAATTTTTTTGAAGGGTGATCCCGCTAATTCTTAATTTTCTCTATCGCCTCTTAAAATATTTGTACTTTTCATATTTAACCTTGTATATTGTCGGTTTTTACGTCAATAATTTTTGAAAGATATTACCATTACTGGTATTTAGTTTGTAAGAAAATGGTAAGTACTTACTTAACTATAACAAATATTACCGATAATTGTGACAGAGCTAAAACTAGTTAGAACTATAACTTTAAAATAATAGGAGTTCACTCCTGAGGTTTTAGATTACTCTGTATTCTGATTTTCTTTTAACTTTAGAGAAAGAAAATATGTACATCTTTGTTTAATGTTTGTTACTTCGTTGATTATGATTTACTAGACGTTAGTTTAGTTTATTAGAATATGTACTGCTGCTATTACTAATTTTGTAAAATATTTTATTAGAAACTTTGGTTGTTATTCATTTCAACTGAATTATATGTTTTGAATAAAATCATAAAAAGTAAAATATCTTTTATTTTATTATTAGGTACAGAAGCTCACTTGCCTTTTTAGTTTGTTAATTATGTTCCTATTCACAAATTAATTATAACTTTTGAAATATGTTTATTTTGACGTTTTCTAGAACATTCCAGGCTATATTCGATCCATTCTCGGCGACTTGTAAAACTTCTAGAAAACTTCAAAGTAAAGATACAAACATTGTAATTTCGGAAGCAAACAGAAACATAATTAACAAACTAAAAGGGAAGGTGAGTTTCCATATCAATACTCATTATACAATAAAATTAACATAACACAGTGGATTGTGTTAAACACACTGATATATACAGAGAAATGTGTAAAAATATACACAATTTCTTGTGAATCTCGATTAACACAGTATTGTGTTATTTTGTGTTAAAATGTGTAATTATTTTTTTACTGTGTATCCATGCACATATCACTTTCAAGGAAAAATAAATAAAAACTTGGCGTATAAATCGATCTGCCTACATATAATCAAAAATTATTGAAGCCTAAACTTTACAGCGCCGGCTAACAATAACATATTGGCTCTTTCCATCGACTCGGATATGAAATAGCGTAGCTGCACCTACAAAAACAAACTTCTGCCCCGAATACCTTCCCGTTAGCTCTAAATTAATCTCCGAACCGAGTTTTTGCCCCGCTCATTTCTTTCACTGCCGTAAATCAAATCGGAATTATTCATAGCTAGTTTAATCAATTTGCTGCTAAAACTAACGTTCGAATTCAAAAGAGAGTTTCTGGAACCACTCCAACGTGTTTACGTCCAGAAAATATATTGGCTCTGTAGGTACCTCTGAAAATAAATTATGAAAAATAGCTAGAAGTGTCTTTTTCAGAACGTTGTAATATTAAATTGGCACTCATAATTGCATATAGAGGGTGTTAGAGGTTTAACTGCCATTATTTTAATAGGGGATAGTATACAGGGCACATCCGTATTTTTGACGTTTTGAAAAACACTGTTTTCGTTCTCAAAATAGTAAATGTATTAAAAGTATGTCATAACTGTCAATCTTGACGTTGAGGTGCGCGATAGTGACGTGATTTTTGTTATTTTTTTACTTATCTGCTCTTTTCAGTGTGAGATTTTTGGTTAGGCAAACTTACTTTCAAAAATAACCCTTGACTTATCCGTTTGGCGCAAGGGCATATTTAATTAATCTTTATTTTTTCAGAAGTGTGGCAAAAACCCAATCAAACGAAAAAAAAACTAAAATTATGTCACAAATAAGCTTCAGATAATATATTTGTTTAAATACTTTTCATCCAGTAAGCAGATGGGCGAAGGATGGCCATATTTTGGATTTTGCTACTAATATTAGCAATAATAGTAGTATTTTTAAATGTTCAAACAATATTTGCAGCTTAATTGCTGAAGAGCTTGAGACCCTTGCAATTTAAATCGAATTAAACGCCTGGATGGAAACAGAAAGCAATCTGAATTATTAAATCCCCCAAACATCCTCTTATTTATCAAGTCGGCAGGGTAATAATTAACTTTTAAATAACCTAAAACTCCAAAGTTTATCGATTAAGGGACTAATTTCAATTTCACCTCGTGACTGTCTCCTCGCATACTTATTTCTCAATTTGAGGAAGTTTTTTAATTAAAGCAAATTTTAATTAAACCTTTCGGTAGTGTCGAAAGGTTATTAGACGAAGTTTAATGAAAGCACACCTTGGAACGCAAATTCTGGGAAGTGCAGGCCGAAATCTACTGAAAACATATATTCAAAGTTAAGGCACCCCGGGTAAGTTAAGGTGGCTACGTCCGCCTTCGAATTATGTTGGTACTCAACTAACATGTAAGTGTAATAATAATAATGATATAATAATATCTCTACCCCTCATTCTAATCACGAGGATTAGCCCAGAAGTCGAAGACTTGTGCGGGAGAGGGGGCGGCATATTATTATTAAGCAGGCCGCATTTGCGCCCAGGAACGACTTACGTTGGTAGGCCCTAACCACCATTCAGTGCAGGAATGAGGGAAACCTGGAAAACCTCATTAATTAGGGGGGGTAGTCAAATGTCATCCGGTATCAATCTCTCACATTGACCCAAGCCAACATTCTTCCACCCTACCATACCCGCAGAGAGGGTGCCAATCTTTCCACGAATATAGCTTATATACGGTCTACCGGCTGCCGGGGTCGAACCCACAGAGATCCACTCACCTCGATTCAAGTACTGACGCCTTAAACCGCGCGACCACTGATCATACTACTACACAAGAAAAAATAAACCTAAATTGACTACGTTCCGCCATAAAAATAGTCTTAATTATTACAGTAGGTAAATATTTTATATATTTATTACGAAATTGTAAAACTTATTCTGTCTTCAACTAGTAGTTAAAAATAAGGTAATATCTAGTTATTTTGCCCTATTATATCCTTCTATTTGCTAAAGTTCTATTTTTATTACCATATAAACCTATACAGGGTTAACTATGACTAAGTACAGAAATTTTATCCACGTGCTCAGGAAGACCTAAAAGACAATAAAAAAATTATTCCAGAATTATAGCTCGATATTTAAAAAATGGGGCAAAACCCCCTTTTCCTACGGAAAGTCGACGCCTATGATACGTATAGACTGAGAGGGCTTAGATCAAAAGATAAAACTTACATCTGTCAACAGTACTACTACCATGCGGTCGGTTTTTTGCAGCATTTCTAAATGCAGAAATGACAAAAATGAACATTTTTATTAGTAATAATACCTGATAAATACGTAGGTAGCAGTTAATCCATTAGCTCTACTCTTTTGCATTCGTTTTTCATTATTTTGTTACAAACTGGCCAAACTACAACATTTGCATTCATTATAACCACTCACTACCGATAAAACACACTTCCTGTAGGAACAGCTAGATACAATACCTATTTATTATATCTAACGAAAAAAGAAAACATTAAAATGTACCCGCGGCAGTCTTGTGCAGTAACCCACAAAATCAAACCGGAAAACTATATTGTGGGAAAGTATCTGCACACGACGCAAATGTCTTTATTTAATAACTAAAAAGCGTTTACTAATTAAAAAAGGCCTAAAAACTGAAGAATAACACACAACTACAACGTAAATACATGGTAAACACAGGAATTAAATTATGACTTGACTGGAAATTTTGCGGTCGTGTTGCTAGTTGCCTACCTTATCTACTCTGATTCTATAAACGCGTGACGGACAAGTCGCATAGGCGGCGTTAAATAAGAATTTAATATAATTGCGAAAAAAATTTTTTTCCGCTTTATAAATAAGTTTGGAATTTTTTTGAAGGGTGATTCCGTTAATTCTTAATTTTCTCTATCCCCTCTTAAAATATTTGTACTTAGTCATAGTTAACCCTGTGTATAACTTTGTTGATAACTTCTAAGGAATATATAACCATTTCAATTAACCTAATAGAAATATTATCCTATATTATGGTACAAATTTACTTGTTAATAATACTTCTACGTGAATGTGTCTTAAAAAGGTATTTTTATTGAGCAAGCTTCTTGTTATTCGCATTCAGGCATGGGGTGCAATAGGGTGTTGAAGTTGTTTTGTGTTTTGGCGATCCGCAGTGAAAACCTACTTGTGTCGTACGGGTAAATCAAAAGATAAAGCTCTACAGACGGCATAGCACACAATATTACAGAGTTGTAAAAAACGAATTCAAAAATATGAGATTATGTAAATCAAGCTAGTGATAATATATCAAATTTGAATTGAGTTCCGTTTTGAAATGTTCATTTTGTCTTTGTTTATTTGATTGGATTATACGCACACATAATTGTATAATTTAGTTGGTTATAATTTCAATCACATAGTTAATATTTTGCTGTGTCGTCAACATTGGCATAATCAATCTGCCATATATGTTGAAACTTACGGACAAATTTGCTTCACAGTTGATTTTATTTGAGCGTCCATGATGTAACAAATACTGGATTTTTTTTTGTTATTTCTAATTGGTTACTCATTAAAATTACGTTAATGCGGATAATATTAATCAATACATTTACGATGAAATATTATTAAACATTTTATCACGAAATATAATTCAGTTTTTATTTTATTATTTCTCACAATAGTAATGTTATTAAGAAGCTATAATAAAAATGTATATTTATAAGGCGCGTTATTTTTATGAAAGTTTGAAAGAACACATTATACGACAAAATATCCTGGGTTGTACAATTTGTTGAAAGGAAACCCAAAAATACAGTCTTTATATTTTATTAACATCTAAGTATCTACAGATTCTCATATACCTACTCCAACTCTACTTGTAGCTTGATATCTCTCTATCTCTCTCTTCCTATCCCTCTTCGCTATTAAAATGTATTTAATCAAACATATAATGTCTCTCGAGCACAAGTAAGTCATATAAAGGGCAATTAGGGTATATTTTGGTAATAATGTCTTTTATATTTTGACATTTTAACATAAAATTGGTCTGAATTTCTTTTAGGTTCAATTATCTTATTGGAGCTTCCATATTACTTTAGTTTTTTCCCCACATAAGGAAAAAGGCCAACGTAAACGTAAACTTTCCCTATACGGAATAGGTCAAGAACACTTTTTTACCAATTCAGAGGTCAAATTAACGTAATTTTAACTTTAAGTGTTTATTGGGAACCTAATAGCACCTCTAATAAACAGATCGATGCCTCAAAACGTATATTTTGTTTATATTTGTTCGAACACAAGTACCTAAGTCATATAAAGGGCATAATTAAGGTATATTTTCGTAATAGTGTCTTTTATATTTTGATAATTTAACATAAAATTGGTCCAGTTATCTTATTGGAATAAAATTCGACCAATTATGAACTTCCATATTACTAAAATGTTTTCCCTACATAAGGAAAAAGGCCAACAAGTATAGGTAAACTTTCCCTATACGAAATAGGTTATGCATCTTTTTTGTGACCAATTCAGAGGTAAAATTAATGTAATTTTAACTTCAAATGTTTGTTGGGTATTTACATGTTAATGTGTAAAGTCTACACCTTTAACGATACAATCCTGTGTCGACCTCGATTAACATACGATTGTGTAATTTTTTTTACAATGAACATAATAATGTTTTCCTAAATATCGAGCCCTGTTTATCGAAAATATCTTCGCGACTAACCCACGCGACTTTTCAAATTCCTTCTCACCTTCCCATTTAAATCTGAGGGGACAGTATCCTTTTCAGATCTGTCTGGATCATTCGACAAGGAACATTATCACCTCTTCTTCCCGGTGAGTTGTGTCCGATCGAAGTTTGCACGTATAAAAAGACAAAGCTTGCGATTTATTCAAAGCCTGCAAAGCTGTCCTAAAAATAGCTAAATAATTTGATAGAGTTTTTGCCTGTGTTTGCTCTACACAATTCGTGATGGATCTTTTATCCCTGCAGACTTACGAATATATCGCTGATTGGTTTATTTTTATACCTCTATATCGATATTCCGAGAAGGATTTTTTAATGAATGTCAAGCAGTCTTCAGAGAGCACGTTTGTTAACCATCTCTAGGCATCGATGACAAAAATAACATTTGGGTGTGGGCTATTATCAAGAGGGTATTTCCAAAAATAGGTACAAGTCCTAAAATAGACCGTTTAGTGAGAGATGTTTATAAAGAAAATATCTGAAATAACAAGACAGAGATCCAGAGAAAGAAGTATAATTTTTTCTGAAATTACAAAAACGTTTCATACGAGATTGCATACTGCATAGGATAATTAGTGTAGATATTGTTTTTCTAATTGCAAATTTTCTATACCAGACTGTTTTCAGAACACATGATGGAAAAAATATTTTTCAAATATATCCGTTGCTTCTCACTTGAAACTTGTAGTGTATCTCATGTTAACAAATAAAAGAGAGAGGTATAGTAGCTACTAACCTCCTAAATTTTTCTTATTCATATCTATGGCAATTTCAAATTAAGTATTTGATTCATCCATTTGTTTCATACTTTTAAAATTTTGATTTAGAGGTTCAGATAAACTTTTTTCAATCTACTACGCTAATGGCTTGGAATTAAAGAAAAATGTTGGTGAAATAAGAATACCATATTTTCTTCCAATGAATTTGTGGCTGACAGTTTCATATTTTTTTTTTGCACATATACTACGCATTATTCGATATTTTGGCGAAGGTGCCATTGTTAAAATTTAAATCGTTAAAGTCTTCTGACAAATATTGGGAATCAGGTTCCACTGTCTTAATAAACTAACAGGAGGGTAACAAAATATTCACAATCCCACGTATTGAATGATATGCCATACAATATATATGTCATACAATTATTAATTCCAGAATTATAGTTAAACTTGTATTGTTAGTATATATTATATACTTTAAATATTACTGAAAGTTACATTTAAAAGTTCGATGTGTCAGTAGTAAGCATAGATAGCGGTAGAAAAATGTTTATCAAGACGTACAAAATATATTTCATATAAATATTTACATATTCTTGACACACAAACGTTTTTTTAAAAAAGGACAGTGTATCAACAAAGTTGATTTACAACACCATGAGTCAAAAAGAGTAGAATCAAAACAAATAACTACAGTAAACAGAACAATCAATGAGACAAAATGTAAACAGAAAAAAAAAACAATTAAAAAAAACATTAAAATACAAATACTACTGAGTGAGTAGTATTTAATTATTTATATAAGGTGGGTAGAGTAGTAACTACTCTAGAAAGTAATACAATATAGCAAGAATACTGAAATACTAATTATGTACATACTTCAGTTTTATTTTTTTAAATGCAATATGATTTACTTATTCAAAATTGTTTAATATTATTTCAAATATTTGCAGTAATTCTTTAAAGTCACTTAAAACTTCAAATAAAGAAAACATAGGAACTTTATTTTTAGAATACCAATTGTTGACTCGAGTAATTCCTATGATCTAAATAAAACAAAACAATTCTTTAATCAAGTATTCTCATATTAAGTACCGAAGTTGTTTACTTGCACAGAATTCTTTAGCATCCAAACACATGTAATAGAAATTATTAAATATTAATAATATCCGAAATGTAAATTAGGTCTGTTTTCAACTGAATCTTCACGTCTTTTGTAGGCTTAATAATAATGTAATGTTAAAAAGGAAAATAAGATAAATAACAAAGAAGCTGCTTAACAACAAAAGGAAGGATTAAGTATATTTCTATAAAAAATTTTAAAATCATCTTGTACATTTATTGCACTAGAATAACTAATATCCTTGACTATATACACTATATTCAAGGCTAATATAGAAAATGTCTAAAGTTCATGAAAAGTTAACATAAACTTTTACTAGAAACATATTTCGTATTTAAATTTTCTTGTTCACTGGGAACACAAAATACAGTGTTTAATTTCTATCATAACTTACAAGCTTCATGACAGTTGATACTCATAAAAGAACTATAAATTGAGCAAAAACCAAATATACCAATAAACAACAACAAAGTTTCGTTTGAGGAGCAATCGAATATGACAATTTTAATACATTTCTCACTTTTTGCTTTTCCTTCTGCTTATTTTATTTTGTAGGGCAGGTAAATAGCGAAATAGATATTACTAAGTATTAAAATTATGTCGATCTTCAACTGAACTTGAGTATGAATTTCTTATGCGAATTTAATTTTAATATTTTTGTGATGGTCAAAAGATAAACATATAATTATGAAAAAACAGATTAAGTGTAATTTTACAAAATTTTCTTTAGATTATTGTACACATGACCTAAATAAATATACACATTTATATTTAGAATTAATATAGAAAATGTCTAAAAAGGTAAGAAAAATGTTTACTTGCTACGACACATATTTGACGTAATTCATATTTTTAAACACTTATTCCTATTCATTCTGAACACAGAATAATGTTTATTTTTTTTCACAATAAATACCAAATATGAATAGATTTTAAGTTAATAATTTTGTTTAAGAAAAAAACAGAAAATTTATTGTCACTTTTTGCGTTTCCTCTCTGTTTAATTTGTTTTGCATATTTGGTAAATGGCGAAATAGATATTATTAAGTACTTATGTCGATTGTCAACTCTATCAGAGTATGAACTTCTTTTGTGCCCATAATATTTTTGTGAAGTTCAAAAAATAAACATATACCTAACATATACCTGCACTCGATTTATATGTGAAACTACATATGAAGGAACAGCCAGTTCAATTGTCGGTCATCTCACCTATGGCATACTGATGAGGGCTAACAAGCCCGAAACCGGTCTATGTCTGGTGGAGTGGCCGACAAGGGTTCTTGGCTGTTTCACACAGATACTGCAGGTATAATTCAATGCCGGTCGGGGCATTAGCCCGCGGAGTAGTTGTTTCCTGCAGTATCATTTATAGAACATATACCTACGTTACAAATAAGCTGTTTAACAAAAAATAGTAAAGTGTATTTTCATAAATTTTTTCGGATCAATCTTATTTACTGCACTTGAATTAATATAAAAAATTTCTAAAATGCATGAAAAGCTAAGAAAAATATATTTGATATTCTTCATAATTGTAAATGTTTCTGTTTCTTTAGAATACAAAAATGCACTGTTTAATTTCTTCCATAACTTGTAAGCTTTATAAAAGTTGATACACATAAAAAACTAATTAGAACAAATACCAAATGACAACAGATTCTAAGTTGAAAATTTTGTTACAGGAAATGGCAATTTTAGTGTATCCGTCAGTTTTTGGTTTTATGTTTCCCTCTATTTATTTTGTTTTGCATGTGAGATAAATAGCGATAAACAATGTTAAGCGATTGCAATCCTAAAATTATCCTGTTCCAACAAATTTTCTAAAGAGATAAGCTCTAAGCGTGACACCATGCAAAACCCCGACGCCTTGACAGTGACGTAAAAATAAAACCAACCGACTTCCAAGCCCTCCGCATAGAGGGTTCGAAAGAGAGAGCCGAAGGGCATATAACTGTGGCCAAACAGGTGTGTACTCACATGACAACTAGAGAGAGGCCAGAGGAAAACGATTTTCCGAACGAAACAACTGCCCCGCACTCACATCGCACGTACTCTTAATCAAGTTAGTGGAAACAGTTGAAGCTCGCTCTTACGATGGCATCTCAATTTTCGTAGCAAAAAACGACGTTCGCCGCGTACGGAATGATCGAGTGTGCCGTGAGATCATCTGGGAAAGCGGCGGTCGCTTGGAAAATAGCTGCGCAGATCGACCTCGCGTCGCCATGGTTACAGGCGGGAATTTGGGCAAAAACAGCGATTAGCGCGGTTTTCGCAAGGTGGCGATCAGCGAGCGATAGGCGCTGAAAAATCGTGTATCTCGGGGTGAACAAGAAGTGGCTTCAAACTTTTTTTTAAAAAAAGGAGTTAATGATGTTAGTGCTTTTTTGGTGTTCTCTGGTAAAAAGTGTGTTACGACAAAGTTGAGGGAGTTCAATAAGTAATCAGTATTTCCTCTTGCAAAGATTTAACTCTTTAAAAAATTGATTTAGTCAACAAGAAGAGTTTAGTTTTTCTTTAATACGCACTGTACGAAAAGTTATTGTGTAAGTTAGATTTTCCAGTGTGTAGTTTAGGGTATGTAAAATTTCCGTGTTAATAGTTTTACCCACTATGGCTTTTTTATACGTTTTACAAAAAATGTGTTAAAATTACTAGTATTATAACAAAACATACATACTTAATTTAAGTAATATTTACCAACGGTGTGTTAAAAATACACTATGTTGTGTAAACTTAATACAACTCTGCATTCCATGTCTCTATTCGTGACTGGTTGAGCACAACTACCTAGCTGCAGTATATCAGCTGTTCCAACACACGTCACTATGCAATGGTGGTTGTGTAGAGTTGTTGTGTTCAGTTACCTCCCGTTCGCTTTGTTCAGATGGAGAACATTTACATTTAAATTGAACCTTGATCAAAGAAAATTGTAAGTACAGTGCGTTTCAATAACTTTGATAACATTTTGATCAGCTGTAACTTTTCTGTTTTTAAAGATATCGGAATGAAACAAAAACCATATTACATAGTGGACTAGCAAGTTTTTTCTTATTTGAAAAAAAAACAAAAGACCAGTAATTTTGAGAGATCTTAACCTAACTTATATTTTTTTAAATGGAACGCCCTGTATATTATTGGATATTTGGATTCTACTCAAAATTCCAAGCATATTTTACAAAGCATATCCTATACCTATCTTCAACTGTTTCTGAGAAATAGTTTTACAAACATGTCAAATTATCATAAAAATTGCTCTACTTGTTCATGGCACACTTTGCACTGAGCTAAAGCTGAAGTTCGGCATTGCTTGAGCCGTGCTGGTAACAATCGAGCCTTAGTATTTTGTTCTGTTGAGGAAACTGGCAGACAAGTAGAGCGATTTTTGTGATAATTTGACATGTTTGTAAAACTATTTCTCAGAAACAGTTGAAGATAGGTATAGGATATGCTTTATAAAAGATGCTTGGAATTTTGAGTAGAATCCAAATATCCAATAATATACAGGGCGTTCCATTTAAAAAAATATAAGTTAGGTTAAGATCTCTCAAAATCATTGGTCTTTTGTTTTTTTTTTCAAATAAGAAAAAACTTGCTAGTCCACTATGTAATATGGTTTTTGTTTCATTCCGATATCTTTAAAAACAGAAACGTTACAGCTGATCAAAATGTTATCAAAGTTATTGAAACGCACTGTACTTATCTAGCTATAACAAATATAGTTGATAATTTTGATAAAGCTAAAATAATTAGGACTACAACTCTTAAATATTTGGAGTTCACGGTTACTAATTGTAAGTTTAGAGAAATACAACGTTCAGATCACTACCAGTTAATATTTGTAAACTCCTATTATGTAGTGCCTAAATACCTACATCTTCTTTTAATGTTTGTTCTTTCGTTGTTTCTGATTTACTAGAACGTTATTACTTTATAAGTTTTTTATTAGGATATGACTACGACTACTACTACTACTATTAACATTGTTAAATATTTTGTTAGAAAACTTGGTTATTGTTCATTTGAACTGAATTATATATTTTTAATAAAATCATAAGAAGCAAAATATTACTGAAGATGCTATATTATTGATACGGAAACTCCTCTACTTTTTTAATTTGTTAATTATATTGTTGTTTGCTTTTAACATTATAATTTTTATATTAAGTTGATTTTGACCTTTTCTAAAACATTCCATGCTATATTCGATGCATTCTCAACTATTGGGAATATTTCTAGAAAACGTCAAAATGAAGGTAAGTATTACAAAAATTATATTTATGAAAAATTATTTCGAAAGCACAGAAACAGACCGATATGGTAGGTGACCTTCCATATCAATACCTATTTTACAATAAAATTAACATGTTAATGTGTAAAGTCTACACCTTTAATGGCACAAATAAAATTGAAATGTGTAATAGTTATACATAAAACTTGTTCTGTTAACACAGTGGATTGTGTTTAACCTTTAACACACTGCCACTGCCACATACAGAAAAATGTGTGAAACCTCGACACAGTAATGTGCTCTTTTGTGTTAAAATGTGTAAATATTTTTACAGTGTATCTAGGTGGTTGAATTTCGTGTTCCCACTCCAGAGGTTAGTAAATATATTAAATTCTTTAGATAATTATTGAATAGAGTTTTGTCTGTGGATGTTCATTAGCATACCTAGATGTTTGGTATCAGAGAACATACATATGACTTCATTGATAGGAATTGTAGGAGATTTGATACATATTAGCTTAAAATACCTTTCTTAAACAGTAAAAAAATGTTACAAAAGCTAATAATAAGGAATATATGGGTAGATATTGTGGGAGTAATTCAACGCAGGTTGGGGCTTTTGTCCACTGAGTAGTTAGTTTCACACAATATTGTTAATACCTGAAAATATATGAAAAAACTATACATAAAAGGTAAAATTTTTTATTAATTTTTATTTATTTTAGTAGGTTATGATAGTCATTGACAGTTAATCAGTTTGACGTTGTCGATATTTCATTTTGACATTCAATTTCAAATAATTTTAATTTATTGGTATAATCATCTTTATAGTTAGATATTTGACTCAAGTTAAAGGAGGCCACCTGATGAAGCAATCCTAATAAAATGCAGAAATAAGTGAGATCTCATCTATTGTGGTTGAATTTCGAGTTCCCACTCCAGAGGTTAGTAAATATATTAAATTCTTTAGATAATTATTGAATAGAGTTTTGTCTGTGGATGTTCATTAGCATACCTAGATGTTTGGTATCAGAGAACATACATATGACTTCATTGATAGAAATTGTAGGAGATTTGATACATATTAGCTTAAAATACCTTTCTTAAACAGTAAAAAACATTCCTGTTATTTGCTAACCTATTATTCAGTTCGTAAATGTCTAAAATTACTTGTTTTTGTAGAAAACACTATTTCAAGAATACGGCGCCTTTAAAAAGTTTTGTGTAAAACGTATAAAAAAGCCACAGTATGTAATGGACAAACTCACTTCACTGCAACTTCTTTTATAGAGCAAGTGAAGTGCAGTTCTCTGATCAAGAAATAAGGATAATATGGAAAAACGAACTGCCAAGTTTATCGGTACGAAGCGCAAACGTTCGGCGGAATTACTAGCTTGCGCCGTATTTTGGAGGTGGATTTAGAATTACTACTGTATAAAATTTAATAAGTAGATTCAGAAGTTGAAGCCTAATGATTAAATTCAATTTAGTTTCGGATCGAAAATAATACCGAGATAACGGAATCTGGCTGGTGGAAGTTTATGCTATTCAGATTGTAATTATAATAGAAGAGAAATTGTCAGTCTTCTACGGTTTTGACGGTGGTAAAAGTTGTAAATCATCAGCATAAAAGAAAAAAGATACATATAATGTATTAACTACGCTATATATTATCATTAACAACAGATTTAATTAAATCTATTATAAACAATGTATTAATTTGATGACCAGAATACGATTTAAATAATTGCAAAAGCAAATTCATACAAAAAAGGCCAAAGAACTGGTTTAATAATATTCTACACAGAAAAAATCTAATCTGTGGTTTAATTCAGTAATAAAGTGTATGAGATATAAACATTCTTATATTTAATTCAACACTTTCTCTCTTAAAATGACACTAAAGATAAGAATTACTTAGAGATAAATATTTTGTTAAAATATGAATAAAATATTATAGAATAGGTTATTCTTCCTTAAATTAAAGTTGTAGTGGTCATTACCAAAACTATAGAGACACAATTGAAGTATATTTTCTACATATTGCATTAAAGCTGTATGCGCTAATGAATGAGTTTGGCAGTTGGCTAGGAGAATAAGCTAAATCTATGCATCCCCTAATTTTATAAGATGCTTATAACTTAGGTAGAGCGACATCAAACATAAATTAAGTATTAATAAAATTATATTAAATAATAAGTTAATAAGTATGATACTGTCGAATAGCGAGATAACAGTAGGTATAAATAATTTATTATCTAAAGATTTTTACTATTTGAACCTCATCATAATGAAAACCTAATATAACTCAATTTGTCCCGTTTTGTAGTAGCAGCAATTTCTGATTCCTATCTATCCCTGGGAGTTTCTTCAACCTGTTTGAAAACTTCTAAACATATTTTAAAACTTCCCAAGGGAACTGATCAATCGCTTTCCATTGAATTATAAAACAGTTAAAGGGGTTTGCTCTTTTCGTCTCGCCTGGAATTTTAAAAGTCTCGCGTAGCAAAGACCATATTATATCAAACACTTAAAACTTTTTTCAATCAATGAATCTGCGACTGTAGGTATTATAAAAAATACGGCGTCAAAGACGACCATTTTTTTTTAATATAAAGCTTTAACCACTTATCCGTACTATTACAATGTACATCAAGTCACTTTAATAAATTATTTTAATTATAAGAGGAAAGAAAGTAAAGTACTTATAACGTAGCATATACAAGGTAATTAACAACTTATCCAAAAAATTTGAAAATAGATGCATTATGAAAAACGGAGTCAACATTATAAAAAGATGTAAAATCCTTATAGTTTCTGAAAAAAAAATTAAAATTATTGATGTTGTAGTATTTTCAACCTTTATATCGCTGGGCTACTGCAGCTCTAGCATCGTCGGTATACAGGCGATTCCGAATACTAAAATCCGATTGTAATATTAACGTTTTTACGATAGTGATTACATTAGTTTTTCAAGTGTCAAAAATGGATATCGTTTTAATTTATGATGATGTGAAAATACTTTAGCAAAAGGAAAGGAGTGCAAGTGTAGTGCAACGTGAGGGAAATTTAAAATCGAATCGTGTAAGAGATGGATGTCCAGGAGGTCCAAGGCGTATTGAAGCAATATGACGTATCCATACACTAGGCTGAATTATATCCGTACCATGTACAGCGTGTCCAAGCATTAATACCATAGGATTGGACGAGGAGGACTGGTACCATAGCCCCCACGATCTCCTGATTTTAAATCATTTGTACTTTTTTTGTGGGGAAATGTGTGTCCCACAGAAATGGATTGGATGTCTTGACACTTTTTATTAATCCGTAGCTGCTATTACTGCTATTACCTCCTGAAATATTTTACACTTTTTTTAACATGTAGTGATAGCTTTTATTTTCAACAAGTGTTACATTTGAAAAATACCATTGCTGCTACCAATAAAAATAGTGTGACATATGGAAAACGAAGTTTCACTGAAAAAGATGTAGGTAATTTAATACTAGTGCAATAAAGAACCACTTTTTCCACTAAATATAGTTCAGTCAAATTTTGCTTTTTGCATGAACGTAGAAAATATAGATTTTATGTAATACTAAATAAATAAAGAATAAATAAGAAGAAATATTTATAAAGAATTAGTAGTACTAATGTTGACTATTTATAATAAATCTTTAGTTTTAACAGTAAAACGATTTATTTATTTAATGGATTATCATTAAACAAATAAACTAATAGAAATGCGATAAAGATTGCGTGTTTGGATGTTTGTTACTTAACCACACATAGGCAGCTGATCGAATTTGGATGAAATTTGGCAAACAGATAGGTCATGATCAGGATTAACACAGAACCTACTTTTATAATAATATTTATAATAAGTTGTTTCGGTTGGTGATAGAGCGGTTTAAGGCGTCAGTACGTAAATCGTGTTTGCTACTCGTCGCATATTTAAATCGTACAGCCGATAGACCGCAGATCAGCTCTATTTGTGGACACGATTGGCACCTTTTCTGCAGGTATGGAAGAACGTTGACTTGAATCAATGTGAAACATTGATATCGGTTGACGTTTGACTATCCCCCAATCAATGAGGTTTTCCATGTTCCCCTCATTCCTGCATTAATAAGATGCCGCCCACCGTCCCCATTAAAATGAGAGGTAGACACATTATTATTATTTAAATATTGGGGGCTGCAACTTTACTAATACACAACATTTATGTAAAATAGCATCAACGTAGTTAAATTAACAATCTGGTGAATTCTTGGCTTCTATGAATTCTCACACGGGCAATATTGTAAGTTTCCTCTTGGAAAATTCCCTTTTATCCTGTAGAACAGATGCAATAATTATCATCACTTGCTTTCGTTTTCGAAGTACAACACGCGTTACAAAGTATAATCTAGTAATCTACATATGCTGACAAGCGACTTTAATGCAATTTGTGTCCACTGCAAGAACTGCCATCGCCTTCATTACTCCCACCCCGTACGCTGCACACAACGAATAGCAAATCGGAGTTATCAGCTTCTAGTCTGTACGCAAGACGATTTCCCGCTAGACATGTGCCAAATGCAGTTACATTTACCGCGGTAGTGCAAAGCAGGCGTGACACGGAAAATTTGCAACCGAATCGTGGAAAAGATGGAGGTCCAGGCCGTTGACAGTATATTGCCGGAAAACATTTTCATTGTTGAAAAGAATCTCCGAATAAGTACCAGGGAAATCGTTCAACAAGCACAAAGAATGTCGCATTGCAGCAGTGTGATATCATACAGGAGGCTTAATTATATCCGTACCAAGTACAGCGTTTCCAAGTATACCAAGGGATTATTTCTTACGAATTAGATTTTCTGAATGGTTGCCGCAACAAAATGCTCAAAATTTTATATTTACAGCTGACTTTCTAGTTACAGATGAAGCTATTTGTACATACACGGAATAACTCATTTTAGAGATTTTTGAAAATCTTCATCGCCCTTTCTTAAACATTTGGGCAGGAATTGTCAATGATCGCTTGTTTAGACCATATTACCAAATCGAATCAATAGGCTTCAGTATCTCGAGTTCCTTCAAAATGATCTGCCTGGACTTCTGAAAAATGTGCCCTTAGCTGTCCGACTAAAAAGTTGGCTCTCACACGATGGTGCTCCCCCTCATATTCGATAAAATATTCGGGAGTATCTTAATGAACATCAAGGGATACGACGAATTGGACGAGGAAAACTGACACTACAGCCGCCACAATACCCACATTAAATCCATTGGACTTCTTTTTGTGGGTATATTTAAAAAAAAAAAGTGTATCGCATCTAAGTGGATACTAGTGGTGATTTACGCAAACGTATCATAGCTGTTGTTTTTTATTTTGTGATCTTAGCAGGGCATTCGATTGCGTCAATCATGATAGGCTACTTTACAAACTGGAAAAATACGGAATAAGGGGTTTGGCAAATACATCGATATCTAGTTTCTTAAAAGGCAGACAACAATTTATTAAGTTAACTTCCGAGTAAACAATTGTAATGTGCAAGAGGTACGTTCACCACTAACTGAAGTATCTGTCGGGGTACCACAGGACTCTGTACTCGGCCCTGTGTTGTTCTTAATAGATGGTAATGACCTTGAAAGCTGTCTGCCATGATATGTATCTCCAACACTGTATGTCGACGACACTTCTCTAGTTATTTCCCATAGAGATACAATTATACTTGAGAACAACTGTAATGCTACGTTGGTTAATTCACGTGATTGGTACAATTCCAATTATATATATTTAAATAATTCCAAAACTAGTTACATAAGATTCCATATAGCACAGAATCATAATGCCTTAGATATTAATATTTCAGTTGGTGGTGATATCCTGGAAAGGGCGGTTATTGTTGTTGGGATTAACGATTGATGAAACTCGCAGAAAAAATCATTGTGCTGAACTATGTTCCAAACTGGCTTCTTTTTGCTACCTTCTTCGAAATCTGAAACGGGTACTTAATATGAATCAACTCATTTCTGATTATGCTCAGGCTTATAGTATAATGAAGTACGGTATATGTTTTTGGGGTTTGGCTACAATAGCATCCGACGCGTTTATTTGTTTGTGAAACGTATTATAAGAAGTTTGGTGGGTGTATCAACGTAAAACATCTTGTCGTATCTTCTTCCAAAAGTTAAATTTGCTGACACTTACATGTATATATTTGCTGGAAATCTGCACTTATGTTTATGATAATCAAAATTTATTTGCTAGGAATATCGATCATTACCATTATTTTACTAGAAACAGAAATAACTTTTATACTCCTTATTAGACTTAATATTTGTAAAAATCTGCCTTTTCTTAAACTCCTAGACATTTTCAACTGACTACCCATGGAGATTAAACTTTCTAGTACAAAAACATGTTTGTTAAATGTCTTAAAAAGTATCTAATCGATAAATATTTCTATGACATTAATGAGTTTTATTCATGTACTAATTAACTTGTTTGTCTTATTACTTGTAATATTGTTTGTATTATTTATATGTGATATATATTATGACGATATAGATTTTGTATATATCTGTATTATTATATTGTATGTGAAAATTTTGTATACATATTTATTAATGTGTGTTTGATAACGGATCCTATATTAATGTAATTATTAATCAAAAGGAGTAAAGTTACTGTATTGTATTGCCAATAACTTATTCAAAACGGACAAGAACCAAGAACGTTTGTCGTCGTTAGTAGAAACTGGGTAAGACGAGCCCAAGATGTGTTTACACGTCGGTGGACAAAATTTTGAACAGTTGTAGGATCAGGTATTTATTAAAACCACTAACCAAAAGCAGTTGAATTTGCTGATATAAAATAGGTGTTATAAAATTCTACTTATTTATTTCCTGTTTTGTCCGTTCATTTTTTATTACATTTTGCCACCATGCCGGTCGCCGACTGATTGCTTTGCCTTGCACAAGATCAGATTTTAAGTGAACTAATTTTTAGTGGCGTGCAGAAGTGTATTTTTAAATCAGTTTCGAACTGTACTTTTTGATTGTTTTTACAAAATTGTATTTGTAAGTGTTAACACGTTCAATTTATTTTTATCGGTTCTGAATCATCCTATATTCTCTAGATGAAAATGAACTTATTTTTCTTGCAGATTTGCAGTAACCGGATCTGGAAGCATATTTAAAGCAGTCATGAAAATTTTACGAACTCAATCCAAGTTTTACGGCGGGCCTACTATATATCATTTAATGGACCAGTTATTCTGATATAATTCGGCCTAACGAATGATGTAATTAATTCAATCTTCAAGGATATATTTTAGTATGCCGGAGCGTCTCAAACTTATTAATTTCGTGGAGGAGGGGAGGCGGAACTCGTTTATGGCGCTATACGGCGTCCAAGTTTGACTTAATAGCTCAGATGCTCCTTGTAAAATCATAATTACAGCCTCGTCGTTAATGTTATTGTCCACGATTATTTATTTGTGGCATCATAAAAATAATTATTGGTTTTTATCGGGAGAGGCAGCATTAAAATTTATCAAGACATGTTTATTTCTACTCAAGAAGGGTCAATAGCATGTTATAAATGTTAGTTCCAAGTTTTTTTAAATGTATGCCTCAGGAGTTCCCCAAGGATTCAATATTGGGCGACTTTGTTGCCCAATGAAATTAATTCAGTGATGTGAACGATATACTTCAAGAAAATTGACGAAATTTCAAAACGCACAGTTGTAACCTAGTAAATAGGGTCAAACCGGCAAAGAGTGAAACATTAAATTATTTGGGTAAATTAGTAATAATAATATTTATTTGCTTATAACAGTACCTACAGGTAAATGTAAAACACAAGTTAACACTAAAAGAAATAAAACAAATAGATTTAGGGAATCCCTCAGAAGAGCAACCCTGTTCGAGGGTGTACAAGTTATATAATTGTATAGAATTCAAATAAATACGTATAAAAAAGTAGAATAAGCAAATAATAAAAATATCACAGTGACAAACAAGTATACGAAAAAATGAAGCTTATTTTCCCCCATTAAAAGCCAAGGTAAGTATATACAGGGTTAACTATGACTTAGTACAAATATTTTAAGAGGGGATAGGGAAAAATAAGAATTAACGGAATCACCCTTCAAAAAAATTCCAAACTTATTTATAAAGCCAAAAAAATTTTTTTCGATATTATTTTAAATCCTTATTTAACGCCGCCAATGTAGAGTAGGCAACCAACAAGCAAGTCATGCAACAGTCGCTCAGTCGGTATCGCTGTCATGTCATAATTCAGCTCCTGTGTTTGCGTTGTAATTTTGTGTTCTTCTTCAGTCTTTAGTGGTTTATTTTAATTTTAAACGTTTTATAGTTATTAAATAAAGAAAAATGTGGCGGGTACAGATATTTTCCCATATAGTTCGCTGGTTTGTTTTTCTAGGTTATGGGACAAGACTGCCGCGGGTGCATTAAAAGTTATCTATTACCTACTTATAGTACCACCCATTCCTTTCGTCCGATTTTCTTCTAATAAATAGGCATTTTATCTAATTGTAACTACGGGAAGTGTCTTTTATCGGTAGTGAGTGGCTGTAATGAGCGAATATGTAGTTTTACCAGTTTATAAAATAATGAAAAACGAATGCAAAATACTGGAGCTAACTGGATTAACTGTTACCTATCTATCAGGTATTATTACTAATAAGAATGTTAATTTTTGTCTTTTCTACATTTAGAAACGCTACAAAAAGACGACCGTATGGTAGTTGAGATTGTTGACAGATTTATCTATGAATCTAAGCCATCTCAGTCGATTCTTATCATAGGCGCCGACTTTTCGTAGGAAAAAAGGATTTTGCCCCATTTTTTAAATATCGAGCTAAAGTTCTGGAATAAATTTGTTATTGTCTTTTAGGCCACCCTGAGCACGTAGTTAAATTTTTTGTACTTAGTCATAGTTAACCCTGTATTTGCGATCTAGACAAACGATTTATTTTAGATTCTACATTTAAGTAATAATTTTATCGGGTTTCATAACAACTCTTACAAGTACTTAGCCTAAAATATGCTGAATATTCGAAAGCACCAATGAGGAGTTTCATGTCTCTACAATATAGTTATAAATTTTTACGGAGTTTGTACAATAAGTTAAAAGATTTTGTAAGTAATATCAAGTCATTTCTATATCAAAAAAATTTCAGACATTACCAAACTCTACCTTATGGATCTCGGTTTTCACATTTATAAACTTCCCTGCTATATTGACTACAGCAGCAACTATACCCAACCGTCAAAATTCTAAAGAGTGACTCATCGCTAGCTTGTAGACAAACGAGACAGGCGAAGCGTGCGAGGAGCAACATTTCATAGGCGTACTAAATTTTAATACGAACAGGTATAAAAAAATTTCAAATATAATTGCATTACATAACATCCATTATTTTTAGTAGAAACAGTGATGTAACAGTTTTTGCTAATTTCCAATTTTAAGGTTTTTATCTTGTATTATCAATTACCTAAGGTCGAAAATAATATAGAGTAACTAATTCACAACACAGAGATTAGGTCGGAAGGTAAGGGTTGCACCACTTGAGAAGGGTTCAAAGCACACAAAATTATGTAAAATAAGTTGATGTCGAGTGAACCTAGCACATTAACAGTTTACTTTAAATGTCCCCCCTCTCCACAAATTAGAATAGCGTGCTTTTGGACGGCGATGGCCCACCATGACCTTTTACGCCTACCTGATGCGCACTATGCGGATATCACATTTAAGCCTTGTCCTCATGGACGCGAAAATCACGGATTTTTGCTTTTATATTATTCATGGCGGGAAAATCTAAAATTTTAACAAATTTTGCAAAATAGTACTAATAAGTTTGTTTTGAGCTTGTATAAACTATTCACTATTAGTTAATAGCACTGTCACTATAACGGTCACACATTAACACTTATTATATCATATCACACTGCCATATTTTAACATCACTTACACTAGTTATTTTGCCTTATTAGGTAAAGCCTCCAAGTTGCTAAGTTCTATTTTTGCTACAATATAAACGTATTTTCAACTCTGTTCATAACTTCTAAGGAATATATAATGACCGTTTCAATCAATTTAATAGAAATATTGCTCTATATTAAGGTATAAATTTACCTGTTAATAGGTAATATTTCAACGTAAATGTGTCTTTTAGAATCAAGCTTCTTGTTATAAGACAAATCTTCATGCATTAGTTGAAGTTGTTTTGTGTTTTGGCGATCTGCACTGAAAACCTGACGTGTGAGATGCCAACATTAAATCAGCCCTACGCTGTATACCACACAATATTACAGAGTTGTAAAATAACGAATTAAAAAATAATTATTGAATTCATACTTCACCTATCAAAATCAAAGCAAGCAGTGCAGATTTTATACACGTTGGTGATAATATATCGATGAGCACATCATAAGTATGATAACTAAAGGGCGGAATATATGCAAAGTGCATATATTTGCATATTTTAACAAATTTCATAAAAAATTGCATATTCCGGCAAAAATAAAATTTGTGTGCATATTTTTATGTTTTTGGTTTTATCAAAAGATTAAGTGCAACCCTTGCAGGCTAATCAGCTTACCTAATGGAGAGCAGATGTGGTCTATTCTTTTGTATTTATATTGTATAGTTTAGTTTGTCGATAGATTCCAATGTGAAAAGAGTGATTTCGAAAATATTTTATTTCAAACGCCTAAAATGCCGAAAGCCGCTTCGTGGATAAAAAATTTTTCTGGGTTGGAATTTAGTGGGGATAAAGTGTTTTGCAAAGTTTGTGCCAAAATCATTGTTTGTGAAAAGAATTTCCAAATTGATCAACACTTGAAAGCATCTATGCATAAAGCTAAGTTGCAGAAAAATAAATCTGTACCTGTTCAGCAGTGTGTGCAAACCGCATTTTAAAATGTCAAACCAAAGAGTGAAAAGGAGGTGTTTCATCAAGACTTATGCAAAGCTTTAGTTATAGCAAATATACCTTTGAAGAAACTGCAAAATACACAATTCAGGGATTTTTTGCAAAAATATTGTAATCAAAACATCCCTGACGAATCCACACTTAGAAAGAAGAATGTGCAAACAGTATACGAAACCGTAATGGGAGAAATTAAAGTTTCACTGGGCGATGAACATTTTTATATTATTGTTGATGAAAGCACAGACTCATGTGGTCGATATATCGCACATCTTATGATTGGAGGGCTTCAAGAAAATGAGCCAGAGAAGTTTTTAGTGTTTTTGTCTGACGCAGCGCCGTATATGGTTAAAGTAGGCCAAAACTTAAAAATATGTTATCCCAATATGGTACATGTCACTTGTATTTTACACGGGATAAATAGAGTTGCAGAAACTATTAGAACAGCATATCCCTTGGTGAACAAATTAATTTCAAATGTAAAGAAAGTGTTTTTGAAAGCACCTCTAAGAGTGCAGATCTATAGAGAGAAATTGCCAGGAGTTAGTTTACCCCAGAGCCTCGATGGGGAACATGGATTAAGGCCGCGATATTCTACGCAGACCATTTTGAAGCCATTAAAGACATAGTTTTAAATTTAGAAGACAATTCGCAGTGTGTAGTGCAAAGTCAAGCATTATTCAAAAATGTAAATTTAGCTAAGGAACTTGTTTTTATTAAGGTTAATTTTAGTTTTGTATCAGATATAATAACTTCGTTAGAAAGTAGGAATATAAGTTTAAGAGAATCAATTAATATTGGTGAAACTTTTTCCGACAAATGCAAAAAACTTCCCGGTGATGTAAGAAATCAAGTAAGAAGGAAACTCGAAGTTATTGTGGGAAAGAATGAAGCCTTTAAGTATTTAATGGAAGTCAAAAATATTTTTGATAGTAAACCATCCAACTAAGTAATACCTTGGCCTTATAACACTACCCAAATTAAAATATTGCCAGATCACATCGGTAGATGTTGAAAGAACTTTTTCTTTGTACAAACATATTTTTACAGACAGAAGGCAAACATTTTTATTGGAAAATTTTGAAAAATATATCGTTATAAATGCATTTTATACTATTTCAGATTGAAAATTTTACCTATTAAGTTTTTCTTTTAATTTTACTTAAAATAAATAATTTTTGTAAGAGTCGGCGTTTCTTTATTTCCATTTTTCCATGTTATATTCAAGGCATATAATTGCATATTTTGACAAATAAATGCATATTGTTGCATATTTCAGAGAAAAACGATGCATATATATGCGCATATTTTAACTGAATTGACGTGCATATATTCCGCCCTTTGATGTTAACTCAGTTGAAGTTAGTAGCGTAAATTTGAAATTTGAAATAATGTTCGGCCAAACAGTGTAGCTTTTATCAGGCTCCGCCCATCTGCGCTTCAACGGCAACTTTAAGATTGTACCCCTGTAAGTTAGGCAATTGTATGCAGAAATTTAGCAAAACATGTCTTCTTGGCGGACAGATTTCATGAATATAAATGCAAAAAAATTTAAATCTGAGGCAATTGTCTGTTATATGAAGACTTGATTTACTAGCCTACAGCTTTCTTTTTTTATAATAGTGCCTAACAACGTCTCACCGCAGTCCTAAATGTGGGTAATATTGCGATCGAAATATTGTTCAGATCTAATTTTTTTTGAAAATATGGCTCTGCTGTCTAGCAAAATAGACTTTTATTAGTTGATCAAAATTTGCTCCATCTTAATACGAATTTCCATTGAGGAGAAATATGAAAGCGCGTGGACGTCTAAAAACAGCTTTGTAAAATTGCGATCATTACAGCCTTAATAAATATCTATTTTGTTTTTGTTTAATTAATTGGATTATACACATACATATATTATTACTTTTCAATCACAAATAAATCCAAGAGATTGAATTTTATATTATAAATCTAATAGTAATTTAATTGGTAATAAATTATTATAATATATTGTCACGGAATTTGCCCCACTCACTCCCAAACCGACGACTGTGGCACCGCGAATTGCCTAAGATTGCCCCGATCGCCCCTACGCCATTCTGGTAAACAAACAACATGCCGTGAATCGAGGCGTTACTAGAATATTGGGGAAACGACGAGAAGCGTTCCAGTCGCTCGAGAAAATGGGTCTAGATATGCTAGAAAATACCTGGAACATTCGTTGGGTCTATAAAAAATAAACGACCGAGTTAGTTAGTCTTGTATTACAGTCTGAAGTGAAGTGTTTAGTTAGAGAGATCAAAGCGATTTAGATAGCGATTAATTAAATAAGTGTTTAGTTGACCTGTAATTAGTAGTCAGTAGTGTACTGAGCAGTTAATAAAGAAGTGATTAATTAACGGATTGTTTTTCTGGGAATAAGAAAAAGACGGATTGTGAAATCCGTGACAATATCCTCATTTGGAGAAATTTCAACAATAAACTTAATATTTTGATGCGACGTCGACGTGGCACTCCTGTGCAGATTCCTATCTGCCCCATTGATTAAAACTTGCAAAGAAATTAACTTCAAAGTTGATTCTATTTGAGCGTCCATGTTATAACAAACACTAGTTGTTATTTTTGTTATTTCTAATTGATTAGCCATTAAAATTACGGTAATTTAGATATTATTTATCACATTCATGACGAAAGACTACTAAACACATTTTATCACGAAATGCTGTTTTGCAGTTTCATTTTAGGTGATTTTAATTTATTATTAAGCAATAATAAAAATGAATATTTATAAAGTGCGTTATTTTTTTTATAAAAGTTTGGTCATCACATCATACGAAAAAATTTCCTGAGCTGTAGAATTTGTTGAATGGATACCAAAAATACAAAATTTATGTTATATCAATATCTAATTGTTCATTTCCCTCTTCGTTATTAGAATATATTTAATCAAACATATAATATTGTCCCTTTTGGGCGGAAGTAAGTCACATAAAGGGCACAATTAGGGATTATTTGAATAATAATGTCTTCAATATTTTGAAATTTTAAAATAAAATTGGTCTGTATTTCTTTCAGGTACAATGTGATTCGAATAAAATTCTGACCACCAATTATTAACTTTCACATTACTTTAATTTTTTTTGCCCACATAAGGAACAAGGTAAACACAAATATAGATAAATTTTCCTTATACGGAATTGGCAATGAAAAGTTTTGACCAATTCAGAGGTCAATTTTAACTAAATGTTTGTTGGGTAATCATCAAATTTTATTGTTAACACTTTAACCTACTACTTCAATCGTCTAGTGTGCATTTTTTATTCCATTAAAAGAATTCATTTCGTGACAATACAAATGACCGAAAAAATATGTTGTTATTATACCTGATAAAAGTTGTCATATCTCAAATATACTGCTAGTGTCTTCCTTTCTACCACAGATAAGTTAGATAATTGAACTGTGCTTCTACTAATTCAACTTTCTTGACATACCATAAATAAAAACTCAATTAGTATTATTTGTTTATTTAAAAATTACTAAAACATGTATATTTATCTAAATAGTTGCTTACACAAGTAGTACGGTAAGTTTAATGTTTTAAAGCTTATCTCTTACAATAAAAATTATAAAAACGTATGATATGCTGCCGTCTGCTATTAAAAGAACACAATATCCTCGGAGAAGGCCCCAGCGAGCCGGAACTCATTTTTATTCAGCACAGCTCTCAAGAACTGGGGACATCTAGCCGAGTAACTTGCCGGCTTCACCGCGCCAACCCTCATTACAAACTCCCTTTCGCTTGGGGGCGGAAACACGGTGTTAATAGTACCGCTGCGACCATTCTCCCCAGGCTGCTCGTTGAAGAAGACACTCGCCACCTTCTGGGCGTCAGAGAACATCGTCACGATTCTATTACCGACGTCTGAAGACGCTTTGTTTTCAATTTCTACTTCCCTTCCTACGACTAGGTTAGCTACCAAATTGCTTAACGCGTCGTCTTGGGCTCCTGATGGATTAAATTTATACTGCAACGAGTTTACTTGGGAAATTAACAGCTCTAGAGTCGACACCTCTTGGATGAAGGCCTCGAACCGCCTGGGTTGGAATTTTATATCTCTAGATATTCTTTCGCCGTGCTTGATCAGACTATTGATTCTCACAGTGGCCTCGCTTAGCTCACCGGCCACCAGTTGGCATTCTTCCACTAGTCTGTAGATGGCAGCATGCGACAGGGCAGGTATTATAAGCTCGCAGATCTGAGAAACCGTTCTGTAGTCTAGGAATTGTAAAATCTTTTCGGCTTCGCGCGTGTCGTCGAATAATCTCCTCTGCCTGTTAGCGGGAACAGGTTTGGCGGATTCCCATGTCTGCACCCATATGTTATTTTCTTCGATCAACATTCGAGGGCTCAAATGCCCTTTTTTCTGGCCCCATTCATCCAGTTCCTCTTCTTCTATCCAGTCTCTAGGCGAGTACCACCGTATGAAATCTTCAACTATTGAACCAGGATTGGCAGCTTTGAAGGATTCCATGTCCGAAAGCAAAGAAGCACTCATTATCCTAGCCCGAAGCTCAGAAGCTTCAGCATTGGATCCTAGTTTCAGAAGAATATCCGTATCCTCTTCTAATTGGTCTTCAGTTTTTAATACGGGATCCTGAGTAACGGGAATATACAAAGGATCTCCTGTACTCAACAACTTTAGATCTCCAAATTTGGTCAGTCGACCTACTGGTTGGTTCCAAAGAGATAGTTTTTCCTTTCGCTTGGCTTCTTCTTCGGGTTTTTCATCGCAATCAAAGAACTCATCGTCAGTGGAGGAATCTTCTGCGGAATCGTAATATGACTGGTGTAGATTTTCCCTGGAAAGCTTTCGCTCAATGCAGCAGTTGAGCATCTGCAGTTTTTGATTCAGTAAACAGGTGCGAAGATCCGGAAAACCTGAAGATAATCTGAAACAAGGAGAAAACTACATTTAGTATATATATACAAGGTGATTAAGTCATTAGTTATTCACAATCACAGATATTTTTCTAATGACAAACTTCTAGTTTGCAATTTAAAATGTATGCATTTTGTATATTCTTCGAGACATCCTTAAAAATAGTTACATTTTTAAGGTATTCATTAAGCGTTTTGATAAGTTCTGACGTAAAATTCATTCATTATGCCCTCGTAATGCAAGTTCAAAAGCTCTGTAAAATTTTATACAGTAAATAATTTTGGATAAAAGATTTAAAAACATACTTATTTTTTGCCACCTTTTCGTTATGTTCTTGAAAGCAGACTCAATTTGAGCTCGTAAGTTGATATTCCCATATAATGCAAATAGCATCTGATTATAAATATGAATCAAAATAAAATCCATTACTCATGATCAGTAGGTACCGAATAACACAAAAGTACAAGGAAGACACAGACGCAAAAATGTCTATTAAAATGTGTTTTATAAACTTTTCCACGGTACGACAACCGCGGTCTTTCACTACTTCACTTTACCCAACGTGAATTGCATTTTTATTTAGGCAAATAGCAAATTTTATTAATAATAATTATAAACTACACTGGCGACACAAACACAAAATTTCTTCAACCACGTGAAAATGATGTCTTATGGCAGAAAAATTGGGCCGTGTACATCAGTTCCAGATGCAGTTCTGTGGCATATTTGCATATTTAATTATTGTTTGCTTCTGTTATTATTTAGCGGTTCTGCACCGCTTGTCATTGAGTAGACATTAATGACCTAAATACGGGAGGTCAAGAGTCGGATTGCCGGATTGTTTATCACTGAATAGGTCTCGGAATGTGTTTAGTTGATAGCACGAAGGTTTTTTATTTACTCTCTGTATTTAAATACAAAAAACGTTTCAATCTCTCTCTGAATTCCAGTAGGCAATTTTCTGGGACACCTTGTATATCTAGGTCAAATGAAGGGTTAACAAATAATGACAACAGTATAACCTCTGTCATCATTTAAAAGTAAATTGGATTCACATTTGTAACAAACGCTTTAGCAATTTCACAGAAAAAGTTAATTCAACGAAAGGATACCAACAACACGTTACACCAAGGTAAATACCACATTGCGATCGATCTGGTAAATACCATATTGCTTGCGGTTGTATGCAGAGTGAAAATAATTCTATTAGCATGAAAAAATTATTAGATTAGATACACTTTTTATACTTTCCCACAATGAAAGAAATTGGATATCGTTAAGAACAATAACAGGTAGGATAGATCAACACAACAAATCTATTTTGTGTATTTACAGATAACTACATTAATTTATTCATGACTTACATAACATTAGATACAAAATATTATTACAGTTTTGAATCTATCAAAGAACAGATATGTTTTCATTGTTTTCCACCGCATTGTATTCGTTCATTCTCAGGTAACTGTCGCAATGTTTTCCTCCATATATGTTTACTACATTATTATTACCGGTAGTGATATATACCAGATATTAGTACAACGTGTGTAATAAAGGAAAATATATAATTATATCCTTTGATAGTGTGTGAACGTGTTTGTCGTAAGTATTGGTGAGCTATATAAAGCAACAATCATATTAATATTAAGTAAAATATATTTTTTAAACAGAAATACCCTACGTTCAATTGAAAATACATTATCAGTATTATCACGTATTACGTCAAATATGTAAAAAGTGTAATACCATAATATGAATGTTTTAAATTTTCAATTTATTTTTATGCAGGCAGCATTATAAAATCTTATAAAAAAAGTATAATTTCAAAGAAAACGTATAATTTCGAGACAACTAATTTTTGTATACAGGGTGTCCGTTAAAGAATGGACCAAACCTTACCACTTGATTATATGACAATAATTAATGGGAAGTCATACACATTGCCTACAGGGCGTTGAAGTTGAAAAAATAAAAACGATTTGCAGGCATATCTCAGAGATACGTTAAGGAATTTTTTTTCTAATTCGATATGAGGAATTAGCAGTGAAAAATGAGATGGGTTCAGGTTTCTTATGATCTCTGCAGCTGTAATTATTCTTTACCACAGTTCATCTCTATTGTTGATAAAGACAGTACAACAAATCGTGGCCTTAATATAACCCCAGAAAAAATTCAATCGGACTTAGATCCGAACTACGTGGAGGCCAATAGATAAATTAAAATTATTTGAAATTGAATGTCAAAATGACATATCGACAACGTCAAACTGATTAACTGTCAATGAATATCATAACAACCTACTAAAATAAATAAAAATTAATAAAAAATGTTACCTTTTATGTATAGTTTTTTTCATATATTTTCAGGTATTAACAATATTGGTATAATCATCTTTATAGTTAGATATTTGACTCAAGTTAAAGGAGGCCACCTGATGAAGCAATCCTAATAAAATGCAGAAATAAGTGAGATCTCATCTATTGTGGTTGAAATTCGAGTTCCCACTCCAGAGGTTAGTAAATATATTAAATTCTTTAGATAATTATTGAATAGAGTTTTGTCTGTGGATGTTCATTAGCATACCTAGATGTTTGGTATCAGAGAACATACATATGACTTCATTGATAGGAATTGTAGGAGATTTGATACATATTAGCTTAAAATACCTTTCTTAAACAGTAAAAAAAGTATACATTTTATGATGAAAACTTCAAAAATGTTATATATTTACATAATTATATGTAAACAAATATATCGTAAATGGCTTGCTTAATTAAATATGTTTTTCTACGTTCATGCAAAAAACAATACTTTATTGAACTATATTTAGTGGTTCTTTATTGCACTCAACATAAACGTTCAAATCGACGTCACATTTTTTTAGACTTAGTGTCATCTAAATAACATTTTTTGGTTTTTGCATGAACGTAGAAAAAATATTGTATTCAACTCGTACAAAAAGTGCGTATTGCACGCGACGTGAAATTGTCCAACGAGGCCGTCAGGCCGAGAAGGACAACACTTACTTTTTGCACTTGTTGCATAAATAACTATTATGGCTACTCTTAATTAAAAATATAGTAATATTTATTTTTTTAATATTTCGCTCATTTTCATTCAGCGATATTCAATAAGTATACTTTTTATGCTGGAAAATTATTGAAAATTTAAAAAATGTTATTTATTTTCGCTTTACTCAGTGGCGTAACATTGATTTTTTAGAAAAGGATCTCAAAAAATATAGTTTACATGTCACTGGTTTCTTGTATTGACATGAAATCGCAGCAAATGAAGTTAAAACTCAGAATAAAAAAACCCTAAACGTATCTCCAAAATATGCCTGAAAATCGTTTCTATTTTATCTCCTTCAATACCCTGTATCTCGAAAACTAAACGTTTATGTGCAACATTGCATATGAGTTTCTTCATTAATTTCCATCGTAGAATCTACTGATAAGGATTGGCGCATTCTTTAACGGACACCCTGTATTTCAGTTAATTATACACATATTTTTCAGTTGCGAGGATACAAACAAATTAAATAAAATTTGGGGCATGTGCTGTTAAATGGAATGTTGACAGAAATGACTAATGACGGCATCAATTATATTTTTTCTAGACATACCCAATCTTTTTCTGTTAAAAATAACTATATTTTTTCAAATAAACTTTTACTACAGAAATTTCTCTGTATTACTTTCCGTTTTAAAGAATCTCCAAAGAAATATCCCCTAAAAATCACATTACCGGGGAAGGATCAGGTAGTTGTTGGAAAATAATTGAATGTTTGTTGTTTAAAGTGCATACATGTCACAAAATACTTGTTATTATTCCATACGCCCGTCAAACGTATAACTTTTAGGCTTACAAAATCTTTTCTCATTCAGAAAAAGCTGATATATTGCTAATTTAAGGTGAATTATAAAAAGGAGAACTGTAGAGCTACAACGAGAAAATATCCAGAGCGCCTCAATTGCGATCATAAAACCTTTACAAGATTGGAGGCGATCTTGCGACGAAATGAAGATGCATTTTCAGTTCAGAAGAATCAAATAATTGGCCGAAGGTAATAAACAATGTTAATACAGCTAGACTGTTACAGTATGTCGAACAAAATCTACGAAATTATAAACGGCAGGCTAGCTGGGAATTCAATTTGGATAAATTAACCATTCAACGAATTTTAAAGACCAATGGGTATCAATACTACAAAATTATATTTGTCTTAGCGTCACATTGAAAACAGCCTTAATTTTATAGCTCAAATTGTAGTACATGTCAGAACCTTTTTCGGCACGTTTTTTGGATGAATCAAAGTCGATTTATCAGTAATGGTTTGTCAAATAGGCGCAACGAACACTACTGGTTAATTGAAAATCCCCACATTGTAAATCCAGTCTAAAGCCAAGGCCATTTGAGTAAATCTATGGTGCGGCATCATCGGTAGGCATCTAACGGGGCCTTATTTTTATGGACATACATTGAACAGAGCGAGTTACCTAAATTTCCTACAAGAACTTTCTGCACTTCTGGAAAATGTGCCTTTGCAGCTAAGGAGAATCTTCACCCCACAAGACCAGGATATATTCAGATAACACTTTCCCAGAAAAATGGAATGGGATTAATGGACCTATTCAGTGGCCCGGAAAGTCAGCAGATCTAACACCCCTCGATTATTTTTTATGAGGGATTTTACAAAAAATAAATTACAAACGCTTGAAGTTAAACGAAATGTTAATAACCGCAGCTCACAAATAAATCAGGCGAAGATTGGATATGTATCTTGAAATGAGAAGAGGTCATATGGAAAATAGATTGTAATATGGATGTAGTATGAGGGCGTATGCCTCATTTCTTAAGTTTAGTTATTGTTATCATCACCTTTTCTTTTAAATACATTAAAAAATTATCGAGTTTAATCCTTTTATTTATTCTCAATGACACTTTAAACATCGAACATAAAATTATTTTCCAACGACTACTACTTGATCCTTCCAACGCTTATGTGGTTTTTAGGTGGTATTTCTTTTGAGTCTTTTTAGGACGATATTGCTGAGAACTTATAAACGGGAAGTAATATAGAAATATTTCTCTAATAAGAGTTTAGTAGAAAAAAGAGAACGTTTTAAAACTTGGGAATGTTTCTAGAAAAAATATAATTGATGACATTATTAGTCGTTTTTGTCAATCCCAAAGATAATACTTTCGATTGAAAATGGAGCTTACCAAGCCAAATTTTATTTAAATCTCTTGCTTCCTCGCAGTTAGCCCATACTATCGGTTTGAGACATCCTGTACAGCCAAACATTTTAAATTAAATAAAAGCGGATATATTTTGACAAAAAGAATTTTGAAAGCATCAAAACACTCTCAAACCCAGCTGTGAGATTAAGAACAATGAAATGCTATTTAAATATATACCATCATGTACGTGGATGAAATACGGGTAGTTCAAACGCATTTTTCGCTCTAGTTCTTTGGCTAGTTCTTGGAACGGACGTGCATTTAACAAGAATAGCGTTATTTGTAATGCACAGTTCAGTGATAGGCAGTATCGATTTTTTATATTTCCGATTGAGCTGTTCGTAACATGCGAAAGGAAAACATAAATATAATAAAAATGAGGAAGGATATGCCTACATTGCTTTTATATTCATCTGCGAGGATCATCACACCATTAGAAATTATAATGCCGGGGATGAATAGGATTTAGAAGATAAATTGGAAAAACCCAACTGGGAATTCCAAATGTAATAAAACATCCCCGATTTCAGATTACAGAGGATAAGGGTAGAACATGAACTTCTTGTACCTGTAGGAAAAGGCGTGCCATAAGCCTCTTCCCAGGAATTAATTTATAAAAAGCAATCGAAGAAAACGCCTGCAATTAGTATTAGTACTTATGTTTCAAAAGAAAAAATATACTTTTTTATTTACATCTTACTTTATTGATCAAAATGAATGTAAAAAAATATTTCAAATTGCGAAAACGATAAGTGTGCAAAAGTTACTCAGTATGTCCACGTCAGAATGACTTATTGACAAAATAACAAACCAAGAAACAATTACGGTGAAGTAAAAGCTCGTGTAACATAATTTGCTCTTTGTGTCAGTGTTCATTAAACAATTGAAGTTTCCTAGAAAATTCTTAAAACTGTAATGTACTGTAACATACAACAACATTGTAATCTATTACCTATTGCTGTTAACCTAAAAGTATTATTAGTCATAGTAGTATTGTTGTTGGTGCGTTTTGTTTTTCTGTATCTGCACAGTGCCTGCTTGATATTTGTGAGTACAAAACAAAAATGCTACAATTTATAATAACCGTTACCGCTGCATGGCATGTTAATCTAGGCAAAACTCTCTGGATACAAGACGTTTGTACGGTGAACAGTTTTCACAAGCAACATTTTTAACAACTGTAACTATTTCACATTTTATTTTGTTCTGTGAAAAGAGCTTTAAGAAAACCATTCACAGTGAGTACGTTTAGGTATATTTTGTTTGGTATAATTTATCCTACACTAAATAAGGGCACTCATATTCTGAACACCCTGTACTTCATTTGAAGAAAACTTTTATATATGCCGAAACGTCTTCTTTCATTATTTTGACACTGTTACCAGTCAAATAAAAACTTGTACGAAAACTTTATTATTTCAACTTGAACGCCCTGTATTTTTCGCTTCAAGCTGTGCAAAATTATATCATATAATCCTTGACATAGACTTTGCAAAGATTAAAATGATTATAATTTGGAAATTGAAATTTTTCCGATTTTCAAAAGTTTCTTGTTAAAAGTTGCCAACGCGAAGCCAAATAATCAACCTAAACAATAAAATTCAAGCTAATCAAATTGTTATAATTTAGTATCAGTTGACGTGTGTTAGCATTTCTTAGTTGACTAAGTATTTATGTTCATGACTAATATGATGGAACTTTAACGGGCAACCAGAAAAAATCGCAAAATCTTTAAAAATTATAAATTTAAATCCACCAAAATCTATATCGGATGATGATTAACATCTAGCATGTGATATAGCAGCGAATTTTGCTACATTTGGTGCTACAGATGTAATATGCACGGTCCACACTTGTTATCTAACACTGCTATATAGTAAACTTATACAACATACTCGTATTACATCTTTTTGAATTTCGCTGCTATATAACAATCCATCTCTAGTCGGTAAAGATCAAACGATATCCACACTCGCTATACTTTTAGTCCAACAGCTCCTAGTTCAGAGGAGCACGTGTATGCAAATCGTAGTACCGTGAATTCAAACTGAATTTACTTATTGTTGTATTTTTATTTATTGTTAATGGAGTGGAGTAAGGACCATACCTGTAAAGTAATCAACAAAGCATAATTATGAGATATTCGAAGTTCCTTGTTCAAAAACAAGGTAGGTCTTTTTTTACTGTCTTCAAAAATAATAAAGTACGTTGCTGCTGCAATAAGAGCGTCATTTTGTCACAGAGATTCATGATGACTAACTTTATAATGTGGACGCAGACCGGGTTTTTAATATCTAGGATGTAACTGTGCTACCTAGCAATGTTACATAAACATGTTACTAAAGTGCTTCATATGTTTTTCTTTAGTTTTATTGGGTTTTTGCCACACTTCTGAAAAAAATAAAGATTAATTAAATAAGCCCTTGCGTTAAACGGATCAGTCAAAGGTTATTTTTGAAACTAAGTTTGCCTAACCAAAAAATCTCACACTGAAAAAAGCAGATCAGTAAAAAATAACAAAATCACATCACGATCGCGCACTTCCGTATATTTGACGTTTCAAATAACTCTCTGTTTTGGTTCTCAAAATAGTATTAAACGTATGTCAAGTTTGACAGTTTAAAATTTGTCTATCTGCTTCCATAGATATGTTAAATGATTTTTTTCTACGTTCATGCAAAAAACAAAACTTTATTGAACTATATTTAGTAGAAAAAGTGGTTCTTTATTGCACTAGTGCAATAAATCTTTATTGCATTCTTCTGTCATTCTACTACAGCGTTTTGTCATCATGACAAATATAACCGTTCAAATCGACGTCATATTTTCCTGCACTTAGTGTCAGAAATAAAATATTTTTTGGTTTTTGCATGAACGTAGAAAAAATACTGTATGCAACTCGTACAAAAGTGTTTATTGCACTCGATGTGTTGTCCTACTCGGCCTGACGGCCTCGTTGGACAATTTCACGTCGCGTACTTTTTGTACTTGTTGCATAAATAACTATTATTTTATTGTTACTTACTTCTTCGATAAACAAATTTTGGCGTGGCAAAAACCGAATAAAACTAAAGAACAATTAAAATTATGCCACAAATAAATAGCTTCAGACAATGCTTAATGTTGTATAACTTTGCTCTATAGAAGTGTTATATAGCAAGTGTGGATCGTGCATTGAACATTTTAAAGAAATGCTTTAGAAAAAATCGTTTCACGCACAATCAGTTGACATTATGTGAACATACGATATTTATTTACAACTTCAGTAATCCGATATTAGAATTTCAGGCCCCGGCAACCTGCAACGAAGAAATCGCTCGCTGAAGACATTCCTCGCTGAAAGATCGGGCGCCGGCTAGTGCCTGGGGCAGGTGTGCGTCCGCACCGGCATACCACGGCCTCCACGGCACCTCTCTAAGAGCCAGTTGGCTGCAAGAAGTGGTCGGCGAGCGGTCGCAGAAATCGTCGCGAGTAACTGCATAAGTCCTCTCCAATAGTCTGTGACTAAGTTTGAGTCTATTTCGATTAAATTGGATTTTGTTTGTTGCTTTGTGGTGTTTGTGGTAACCCTTTGGAAAGGAATTGCTGAGAGAGGCCGGTGTCTTGGTAAGTCGATGGGAATGTGTCAATAAATGTGATAAAAGTTCCTATACAGGGTGATTGACCACAGACTGTTACCACAAGGAAAGTTTACTAGCTTTCAAATCTGTGGCGAGCTTCCTTGGTTTTTGAAAGTATTATTTGTGTTATTATTTTATGACAAAATTTAATTTTTTATTCAAAACAAACCAATGTATATATAACCAGTTTATCAAAAAATGAAGTAAATGATTTCACCAATTTAGATGTAGTAAAATAGTTTTATATACTTACAATAAAGATAAATTCACTTTTGAATAAAAAATATATCCACTTGTACACGAGTTTGACCTTTCCGAAAAACCTTCACTAAGAACATTCAAAATATAAATTGTACCTAATTACAGTAAAATTCACCTTATTCTACGTGCTATATAAGTAGTTTTGCTATTGGCATGTTTATATTCCAATTTTACCATTCAGTTATCAATTCCAAAGTGTTAGTTCTTTATGGTTATTCAATTATTTCAAGAAAGCGTACAAATAAGGCATTATTAATTTTTACTGAACGTATATAGGCATTAGGAAGAAGGAATAGATGCTTATCGGGTTATGCAACCTAATCTTTTATTTATTTTCATAAATATATAGTTTCACAAGCAAGAATAAATGCATATTATTTCATTTTGTTCCATTTCAAAAAATAGTTCTTACATGGCAGTAAAACATGCATTTTCCAGTTTCTAATTTTTTTTGGATTTTTTTACATTTACCTATTCTTATATGAATCAAAATTAAAACTTCCCAAATATAGAAAGAATGTAACATTCTCTAGCTTTTCAAATTAAAGATTTCATATAATTAAATTGAAAAATTCGACGACATATGCTAAAACAAATGCTTAAACTTAATCTCAACAGTTTCTCGACTGTACCAAATATATTCCCCGACCAACTGTTGTTTTTGATAGATTCGTAGATAGTTATACCAGCATTCTTCAGTTCATTTTTGTTTATTTATATAAAACATACTCAAACAGATCTAATTCTAAATTGAACTGGTATCTCAAATGAGACAATTCTTTCTAGAATTATGTCTTCATTAAATTATTAAAACACGTTCATTTCATTCTTATGGAGTAGCGATTTGAGTTTGTAATAAGAATAGGGCCTTATTAAAAACCTGGATTAAAAATCGTCATATATTTATAATAACATAAAATATCAATTCACTTCTTCAATAAATCAACAAAGAAATAGACAACAATACACTCTTATGTATTTTACTAAATCTAAATTATGTTAGTGTATCTAATATTCGAAAATTTTACATTATAATTAGCAAATCTTTCAGCGAACTGTTCAAAATATGGACATTAATATGTCTGTATGTCTAAGGCGTTATACACCTCAGGTACCTTCCTGCTTGGCTAGAATATTATTTTTGGGTTTATAATACAAGCAAATCAACTCATTTAATGTCCTACTAGTACATATATATTACAATAATCACTAGGACTTGCAATCCATCGGCGTGGAAGCGGCGGGGTCGTGAATCATTATAGATAACACAACAACAACAATTTTCCTTGCTATTCATGGCTGGACCAGTACGAGGCAAGTCATTGGCGTGGATAAGGCGGATCCTTGATTAACGATAGATACAAAACAAACAATAATTTTTCATGCGGTTCACAGCCGTATACGATTACAAATTGTTAAATATAACCTTAGCCATAAAGCTTTTCACGCATCAATAGTAGAGTGGCGTGCAATAATAACAAACATTCAATTGTATCAACTGACAGATACGTTCAGCACATTTTGTGCTACATTTCAAAAATGAACATTATATTATGTCCAATGACGTAATAATTGAATATGCAAACTCTTAAAAGAAGTGTTACTAAATCATGAAAAAGCAGGTGAGGCATCTCATTAAACTAATGTATTCAGGTTACTTTGAAAATTGCATTAATCTCTGAACTCGGTCAGACACTCTCGTCAGTTTCGTCACTTCTGCATTATGGGCGCTATTATCCTTATAAAATCCTTGATACTTAATTTCATTACATACAGGGTCACAGCCAGAAAGGCGAGTTTTGAGTTATTTGGTGTAGAATTATGACTTTGAAGCTTATTTTGACGTTGCTCCTAGAGGGCGTTAAATTTTATTCTAAAATTTCTCAATGATTGAGAAAGTTTTGATAGAATGATTCTGAAAATTGGTAGTGTTGGGTTATTTGGTGTGAGAATTACGAATTTGAAGCTTATTTTGACGTTGCTCGCGCTGAAGGCGTTAGTTTCACCGTATTATTTAGGTAAATCAAAACATATTTTTTTATCTGTTGTGCTATGCTTAAAAAAATTTAAAAATCTTAAAGAGCGTTCAATTCTACATAAAAAATGTACTTTATCGATTTCTGAGTTATTTACATTTAAAAGTATCAATATTGTGGTGATTTTTTTCCATGCACTGCTATTTATTTTCTTAGTAGGCTTGTGTCAAATTTTCATGTCAATAAATATTAGCGTATTTTGCGTGCGTGTGATTTATTATTCGTGCAATTATTGAGAAATTCCAGAATAAAATTTAAACCGTGAAAACCCTGTTTTTCATAAACCAGCAACATTCATATAAGGCATGATAATTCATTCTTTCTATCACCCTGTATATTTAAAGCAAAAATACTAATTATGCACTCCAGTTTTATTTTTTCTTAATGTAATGTTATTTACTTTAATCAAAATTATTTAATATTACTTCAAATATTTGCAGTAATTCTTTCAAACACTAAAAAGTTCAAATAAAGAAAACATAATTTTACTTTGAGGATAACAATTGTTGCCTCAAGTAATTCTTATCGTTTAAATAAAACAATTCTTTAGAAAAACGGAACTTTTCTCATATTAAATAAGTACTTATATTAATTTCCTTCAATTCAAGAATTTTTTTTTCTTAAAAGAATATAATATATTATTATTCTTCTTATTATGTTGTTATTATACAAGAATAAGAGAATGTTTAAATAAAGTATTACTGTGATTGAGGAAAAGTGAAACTAAGCTACTTTTGATACAAATGTAGTAATCTTGACTACTAGTATAGCTTTTGTCCGTATAGTATTTCTAAATCATTCTATATAATAAGAACCTGTTACATTACATTACCTCTGGTTTTAATACTGTCGAAAAATTATGCTAGAAAAACTCCTAAAAGGACTTCCAGGACACCTCGTGCCCAAAACAAGGATTACTACACAGACAATACGATGTAATTTCCTATTTAATGTCAAGGCAGTCACGTTGCCGTTCGTCGAAAAAAATCCACGGCGCGTTTCTGCCATTTTCAAAACGACGAAGATGACACCGATACTTTCACGGAGAGGCGCGCGAGGTTAGAGTTTAAATAAAATGTGTATTGTTAGGTAACACGATTTGCGGCCATAATAAGCTTTTATTAGGCAGATAAGTTATGCCCGTCTTGTATCCGGCTGTGAAAAATTCGAGTCGGCATCCAAGAGGCAAATTCCAAGGTGATTATGCCATCGCCGACAATGCGACTATTCATCAGGTACAAATAATAACATAAACACACATTGGCAGTGCCCAAAAAAATGTCAATGAACCATTAGATAATGGTTTATTTACGGAACGTACCCAATATGTAAATGAACATTTATTATAATTATTATTAAACATTTATAGCCTCCTTGGATGGAATTATTTCTTTATCTATTTTATTTGCTTATTAAATTATCTTTTTTTATATAGCTACGATGCCAACATTAAAACTACTTAATTTAAAAAAAATCTACAGTGTGTCCAGTTTTTCAGGTTCACACCTCCAGAAATGTGAGAGGGCTGTGAAATTTGTTTACTACTAGTACTATTATGTCTAGATGGAGGTAGGGGAACATCCATATCAATTTTAGATAGTAATATAAGACAGTCAACTTTACCATGCAATAGTTTGTACAAAACTAAAACAGTTGATTGTCTTCGACTTCTCTATAAAGATACGAAGTTAAATGTGTTTAATAAATCCAAATATTCACAACCTCTTGGGGGATATATTCCATTGATCCTACAATTTTCGAAAACATTTTTGAACTCTATCAATAGCAGTTATAATGATATATATGATTCCAAATTGGAGAAGCATATAATAATTTGGTTCTAACTAAACTAAGGTATAAAGTTGTCAAAGCAGGAACGTCATTAACGTTTCTTCTTTTGCATTGAATGCCGACTTTACAATATTGCTAATATGATTATTAAATGTAAGTTGACAATCAAATTGAATTCCTAAATCTCTAAGTATGGAGTGTGTTCGTTCTAATAAAGAGTCATCAAAATTATAAGAAAACCGTATTTCGTTAGACTTACGATTGAATGATATGATTTTGCATTTAGAAATATTTAAATGAAAGATGATTTTTTTTATACACCAGTTGCTCAATAGATTAACCTGTTCATGTAACATTATACAATCATTTCCGTAATAAAAGCATATAATTATAAGTCATCAGCAAACATCAATCTGTTACAATTCATTGTATCACATAAATCATTAATAAAAATTAAAAACAACAAAGGACCCAAGTCGGACCCTTGAGGGACGCCACTGGTTGCAACGTAGATATAATACCAGGTTATTCAGCGCCCATTAAAATACACATATATCAAATTTGATCGAAAAATATCTATTGCATGTTTTTTTTATGGGATGCCAAACTTCGAAAAAGCGGACAAATAAAATTATAATAAGCAGGTCCAAGATTGCCATGAGAGTGAAAACAAATACCAATCTAACAAAGAAAAAACACATACAGTACAAGTTTAACAGTTAATTGCGGCCACTGTAAAATTATTGAACGTACAAAAATGTAATGAGTTATAAATACTCAATTGTTAGCAAAAATTTACAAAACATCAATTTAAATTTTAGGTTTCTCCATCATGCCTCCTTCCATCAGTCGAACAAATTTTCCAATGGTTTTCTTAAATTTAAAATTATTATGCGGCTACAGTATATAATAACAATTAACGTACAAAAAATGTATTGAATTATTAATACTAACGTGTTAAATAATAGCTGCTTCCTTTCGAACATGATTTGGTTATCTTGATAGAGATATTAGCTCACAATGCTTGTTTTTTAAAATATAAAAATCCTGTTGCAGATTTTGTAATCATGATCACAAAATTCTGAACGAAAGAAAGCAGCTAATGTTAGCTATGTAAAGTAATTTTAAGTTTGGATGAATGGATAGGTATATATGTTCGCCTGGAAGGAGGTATGGTGGAGAAAATTAAAATTTAATATAGATTAACCTTTTGTATTTTTTTTTTAACAATTTAGTATTCATAATTTATGAAATTTTTTCTACGTTAATAATTTTTACTGTGGCCGCAATTTAAAGTGTGACATTTTTAGTGTAGGTACCTATGTGTTATTTGTCCGATTGCTATTTTTTTTCACTTTCATGGCAATCTTGACCTGCCTGTTATCATTTTTAGTTGTCTGATTTTTCGAAGTTTGGCACCCTACAAAAACACTCATTATACATTTGTCGATCAAATTTGGTATACCTATGGGTATTTTGAAGGGTATTGAATAGCCTGGTAATACAATTTTTTTTTAATAAAAAATGCCTAATATCATTTTGCCTAGAAAAAATGTTTGACATTGACCCTACTACCATCTGCCAAAGTTTGTCAAAAAGCTTGTAGGACACCCTGTATAATTAAGTTTCTTCTCACAACACAATAATTTATTCAACAATCATTATTCAAAAATACTATAAGCGTAAGTTAATCAAAATTCCAGGTGTTCAGTATTTAATCTGCATATCTTATAATAATTGTTCAAAAAATGGCCATGGATTTTAGATAATGCGGAATGTGAAGACGCAGATTACACATAACTTTTTTTTCAAATGTCATGGACACGACGTGACACTAAATATAAACAATGACACCCATAAAAGAACTGAAAAATATACTTGTTCAAATAAACCGCTATACTGCATCAAAATATCAGTAGTAATTGCTAACTCCAAAAATGAGTAAAATTACTAAACGTCGAAGTTTCCTCTCCTTTAAAGTGACATCTTCAGTGAACCGTATCAATTTTTTTAATGTATTGCATTTTTCACTTACTGTACTAGACATACCTATTCAAATCTTAAACACCTATATTATGAAGACATTCTTAGATTGAGAAATTCTATGCAAAATCAGCAGTGAACATCTAATTTTGTAGTCCCACGCCATAGCTTGAGGTTGTGCAACTGTTTTGAATATTCAGAATGCCTACATACTTATATGGCACACATGAACAGTATGGAGGTGTTTCCTGCAATTTTTGTTTTATTTATGCGAATATATGCACAGTTACTATGCACATATATACAGGGTCTCCAGAACATGAATGCCTTTATATTACTGGATGATAAATCGTACAGAACAAAACATATTTTATGTAACATTCTTTTCGTATGTCCAATGGTAACAGAATTATGACAGTAAACAGGTCTTGAATATGTGACAACGTCGCTCATATACCATGTCACGATTGTCAGATTTTTGTATACTTATAATAATTACATCTCCAGAAATATGATTGAAAATGGCGTACATAATAATTTATTATTCTGAACATTGTTATGTACTACTGTCTCTTCTATAATATGTTATATTACCTATTTTATTACCCATTTTATACAATTGTATCTTACACGGAAAACTTTTCTTGAACTTTCCTGGAGTCGCTTAAATACAGCCAAAACGTCAACGTTTTCTTCAACTTTGACCCCATTCCCAATCATAATTCTAAAGATTAAACTATTGGGTCATCAATATACTTCCAAAATAGTAATTCCAAATACACATAAATATAGGTACTATTAATGGTTTTCTTAAAGCTCTTTTCACAATACAGAATAAAAGGTGAAATAGTTACAAGTGTTCAAAATGACTTCAGTTGCTTGCGAAAAGCACTTATTGTACAAAGGTCTCGTAACTAGAGTTTTTACCAGATTTACTATAAATTAACATGTCATGCAGCTGGTGGTGGTTACTATAAATTTGATACAGTGATTTTCCGGGTTGTTATTCCGTGATCTCAGTAACTGGTCGCTGCTAGAAACAGAGTTAAAATACACATCCTTAGCATTAGCCGGGATTCTTTTACCTGCCCTGGTTGTTCTCGGGCTAGGCTCTGTGAGGACAGACCCGTTATCGGTGTCTCTGGGTCCGCCCATATATTGATATCGGTTCCTATTGTTGGTATTACGATTGATACGGTCGGAACCGTTCCTCGAACAATGGTGGTCCTCCGAGGCGTTCCGTAGCTGCCGCTGTAACTGGTCGGATCATGTGCTTCCAAACGTTTTGCCGCTGTCGCGGAGAAGCTTCACTGTCTGCATCTTGGCGGTGACTCCGCAAAAGCTTCACCGCGACTGAGCGGGAAACGTTTGGAAGCATGGGATGTGACCAGTTATGGGAGGAACGGTTTCGACCGTAATCGTAATACCAACAATAGGAACCGAAATCTATATATGGGCGGGCCCAGAGACACCGATAGCGGGTCTGTCCTCACAGAGCTTAGTCCGGGAACAACCAAGGCAGGTAAAAGAATCCAGGCTAATGCTAGGGATGTGCATTTGAACTCTGTTTCTGGCAGCGACCAGTTACCGAGGTCACGGTAGAACAACCCGGAAAATCACTATGTATCAAATGACAGCACCAGCCGTGAAAGCCTAAAAACCACTGTCACTATAAATTGTTCAACTTTTGTTTATGTACACTCACTACAAATATCAAGTAAGCACAGAAAAACGATACGCACTAACATAACATTACTATGACTAATAATAGTTTTAGCAGTAGGTGATTACAATGTTGTCAAACGTTACAGTGTTAACGATTTTCTGGAAAACTTCAATTGTTTGCCTCATTAATACTGATACAAAAAACAAATTACAAAAAAATACGTTACAGGAGCTTTTACTTAACATTAGTGGAACCTTAATTTAAAATTTCATAACACAGTTTTGCATTTTATTGCAATTTTATTTCTGAAATGTACTTATAGATACAAACCCATTTAGTACCGGTATTTATATTCCGGTCATCCTGTATAATTTTTTCTGCAATGCAAACTTACTTATTATATTCAGGTGCTAATAAACCACTTAATTAATTATTTTTAGATATTATATTCAAATAATGTTTTCTATTCCTTTACCAAATAAGGAAATCCGCAAATCATTTGAATTTTTTCACATTTCTTAAAGCTCTGTATATTCACTAATTACTATAATTTAATCAAGCAATTATTAGGCATACTATCCTGCTCAGCAATTAATTGGCAGCCATTATACATTTATCTGTTATTTTATTATATAATTTTTAATATCTATCGCATTCAAACAGGTAAGTTAAAGGTCAAAATTACATTACAGACATTGGGTAACTTTTTTATCAAATTTGATATAATAAAGCAATTTCTTCCTCTTCGATTGCTCATTTAGTATGAATTGAAATCCAAAAAAAAACATCCTAACTATTTTAACACTCAATATATCTTTAAGCACATGATTACATGTGATAAATTCATAAATATAGTAAAAGTTAAATATGTTACTAACAATATATATATTTCCTAAAACTGAACCATTGCATTTCAACTAGATTATCAAAAAAAACCTAAATATTGAACCACACTTGTATAAAGGCAATATATTTAAATTAAATTCCAGATTTTAATAATTTGTCATTAGAATTCTTCTACATTATGCATTGTGGACAACTTTTTTCTACGATATTTTAAATAAATTTGTCACAATCAAGGTTGAACCAAATTACAATTTTAATGAATGCCAATTTTCAGTAGAATATAAACCTGCCAAACCGAAGGCTTTCCTTGTCACATTTTTCCAGCTGGGCGGATGAGCAAAGTTCAAGTCAGAAGGTAGATATCTGCATTGCTAAACGAATAATCAAATAATTATTTTTACTACATCCTCTATACAGAGTGTTTCATTGGAAAATGTACATACGTTAAAAGTAAACACAGAACATCTAGGAGGCCTCAAAAAACCTGTTGTTAACGGATCTAACTACTGTTATTACCGATGCGTTTTACCGATTTTGGCAATTTCTTTAATTTGTCATAAAATGCGAACCACTCGGTGAAATTCGGTAGAGGTATTACTTATTTTATTCAATCCACTAAAGTTATAAGTAAAACAGAAATACAGGTGGCATAAACATTTTTTTTTGTTTATTCACAAAAGCAATACCCTGTGTGTAAAATTCTGAAAAATGTGTTCAGAAGAGTAGAAATAGTAGAGTTTATGGTGAATTTATTGTAGTTGCGCGTATAAGTCTTCATGTTTGATGTTCGATGAAATATCTGTCTGCGACAGATTTCTTTAAGGGCGCCGTATTCCTGAAAAAGTGTTTTCTACAAATATAAATAATTTTAGACATTTAAGAACTGAATAATATAGAGTTTAGCAAATAACAAGGATGTTATTTCATGCCACCTGCAAATATTCAAAGGTACCGAAGTAAAATCAATATTTAACATCAGAAAGCGATCTATCCAATGAATTTTTAGGTACTGAAATCTTTCAAAATACGTATTTTTTAAATTCAACTATAGATGTAAACATTGTTATAACATAAACTTACATAGTTCTGCATATAAGATTGTTCACTTTTGTTTATAAGTATGTGAAAATAATTGTTAAAATGTGGGGTTAGAATAGCGAAATTATGTGTGTCATATAAATGCATTTTAAACGTTATTACATTATTTGAGGAAAGTTTAAATAGTAATAGTGGATAAACAAAACATCAATAATTCTATTTTTGATATTACTTTTGCTCTACGAGTTTTATTTTTCGAGATTTCAGTACCTAAAAAACACCACAAATTTGATAATTTTACGGCGAGAGATACGGGCACCTTAAGCAAAAACTTTAATTAATTCTTGTTTTATACGTAAGATTTCTTTTCCATTTGGGGGAAAAATATTTTGAACGACAATGTTCCAAACATGTGCTGGGGTCGGGGTGGGCCTGTGAGTGGCCTTCAAAATCACCAAATATTACTCCTGTTAATTATTACCTAAGAGACCATCTAAAATCTAACATACATGAAATCAAGCTTTGAATATTGATTGAATCCTGCAGTAAATGCCATAAAACAGTATACTATATGACAGCAATAAAAACAGAAAAAAAGAACGACCGTTATGTTGAACATACTTTCACGTTTATTTTATAATAGCTGTTACAGATATTCTTGTTATGTTGGGATTATTTCGTAGATATTTGCAGGTAGTTTGGGCCAAGTACGTGAAATCAGCAGGAGTGATGTCTGGTGGCCTTGAAGGCCACAAGAGACCCACCCGGACCTACACACATGTTTGGAACATTGTTATTCATAATACCCCTCCCCCCTCCAAATGGAAAGTAGTCTTAAGTATAAGATTAAGACTTAATTGTGAACTTGATGATAAAAGTAGGTTTACTAGTTTTTACTTGAAAAATTCTCACAGACAGATCAAACAATCAAACATGAAGACTTGCGCAACTACAGCAAATTCACCAGAAACTCTACTATTTCTGCTCTACTCAAAATCTTGAACATACAGAGTGGTTCGACTTTTATGGCAACCCAACTAGCAAAATGGAACTTTAAAAGAAGCGAATTATTTTATAACTATCGAATTGCGTTGTTTAATGAACAGTTTGGTTTTATAGAGCAAATAATTGCCATAATTTTGTTCCTGAAGAAAGTAATTGTATAAAATTGTTTTATAATAGTTTTTACAACGTGTTTTATAGAACAAATAATTTTTAGTTCTTTAAAATTGTTATAAAAGTATTATAATACGTTATACAACATACAAAAAAATTATATATAAGGATTGTAAACATATTGTGAAAGAGTTGTATACTTAAGCAAATGACTTTTAATTATAATTTTATAAAATAGTTGTATAAACGTGTTCTATTAAGGATATATAAAAAAATAGTTTTATAGTTGTGTTTTTATAAATCTGTTATAGAACAAAATTGTGACTTGAGAAAACATAGTTATTGTATATACCGCGTAATAAAATTCCAAACCTAACCTTAATTTTTGAACTCCTAATGTATTACCAAGCACTAATCAAGAAAGAATACAAACAAATTCATGAAAGTAACGTTTCCAGTCAAACGTGCAGACGTTCAATTTTACTTATCGGTTTTATTATATAAATAATGATGGTGTCCATGTTCGAGAACTCATTAAAAACGCTTCATGGCTGCGAAAAAATACGAAAAACCAGTACGAGAAAGTAACTTTGATTTAATTTTTTGGTAATGCAATAATTAGGTTAGTTTTAAATTAATACCTATTATTATAATTAACTAATAATAGGTACTTAGCTAATACCTAACAATATTAATATAGGTAATGGTAGTATTATAATATTTTAAATTTCAAATTTTTTTATAAAACTTGGCAACTTCTTGCGATGCAAACATTATCTTTTGTCCACTGAGTAGTTAGTTTCACACAATATTGTTAATACCTGAAAATATATGAGAAAACAAACATTATCATCTACTTGCGCACACACATTTTTAAATATAACTATACTATTTTATCGTATAAAGTTCTAAATTACACTAAAATATTTTGTTATGGTTTTATTTGGAATAAAATCATTGTATTATAAGTCGCCATTTTTAAATGAATATTGGATCAGTGACTGCCACCATTATGGAAAATTAGTTGAAAGCCTTATTAAAATTATATCTAAAACGTAATTTTGCTATTTTTGGAAGACTATTTTATAAGAAGATCGTTAAATGTAATAACCCAACGATATTATAAATTAAAGGAAGCCTAATTTTAATATTTTTTAAATTTATTTTTTATAATTTTAAAGCAAATGTGGTCTAAACTAAAGCGCATAATTTTTTTGTCACAAACATATATATAGTTTATCAATAAAATTTGCGGCGCAATAAAATTTTCGTTGTTGAAACACTGATTGTTGACATGATAATATTGTAACCTATCTACCATTTACACAAATGATCGCCATTGAGTGACCCCGTTTTTAAATACATATAAGTACAAATAATTATGAATCTGCGTTATACACCAATCTTAAAATGATTTGATTCTAATATTCTTCACTAAAAAATATAATGTTTCTTTATATACTACCAAAATACAGCCTACAAAACGTTTTTATAGTTGCTGTATAAAATTGTTTTAAAAGTGTTGTATAAATTTTTTATAGAACTGTTACATTACCAAAGTGTTTTATAAAAGTCAACCCTTTTCGATTCTATAAGTATCGTATAAAGGCATTTAACTACGTTATATGAATTTGAAGCTCCTATAAGATTTATATTATAGCAATTTATACAACCTTTATAAAATTTATTTTGCTAGTTGGGAAGTTAAAGAAATAGCCAAAATCAGTAAAATGCCTTGTAGCTCGGTAATAACAATGATTAGACCACCAACAACAGCTTTTTTGAGGCCTCATGCATGCCCTATATTCACTGTTAACGTATGTACATGTCCCAATAAGACACCCCGTATTGATATGGTATAACAGAAATGTTTATTATTTTAGTTTCACGTTCTTGAATGGAAAATCAAGTGGACTCAACTTGAGAATTCACTTAATACATCTAGTTGATTACAATAACGTTTTCATTTCAGCCCTATTTTAAATTTGTAACTATACTTATCAATCTACATAAAATTAAATCTTCGAGCAAAGAAAGGAATAACAAAGAACGTATTCTGATCTTAGATTACTGTATTTTAAAAGTAAATAGGCCGTGACAGGTCAACGTTTGTTTCAATCCAAGCCTGCTCACTGTTCAGAGAGCTATTGTACGAGGAAGGAACAGACATATTAAATAATAACATTGTAAATTATGACGAGAGATACAGTAATCTACGCCTGTAATTTTACTGTTAAGTGTTAATTAGGAAGAAAGTTTCTATTTTGGTATGCTGCACCGGTATACAACGAATAATGTTTTATTTATTCTCAATTAAGGTTGCCGCATTTCTTGCCGCAAAATAATTTCTGGTATTTTTAAGTACGGAAATCTCGAAAAATAGAACACATGAAAATAAAATTTTTGATGATTTAAATTTTATACAAATAAAACAATTACCTACTTTTAAAAGGCATTTGCAAAACATGACTTTGTGTCTAACATTAGATAAGCTTATGATATATGAATATTTACATTTACTACACTTAAATGAAGAGATAATTAATAAGCACTTTCATAGACCTTTTCCTTTTTGGGATAGTTTCAGCGCGAAATTAAAAAAAAACTGATTTTAAGGGATTGTTCGTATCTCAGAAAATAGCTGTGATATCGGAATGGTGAACATTTTTTCTGATAAAAGTTTTTTACATAAACTCTATGTGAAGTAATTTCTCTACAGGGTCTCTTTTAAAATATGACCCAAACATGCATTTTTCTAAATGGAACACTCTGTATATTTCTGTGCAATCCAATAGAGCATTTACATTAACTCAGTGTCATTAAATTCCGCTAGGGGCGCTAGCGTCAAAGTTAGGTATTAATATTAATGTTCTATGGTCTAGTTCATGATTTTTCTTATTTATATATATTTAATCTGAGGTTCATATGTGGTTCATGATTCGATAATTTTTTATTTGAATTTGTGTAAGTCAAATAGTGATTGTAAATCTAATTTGCATACGTATTATCAAAATAAAACTTATAATAAATCAATAAAATGTTTGTAAACATACAAAGACAACAGGAAAAAATCACTTGCAAAGATATATTAAATTTTTATGTTAACCTCACATAACTTTGTTTGTTTGCATTTTACATTTGCAATTTGGAAAGAGAAGTAATAAAACGTTATTTAACACAGAAATTGTTAACGTTGGAGTGCCTAAATTATTTCCTGGTAATTCTTAATTTAAACCTTTGTTTTTAAAGAATTGAAATTTTATATATTACGAATCGATAGAAAAATGATTAGTTGTCGCTAAGATTGCAAATATGTTGCATGTAATATGCCTAGTAAATAAAAAAGTACATTAAATACCCAGTTTCTGAAAAAATACGAATATAATAAAATATGTGTTTTAAATAATGTACATGTGACATTAATAAATAATAAACATTATGCAGTTTTTATTTGGTATTTTTATTACAGTACAAGTACAATACAGAAATAGCTAAAAACCCTGATAGGTGTTTTAAATGGTTTTCATTTAAAAATTTGAGTGATATTAGTTGTGCCCTTTTGTAACTAATAACATTTTGAATCGCCATATCGTTAAATAACTTGTTACTACTAGATGCACTTGCTATACTCTCAGGATTACCGGCGTTATTATCGTTCAAGTAATTTTCAATTTGAAGAATCGTATTATCACATTTAACTCATGTTAGTTTAGAAGTCTATGAACTCGTGTCACATTTATACTACTTTTCCACGTGCAAGTTTGTCTACATTTTCATCCTGTTTTCGCCTTTTCAAGTACCTTTTCATGCGTTCATTATTTTTTACAATTAGTATCGTATTTTCGTGTACGGGTAAATATAATGTTGAAACAGCTGTTTTTTTTGAGAATTTTCCATTGCCCTATTAGTATCGTATTTTCGTGTACGGGTAAATATAATGTTGAAACAGCTGTTTTTTGAGAATTTTCCATTGCCTTAAAAATAAGAATGAAACCTTATCAAATGATGAAAAATATACACCGAAAATAGATCATGTATGCTTGTACTTACCCATGCTAGTAATAGTATAACAATCTTCTGTAAAATGTTATGAGCAGATCTTTGTGTACTGGGTTGGTTTCTTGCTGGATGCAATTGCTATAAACTATTTTTTTAGCATTATTGGGAAACTTATGAAACATGAAATGTTTATTTTTATTAGCAACAGATAAACACTGCGGTACACAACAGTTATGGCTATTATATTTACACAAACTGAAACATAACAAAAATTAAATAACAAATATTTGTGAGGTTAAGATTTAATACCTAACATTGATCGCAGCGCCTCCTACATTTAAATGCTCTATTGCGCCATTTTTTCCCTTTAAAATGATATAATAGTTGCTACTTTACATTTTGGAAATTGTCAAAAAACGTTGAATCGATAAAGCTGTTACGTGATGCACAGCTCGCCATGCATTTTTATATAATTAAACAAAATTGGTTCATGAATTAATTCACTTTAATAATTCTAAAAATAATTTTCTTTTTAATAACTCAAACCATAATTTTAATAAAATAATTATATTAGCCAATTTAGAAACTTATAAATATCTTTAATTGAATAATACGAGGATTTGAAATTAATAAAAACAAACAAATAAATAATAAATAAGAAGAAAATTAATCAGCAATTTCATTTAAAAAGCTGTTGAAAATGATTTAAAATTGAAAAACTATTCAGAAACTGCTTAAATTTTCCCTCTGGTGAATATAATTCTTATAATTACTATATAATATATTAATTATGGTGCTAAATATTCGCGATATAGTACAAAAATGTTGACTATTTTATTATATAACTTAATTGTTTAAGCAACTGTTTATTCTGTATGTTTGGGACACGTTTTAAAAGACACCCTGAAGAGAAATTACAAGTGCTTCACTGAAATCTATGTAAAAAACTCTAACACATGCAATTCTCACCATTGCGATATCTCATTTATTCTCTTAGATACAAAGAATTCCATAAAAGTATCTTTGAATCGAACTTGAATCGAGGTGACTAGGTTGCTGTGGGTTCGACCCCCGCAGTCGGTAGATCGTATATAAGCTATATTCGTACATATGATTGACACCCTTTCTGCTACGGTAGGGTGGAAGAATGTTGGCATGGGTCAATGTAAGAGATTGATACCAGTTGACGTTTGACTACCTTCATAATTAATGAGGTTTTCCAGGATTCCCTCATTCCTGCACTGAATGGTGGTTAGGACCTACCAACGTAAATCGTTCCTGGGCGCAAATGCCGCCTCCTCTCCCGCACAAGTCTTCGACTTCTAGGCTAATCCTCGTGATTAGAATGCGGGGTAGAGATATTATTATTAGTAATATTTTTAAATGCCGCTCTCTATTTCAAAGTCGAAGAGGTCTATGAAAGTTCTGACTGCGGCATTTTAAGTTTTTCAAAAAAGTAGTCTAGTGTTGCGAAAACCGCCTCTTTTTATCTCTTGTAGTGTTCGAGATAACCTACAATTTCAACGAAATTGTTACACTCTTTACAGTTCATAAATGTTTAAAAACAGTTGCGTTTCTAGAAAACACTATTTCAAGAATTCGGTATTGTTGAAATAGTATTTTAAAACCACCTTAAACAGGGAGACCCCTAAACAGACAGGGAAATAACATTAAACGTTTGAATGTTAAATTAAAATCAGGTACACATTTTCTTCAAAAATTTATTTATCAATAATGTGATGAATTTAAGAAATTATGCATATGGAGGGTTTTAGAGAAACTTACCATAAGTATTACCTATCTCATAGAAGAATTAGATAAATATAAGACTTTCCTATAAACTACGCATATATGATTTGTTTTCTGTGAATGTATTTAGAAACAAAAAATAAATTTAAAAACAAACGACAATAAACCGACATAGAGAAAATTAGGTGATCAAGTAAAAAAATTTTTGATTCCAATAACTAAATTATTTGGTCATACATGCACAACAAAATATCTGTTTCAGCCAATTGATTATTTCTGTTGATTTCTAAATCATGGTTCTCTTTGATTGGAGTATTTATTCAAACCAACAAAATTTCAGAATCAATATAAGTAAATCTGACCATTTTATTTAGTTAAGACAATACAAATGCTGTTAACATAAAAATATATTCTGTTCGACTTAAGACTATTCGTTACTCACAGCAAGGCAATGTTTTGTTACTTTAGCAAATTATTTTGTTGGACTAATCAATTTTAACATTCACTTGTTGGACAATTTCACATCGCGTGCAATAAGCACTTTTTGTACGAGTTGCATACAATATTTTTTCTACGTTTATGCAAAAACAAAAAAATGTTATTTAGATGACAAAACGCTATTATAGAGTGACATATGAATGCAATAAACATTTTATTGCACTAGCACTAGTGCAATAAAGAACCACTTTTTTCCACAAAATATAGTTCAATAAAGTTTTGTTTTTTGCATGAACGTAGAAAAATTAAATTATGAACATTTTAAATTCAGCGACGAAACTTCCTTTTCTTGTAATCATATAAGGTCGTAGTTCATACTATGTAACATCTACGTACGTAAATCTACTAAATAATGATTATAAAAGCATCGTTAGTAAAAAAAAAACTTCGGTGAAAGTGGAATATTAAAATGAAGTAAAACCGAACATTCAACATTATTAACATATTCATATATATTTCTATATTTCCTATACGCAGTGAGACAATTTTTTAAGAATGATTTGATGAATTGATCACGTTTCCTCCAGGATCCTGTACCCAAATGAATCCACTTATCCGGTTTTCTATTTAATTATGTTAACTAATTATACCCCTTCATTTTTCAGAGAAGAAAGTGTGAAATAACTCGTATACCACCGGTACATTAACTTCAAGCAAATTAAGGCGACTTGTGACTCGTCCGGTTGCTCCAATTTTTTTAATTAAGTTTCCCCTTACAGACACGATATTTCTGAAAACCCTTTAAATGTAACACTTTTAAGTTGGCAATTTTTTACAGTTATTTATTAAAGCATAAAAATATGTTCCAGTAATAAAATTAAACTAAGAAATTGGATTACTATGGTTTATAGACTGGCCGAGCAAATTGTTTATAATAGCAGAAACGTGGAGAATGAATATTAATCTGCAATTTTTACGGTGTTATTTTTATGTAGGTACCAGTTTAGTCGTCAATCAAAATTTCTCACAACCTAGTTTTTAACGATCTCGAGCAAATAACTGTTCTCGTATGTATACGAAATTAGGTATATTCTCGTCCATGTTCAAATGCGAATATTGCCTTTTTAGTGCCTTTTTTACCAGCTGCACTTTTAGAAATGTCTGTAAAATTTCAAAAAAATTATTTAGTTTCATTATTACTATATTAGTTGTAATTTTATAGTTATCTCATGTAATTTTACAAAAAATGTTATGAAAATTTACAATATTAATTGAAATAATACCTAAAGCGTGTAATAGTCCTGTTGTTCACAGAATATATTGTAATAATTCTATTTTAATGTTAGCAGTAAATTGTGTAAAGTTCTGTAAATTTAATAAAATCTGCCAATATTATGTATTTTTACAGAGATAGCTATGGTAAATACATTCCAACGCCTACAGCGTCTCGATCCAGTAATGGTCGGCTTGTTCATGCACGTGCTTTACAGATATTGTAGTCAAATGAAATTAAAGTGATACGAGACATTTTATGTATGTGTACGGTGTTTTGTGCTGTAAAATAGTGAATGAGAACCTTTGTGAACGTTATTTAAAAAATATATATTTAAATGCACATTGTGTGGTGCTGCCCTAAAATAGAGGTAAATACTATTATCGCAGAAATTCTTGAAAAATATGTAAATGAGTGTCATGCTATATGCTAAACAGTTAGTTGTTATCTTCAATAAATATTGCTAGCTACTTGAGAATATTGTTTATTTACTCGACCACTGACCGACCTTAATAATAATAATAATACCATAATTCCTAGATAATTGTTTTTTTATGGCCAGGTTCACCTCTTCGAGAATATTGTACATAAGACTTACATATTATGTCAATAATTCATAAAATGAAAAAAAAAAATCATTTAAGATTTTTTTCTTTACTTCTTAAAACTCTTTTTATTTTGGTAACGAAACATTTGCCCACATGCTTATAGAAATTTCTCATCAACAGAATGCTGTTTAATTTTGGAATAGGTAATAATTTTTACATAAGTCGGTAAGTATACTTAAGTATGTATACTTCAATTACAGCATAAAGTGAATAATTACATTCTATTTCACAAAGAATTAGTAAATTTAAATATAATGTACGAGTATCCGTAATTTATGGGCATACAAACGCCAATTATAAGCGTGGAAAATTTACATAAATCTTTTTTTCAGTGTGGTGACACATCAGAGCAAGAACCGATTAAACCTGAAACAAATCATTGAATGAAAGTGTCAATCGTTCAGGCTGTACATTTACGTAAGGTAAAATCGTGTAAAATCGTCTTCAGCATTAAAAACGGAAGGTACCCATAAACAGGTACTTGCTGCTTGAATGACGATACACAAAAACTACTAAATTAACGTAAATCCGATTAATATCTCTAGCTAGTTTGCGCAACTCTTTCAATAATGGTTCAATGGGTTCATTTTATAACAGGTAAGTACAAGGAGCTTGTAACATTTAGGTGGATGGTTTTTATTAGAAAGAATTCAGTACTAGGTATATAAACAGGTCGTCTTTGGAAAAATAGGATTGTAGCTCGAGTTTTTTAATTTTGCATCCAACAGGCGTTAAATTTAGATTTGCTGTAAATTTGACACAATCGGTAACCCAGTATTACAACATAATCTAAATTGAAAAGGAGGACGATTTTGTAAGTGGAAAAATTGTTTATGAATGGACATAAACAAAAAATTAATTGTTTTCTAGCGACAATTTGATAAATTGTTATTAAACAAAATAAAAACATTAGGTAATCCAAATAACTTAAATAGTTTAAAGAAAATCATTGAATCATTCATTTAAAATTGAATTAAATGCTTCATAATTAGTAATATGCTCCCTTAGGTATTGAGGTAGATACAGTTCCTTCATAAATGATTATAAGCCACGTGATCAGGGTCGAGATTCTCAAATCAATCGCAGAACAACGGCAATTGAGAGAGACAAGAAATCTATTTGCATACGAGTTGTTCTTCGAGAATCACAGTCCTGGTCACGTGGCTTTTAATCATTTATGAAGGCACTGTATAACTACATAGTTATTAGGTAGTTAGGTACATCCGATTCCAGCTGAGGATGATTTCAAAAGTGAAGAAACCATTGGAAATCGAACATTTGACAGTCGACACTTTCATTGTAATAAAAATTAATTCATTATCAAACAGGATAATTTAAAACATTCGAAACGCAAAATGTAAGGGTTTCTTTCTTCATCGCACGTTGGTATCTCCGAAGACTTCTCCAGTTTCTGCGTAATGAATGACCTTTAACATTGTGGTATCATTTCATACGCAACGAATTATGACCTGTTGACGGCATTTGGAAGGCCTGCAAGTGGTCTACGCAACGGCACTCGCGATGTACAGTAATAACTTAATACATTATCTAGTTTCACAATTTCTTCTCAATACAGATGTTACTGGAAAAAAGGCGCGAAGTATTAGGCGGCAGCAGCGTATACCGGTCGTACTGTACCGTAAATGTAACTGTTTCGATGGCTTGATGGATTTACTTATTACATCGTTCAAGGCTAGTCGTCAGTGACCCACACAGTCAGTAATACTTATATAAAACTTATAAAGCAGTTGATGTACGAGTCGGTAATCAACATGGGACTAATATTAGACCCATCAGTTTTGTGATTCCTTGAAGGTTTCTATAGTCTGAGGTATCTAATAGTAAACAAGGTGTGCCCTTTAAAATGTATAAAAATCATAGGACAGCTTCTTAACAATATTTGAAATAAGGAAAGTCATACTAACACAATTCACAAAAAGGGTTAAAATATGAACGCCGGTTCTGTTGATAATTCATTAAACATGTAAGACACGACTGACGTATTGCGTTTAACATTCCTTGAAAAACAAACAACAAAAAATAATCCGAACATTTTAAGCAATCATATTTAGATCAGTCGAGCACACATTCTTTAAAAAAAACTATACACATATCTCGGGATTTGGCTTTTTATCGTTAACCTAGATCATTATAGCATCAAAAGGCTCAACATTGACCCAATAAGTTATAAAGTGCGTAAAAAGTTTTTTTGTGTGCGTATTTATATTTAAGGTCGCCGTACTTCTCGTCGTAAATTGGTCAAATTTATGGTGTTTTTAGGTACAGTTTTACTATTTAAGTTATTCTCAAATAAAATAATAACTTTTAAAAAACGTTTATATGACATACATTATTTTGCCATTTTAACCCCACAATTTAACAATTATTTTCACTAACTTATAAACAAAAGTAAACAATCTTATATTCAGAACTATGTAAGTTTATCTTGTAATAATATTTACATCTACAGTTAAATGTAAAATAATAGGTATTTTGAAAGAATTCTGTACCTAAAAATTTGTTGGTTAGACTGCTTTCTGTCTGTGACAAAATATAACATTCCTGTTATTGGCTAAGCTCTATATTATTCAGTTCTTAAATATCTAACATTATTTGTATTTGTAGAAAACACTATTTCAGTCGGCGCCCTTAAAGCAACAAATAAAAACCACTTATCGATTATGTTTAAAAATATGTTTTTTAGTTCACTTAATATTGTTGGTGTACGAATTATTAATGGAGAAAACAATAATACAGTTACTATTATCGAACGGTATGGTGCAGAGGGGAAAAATGCGCTCGCGGCAAGTAGGTTGTACGGAGAATAGCGAAATTGTCTTATTCCAACGTTTAAAATAAAATTAAAGCAAGAGACGTGGATAGAAATTAGCAACGCGATGGGAACACCTGCATATTCTTGTAAAATAAAATTAATAGTTTACTTTTTTCATACAGGAGGAAGAAAGTAAAGTAAAAGAAGTCCCAAAGAACTGAAAAATATAAATAATATAAGCTGAAGTTTTCACGATAGTAGTAATTATTTTTTTGTAAACTTTTCACTGAAATATTTTCAAAACCTGTCACTACCGGAGCTAAAATAGTCAGCAACTTCGTTATTTTAAATGGAATTACATATTTTTATTCACCTTTTGCACTTGGCGTTCCTTCAACAACACTTCCGTAAGATATAACTTTCCTATACCTAATACTACACTCAAATCTCCGTTTACAATATTTCAGAAAATAATTTTTCATCACTGTTTGAAATTAGCTATATCGGATGATATGGAAGTTAAAGAAACAATTTTTATAATAAATGTTATATAATTTTTATAAAGGATTAGTTGAACATTTAAGCTTTCTAGTAATGTTTTACAGATGGCTTAATTTCATAAAAGGTGTTGAAAAATCAAATTTTGTTAACTTTAAACCGGCATTTTTTTAATGGAACGCTCTGTATATTTTTACATTTTATAATACACAATTTTATTCTTTCTTAATTTACATTACACTTTCCTATACCTATATCTTGCTTTCTGTGTAAATAAGGGTTTTTGTTAAAATTAAATGAATATGTCATAAATTTGTGAGAATTATTATTATCTGTTATCAAACCGTCAAATCATATTTGCACAATTATAATGACAAGCAATGAAAATGATTATTCAAATTCTAATTGTTATTATCAAATTTGTCTAAATTTGGAAAAAAGCAGATACGTTGTGGACTTGATTAACGTTTGCACAATAATTATTTATGTAGCAAGTACAAAAAGCCCGCCGTCAGGCCAAGTAGGACAACACGTGCAATAAGCACTTTTTGTACGAGTTGTATACAATATTTTTTCTACGTTCATGCAAAAACCAAAAAATGTTATTTAGATGACACTAAGTCTAGGAAAATGTGACATCGATTTGAACGTTTATGTTTGTCATGATGACAAAATGCTATTGTAGAGTGACAGATGAATGCAATAAACATTTTATTGCACTAGTGCAATAAAGAACCACTTTTTCCACTAAATATAGTTCAATAAAGTTTTGTTTTTTGCATGAACGTAGAAAAAAATTATTAAAATTTTATCTCAAGGGCGAAGTGCTTGCGATTTAATAATCGAATAATCATGCATTTTATGTTTTTTTTTAAAACTCGTTGAATAGACGAATACCATAATCCTAAGCCGATTGAAGCCGATTTTATAGAACTCTCTGGATATGCACTTAAATAACCAGTTACATTAATTTGATTATCTTCGTTATCTACAATCAGTTTCGGAACTCATACTTCATGTCTGCTTTTAGTTCTCCAAATTTAGGAAAATTTGACAATAATCGTCTGCATACTTTTTCGATTACTGGTAGTAATTATGAATAACATTGAAATTGATTTTTGATTCAATGTATGTTGAGTTGAACATAAAAAGGTCCATCCAAATTCACTGCTTAATTGCATGTTGTATTGGCACCTAATATGTACCGGCTTTAGATTTTGCATAAAAATATAATGGCTGGCTGCATCCAGGACCATGCTCAGGATAATTTTTCATTACAAATATTAAATCCTGATAATCATCAACAACAGATAAGCTACAATTTTGTTATTCTCCTTCAGAACCTGACGGAGTATTCCTACCCATGATGAAACTATTTACTGTGTTTTACGACTCTGGTCGGACAATAAGTCACGTACGCTCAAGAAACAACTCCAGTCCTACCATAAATCCAGTGTATGGGTTTACCATACTCATGCAAGAGGTAACTGCCCATTTACCATTTAGCGGTGGATTTATTAACTTTTATGGTCTGTAATATATTTGCATGGTAGATGCACAACCATTGTTCGATGTTAGTGAACTGACAATAGAACAGCTTTGTTGTGTATTTACCCCTTGAAAGAACTGTAAAACCTCTCAAGATTTTAGCACAAGGAAAATTAGTGCTAAAAAGGCTTATGCATAATCTTAATTTGTTCGAAACAATAATTTGCGATATATTCAAATTTTTTTAAATAATTCGATGCACAAACAACAGCAAGTCAAGTATACAGGGTGATTCACAAATGGTGATCACCAAAAATGAAACTCGTATTCTTCAAGTTTGGTGAATTTTAAAGGAAAAGTTTTAACTTATTAGTTAATTCTAATTAATTATTTCTGATTATTTTCAATATTTTCAAAACTAGTGGGTGAAATAATTTGAAATTGGGCACAAGAATGTATGTAAATTTTGTCCAAACTTTTAGTCTTTTCAAAATTTGGATGATCCTGTGACGGAGATATGAGGACATATTTTTCTAAATAAAATAGTATACCACTTCTTTATTGTATCAATCAGGATTTTTATAATTCGCCTTTTAATTTTTCACAAATTGCCATTTTTTGTTGGTTTTTGGAGTAAAACTTAAAAACTAACTGAAAAATACTTTTATTTAAATTACATTACACTGTCTTAATTATTTGGCTATTTCATTGAATACATCATTTAAGATATCAATTGTCATTAGTTATTTTAAGTAAATGCTAAAAAATACTTATTAAAATGATGTCGTGCCTGTGTCGTCATCGTATAAATAAAGGTATTTTTAAACACCGTAACCTGCACCTGCTGCGTTTTCAGCCACGTGGTTTTGTTGACATTCTGTGGCAATTTATTAATGTTAATATTTTAATTATAATGTGATTATTGCCGCCAGACGCATGTTCTGAGCTTTCAATATGTTTGAAAGATTATCTTGTAATACATTTCATACCAGTATAAAATTCATGCAACTTCCCCATTATTTCACTTGCGAATCACCCTGTATATTAAACAATAACTGTTATTTATAATAGTTGACTATTTTCATGACTCACGTTCAAGTTATTTATGTTATAATATAGCCAGCCTATTTTTTTGCAGCTGCAGCCGGCAATTTCCGTTCATATTAAAATTTTAATTATTAGAAATCACAGGAAGGTGTTCAACTTTACCGCGAAAAAATATATAATCTTGACACTCCCGGCATAACTAAATAATCTAATTACCTACTCATTTTTGCATAACACCGTATAATCGATGCCTTAGATCTATGGGAAAAGTTATGTATACGATCACATAATCATTTAAAATTCCGTATAAATTATGGGTAGTTAAATCACGCATATATTTGGACAAAGTTGCCTAACGCAAACGCTGTTGCTTCACAAATATCGATTCCATTAGCCTAAATTTCAGGCGTAGTAGATGCCAAGGAACGAATACTTTTAATTTTAGCTGTTTAAGGGAAAGATTAAATTTGTGTTTGACCTCGCATTCTCAGATTCTGTGGAATTAGAAAAAACACGAAGAAACAACGTAATTCCTTCGTTTTGCTTTAATATACATACACAGTGACCCAAAAATAAGCGAAAAAAATGTACAAATGTGTTTCAAGCAGATACGTACAGAAAATCGCATTAATAGGTCATTTGGACAAATGGCATTGACAATACTTATAGGATTCTAAGGTCGTTTGTGAGCTACAGAGCCATAAAATGAAAATAAATAAATAAATAAATCAATAGGGATGTTAATAAAAAAATGAATTTCTGTGTCAACGTCATAAAATGGTTAAAAATAGCCTTATAATCACATTTGCGTTTTTGATAAGCCTAAATATAGAAGTAGATAATTGTGAAATTAGATGTGGAGCTATTGAACACGAGGTCCTTCAGATAAAGGATCATGTTGATTTTCCTCTACATATACATAATTCCTTGTGGTGGAAACTAGTACTGCTCACAATATATTCGTGGTTGATAAGGTACTGGTTCAGGATCCGGTGTGCACTTCTATAGATAAATTGCGTTTTTAGAGTGAACAAAACTTTATTTCTATGCACTTGTCTAGTTCAATAAAACAAAATCTAACTAAATTACTACATAGCTAGGGAGCATGTACGCTCTTCAACGGATAGTTCGGTACTGATTGCCAAGGGCAAGGACAAGTTCAGAACAGTAAGTTCAGATACGTCACTGGAGCACTACACTGACATATTAATGAGGTTTTCCAGGTTTCCCTCATTCCTGCACTGAATGGTGGTTAGGGCCTACCAACGTAAGTCGTTCCTGGGCGCAAATGCGGCCTGCTTAATAATAATATGCCGCCCCCTCTACCGCACAAGTCTTCGACTTCTGGGCTAATCCTCGTGATTAGAATGAGGGGTAGAGATATTATTATTATTATTATTATATGATTTAGAGCAAGGAAATGTTAGGCAACACCTTATACTTAAGAGTTTACAGAAGGGTATATAAGACATTTATGATTGTTATATAAAACATAGTTTGGGATCAAACACCTTGAAGAATCAGCACATTCCAGTTGTTCTTTATCCAAGATTCAGGTGGTTTTGAAACAGATCAGCATCATATTCAGTCAAGCAATCGTTAAGTTGGTTTGGATAATGTATGTCTAGATTTTGGTCGAGTCAACCAATATATTTTTGAGCAAGCGTCAGACATTCTGTTGACCGTGAAATTCCTACTGAAGATATTTTCTTCACTTTTTCCATGCTTAAGTAGAAGAAAATTAAAAATCGGCACCAAAATTCGATGTGCAACGTACCTACTGTTTAAACCATTGAAATGAAGGTTTTAACATTTTTCGCAAGAGGTGTTTTGACATTTTTGTTTCAAAATCGATTTCAGATGCTTCGTTATTGAAACAAATTCCACGATATTTTTAAAGGACACAACTAATCTCCTTGATGTTGTGCTGCTACAGAATAGGCAATTTGCATGAAATTTTTAAATGCTTAAAAATATTGTTATTTTATTATATATTAAGTACTTAACAAGAATATCTTGCTAATTCTGTAAAATTGTTCTTATATTTTTCATAATTAATTATTTTATATAGCAATTTATTCAAATATAGTCACGGGTTCTGAAACAACATTCTGATTAGTCCACGTCACAGTATATGGAAACGTCCATGGTGACACATATCAAATCGACGTAGTTTAGTTAAGCCGGTTAGCAAACTCGTTCCGTAACTCGAACCCTCGTCGAACTTTGTGGTATTTGTGTGGTGTCCAGCATTGGTTATAGCATAAGTTTTGGATTGCCGAAGGATGGAACCGATAAAACACAAGTTTTATAAATATTGTGTGGTACCAAAGTGCAAAACACTACGGTAACCACTCCCAAAAAAATATTCTTCTCGGTTCCTAAAAATGAGAAAAAGCGTAAGAAATGGGTCATTTCAATGAATAGAGACGAAAAAGGAATGCAACACTATCGAACACAACGGTGTTATATAGTTGCGAGTACCTATCATTTCACCGTAAATCATTTTTCACTATTCAGAGATTATAAAGATGATGTGTGTTTTAAAATTAATAGTTGGAAGAAGATATGGAGAATTATTGGCAGCACAAATTAAATGGGAATGTACAAAGACTACAACTAAAAAAGGTGTAATACCCCATAATTTTAACTGTCAGGGGAAAATGGTACCTGAGCAACAAAGTGATGCAAAACGCAGACGTCTTGAAATTATTCACCATAAAATTTGGATTTTCTCCCAGAAACGAAAACATTGACAATGAGTCAATTTTGGGCAGGTTATCTGATTGTCCTTTAACAAATCCACTCTCTGTTGCCATTATTTACTATAATTATATGGATATTATACACAATGCACACCAACAAAACAAATAATAATTTCACTTTGACAGTTCGATTTTGACATTCATGTCACACATAAAACAACATGACATGTTCATATACTGTGACGTCACATAACCGCCATTTGTATTTCTCGCGTTTTTGTGGTTGGGAAAGACGTAATAAATCTATTAATTTATTACCGCTTTATTTTTGCAGAGAATGACATAAAACTAACACAGTACACATAAAATGAACTGAATAATATTTTGGTAATAAAATAAAAAAATATGCAAATTGCCTATTTAAGATCGGAAGACGTGGTTTCTCTGTCACTTAAAGTGTTACTAAAATTGCCACAAATATTGAAAGGACATGGAAAAACACATTTTCTTAAAAAATAGCTGGTTACGTATATTCTGGAGTTTTGAGTTTTGCTTAAACGATTGTATGGACTTTAACCGTGGTGTATGTAGTTTTAAGAATAGTTAGATCTTGACATTTCAAAAATATATTATTTGAATATGCAGTACAATTTCATTAATGTCTTCCCTATAACTTGGACTGTGATGAAAGTATTGTAATATGAACATTTTTTAATGAACGACAAAGTTGTATCATAGTTGGACTTTTTCATAACAAAACGATAAAATTTAATAGCCACGCTCCAACCAAAAACAAATAAAAATATTTTCCCATTTCTATTTTCTACCCAAAAACCTTTAAATAAATTGTCCAACTCTTTTAAAATAGAAATTTGTTTTTCATTTCCCATTTCCCATAAATATTCTAAAATTAGCCAGTGTGTGAATTTAAGATGTTGAAAAATAAATATAAACTCTATTGTAGGTTTTGTAACCATAGCATTCCACAGGTATTTAAAAAACAACTTAAATTGTATTACGCATTAACAGTGCTAATGCCACTGTAGTAAGAACCCTGGTATAACGATATCTTTATTTTATTTATCTTTATTTCATTTTATTCAATACATCACCCAACTGAAAATCCACTTATGAGTAAAACAATTAATAGAAAAGTGACAAATACAAAAGAAAAATTAATTAATAAACTAAGATTATGACATATAAATAATAAACCAACCAGATACAAAAGTAAAAGAAAAAAATAAAAAGAGAAAGTTTAGATTTGAAAAATATTCTTTATTGCATTAATGCTACAGGTAAATATATCAATTTCAGTCAACAAACTGTTACACATTCTAAATAAAGGTGAAAATTTTAATAAATTCGTTCTAGCCCTCGGCAAGTAAAACAAACGGCTACTACGTGTTGTTTGATTGGGTATTTGAAAATAAATTAATGACAAAAACTCTGGACAATCTCACATATTATGTAAAATTTTATAAAGAAAAATGACCGAATGCATATTTATACGTTGTTCCAGATTACACAAATATCAAGTAAAATGTCGTGAGGAATACTTTTATATGAGGATAGATTCCATCCCGACGAAATAAAAGTAACTTTAAAAATCGCTTACGAACATTTTCATATTCAGACTGAAATACCGTATAACCAATATCCCACACTTACTCGAGTTTAGATCTAATAAGAACGTAGAAAAGTGTCATATATCCGAAAAGTCATAGGACATTCCAGTTAGAAATCCTAGATATTTATAAGCAAACCGAACGATTTTGTTAATATGAATATTGAAACTTAATTTATTAATTAAATATTTTTACAGTTTCAGAACGGTTCAGAATAATGTCATATTATAATTATATAGTTTAGGATAGCGTTTCCTAGAGAAAGTCATCACAGTGTACTTGCTAGAGAAAAATGGTTAATAAAACACCAATCACGAAAACGGCTTAGGGAGTGCTGTAACTATAAAGGTCATAAAGTGGACCCCTCAGATATACGCGATGTAATTAGCACTTAAAACAAAACATTTTTTTTAGATCATAAACAGTCGATTTGACCTTAAACGGAACCTCAAATACCCCTCCGCCCCTCTTTGTCACTCCACAGTCCCTATGATAAAATAATAGAGTAACATAAACGCCTTGTAAGTGACTAACTATTTGCCAGACTACTACCACAGCTTAAATAACAATCAGCTCACAGACTCTACGGCGGCACCTTTGAAGTATTAAAACGTGAAAATTTGTCCTTGAAGCTTGTTCTCTCTCTGTCTTTTGGGATACAAGTCAGGACCGGATTAAAAATAGTTGCCCAATTTAGAAAGTGTTATAACTGCACTGTGTACCTACTTGAATTTCAAAATATTTTTTGTTTTTGTTTTACTAAAATATAGATATAGGAAATGTTACCTAAATTTGGGAGCTTGATTAATATAAATACCACACCTACGTGGATCCATTATTAACATAAAATGTACAATTACTTTTCAAAGTACGTATAGGTAATTTATTAACATTACGTTGCTAATGACTAAAAAAGAAAACAAAACAAAAGTGAAACTTATTAAATTAAAATTTGAAACAAAAATGTTTTCATTGTGTTCAACTTTCTGCCGTACTCTATATAATACCTGGATTATTTTCCAAGACATTAGTTTGGCATAAAACCATATCCTGAAGAATGTTTATGTTAAGTGTGACTAGCATGGGCAGGGAATAGGTATGATCTGAAAAATATTTAGAACTTCCCTCAAGTGAAGGAAATAATGTAGGAACTGCTTTTTTATTCAACCGATTGGGAAAATGATTCGTAAACATACTGGGTTCAAAATGTTATCCTCACACACCCGACTACTGTTATCCACACACGGTACAAACATGTCCTCCTTCTTTCACTCATCATGATAAATAACAATAAACACAAAGTAACACAAATAGAACACAAGACGGCCCTGGTCCTATTTGAAAGGTTGTATCCCAATATGGCGGCATGCGCGAAGATCTGCGCGAGACGTTCCCGGTCATAGGAGTCTGTGAGCTGATTGTTATTTAAGCTGTGCTACTACCCTGTGACTGTGGAGGTAATAAGACTGTGGAGTGAATAAGGGGGGGGGGGGTATTTGAGGTTCCGTTTAGGGTCAGATCGACTGTTTATGACTTATACCTACTTACTGGCAAAAAAAAATCTTTTGTTATATTAAAAAACAAAAGGGGCCGAAAACGGGCCTTAGAGGCCCTCCCCTCCTTTGTTATAACAAACCTGTGAGTGATAGACAAATTCTGTATCCAGATTCGTTTTCGTACAAAAATGGTAGCGTACAGAAATGTCACAAATCATGTGTTTTAACAGTATTACTGCTGTGCCGCATATTAAAATAACTGGTAAGTTTTTATCGATGCAGACCTTCAACAATTGAGTATACCATACGGGCCGCTTTCGGACAAACTCGAATGTGATGCAACCCGTAAGTGGGTTACCACGACCAACTCGATGCAGGCAGATCGAACAAAAATGCGGGTGAGGAGGTGAACTTGCGTACGCGCTTATTACCATTTCCATTTCATAATTACAATTCGGGTATTCGACGAGATCGTGGTTTTCGGGTCCGCGTTCGTTCACCCCGCGGGGTCACTCGGCTATGCCGTATCGTTCACACAATGGGGGATTGCGGTCGCTCCTCGAAAACCCGTTTTTGGTCGGTGTTGTCACATGTACCGATTCGGCGGCGGTTCTACCAGAAAATTTAAGAGGACACAAAAAAATTGCTACTAATTTAATTTAGGATTATGACACTATCAAGCATTTTTACAGTAAAGGAAATCGACCAATAAAAAGTTTCGTTAATTTATATCATGACTGATTTTTTTCTTATTATTGCGATAGGTATATATCATGTCCCAAGAAACATAATAAAACATATTTTATTAACACGACTTTCCTATCTTAAATCGGCGTTTTACTAACACAATATATCATCTAAGCTAAGTGTATGTAGTAACAGCAAAAAATCATTTAGTAGCAACTATAAAGTTGAGATATGGTGCAATAAGTGAGATATAAGTGGTCCGCTACTTCCTGCTTGGCCTAAGCGGCTCGACTTGCAGGAAGGGACCTACATTACAGCAGGTCCTTAAACGCAGATCTCTCGCCCTGGGTGGTGCCATTAATTCTATAAATGATACTGCAAGAAACAACTACTCCACGGACTAATGCCTTGACCGTCATTGATTTACTGAATACTGACTGATTGAATTATGGCATACTGATGAGGACTAACAAGCCCGAAACTGGTCTATGTCTGGTGGGGTGGCCGACAAGGGTTCTTGGCTGTTCACAGAGATACTGCAGGTGTAATTCAATGCCGGTCGGGGCACTAATCCGCGGATTAGTTTTTCCTGCAGAATCATTTATAGAACTACCAAATTATTTATTTGAAATAAAAATAAGTATTTGCTGGTATCGCTAGTCATCTTATTATGAAATAAATTTTATAAAGGTTGCATTGCTATAAAATAAAATTTTATAGGAGCTTCAAATTCAAATGACGTGGTTAAATGGCTTTATACGATACTTATAGAATAGAAAAGGGCCTACTTTTATAAAACACTTTGGTGATGTAACAGTTTTATAAAAAATATATACAACACTTTTAAAACAATTTTATACAGCAACTATAAAAACGTTTTGTAGTCTGTATTTTGGTATTATTTAAAGAAACATATTTTTTAGTGAAATAATATGAACGTTTGTGACAAAAAAAATATGCGCTTTAGTTTAGATCACATTTGCTTTATAATTATAAAAAATAAATTTAAAAAATATTAATGTTATGCTTTCTTTACTTTATAATATAGTTGTGTAATTATATTTAATGATCTTGTTATAAAATAGTTTTCCAAAAATAGCAAAATTATATTTTATAATTTTAATAACTTATTATCCATAATGGCGGCAGTCGCTGATCCAACAAATCTTCATTTAAAAATGGCGACTTATAATACAATGATTTTATTTCACATAAAAGCATAACAAAATATTTTAGTGTAAATTAGAACTTTATACGATAAAATGTTTTTATAGTCTTAAATATATTTAAAAATGTGTGTACGCAAGTAGATAATGTTTGCATCGAAAGAAGTTGCCAAGTTTTATATAAAAAAAAAATTAGAATTAAAGATATTAATATTGTTAGGTATTAGCTAAGTATTATTAGATAATTATAATTATAGGTATTTAATTTAAAACTAACCTAATTATTACATTTCCAAAAAATTAAATCAAAGTTACTTTCTCGTACTGGTTTTTCGTAGCCATGAAGTGTTTTTAATGTGAGTTCTCGAACATGGAACCATCATTATTTATACAGGGTGTCCGGAAAATATATACACAAACTCCGGGAGCCTAATCTACTAATAAAAATAGTCGTATAAGTTTATGTAACACTTTTTCGAATTCTCAGTAATAACGAAGTTATGGTCCAAAAAAAATTTTTTATTTTCATTTCTGACATAACTTTTTTTGTAGTAAACCGATTTTCTTCAAATTCGGTACAGTTGTTACATGCATTAAGGTGGACCGTAAACATGAAAAAGAATTCAAAATAAAAAACCACAACACCGTTAAACCTTCAATCCATGTAAGAAATCTGGTCAAATTTGTTTTATCTATAATTATTTTCTAATTTTGATATTCCAAAATAAAATCCCATTAAATATCCTATAAAAAGGTACTCTTGTTTCAATTCACTAAAAGTAACCGTTTTCGAGAAAAATGCCATTGAAGTTTTCATGAGATCACGTAGTCCTCAGTAATAATAAATACAAAGCGTGCTTTGGAATCGAAAACAGGATTTATTTAATACTTAACAAATAAAAAAATATTTACAAAAGACTTTCAAAGTGGTTCCCTGCTACTTTTATACATAAATTAAAAAAATATTCCGGGCTTCTGTCTAATAATATTAAAATTTTCAATTGTTCTTTTTCTTAATTCTGCAATATTGTTTATTAGCCCGTTATAAACACCAGACTCACGGTTTTTGTCTCTAATACTTTTATACAAATTTGAAAGAACTGAAAATTATTTGTTCTATAAAACACGTTATAAAACAATTTTACACAATTATTACTTTCTTCAGGAACAAAATTATGGTAATCATTTGCTCTATAAAATCAAACTGTTCGTTAATCAGTGCAATTCGATAGTTATTAAATAATTCGCTTCTTTTAAAGTTCCATTTTGCTAGTTGGGTATTTTATACGTAGGTAAAATAACAAAATGTTATATAAATGACGATTAGATTTTTTCCCATAGCAATTTTTTTATACATCACAGTATTATTGCAAAAAGAAATTGGAACTCGTCATACCATTAGTAAGTTTCTTTATTAAAATCGTTCTAGTTATAACACTAATGTAACTTCTCTGGAACCTATTTAATGCATATTACTTTAATAGCCTATCAATTTTTACAATAAATCTGGGTATGAACAGACAGCAAATAATAAAAATATGTCAGCAGGAGAAAAAAAATCTTTATATTTATTAAGTTACATATAGGGTTAACTATGACTAAGTACGAATATTTTAAGAGGCGATAGAGCAAATTTGAATTAACGGAATCACAAATTTCAAACTTATTTATATAGCGAATTTGTTACCATATTAAACCCCAAATTATCGCCGACTCTGGCGGCCTCATCAATCGCAAGCGCACGTTTGACGTTTAGAGAGTTAGGCAGTGTTTAGTGCCTATTTTTTCAATTTTAGATGTTTTATGGTAAGTAAATAAAGAAATATGTGGCGGGTACAGATATTTTTCTATAATAATTTGACGGTTTATTTTTCTAGGTTGTATAATTTAAAAGTGTCACAGGTGCAAGTTTTTTATTATTTATATTGTCTGTATTCCCTTCGTCCGATATTCTTAGAATAAATAAATAAATAATCTTAGCATTTTATTTAACCATACGCAAAGTGTGTGTTTTAGTGGGAAATCTTGATGGACCTGTATGAGTGAAAATGTAGTTCTGAGTTTGAAACGAAAAAATGAATAAGAAATACAAAATGCTGAAATATTCATTTTCGTCGTTTCTACAATTGGAAATGTAGTAAGAAACAACCGCATGGTAGTTGACAGATCAAAGCCATCTCGGATTATGCTTAACATAGACGTCGATTTTCCGGACGAAAATAGGGTTTTGCCCCATTCTTTCGAGCTAGAATTCCGAAATAATTTTTATAATTTAATATTTTGTTTAGAACTTGAAATAATCCCGAAATGTGTACAATATTATTTATTTTTAACTTCAATTTAGTCGGTATAGGATAACAATTAAAATTTCGGCGACGTTTCGTTTTTTATTTAAAAACTTCTTCAGGGCCGAAACAAGGTAATAATTTCTTAACGTAAAATTTATACTGCTAATTTAAGAGAATAGGTATATGAATATGAAAACTTTACATTGTGTTTTTAGGAAAGTATTTTAAAAATATAGAAATTTTACAATGCAAAATAAAAGATAAATTGTAAATAGTAAAAAAATTACACCGAAAATTTACATCTTAATGTAAAATCACAGGAAATTTATAAAAATTTAGTAAATATACCACAGTCATCTTTACAATAAAATTGTAAAACTATGAGACATTTCTGAAATTACTTGTAAAATAAAATATGAGTATATTATTACACATTATTTTACAAGTAAAATTACATTACATATTTTCAGTGTATACAATTCAGGAACATAATAATAATAATAATAATAATAATAATCATTTATTGCCCAACAGATACAAGATCCAGTTACAGGACAAATACATAATATAACAAGAATTTTTAACAAAATACAAAAGAAAAAACAATTTCCAGAGCATTTACATTAAGAATCACAAAACTATTAAATGTAGCAAAAAAATTAAAAAGACGGAATTAAGAAATGAGATTCTACAAATCTACAAATCCATAAAATATAAGAAAAATAATAGAAACACTTCATTTAAATCAAATACAAAAAGCAAGTATATATTAAAACAGATGTTGGTATTCAATAATAAAAAAAACGCAATTCTTTAACATGTACAGAATGAATGTCAATATAGATCAGACTACCCCAAAAGTAAAACTGGCTTCAACATAGATTCCAAGTCACATATCGAAATACTTCGATATTACAACCTGACAACATTGCCCTTTCCTTTTTGGTCAATGTATTTTTACGGAAGAGGTCGATGTGGTGGTAGCGCTGGTCACGGTTTTAACAGTTACTTCCTTCAAGCAAGATGAACGAAACTTCTCAAGACTTGTTTCATCACGGCTTATCAAAACAACAAATATTACACAAAAATATCCATTCTTAGTTCAATTCATAGTAAGTTTATCCATCAAACAAATTACTAATTACAGTACATTTTTCTTACTGTAATCTATATTTACTATGAATCTGCGAATGAATTATTATGAACATATAAGTAATCAACTCTTCACGATATCTGATGTTTCTACCAAATTGCATAAGCAAATGGTGTTTATATAACCTGCTTAGATTTGTACGTTTGACTCTCACTGGCCAGCATCTTGACACAGAAATCAGTAGGTATGCCTTCCTATAGTTGCCACACGATTCAACAGAAATGCTCGACGACTTTTACCAAAGAATTTACAGTTATTGCGACCACATCATCGGGTATCAATGTCGCAACTGGTCATTTTGTAGGTTTTATTTTAACAGCTGATAACAGAAGGTCGTATCATAATTTATGAAGACAAAGAGATACATAAAACAGAAAATAGAATCCATCGTGTTGTTACATGTACTTCCATTTTAAATAACACACGTTTTTTAAAGTGATTTCATTTGCATATATTTAAGATAACTGAACTTCTTTTTGTTTATTCTAGTGGTATTATAAATAATTCTGATGGAAATATATTTCTAGTTCTTCATGAACATTCTTTTGAAATTATTACAAAAGTTACAGTTTTTTATCCTTGACAAATGCAACAAGTTATTTCTTAATATCTGAGCCAGTTAAATGTTTCACATCACCTTTGGATTAGTATTTCATCTGATTTCAGTGTGACATTTCAAAAAAGTTTCCAAACAAACCTAGTTTCGCCAAGCCTCAACGCTTGATATTAAAAAATTGCGAAATTTGCTTACTATTAGCACTACATAATCCACTTTTGCTCAGTCAGATCGCCGAATGTAATTAATTTATTGATTCACAATAAAATGTTGAATTAAAGATCTTCCAAATACTATATAGTACGTAAGCGATAAATTGACAGCTATACGTAAAATGTATAACTGTATCTTTACGCTGACGAATTTAGATACATACCTGTAAAAGAATCTTTCGCTGCATACATAGAACAGGTAGCGAGTTATAATGTGGGTTAAAAATTGCAGATAAATAGTTCATAAGAAAACATTGTAGAAGGTCATACACCTAAAAGATATATCTAGATAGCAGACCTTGTAAATACAATACAGTTTGAAAAGCATCTCACCTTTACAATGTATATAATTATTCATTGGGTGTTGTCGGTCAACTTGTTCCATGCGTTAGCAAATATTTCATTCATGTAACCAATTTTTTTGTTGGTCTACTAGTAAGGAATTCCAGTCGTTGTCCTCAAAACGCTCGAACCCAGACACACCTTTCATAATATGTGTAGTGCGAACAATAACAATAATAAAGGGATATTCTTGCGCAATGGCCTGAACAGGTAAAGTTTGAGAACGCAACGTAAGTTTGTTTACGGCTGACACAGATTTTCCGGAAAAGTTGTTACAATAAACAAGAACGGGTCAAAATAGAACGGAACCTGCAACAATACACAGTGTGTCTCAAATTGGTGGAACAAACTTCATACGTGTTTCTAGTTGAGATAACAGCAACGCTGAAATAGGTTTATTGCTATACCTATAGAAATTGGCACTTGTTTCCTATATTTTCAATTTTTTTAACCATGGAGCTATAATATTAATGGAATTTTGTAAATATGATATAATTGACAATATTTCTAAAGGTGAATTTAGTCAAAGTTGACATGTACCTAGTGTTGGCTGAGACACAGGAAATCTTAGAAAGTCTAAAAAAATATTGTCTTGCAAAATAAGACAAGACTTTAATAGTATTTATTGGAAGAAATCAAAAAGTCAGCTTAGAATTTGACAGTTAATAATAAACCTATAAAATAAAATTAAAACTAAAGAAATTGTTCAAAATGGGCACCATTTTCTCTTAAACATAAATTTACTCTGTCTAATAAAATATGATCATTTCTTATAACGTTACATTTATTCGCAATACGATTCCACAAATCTTAACAGGATTTGGAGAGGAATAAACAAAATCTTTCAATGTTTCTCAAAGAAAATAGTCACATTTGTTGAGATCTGCCGATCGTGGTGGCCAATTTTGAGAACAATATTTCCTCGCCCTAACCATTTATTTGGAAACTTAAAATTCAGAAGGTCTCTAACAGTAACACCAAAATGAGGCGGTGCCCCATCATGCATAAACCAAATCTCTAGTTGCAACGATAAATCTTCGATTAAATCAGGGAGAGTATTTTGCAGAAATTCCAAATAACTTTCGCCATTTAATCGATTTGGCAAAATAACTGGTTCAATCAAATAACATCAATAATACCGGCCCAAACATCTTAATCGTGATATGAAAATGTTTAGGAGCTATTGCGTAGGGATTTACACTGGAATATTTATAACAGCTGTGAACATTTGTAATTCCTCTACGAGTGAAACAAGCCTTATCAGTGAAAAGAATTTTCTTGTAAAAATTAATATTGTGATACAAGATAAACTCGTAAAAGGTCACTTATCCATCCAAATCTTAAGGCAATAGCTTATGCTCCCTTTAAATGTCATGTGGATGTAGTAGATTACATTTAAGAATCCGGTATACAGAAGTTCTTGATAGTCCAGTTTCTCGAGGCAAACGTTTAGTGCTTTCTTGCAGTTCATCTTCAACTGTTTGTAAAATATATTCTTCATCTTGTACCCTTATTGCACTAGGACGTTCTAGGATATTAGTGAAAAACTTTTCTGTCTCTCGAGCCCGTCTCTCAACATTAGCAAATGTTTATCTATGGGGAATCACTAGATTTGGAAATCAGCTACGATATTCTTCCACACTTCTTCTACAGTCTCCTCCGCAGAAACCTAGCACAACTATCATATCAACTTGTTCGTGCATGTAAATTTTCCAGCCATTTTCAACAACAAACAGTAGCAAAAAACTGTCTAGACAAAGGCTACTATTAACTCTTTGATTTCTTTTAATAAACACTATTAAAATTTTGTTTCAATTAATAGAACATTTTTCTTGAAAACTTGAAAGTTTTTTAAAATTTAACAACAGTAAAAAAAAGTGTTTTAAATTAAATTCTATGCGGGATATTATCATTATTTTTAAATTTGACCAATGGAAAAAAGTTTAATATAATTTTATGGGTGACTCATTCGCAATGAACAGCCTATAGTGTTTCAATTTATTTGAACTCATAGTCAAAGAAGACCAATAATAAACCTAAATCATGTACCAAATTTGGTCATTCAGGTATATTAATTATTTTGGAAATATTAGGCCCCACTATGAAGGCCTGTAACTCCGCTTGTGCGCAACTTTGAATATACCTATGTATGTGTGTTTTTATATATTTTTAGGTATTAATAATATTGTGTGAAACTACTCAGTGGACAAAAGCCCCAACCCGCGTTGAATTACACCCACAATATCTACCCATATATTCCTTATTATTAGCTTTTGTAACATTTTGTACTGACTTCATGACTTCATTGATAGGAATTGTAGGAGATTTGATTTATATTAGCTTAAAATACCTTTCTAATACAGTAAAAAATATGTATGTGTGGTTAAATTGCAATATTTTGGGGCTCCTTATATTCACATGCTCTGTGTCGGTGCATATAAGGGTGCGAAACACTCTGTATACCTACAATAGAAATTCAACATTTATTTCTTTAGCTAATGTTCACTTTTTTAAAACTTGTCTTGCCATTCCAGCTGTCAAGTCTGGTCTTGATTTTGTCTCTTCTTGTCTTGCGAGACCAAATCCAGAAAAAGCAAGACAACACTTTCTATAGTTAAAAAAACTACCTATTCTTATCCAACTAACTTTTCACACTCTATATGTCAAAAATGAAGCTTTTCATAATTTGTTTATATAGACATTTCGTTTTATTTTCGGACCTGGAAAACGCAGTTCAATTTATGATAATACTTTTAAAATGACCTTGTATACTAATTCATCTATTTGAACGATTCCTTTTTAATATAAACTAGAACAACATATGAATAATTATGCTCCATCATTTTGGGTCACACTGTATTTCTGACAATGTCAGTACTGTCACTAAAATGTTATCTGGTTTCAATTCCATCTCTAAACAATTTTTAATAACTTCACTCTAGTCTGTGCGTGTAAAATTGGCACAGATAAATTAATTAATTTCTCAGTCTAGCGTCTCACATGCTTAGTTAAATAGGTGAATGTTGTTCCTGCCGGTCTTGGTCACGTTACAATTACTTCCGATCCGACTGTGAACTACCAGTGGGCAGAATTTCTTCGCCATTTTCCAATTTTTCAATCCATATTAGTTGTAATTAATGCATGGAACCTACTAATATCTAGATAACATCTATTTCGTGACGCTTGGTATCCTTTTTAGCATTCCAAGATAACTAATACAATCACTGCTTCAAGAAAGTGACGTTTCCATAAGTTATTTCCACTTGTGGAAAGTACTGACGCTATTTTTCTGACAAACGATAGTTTTATCCCATTCGGAAATCATTTGTAAATATTTCAAGCTTGACTGAACCCCACACGGTCAGAGAAACCGATTCTAGTCCGAGTATTATTATTTCGGAAGCATTTTCATTGTCCTCGTAACCTTAACCTTAAACAATTTGTTGGTAAATGGTACCCTACATTTTACATTGTCACGAGCCGTCAATTTAGGTGTATGCACTCATGTGTGGAATTTGCTTAACCTGCTGAACTTTGGTATATTAACTAGGTACGAGCAGAGGCAAAAAACGAAGTACTGGGGCCATAAATAGAATATAATAAAGCAATTATCCGAGGAATAAAGTATAGCTGCACAGTTACAATGTAACGGGTGAGGTACGCTTTAAAAGTTGTGGTAAATGAACTTTGTACGGTAGCGGCAACTGAGTTTATTACGTTTCTATAATAAAGGAAGAGGTAGTAATATACAACGCTCGATTTAACTAAAAATCAGTAAAGATATTAAATATATAAAATAGTTAAAAATTGTATCCTATAAGATCAGAATGGTAAGTACTTGTATCAATGATATGAATAAGTACAGTACATTTCATTGAAATATGACAATATATAATATATCAAAAGACACTGAAACTAAGTGATGGGAGAGAGTGGTACAATATAATTTCAAGCAAGTGACATAAAAATCATTAGAATATGTGGATATATGCATAATATATTATCATAATTCTATAGATGATGTCTCTTTTAGTTTATCTAACTGAATATTCAAAGCGATGTGGTTATTAAGGGAATATTTTTATTTTGTCGTCAAATCAATATTATTTTACCTCAATCGAATCCAGTGCTCGAATATAATAATTTATATCAGACCGGCGGCTGCAACCCGTTACTTGACTGCGACGTTGCAAAATCTCACAAAACAAGATAATCACTTTCTGTACATTACGGAAATGGGTCCTTGTATTTATAAAATTTAGTCTTTTAACAGATATCATTATGTATATACATTTCGAATTGTTAGAACTTCACAAATTCGCAATAACGTTTTTAAGTCATTTAATTTTATTAATCGTAGGCAACAAACTTGGCAACTATGCAATCTCTCGTCTACCAACTCGCCGACATACGTCGTTCTTGAACACCATAAGGAAGATAAAGACGACCGTTAACGATGCAACTTAGATTATTACTTTTTGCTCTCCTGATATACTAGGTGTTTTTTATTACTATTATCGTTGGCTTATTATAAGTTTATGCTGTGAATACTCAGTGTTATGTTGCTGTGTGTGTTTGTTTTAATTTATCTACTGAAAAATATTGTGGTATTAGATTCTTATTAAGTAAATAAGATACGAATAGAATATTCAGACCTTGGGAGGATTTCTCGAAAGAACCTCAACCTGGTACAAGTAGAGATCAGCAAATAGTGATATAGAAGAACGGATGACGAACAAGCTCAGTTCATATTTTTACTGTATTAGAAAGGTATTTTAAGCTAATATAAATCAAATCTCCTACAATTCCTATCAATGAAGTCATATGTATATTCTCTGATACCAAACATCTAGGTATGCTAATGAACAATTCCACAGACAAATATCTATTAAATAATTATCTAAAGAAAATAATCTATATAAATTTACTAACCTGCTTTAATGAAACACTCTTTAAATATCTAACTTCACTTTTTGGCAGTGGGAACACGACAAATTCAACCAATAGAGCTTTGTCTGTGGAATTGTTCATTAGCATACCTAGATGTTTGGTATCAGAGAACATACATATGACTTCATTGATAGGAATTGTAGGAGATTTGATTTATATTAGCTTAAAATACCTTTCTTAAACAGTAAAAAATGTTACAAAAGCTAATAATAAGGAATTTATGGGTAGATATTGTGGGTGTAATTCAACGCAGGTTGGGGCTTTTGTCCACTGAGTAGTTAGTTTCACACAATATTATTAATACCTAAAAATATATAAAAAGCTCAGTTCAGTTAGATATAATGTATATAAAACACAAAGAGGGAGAACAGAGGGCATTAGAAAAAACCGGCTTATTTAATAATAGTATTAGACAACGCTTCATACCATTCAAGACCTTCAAGAAGGATACCAGGGTACATATTGGCACAAAAAAGGAATATTTAATAATACCCATAAAATTGCGTACGATGCTAGTTGCTGCATATAGTCAAGAGCAATAATTTTACAAAGAAATACGTTATTGATGAGATGGCTACGGCTCAGGGACATACCGTTCTACGATTACATCCATAGTACTGTGTTTTTAATCCCATTGAATTAGATTGAAAAAGGTTGATCTTTCAAGTTTTTTATTAAATTTCATGTTAGACAAACAGGGAACTAAATGTCGGTAGAATTGGTCATAATTGGCGCCCTCTATGAGCAACGCTGAAATTGCAACACGCATCTTATTCGTTGCTTAAAAAATATAGATTTTCAAATTGCTATCCTACATATTTTCAGAATAGTCGCAAAAAACGAATAAAATTTTTATCTTTCAACACACTGTATTTCTGAAACTATCAAACTTTCGAATAAGATATCTTTGCTCCAATGGTCACTGTTTTACTATATGTCAAATCCGAATTCGGATTTTCCATTGTTAATGAATCTCCCTGTATATACAAAAAAAAGATTGTTTACTCTTAAAAATAGATAGTATAGACAGCATATCAATTTTTGAAGTAAATAGAAACCAACCTTAAACATAAGTAGGCCCTGAAAAAAAAATGTTCCATAATATTAATCTCAATTCTACAACAAAAGTTATTCATGATAAAGAAAGAGATCTTGTTAGAGTTGTAGTGAATTGTCAATAAAAATAACTGCCGTTTCTTTCAATTAGAAAGAAAATCGAAGTCACTTTGTAATGTCAACTTAATAGTAGATAGTAAAGACTACGTATCAATCGCCTGCAAATATACTTCAGCAGGGAATGAACTAGAATCTGATAATGAGCTGTTTTATATCGTACTAATTTGATACAACGTACCTATTCAGAATAATAAGAACAAAGCAGGAAGTGAAACCACGCTAAACATTAACATCAGGTAGGTCGGCATCTAATGAATGATGAGTCTAACTAGTTCAGGCCTAACTCTTACATAATTCTCGCCGGTATTGGTTGATTATGCCAAAACCTGGCTAATTCGAAGATGCCTGCGTTACAACAGAGCATCGAGATATTCAATTGTTCTTAATATTAGATTCGGACCTGATTAGAAGTTTCGTAAAGGGCATGGTTCGTCGGTTCGTTGCATAAGTGTTATGAACTATCTGGGGCATCATCAGAATTTTAATCGATATTAATAGTTATTTATGGATTTCTTATAAAATTGATGCAATAATTATTAATACCCAAATCAAAGAAGCTAACTTAATTCGAAACAGAGATTTTTCGATAAGATGATGTCACTGGTATTTGAGCATCCCTGGTCTAAGTAAAATCCGTCAGTACAATTGCGTCGTGCGGTGATTACAGTCGTCCTATTTTAGCACCTCTTTCAATTATCGGTGGATTTGTTTATGATATACTGAAATATAAACGGTGAACCTTCTAAGTCTAATAAAGTTGTATTAAAAAATCTAATACCGATATTACAAAATAAATTACTGCCTTGTAGGCACTGTGCATATAATTGTGAGTGAAACTAACACAAAAGTTTATAGCCTTGGTGTATTTTGGCACTTAGTATCAGCACATAGAAGGTTTGTAGACAACTTTAGGAAATACTAAGATTTTACTTTTTTAATTTAATTTTTAAAATTACAACGTCCAATAGTTTATAATAATTACAGGATATTTTGTAAAATGCCAGAATGATCGTCAGTATTGTTCGTTACTTTAAACAAAAATATAGTTGAATGACTGCCTACGAACATTTAAACTTTTAAGACTATGTGTCTGAAGTAAGGAATCATAAAGTGCGAAAATGTCAGGGAAAATGCTATCTTTTTGAAAAGGAACGTCTTTGAACAGTTTCCAATTTAACATTGTGTTTGATAGTGACGATTGCAAACTATTAAGACATCCTACTCTATATTTTTAAAGTTTCAGTATTAGAAAAGTATGTCTACATGAGATCAAATACATTTTTCATTAAGCACATAAACAAGGGTACAACTATATTTTTATGATTAATATGATTTATATGTTAGTGAATTTACCTCAATTATTTATAATTGCAGATATTTATCGAATTTAATCTTGTCTATGGAATTATTGTTTTAGTATATCTTTGATACCCTATATCAAAGAGAATACATGACTTTAATGATAGAAATTGTAGAAACATTTATTTGAATTAGGTACCTTAAATAATCATACAATAAAATAAAAAAAAATTAAAAGATAATAATAAAAAATGTATATTGCTAAAAATTGTATACAGGGTGATTCGCAAGAAATGGGTGATATTTTATCTCTAGATTAGCTAGCGGAAAATATAATTTGTTTGCTTAATAACTGATGATAAATATTATTTTTAAAACCATGTGACATAAACTTATTTGATCAAATGCATTATTTCTTTTGCGCTCTTGACATTATCCCAATTTAAAGTAGGTATAGCTTTTTCTTTATTCAGAGATCATTTTCAACAAAAAAGCTTTTCTGTTTCACTGGCCCAAAAAATATTGCTGCATTAATTTGAAAAATCGACACAAGACAAATGTTTCAAATTTTTTGCTAATGAATTGCTCAAGGTTTCCCCTGATGTTAGATCAAAACAAATATCACATTATTTTAATGATCTTAAAGTGAACAAAAATCAGTGCCACCTTTTGAACCATTTTAGGAATGTGGCTAAAGCAATTGAATCGATATACGAGTATGCAGAAACGTCACGAGTCCACAAAAACATATTATGACAATATGAATAAAACATTTTACTATTATTTAGAATTGTATGAGGCATTTCTAATATAAGGAAACATTGATTTTATTTTCATAAAAATTATATTTTTTTATGATGTTTATGCACTATACCATGTGACTTTTCTGCACAGTCTAAGGAGAAAGTGTATTTATTATTTTTATTAAGAAGTTTGTATTTTAGTAATGTTACAAAAACATATTAATATTTATTAGTATGTAATCAGTAGCAGTTGGCCAATATGGTAATAGTAATCATGATACAAATTATTTGTTGTAAAGAACTGAAATTAAAAATCCTATCAGCAAAATTAGATGCACCCCAAAATAAAATCCCATAAGAAACTGGATATAAATTGTGAAAAATAATATGACTTAATAACGTTTTCATTTTCTTCAAAATAAATGATAAATTGCATATTAGATCGATGACAATTTATAACTCATTATGTTTTTCCCAGTTTAAACTACTGTTCAAGTGTATGCCTAGAAATTTCAAATCAGAAACTTGTAACGATTTATGATTTACAGGTAACTTTCATTAATAGTACTATTTTTCAGAGTAAAATGTATGAATACAGTTTTTGATATATTTAAAAGTAACTTATTACTATTAAACCAGCTCACAAATATGTTTAGTAATAATTGTGTTATAGTGATTGTCTCATTTAGAGAATTACTTGCTGAAAATAGGCTATTATCATCAACATCACGGACTTATCGGCAACTATATTTGGAAGATCGTTTACAAACAAATAATAAAACCTATTTTTAATTTTCAGATGTTATGCCATTAATATCTACAAATGAATCTCTATTTGTAAGACATGTTACATATTTTAGCTCTAAATCCGTAATTATGTAATTTATTACGAAGTATAACATGATGACATGAAAATACACCAATGGTCTTTTTACCATGTACAGTTCAGTAATAAAATTCATAATTATTGCAGTTTGTGTAGATATATTCTTTAGCAAACCGTGCTGTGAATTTAAAATATTAATATGTGAAATAAAAGATATCATTTTTTCAAGTACAATTTTCCCTAGAACCTTTGAACTAGTAGATAGCAGTGATTATAGCACGATAGTTTTGTGGAATGTGGAATTACACGTGCAACTTTTAAAATTTGAGGAAAATAACCTTTATCAAGAGACATATTTATGAGTTAAGTAATAGGTTTTACGAAGTAATGAATTAAACATTTTAGTATATTAGCACTGATTAAATCGGCACAATTAGACTTTTTCAAGTTATGTACCTATGTCATTAAATATTTAATTTTCTGATATGGGAGTCAAAAACCTGTGGGATACGTTCGATAAAAGATATTAATATTAACAAGATTATAATTATTAAGAAGATCCTCTTGTAATTTATTTAGAATATCAATAAAAAAATTGATAAATACTGTGGCCATTTCTTTAGGATTTTTAATTACATTACATTCACAATTATTCATCATTGTCCTGATTTCTGGTTTTACACCTCACACTATCGTCTATAATATTCCAAATTACTTTAGATTTGTTAGAAGCATTTATTTTTTTTTGTCATTATACATATTTTAGCGGTCGTAACTATTTCTTTATAAACTTTGAATATTTCTTAAAATATCAGTCTTGAACACTTTATTGTGTAAGGCGTAATTGTAGATAAATTTGAGTTTTTCTGATAACAATAATAATAATAATCTTTATTGTCCTTATCATGTACCAATACAAAAAAATGTATAAAAGGTATAGGACTAGTCAATAAGTACAGAGCTACGAAAAAAAAACACATTCAAATGACGAAAGCACAATTTTAAAAACTTAAATATTCATCAATATTATAAAATGATTTTTCCAATAAAAATTCCGTTAAAACTTTTTCAAAATGACGTGTGTTTAGCAAAACTTTTATATGTCCAGGAAGTTTATTATAAAATTTAATGCCATTGTAAGTTGGACATGATTTATAAAACGACAAGCTGTGTTGTGGAATAACTAATGCATCACAATTTCTTGTGTCATACTCATGATTAAAATTATTAGTTGCAAATAATGAAAAATTATTTTTAACAAAGATTAAAATTTCATATATATAGATGCATGGTATGGTAAGCAATTTTAAATCTTTAAATAAATTCCTACATGAGTGATACTTATTTACAGAAGCTATATTTCTCACTATTCTCTTTTGTATTTTAAAACTTTCAACATTTGTGATGAAGATCCCCAAAATAATATGCTGTACCTACCTTATTCTGGAATAAAAATGAGCGTAATAATATGCCAATAAAATTTTTCTAGTAGTTAAATATTTCAATCTATAAATTACTATTAAATACGTAACAAATAGGAGACAACTTTGAGCACAAATTATTAATATGATCATTCCAGTTCAAAATTGATTTATATGTATACCCAAAAATTGTATCGTGTCAGTTTGTCTTATAGAGGTACCATTCACTTTTAATAATTGACTTTCATTTCTTTCTAACGATTTCGTTTTAAATATAATAAATTCTGTCTTGTATATATTTACAAATAATTTGTTACCATTAAACCAATTCATAAAATTATTTAGGATACTTTGACTCTGTATAATAACTTGTTTTTCTGTAGAATCAGCACAAATAAAAGATGTATCATCGGCAAATAATGTCAGATTTTCAGAATTAACTATATTAGAAATGTCATTTACAAAAACAATAAACAATAAAGGTCCAAGTACTGATCCTTGAGGTACCCCATATTCTAAATTTAATTTATCAGATTTACAATTATTTATTTCTACAATTTGACTCCTATTTTAAATATATGAAGTTAACCAGTCATGAACCCTACCCCTTAAGCCATACATATACAGTTTGTCAAGCAACAACTCATGATTTACAAGATCAAATGCCTTACTCAAATCTAGAAAAATACCAACACATTTATTTTTGGCATTTAAATTATTATATAAACATATTAAGAAATTCAGTATTGCAGATTTAGTAGATTTGCCTTTTGAAAACCAAATTGACTTGATGATATTATATTATGCATTGAAAAACTCAACAATTTTATTAAAAATGACTCTCTCTAGAATTTTAGATAGTGTTGATAACAAAGAAATCGGCCGATAGTTATCCATTTTATTTACATCTCCCTTCTTATATAAAGGAACCACTTTAGCAGTTTTCAAAACATTTGGAAATTGTCCCTCACTTATCGATAAATTAACTAAGTATGTTATTGGCTCGACAAAATAATAAATATACTCTTTTAACAAATTCGACGAAATATCATCCAAACCTGCAGAACTAGACTTCTTTAACTGGACAATAATATTAAATATTTCAGTTTTCTCTACATTAGCCAAAAAAAGGGTTGGATAGTTTCCATCGGTAAAACACTTATAAGTATTCACATTTATCAGTTTTTTGTTTAACTCTTTTGGAATATTTGCATAGTAATCATTAAACATATTTGATATTGTTAATATGTCTGATTCTACTTTATCTTCAGTGACAATTTCAGAAATACACTACATCTTAATATTATGATTACCAGTATTTTGATTAATGATTTTCCAAGCAGCATGTGACTTATTGGAGGATGATTGATATAATCTTTCATTATATAATAATTTTGCTTTTTTAGTACTTCTCAGTAAGTTTTTGTATTTTTAAATATTTTATATCTGTTTCAGATTTAGTTTCTAACATTTTTATTTAAAAATTTTAATTTTCTAGATGAGATTGTAATGCCTTAGTTAACCACGGTTTGTGCTTATTGGAATTATTTAACACAATTTTTGAAAGCAAAACTTATGTTTATATAATACGACACAGCATCTACAAAACATTTAAAAGCTTCATGGACATTACTGGCTAGATACATTTCATTCCAATTTTCTCTACTAATGTAAGATGTAAATGTTTGATAATTACTGCTGTTAAATACTCGTTTTGTTACATAAGTAGGGCTATATTTAACATGATCAAGTAATAATAACTGTGCAGAGTGATCCGATATACTCTGATGACAAACATGACAGGCAACATTTTCGTTAAAATTGACACACATGTAATCTATAGCCGTAGCAGAAGTAGTTGTTATTCTAGTAGGTTCTTGTATTAAATTATACATTCCATACGATGACATAATATTAAGAAGATCATTTTTTTGTTCTGACTCTGTTAAATAATTCACATTTAAATTCTAATACCTTTCGTAAGCCACATGTGTCTATTTGGTTTCGAAAATATGAATGTCGTTACTAAAGTGAATTTAAATCATGTTTTACCTGAATTTCAAAAGAGTCGCCATAAAACTACTACAAGCGCAGTAACAATTACGCTAAACACAAGCTAGATATCCTTACAGTCGCCATTAAATTTGCTTCTACGACACTTATGGCGACATCTGCTCAGCATAGAAAAAATAACACTAAAATTAACCGGTACGCTCTGAACAGTTTTACGGCCTCCCATCGTAAATTGTGCATCATACACCTGCACTGAGAAGTCTGAGGTTGCACACAAAACCTCCAAGGCCACTTAGCGACCTGCCTCTTCGAAGTAAAGGTATCAAAAGTGGCGAAAAGCGGCACACAGTGTATCAGTGTCAAACGCAAATCAGGTGGAGCGTAACAGAAATCGGAATTGTTTCTACATAGCTGACATACTGGCATACAGTTGTTTGAATGCATAATTTACATAGACACAATGAGACCTGCCTAGAATGTGGTTTAGAATATCACTAAAAATAAAGTGTGGACTATTCCTAGTAACTTATATGTTAAAAGACGTCACTTTCGAATTCACCAGTCAATACAAAAATTAGGATGTTCCACAAGAATACACGTCTAGGCCATTAATACTCATCATTTATATTTGAGAACCGAAAATAACTTAAAAATACCTCCCTTTGGAAATTTAATATAAAAACATTTAAGTGAGAGGAAAATTATTACATACCTATATTATAATTACCTTATAATCTTTAAAATCTGGATCTTGTAACATTTGAGAAGTGTAATGTATGGCATATGAGTCACACACAATACGTGAATGTGATAAAATTGTTGAATTATTTTACGGTGCGGCGATAAAGTTTTGTACAGATATCGAATCTAAGGTAAATTATTCTGAGTCAGATGATATGCCTGTCAAACCTTGGCAAATCCTCCAAAAGAAGAAATACCTTACGTTAGACTGAATAAAATATTTAACAATTGCATTGAGTAACCAGTAAAAACTAAATGTACACACATGCTACATTTTGTATTGACGAATATTAATCTAAATGACATTTGATTGCAACAGCATGACGCTACAATTCACTTTACAAACGACACAATCAATTTGACGTGTAATTTCAAGAAATGCTGATAGTAATTGACTACAAGATAGTGCGATCTGCTACTGTTAGACTTTTTTACTGTTTTGTAAAGGTGTTTAAGCTAATATAAATCAATTTTCTCACAATTCCTATCAATGAAGTTATCTGATATAAAACATACGTATGCTAGTAAAAATTATTACAAAGGCTAATAATAAAGAATATATAGGTAGATACTGTGGGTGCAATTCAACGCTGGTCGGAGCTTAGTCTGCTGAGTAGTTAGTTTCACACAATATTGTTAATACCTAACAACCTATTTTCATTACAACTACGTTAAAAGGTAGAATTATGAGAACAATCCACAATCAATTGCTGACCTAAAAGCTAAAATTATTGCGTTATTGGCGAGACGCAATTTTGCCGACATTACACAGAAAATTTTAACAAATGACAGAACACTTGCAAGGTGGTCACTTGACAGATACGTAGAAAAACAATTTCGCAAAAAATTGCAGCAAATATTCATGCAATTTGCAACTGCAATGTGTAGCAGTATAGGCGCTAAATACACGTAGTATTTAAAATTCCCTTCGTTTTTGTAGCAAATCATGCAGTATTGTATAATTTTATGGCAGATTTTTATGTGGACGCATTGAGTGACATAAAAACCATAATTATATAATGCCGTACGGATAGAGTAGTAGAGCAAAATATGCGTTGTCTGAAAATATCTGTTCTGCGGGAAAATTCGAGGCAAATTAAAAACCCTCTATCTATAAGTAGCGGGGGTAAACTTGCTGCAAAATTCTCCTATAAGATTTATGTATATGATCTATAATAAGAACTGCAAGAACAGATATTTTAAATTGTAGCCTTAATGATCTTAAATCATATTTTAATAGTTTTGTTAGACGACTTTTGTTTTATTATTGTGTTTCTTAAACAAAAATTTAGTTATTTTTATATTCTGCACTCTCTTGCTCTGTAATTGAGTCAAAACCTGTAGAACAGTGAAGATCAAATAAATATTTAATGATTTGAGAGACGTAACGTCGATTATTTTTGGGGTATCGAGAGAACTCTAGCTGACCTGCGCAAATAATATGACACAAATTCTTTTATTTAATAATACTTTAAAATACGCTGAATTTCAAAACCCCGTACTATTCTGACATGTCCGGTCTTTCACTGGCAACAATTAAATGCCCCCATGTGTAACACCAACAGCCAGCCCAGTTAAAAAGCTCAGTGAAAGCATTGTGGTGTACATATTATAATTTATCCGGTAGACCCCGCAGATAAAGATAGACCAACCGCTCTATGAAACTTTCTGCAACTAGCAAATTATTCGTTTATTACTACCCACATCACATTTAGTTTGTGGTTAGCAAGAGAGATGCGTGATGCGAGAATCAGTTCTCATAGAAAACAGCTTCATTACAGACGCGAAGACTAACCGTTTAATGGAATTGCATAATATTAAATCTATTCAACAATAAAACAGCATAGATGTGCAGGAATACTGTTACATGTCAGTCTAAGTGAATACTTATGATCCGCATATCCAATTCAAACCTAGTCTTCGACATGGCTTACAAAATTATATTGTGCTGTCCTTCTTTCATTGCAGTTTGTAGATTATTCAACTTGGAATGTCATCCAAGAGAAAATAATTTAATAGTCATTTATGCAATAAGTGGGATATAGACATTATTACCGTACGCATGTGAGGTACTCACTAAATGCAGTAATAATGTAGTAGGCATCTCATGTATTGCGTACAACGTTTCATTTACAACTGTCAAGCTTATTCATAATAATAACTAGTATTATTATAATTTATATTCCAGTACGACATAATATAAAAATTGTTTATTAGAAGAAGTTCCCTTAACAAGGGGCATAAAGATAGCTGATTGAATATTTCTTGTAATTATTGTGAAAGAGTAAACTAACGAGAAAGGAATATTAATATATTTCAACGAACTAAACAAAAAAATCTAGAGAGTTCTTTGTAACATCTGGAAATATTTCCATCTATTCAAGCGAGGCATGCCATCACTTGGTACTAATTCATCCAATTGTAAAGATTTTACTGTCAATGTATATAACAAAGTATTCATACGATCTGACATATTTAAATTAAAGGTTTTTTAAAAGGCGTAGTGGACTAGAATTCATAATTCCACGCTTCGATTTTATAGCACTTTATTTAGAATTATTATAATTAACATTTATCTCAACAACGATCTTGTGTCATTTTGACCGGGATTATTTAAATTTACTCGATAAGAAGTTTCTGAAGAATTGGAGGGACCCAGGTAGGACCTGGATTATTTCAGCATTTCCCAACTTGCTGGGCAATCAATCTTCAATATAACTTTCCGCTACCGTAGTCGATTTCGAAGCACCATGACGTTTGGCAACAGTGGCAATAGCACCCTCAGCATTGACCAGTAATGTTGCCGAAGAACGCCTCATTCCATGTCCAGTAAAACTTCCTGGATCAGGTAGCCTAAAAAATGCAGGAACTTTTGAAAACGTTTTCGAAATTGTGTTGACGCCTACATGTTGTGTAGTACATTTTCCAGCCACATATCGCAAGAAAAATCTCTACCGGCATTTTTAGGTCACATATTGATGTATTTTCGACACATTTTACAGCGTTGACTGAAAAAGCTTCTTCCGTCATCGTGAAACTTCTTGAAATATTTTTTTACGTATCCTGAATGGGTATGTATAGGTAACTGCCTTTGTCTTGGACATGGGTGACATCCAAAAAGGTTAATTCATTGCATCAACAAGCACCTGCGACTGTTGGAACCTGTAAAGAGTTAAAAATAAAACGCTCAATGTATAAATTGAACCTTAACTTGTAAATATTCCTCATCCGGTGCTTTTTAAAAAAAATCTTCTTGGTCTCTCTCCAGTATCTTCTTTAGTTTATAGGCAATTTCTTGATTTTACTTTCAAATATGAAATAAGGTTACCATACTTCGAAATATCACTACCTTTGCGCAGTTTCAACATGATTTTAGCATGGAATATTTTGTCCACATGGAAGATGCAACAAACCTTTTCTCCACATTGAAAAAGCAGAATAGTAGCACTTCTTCTGTAACTGCTCCTTCTCCTATGTCCCTTATTTTCCCCCGTTATCGAATTCCACCACTTTTCGCTGGTAACAGACGTAATATTGCTTCTTGGGCTTCTTGGTGGATTTTACATGGAATGAAGAAATTCTCAGCATTGTCACTCATTGTTTGTGTCGATTTTGCAAACTTTTTCACTCTTGTTGACATATAAACAAACGCATGCCACAGAAACTATTTGAAGGCTTTCTAGTATTCAGCTGACAATCAATATTCTTGATTAAAATAAATTTGTCAAATGTTTTTCAAAACCATATTTTTTCACCTGCTCTCACGCGGCTTGTACTCGTCTAAGTGACCGGTTTTCGCCGTGGTTGAGGATAAGATGTTAAATAACATTTGGGAAATTAACCAGCATTTAATCCTTTCGAAACAATGTAACGCTCGGCTGCGCCTCAAGTGTCCATTTTTTCTTGTGGATTACAGACTTGTCAATTCCCTTATATAATTAATAACTATTATAACAGCACGTGTCGGATAATGTAAGTCATTATGACACTCGAAATAGTGTCAATTGACATGTCATTATGTGACAGATGTAGATAATAGTTAATTCGTGTGCTCGACAAACAGATGAGCTTCATTTAAGCAACACTAAACGACTTTAAGTTTTCCGACTTTATCTGATCAACTCTGCTGGGGCGTTATTATGTGAGGTAAGAACGTGAGAAGTTACTCTTATAGATCATGCATACAAAGGTGCAGATTAGTTTTTTAATTTCTCGTTTACGAGGTGCAATCTTCGCAGTGTATTACATAAACGGAGGAAATTGTTCGTAGAAACATTTAAAATTTGTGTCATGGGAAATACGCCTACGGAAATCTTGTAAAGGTCTGCGACAACTAGCAGCTGAATTAGTGAAAAGCAATATTTTTCAAATATTTAACATTGGATATTTCTTATTAAAATATATGTGTGCATACCGATGACAACTAAAGATTGGATAGATAGAAGCAACTATAAAAATGAGCCTTGAAAGTTTATTTTTAATGAATGTATTTGTACTATTACAAATTAAAATATTTTTGTGTTTTGTTCCAAACAGTATCTGACTAATGATAAAAGTGTATAACATCCGATGCAGCTTTACTCGCATTTAAAAATTGATTCTGTAAAGGCTAGATAAGCAAAGTCATGAATTTTATTCGAATATGTTGTTAAAAAATGAGAAATGATAAGTTCTTTAACCTTGAGCTATTTTCACATTTAATATGGAAAGATACGAAGATGAAGGTTAGCAAGAGCAATGTTTGACCAAATATTGACATTTAAGAGCTGGGCATTTTTATTCTGTCACTTTTTTGAAGTGCTAAGTGGGTTCTGATCTTAGTTTTTTGATATTTTTACTATACATGTTGTAAGTATGTAGTTAGATTACGTTAGTCTATAAAATATGAAATAGCTAGTCTTCTTTTCGTGACCATTCCTCATTTAATTGCCATAATGTAGTGATTTTAAAGATCACGCACATTACGCCTGCATGGACCTGCACGAACCAGCACAGACCAGACAGCGCGGACCTCCAAACCTGCATGACTGTGCAGACTATGTGTGTGGCAGACGTTTTGAAGTTTTTAAGTAGTAGTTGAGTGTAACTAGGAAAAAGAATTTTTTATGTTAACGATGTTGTATAAAGTGAAGGGAGCAAAAAAGTGAAGAAAATGATAACGTTTTGGGTTCACCCTATCAATAAAAAGAGCTGTATTTCCGAATGTCAGAAAAAATGTTTTGAGCTCTTGGATCGTCCTCGCCACCAAAACATAAGATTTCGCAGCGCTGTGTCATCTGACGAAATACTTGCAGTTCGTTTAAGATAGTTCAGAAGTTCAGCGACACATTCACAATTTAACTGGCGAATATTTCTAACAACCCTGAAACCAATCCCTGATTTTTGTGGGAACAAAAATTACGTTGGAGTAGCGCGGCCAAACATAGAAATTGCAGGCCACCGGCACGACCTGCAGTGACGGAAGTTTCAGGTGCTGGTCTAGTGTGCAATGCTCCATTGAATAACATGGGGATCTTCATAAACAGGCTTTGCAAGTCCGTGCTGATCCTTGCATGTATAATGTGCGCAATCTTTTATACTTAAAATATTTATTGAGAGTGTCTCTTTTGATGATATTTTTACATAAATTTGAACAATTAATTTTTCACATTTAAAAGACAAAGGAAGGAAAACGAACACAATCTTTTCCTAAGTTCATCTTTTATGTATATTTTACTGCAGTCAAAGAAAATCTTAACTGTTTTGTAGAAGAGAAATGTAATCTTATCTATGTCGATTTGCATGTTGTTTTGATTATCGCTGTATTTAAAGATAGAGAGCACGTAACGTACAGTTATCGGTATTTTTGAGCCATAAATAGTTTTGCTATTACTAGTAGATAGCAGCATCTGTTAAGGGTTTAAAATCTTACTGCGTCGTAGGCTACTCTGCTTATACACGGTAATGGCGCCCTTTACGAAAAAAATTCGGGTCCATTTCTCCACTAAAAGGAATGATGATTAGGTATTTATTGCATTTATGCGTCTATAGTATTTTGGATTGCAATGATACAATTAAATTTCAAATTCAGAAGCAAATTTTGCGACAGTTTCAAAGATCGGACATTTCATATATATCTTTCGAGGACTTTGTAAGATGTCTAGTTACGAGAACGAAAGTACCTAACATCGATGTAGGAGTAATGCGGGCTGCCCACATATTATCATCGCAAAAATGCAAACTAACTGTTCTCCAATCGACCAACTGAAACAATACTTCCAAGGCAAGGCTGTGCATGGGTTGGACATCGCCGTTTCTGCCTCCATACCGATCCTATGATGCGAGACACACGACTTTACACCTTGACCTTACCCAGTCACGTTTTCTTTCGCCTTCTCAATACAAAACATTTACATTTCGATGCAGAAAAATGCCCGACTTGTTTGCAGATGTCAGTTATACGTACGCCCTCCTCGTTGACATTTCAGAGTCTTCCTTACAAGTTGTTATCTAGATCCATATTGATGTTTTATTCGCAATAAATCAGTTATGGAGATATTTCCACCTAAAAATTGAACTTATAGTTGGCAGGTGCTATGGATATTTACATTTAAAAATCCAAATATTTAGGTAACGCTAGAGAGGGGAGGGCGGTAAACTTTCTACATGTATCAAGTGTTCAGACGCGGCCGCTTGGGGCAAGGAGGGTCTGATCGTATTGTGGTTTTCATATCGTTGCACCACGATTACAGGACTAGCAATGGGAGGGAAAATGGTGAATCTCTATACAGGGTGTCCCGTAAAGTATGTTACAAACATTGGATGGTGATAGTAGATACTATTGCAATAGTAATGACAATCTTTAAAATTAACTGAGCAACTTGTTTTGAACTGCTGACGTAGTCGTAATGGAACAACTAAGAACTAATATTAAAAACTGTAAATTTCATTGCTAATAAGCAATAAGCCAGCAGTTAAAAACAAGTCGCCAAATTCATATTATAGAGTGTCATTATTTTTGCAATAGTAATTATCTACGTAAAAAATATGATTAAAAACTCTAATAAATACAACCCCTTAAACGCACCGTTTTGCAGTTTCTAGACCTTAAAGTGGCCGTATTACTCGCCGTAAAATGCAAAAATTTGTGATGTTTTTAGGTACAAAAACCTCGAAAAATAAAATATGTAAAACAAAAGTAATATCAAAAATAAAATTCTTGATGTTTTGTTTATACATTGTTACTATACTCGCGACAAGAATTCAAACGACTTACGTCATACGAACAAATGAATAATTCATTATATTTTCATCAAAATATTTAAGAAACTGCAACTGATAGTAATAAAACTATATACTACACTAAAAGTTTGCATTATATATTGCACTAAATTGCAAAAAATTATTGTTTTTAACGCGACCAAATATCGAAAATTACGTTGACAATAAAAACAAATGTGTAACGTCAGCCGTGACGTAAGACTTCTGAATTCTTGACGCGAGTATATTTAAATTATCCTCAAATAAAATAATAACCTTTAAAAAGCGCGTGTAAGACACACATTATTTTGCTATTCTAGCCCCACATTTAAACAAAAGTAAACAATCTTATATGCAGAACTATGTAAGTTTATGTTATAACAATATTTACATCTATAGTTAAATTAAAATAAATACGTATTTTTGCAGATTTCTGCACCTAAAAATTTGTTGGTTAGACCGCTTTCTGTCGTTATATATTCATTCTACTTCGACACCTTTGAATGTTCGTAGGAGGCATGAGATAACATTCCTGTTCAAGAATATGGCGACATTAGCAGACGCAAATAAGCAACTACAAATTAGTTTCTATGTCTTTGTCGGAAAAATAAAACGTAATGGAAATTTTCAGGGACTAGTCAGCTAGGAAGCCAATAAATCATGTGGATATGATCGATAGGGAGGAATGATGATTTTTATCATCCTGTATCGTATTTAAAAAATTTTTTTTTAGAAATATTTTTCACTTGTTTTTTATCAAAAATGTTTTATAGTAAATTTACAAAATGCATGGGATGAATTAGTATTTAAAAAAATCATTTATTCAAATTATCCTTTTATTTAATACAATTTAAACAATAGAAAACAACTTCTCCCGAGGAAGGCTCAATAGAAACTGAAACGTTGGCAGTTTTGAAAATTGTCTCTCTATAACCTATTGACCTGAAACCAACTATACCTCCCACTACAATATTCTGAGGTCACTAATAGGTACAGTAATATTTCGAATTAATAGAACTAAAATAATAGAAGATACTGGTCAATTATTTTCTTGAAGGGTAACTTGATTTTATTAAAAAATAAATAAATTATTTTAATTACTGATAGAAAAATATTTGTGCTATACATGGTTGAATTTGCATTTTCTCTCATTTTGGTGGTATAAAAATCAAAAGTTGACTATAGAAATTTGAGCATTTAGTAATAAGCGTAGAATTTTTTTCCATCTCCATTAGAAAACTTGGCCAATAAGCGTACCAAATTTCACATTTTCTTTAAAAATAAGAAAGTTATGAAAGTAAATGGACTTTTTCAATTTTCAGCTGCTATTTCAGGAGCTACACAAAATATCTCATATTTCTTTTCAGAAAATTGACGCAACTTTTTCCTAATTTAAGCCACCCGCTTATAACTAGGCGTCGTAAAAGTGACCACCATGATGACGATTTATCCCATGACAACTAGATTTATTTCCAATACATCAGAAATTCATTTGGTGTCAAACTTAGTAAATTTTTTAAAGGTATATTCTATACGTCGAAAATGAAAGTTTAATTTTTTCTGTTGTTTTGTCACACCGTCAATTATTGTTAAAGGCCAACGGGGCTGCTATGAACAGATTTACACGACTAGGCACCCATTCTGCACCGAACAAATTCAAATCGAGCAATCTGCAAGTCAAATCTGTGGCTACATCGAGAAGCAACATCCTAGTTGTACCTGAAAAGTAGGGCGGCACAGTTTTGATAACTTGCCACTCCTCGGTACCCAAAACCGTGCCACTTTAGTCTCTGCATGATCACTTGGTTGTTGCGTTAAGATTATGCAACGAAACAATCCAAATAGTAACAACAGGTACACATACCACAGATCTTTTATTACAGACGTAATGGATGGGTGTAAGTTGAAGGTTTTTACTTTTAGATTCCTCAACAGATCGTTACCAAATTGGCAGTTAATTGTTTTGCTAAGTAACAAGATGTAAAAAATTATAATTGCCGAAGTAATAAATATTGTTTAGTTTTGAAACTTATCACGTTTTTATAACTTGCGTGTTCTTTCAATAATGTGAAAGTTGTTTCCCGCTAAGATCGTATTTATTAATATATTTTTCCAATTTTGTAATTGTTATTAGGTACTGCAAGTTGTGTAACCCTCACTTAGAACGGTTTGAAGTCTAGTTACAGAACTTGGTAACTTATATTTATGAAATGCAAATTGTTTCATCAAAATTAATACAGCAAAATCTAAGATACGATTATGTTAAAGGAACAGTGCAAGTAATTATTGATAAGATTAACTGAATTAATTATATAGCGTCAAAATAGAAAGTGAAGTTACGTCTTATAATATAACTCATGTTAATGTGACATATACCATGAATTATTCCAACGTATTTCTTGTATCTTGATTAAAATGCGACCTCAATCGCGAAAGTCAATACAGGAAATGTCGAGAATAACTTAAAGTATAAAAAATACTAATACTATGTTTTGTCAGATGAATGGAGAATGGCACATATTGTTTAAAAGACACCAAATAGTAAGTAATGCAGATGACGTGGCCATTATTGCCAGAGACAGTAGGGAATTAGAAGAAGTAAAGAGAAAACTTGTTTAGGAAGCACGTAAAGTAGGATTGCAGATAAATCAAGAAAAATTAAACTTTTGAGAATAGAAGAACCAAAAAAGATACCAATTTCAAATTGAGAAGCCAGCATGAAAAGATGTAGTTTGGAGAAGATCAAGAATATTGTCTACTTGGGGGCGCTGATAACAGATAATTGTGATGAGGAGCAAGAAATTAATAGGAGAATAATAAAAGCAAACAGAAGTTTGGTAGCAGTCAACCACTCAATGAAATAAAAAAATTTGTCCATAGCAGTAAAATTTAGAATGTATAAAACAATTTTGAGACCGACAGCGCCGTATGGAAGTGGAACCTTTATCCTCAGTAAGATATCAATAGAAAACTTTTTAAAGTGGGAAAGGAAGATCTTAAGAATTCTAGGGGAAAAGAAGACGGAGGAAGGCTATAATACAAGGAGAAATAATGAGGAAATATGTGCAATGTACCAAGCACCAAATATACACGAAGTTGTAAAAGCCAGAAGAGTGCAGTGGCTGGACCGAAGAAGCGATGGAGAGAGGCAGTGGCAATAGATCTAAGGGAGAAAAATGTAACGGATTGAAAAAAAGATGAATAAAGTGAAGGAGAATAACGCAGCTCTGGGTCTAAATGGCATGTAAACAGCTTTATATATGTATATATGTTTTGTAGATAGCCACATAATAGGTTTGTTCATGTCGCAGTTGGAAACAGTTTGAAACTGTCAGAAATATTCGACGAGTTAAGTTGAGAACGAATTATCAGTAAATTTAACGGAACAAGTAATTGGACGGACAAGTCCTAATTTCCAAGCCTAATATTGATAAATCTTTACTACCTTCACTTGAAACACTATAAATAAAACCATATATGTTTCATGTTATCGATAAATGTCATTGAAAAATAAACCATTTACTTTTGTTGTTCTGTTTTATTGTATTTTATAAATTTTTGTCCGCAGGTCTATCTACATCTTCTCACCCACCAGATGCATTCCTCCATCTAAATTCTCCAGTACGGAAGTCGGCACGTCTACATTACCAACCTTTGACTCCAGGAGCTTTAATCAACATTCCGAAGAAGTGTATGCCCGCCTGAACTACATTGCGATGGCCTATGATCACGCTTATGGATATTGACCAAGTCCAGTAATCACGAAGCAGATTGGTAAGGCCCTAACAGATATTAGAGTCTAGTAAATATAATACACGTAATCAATACTATCGGTTTTTTGGCGAATTGCAATATTCTTTAGCCATTAATGAAAATTGATTGTTTCCAGCAAAACCAGATAGGCTTTCGAAAGTTTAGTCGTAACAAAAACTGTTTTGCTAAAGGAACCTATTAGATGTTAAAATGTTTTTTATGATATGGTGCAATCCCACGTTCTTACCATAGTAGTTGTTGCAAAAATTGTTAAAGAGGCTACATAGGTTGTATCTTAGGATGACTAGATACACAGCAATACCAGCAAATATTTCTTTTTACTTCAAATAAGTCACTTTTTAGATACTACTAAAAATATTTCTTGCTATTAATATGTGTACTTATCTTAATTAAATTATCAATTTCATCTGTAAACATTAGTTTTGTATTTAAAAAGCTACAAAACCAAAAAATTAAACCCTCGCTTGTTTTTACTTTTAATTTTTTGAATATAGAAACATTTTAAGTTAAGTTGATAACTAATGAACACTAAAAGCACTGAGCCACACACACAGACTCTCATGTATCGGATATTTAGGTACTCTTATAATCTTCTTATATAAATGGTAACAAAAAAGCAGATAATCCCGTTACCAGCGTATTTTTGACGGCAAAATATGACACACACACTGTATACCTATAAATTAGACAAAATATTGCTTGCTATTGTAATATTAGATAGTGATGTGATGTGTCAACGTACACGAAATATGGGCAGCGCGTCCTTGCTGTTATTATATTGGACACAAAATAGTTATGTAGCTCGAGTGTCTACTTATATCAGCCTCAATTAGTACATACGCGTAAACAAAATATCTAGTTGTAGTAGTTACTGCTATAAAACTTTTACTTGGTGCAGTTTAAATGCACCTTGTAATCATAGGTGAATTATTTACTAAGTACAGATCCCAACTAAAGTCAATTACGTACTACAATAAATTATTTTGTCGCCTTTAGTAGAAGTGTTCCTGTTCACCATAAGATGTCTTATTTTTTTACAAAGACGATATAAGGTAGAGAAATCGTATCAATAAATAATTTTATTACACTTAGTACATTATATTCTAATATTAATAAGATATATTTCAATTTTTATGATACAAATTATCGTTAATAACTTTGTGTAATAATATTAATTTATACGAGATAATTCACGGCTTATTACTATTTTCTATCACCATTCGTCTCTGTAATCCCGTAATACATATATGTTTCACATTTATGATTTACAATCTCTGGCTGGCCTGTGGTGGATGTAAGACAAGCGAAAGTGAGGCGTACTCAGTGCAACAGTACCTACACAGCGAGGGAGATGTTATACGGGTACATCCATCCGACCACTAATGTCAATGACATGCCATAGTCTGTGAGGACGAGTTATTGGGTGTGTGACAGCAGGAAAGTTATTGTTCGGAACTCTTGAATGCGAATTCGATTCGAGACGGTTTGTTTTGCGAAAGGACCGATGCAGCACTGGAGAAGAAGGAATAAAAGAGAATCGATAAGAACTAGAATACATAATGTACTAATTAGAGTTGGGACTAGTGACAGGACCGGGTACTAAATAACAGCGATGAATACGATGTTTCTCAAAATGAAAAAAAACATATTTTTTTACCAGCAAATGCAATTTATCTGCTAAACCTTATTATTATTTTTTGTCATATTTCATAGTACAGGGGGATCATGCGAAAATTGCCTCCCTCCCTCTTTTCGCCGTTATTATTCGAGATACGAAAAAAGGTGTACCTAAGGGAAAGTTGAAAGAACTTGTAAATATCTTTTAAGGCATTTATTACAAAAATAATTAAATATCGCATTTCCGAGATGTAGGCCTAACTTTTTCTTTAATAGAACAATCTACAGGGTGGGTTAACACTAAGCTGGAGATACTAGACAGCAAAATATTGTTCATCATGGCTTATACGAATGTCGCTGGTTTAAGAAATAAAGGGTGTTCAAGGTTTAAATTTTATTCTGAAATTTCTCAATAAAGGAGAACGTTTTAATAGCATTACTCTGAAAATTGGTAGTGTTGGGTTTTTTTGTATGAGAATTATGAATTTGAAGCTTATTTTAGCGTTGCTCCTAGAGGGCGTTAGTTTCACCGTATTATTTACGTAAATCAAAACATATTTTTGTTATCTGTTGAGCTATGCTCAAAAATCTAAAGAATGTTCAATTCTGCAATGTTAGGTTGCCTAACTTTATCGGTTTCTGTGTTATTTGCATTTAAAAGTTGCAATGTATTTTGTGGTGATTTTCTTTTAAGCGCTAATATTGCTATTTCTTTTCTAAGTAGGCGCTTATGTCAAATTTTCATGTCAATAAATATTAGCGTATTTTGCGTGAGGGTGATTTATTATTCGTGTAAAATTATTAGCTAGCGATAAAAGAATGCCACGACATAATAATAATTTGTAACCCTTGAACATTCTGTATTTCTTACACGAATGTCGCAGATTCGTATAGTAAGGCACGATGGGCTCAAATATAATATTTTGGTATCTAGTATCTCCAGCTTTGTGTTGATCCATTCTTTCTAACTCACCCTCTATATACAGTGTGTCCCATTTTCAGGTTAACATCTCTGTAAATGTGAGAAGGCTGAGGAATTTCCGTAAGCCTATTTTTTTGTATTTAGTACTCTGACGGGAGATGATATTATAGTATTTTACTGATGTGACAAAAGCCTGACCTATACAGATTTTTTTAAAATGATCGTTATTCTGAAAGTGGTATTAGGCATTTTCTATCAAAAAGATAATATTATCAGGCTATTCAGCACCCATCATAATACCCATATACCAAATTTGATCGACAAATGTCTATTGTGTTTTCGTGGGGTGCCAAACTTCTAAAAATCAAACAACTAAAAATTATAATAAGGTCAAAGATTCCCATAAAAGTGTAAACAAGTACCAGTCGGACAAAGAAAAAACATATACACTACAAGTTTAACACTTTTAATTGCGGCCATAGTAGAAATAATTAATGTACAAAAAATAAAATGAATTATGAATACTAAATTATTAAACAAAAAATTACAGAACACATTTTTCCAATTGTCATAAATTTAAAAATATTTCATGCGGCCACAGTAAAAATAATTAACTACAAAAAAATGTATTGAATTATGAAGACTAAGTGTTAAACAATGTAAGCTATTTAAAGTAATTTTAAATTTAAAAAATGGGTGCTGAATAGCCTTGTAATATTATATTTTTGATAAAAAAAATGCCTAATACCACATTCGGGAAATACGATCCTTTTAAAAAATCGTAGTAGGCCACGGTTTTGGCACATAAAAAACGGTTAGCAGAATATAGCATGCTTTCAGGATACTAATTGTAAAAAAATGGCTTACGAAAATTGTACAGCATTTCCAGAGGCGCTAATCTAAAAAACGGACACGCTGTCAATTACGTCATTGGAAAGACCGTCATCTAAGTTTCTCAAAAATATACTATATATGATACTTATCTTTAGCGATTTTCGAGTTTTTAAAACCCTTTACTGCTAATATGCAAATAACGTTATATCTACCTACTCTTTTGTCATGTTGTGTGTGTTGTTAAAAATGGCAAACGAGAATCGACTTTGTTCTAATAATAGTAAGGATATATTTATATTAAAATTTTTCTTACGACCAGAGCTGTCACATTTAGTGAGAATTAATGTAGGTAATTGTTTAAAACTTTCATATACACATATTTAAATATTACAACAAATAATTGCGAACTCTAAAAAACAATATTTATCAGAGTTTTTGACAAGTCATCAATTACTTAATTATATTTAATTCCACCAAACAACTACATTAATCGGTACCTCAATTAATAACAAAAAATAAACATCTAAGCAAACCGCAAACGAAGCCGACCGGAAATGCGATTTTCGCTGCTCTTCCTAAATTGTGCAAGTCCAGTTGAACCCATTCGAGCTAGAACTGAAAAAAATGGACATCTGCTTATTTTCACTATTAGATCACTCTTGTAATAATTCTACACGTTACACAATATCGGTGAGAAAAAAGCACAATTATGAGAAAAGCGGTTTCAAAACTGGAACAACATTACCGGCTATTTAAAGGCGAGAAATTAGAATAAAAAAAATAAATACTGCAAGTTGTGTCCGTCAGCGTTTCGTCACAATGCCAGTTTGTAAATTGTAACACGAGTGAACTAGTTGACAGTATTGTGGATACTCAGGAAACGTTTTGTACGACATGTTAAATATGTGAAAAATAGATAAATGGGAGAAAAGTTTTGTTGTTTTTTATGGGAAAGTTGCCAGGATATGTGCAAGAAAGTAAACAGACGGATGTAGAACAAAACATATTATCATTGCAAAATAGTGGTTAGGGAATATTCCAAATGAGATACTTAACACAGCATGTAGAGAAAAGTAGTATATTTTAGTAAAAACCAGCAATTGAGAGTTTTAAATTATGCATTGTGCATTGAAAAGTGTAAATCAACCAAATCACGCTTAGATAAAAAAAACACCACAACAATTTCAATGCATTATTAAAAGCTCTCTATTTAGACGACTGATTAAATTTGAAAATACGAGTATGTATCAATTACGTTAACAATTTTGATTAATATAGTCCATGTGTGCATATGTTAACATTTTTAATCCTGCATTTTTAGAATTGAATATCCGGACAGGAAATCGTACGACATTTGAATACTTTATAGGATATTCTGCCCACGATGAGCTTCTAGGATCATTAAAAATCCTGTCGCACTTTCAGTTTCATAAACTTGGAGGATGTTGTAATATACGTGACGGAAACGAAAAAAATACAAATAAATGCGAAACAGAAAAAGGAAACGTTAATTGCTAAGGATAAATAGATAACAAATAAATATAGAAATATCAACTTAAAAATGTTTTTAAATAAGAGAAGTCATTAATTAAAAAAAAATAATGCATTTTAAAATATTTTCCTAGACAGTATTGTTTATTTACAAATCCAAAGTATTTAAATGACTGAATATTGTACACAGATTTCGGAGTACTAGTAGTGGCATTTTTGTAATGCATAAAAATTATAAAGTGTTAACAATATTGTGTGAAATTAACTACTCTGCGGGCGAAAGCCCCGACCAGCGTTAAATTACACCCACATATATACTCACGTCAAGAATTCAGACGTCTTACGTCACGGCTGACGTTACACATTTGTTTTTATTTTCAACGTATTTTTCGATATTTGGTCGCATTAAAAACAATTATTTTTGCAATTTGGTGCAATATATAATGCAAACTTTTAGTGTAGCATATAGTTTTATTACTATCAGTTGCAGTTTCTTAAATATTTTGATAAAAATGTAATGAATTATTCATTTGTTCGTATGACGTAAGTCGTCTGAATTCTTGTCGCGAGTATACTCATTATTAGCTTTTGTAAACTGATAGGAATTGTAGGAGAATTAATTTATATTAGCTTAACTACCTTTATAATGCAGTAAAAAAGTCTTATTTGAAAAAGTTTAATCTTTGCGTATTTTCATGTAAATTAAATTTTCATATTTGCAACTATAAATTGTCGCTTCCATGAACCTGGATGTAGTGGTTATAAGCACTTTCCTATAACAGGTACGTGATGGTACTGATTGATAGCAGCGGCGGCTCGTAGACTTAGTTACAGGTGAAACGGAAGGATAAATAATATTTAGCGACGAATTTTGTATTTTATATTAAAAAAGTATCACCTTTTACTTCCAGAAACTAGTAGGTATCAAAATAATGTCAGTACTTCATATATATTTTTGTGCTATCTGGCTTCATTAGGTATACCTATACGGGGCTTCCAAGCAAGAATATAAATATTGAGTTTCAGTAATAATTTCTAAGCCGTTGCCTTGTCGATATCGAAATTTGGGGGATAGTAATAACTCATAGTAAGACAACTTTGACATTTAGTATTCTCAGTTCGATTCCCCTATCATTTGCTGCAAAAAGCTACCTTGTTTTATTCGATATCTTTTACCATTTTCGAGATAAATGATTATTTAATGATGTACGTAATAATAATTGAATTCGCACAAGTTTCCGATTTTTGGCCTAATCCTGACGATTAGAATGAGGGGTAGAGATATTATTATTTAGTATAAATGCAAAATTTACATTAGATTTAAAATAATGTTAAGCGGTACATAGAATCGTTAATTTTAGGTCAAATGGTGCGTCACTTGGCGAGCCACCACTGATTGATAGACCAGTTGCATACATATATGTTGTTAGAAGGAATAACTAACTAAAATGGAGAATTGAAAAATATAATTTTATTGATACATTTTTTGTAAGTGAATTAACTTTTGATATGACATAAATTGCCAGAATTATATAGACTGTATTATTTGGGTTAAATATCATGTATCATAAATCTGTTTCACAATAGTCAACAGCTGGTAGGTCCAGCTTTAGAATTGATAAACCACTCAATCAGTCAGATTTTCTTAAGATAAGTGATGTATATTTTAATGTAAATAATGATAAAATATATCTGGGAATAATCTTCATGGACATGAGTAAAGCATTTGATCTTGTTAATCACAACATATTACTGCAGAACTTATAGAAATGTGGATTTAGAGATAAACTCGCTGACTGGCTTAAATCCGTTGAAATTATTACGTGTGAAGTTCCACAAGGGTCAGTATTGAGCCCCTATTTAAAATATTTGCTAACGATTTAATATGCAGCGATAACAACGAAAGTCTGTATTAGTTGCAGATGATAACTACTTCATATCTGGGGTTTGAAATTGATTTTGATGATTTAATACAGTTGTTATTACGAATTTCACAAATAGTACAAATTTCAGTCATTTACTTAGAAACGACCAAAACTTCATAAAACAGGTTCAAGAAACCATATTTTTGGGTCTGTATGTAAATATGAATTTGAGTTGGGAATCTCATATAGATGCCCTCTGTAAAAAAACATTCAAGTGTTTATTTTGCTTTGTACAGACGACTTAGAAATATTGCGAATAGATCGGTGCTTTTATCTTACTATTATGCCCATTGTTTTTCAAGGCAAGTATGGAATAGTTTTTTGGGGTTCATCTAGCTAGATGGAGCTTTTATAATGCAAAAAGGGCTATTAGAAATATTTTGTCACTAGGTGCAAGGGAGGGATGTAGAAATTTAAAAATTTAAAGTTAATGCCGCTTCCATGTATTTATATTTTAGAATTATTATCGTATGTAAAAATTAACATTAGTGATTTTAGAATGAACAATTTTTATCTTAATTATCTAACGAGATCCCGTCATGACTTGATTGTTTCTATACATAGTTGACATTCCTTAAAGTCAGGTACAAATAAATTATACCACTGCTGCCGGCTGCTATTTTGAAAAATAGAATAATGAATAGGAAAGAGGCAAATTCCGCTATTATTCAATCAAATTTTCGGCTGGATTGATACTGTTGTTCACTTTCGCTAGTTTTCCAAAATATAAGTTATTGCTTATCTTTTAACCACTTACATTGAACAAATTTTACTTAGGACTTAAAAGAAAACGTCCCTAACTTTACTAAAACCGTAATTCCTAATAGCTTAATCCGGGTGGATCTCAACTAAATTTTATAACACAACAACTAGCTTTTAATGGCACAACAACGCTCAGTAACTAACATGGAAAAATAATTATTTAACAACAACGCAAAATTTGGTCACTGCCCCTTGCCACTAGATCCGACAAAACTATATCAACGACTATACGATTGAAAATTTAAATAAGTACATCTTTTAAACCCTAAAGCGAGCACAAAATGAGATAGAAACTTACCAGTCTTACAGAAAATGAATAAACACGGACACGAGCATGGTCCAGGCATATTTTTAAACGTAATCGACAAGTCATTCTTATTTTTTACTTTATATAAATATTAGATATAGTAGAATTAAATCCTTAACCTTTTGACATAAACCTTCCTAAAAAGTTTAAAATTCAAGGTCAATCAATACTCAACGTTTGATATTTTAGTAAATACTGGCCTAGGCAAATTTTTTTTTGCAAAATTGTACAAAAAAAGTTCGTTTTATTAATGTAGACGCCGGTCATTGACTACAGCGCATAGTTGGCTTTTGACGAGTTCAGGAGTGATTTATTGTTGACTTTAAGAGACGTCAGACTATAGTCGGTGGCGTTCTACATGTTTAATAAATTAATATAAGACAGGCGTTCATGTTTTGGTATTTTTTTCAACCATTAATTTACACGAAAATACGTAAAGATCGAACTGTTTCAGAAAGGACTTTTTTATTTTGAAAAAACTGTCTTATTGTATGCATTATAAATGTCATACTCTATACATAGTCTCCGGAAATTATGAGCAGATATTTCATATATTCAATCCCTATACTTTTATATAATTTCCGGATACTATGGTCATTTGAAACACATTTTCCAAGAGGCAATATTGAAATTGCATGATACACCCGGAAGCAGTAGAGTGCAAACGAAATGTTCTCAATTAATCGACTAATTGATCAATTTGCATGTCAGTAATGCATCGAGATCAACGGCCAACACGATTTAAATTATAACGCACGAACATTTATAGACAGCAAATACTCCAAGTAGCGGTAAAGAATTGTAGATAACGGCAATCAGAAATAAATAAAATGATACGTGACTGAAATTTAATTCCAGCTCTAACCGTTACTACCTGCTTTCACAAAAGCATCAGCTATTAAAAATTATTAATTACTAAATGGAGGGCCATATACCCAATATAATCTAGTAGTTCCAATACGTCAGTACTTTGATTTAATTTTTTCAGTCGACTTGGGTGTCCTTGAAATTGACAGCGATGATCAGGACCGTAATAAGAATATTTTTTTGTGGAATAGAGAATGCAATCTGTTTCGAAGTAGGCATCATGCTATTTTTTTATTGGAGCTACAATGTGGGTTGAATCAGCAAAGTTGAGCGATTTTTTCTGCTAATTGCGATGGTCAAAACAATAATATTTATACAATATTTACAAAAAATATTATACTTGACATTTCAAAAGATAAGCAGATCAACCCATAACACAATCGATAACACGACGCTCCTGATACCCTACAATTTTTCTCATGATGCGAGTATTGAAGAACGTTCTATAGTTAGGCCGCCATATTGAAATTAATAAATTACTAATTTTGAACTCCATACTAGTAATGAGCCTATTTTTGGCAAGTAGCTTAGATTTAAATTTCACACAGTCCAAATTATGACTACCTTCCCCCCCTATCTAATACAAAAATAAACAATTTTTTCGTGTAAAATTTTTCCAAAAAATATATAAATTTTAGTAAATTCAAAATTTCTTGATATTTTATTTACCACGCTGAGAGGTACTGCCAGCATGCTGTAAGATCTATGCAATAGATAACGAATTGACGTAAGGCACACGGAAAATCGAAGTCGGTCAGTAATGTAGAGCACTCTGAAACGAACCAGCGTTGCCACAGCATGTTCATTACAGTTCGGAACTAAAGCGATTTTTTTCCAATGACAAATTTGTAGTACACAATCTAAAATGTATGCAGTTTGTACATTTTTTGAAAAATACTACGATTTCTAGAATTTTAGGATTCATCATGCCCTAGTAGTGCGAGTTCCAAAACTCCGCAACATTGTATACAGTAAATGATTTTAGATAAAACATAGGTAGGTACCTATTTTTTGTCATCCTTTCGTTATGTTCTTGAAAGCGGAATCAAGTTGAGCTTGAACGTTGACATTCCCAAATAATGCAAATCGCATTTGATTATGCATATGAATCATAATAAAATACCTTACTCTCATTTCTCTCCAGACTCTCTTGTCATGATCAGTATCAAATGGAACACACACGGAAAACAAAAAAAACAAAAAAAAACATTATATTTGGGAACAGCTGCAAAACCAATTGTTTCTTAAAATATCTTTACTGAAATGTCTTTTATAAATTTTCCCAGTGCTCTATTCAGCACGGGTTTGTATTACTAACCGTTCCTGGTAGGAAAATCTGTGGAATTTAGTTTCACCCAACTTGAATTGCATTTGTTAGGTAAACAGTAAAATTAATTATCATAAAGTACACTAGTGACACAAACAACACCGAAACAGTCTCTCGTAAACAACTTGAGACCAGATCTGAGTCGACATCTACATGCAGTTCGACGGAGGGTTTCCAGCGGCATAGGAAACCGGACTCGAACCAGCTTCGGCTTATTCTGTTGTTAATGTATGAAACGGGAATTTAGACCGCCAACTTTTTAGCTGTGCCGATTCGATTACAGCCATTCTGCTGATGTCGGCGCGTGATTACTGCGGTTGAGCATTTATAATAAATGGACTAATCTGTTAAATACTCATGATTTCATATTCATTACATTATTTATTAAAAAATTCAAATTCTTACTTTAAAATAAGAATTCTTCATTTCATCAAGAAAAATATTTGTAATAAATAATAATAAATATTATGAAGAAATGCAGTTCGGTAGGTATATTTACATTTTTAGAAAATCTAAACAAACTCAAGCAGTAAATAAGTCTTATTTACACATTTACAATTCAATCCCAGATTTTCGTTCATTCTGAATTTGATCCAACATAGTTTCCAATGCAAATTTTAAATATGTTCACCCATCTGGTGAGTAGTCGAGGGTTCCTTCAGTATGAGAAGATTGTTCAGGTTGCCATGTGCGATGTTTGAATTTGATCAATTGGTTGAAGCTGTAATATTAACATGTACCATTTGTTTCAGGTCATGAAGAAACGTTCCATCTTCAACGTGCTGATTTCAGCCGCCATCACCTCCCTGGTTTCAGCGCAATGCCCGTGGCAGCGGGAAGTGGCGGAGCTTCAATCGGCGTGTTTGTGCTCGTACAACCTGGGCCACGAACTCTCAGTGCAGTGCGACATGGTGGACTGGTCCATCCTGTTGGCGGCCTTGAACAAATACGCCGCCGCCACCCCCTTAGACTTACTCTACGTAAACAATTCTACCATAGGTGAACTCAAAGACAACATCCTAGCGAAATTAAAAGTGCAGAACGTGCAGTTATCGGGTTGCAAGATTAGCAAAGTGTTCAATGACGCCTTCAAAGGACAGGAGCAACACCTGAAGAACTTAAATTTGCAAGACAACGACCTTAGTGAGGTGCCAGTGGAAAGTTTGAAGAAGTTAAGGACTTTGTCACTTTTGGATGTTTCTCACAACAGGATCACGTCGGTGCCTGCGGGGGCTTTTGAAACTCTTAAGAAACTAGCCACGTTGAAGCTCTCGGACAACAACGCCACGCTTGACGACGAAGCGCTGAGAGGTTTGGAGGGCTGCCTCAAAAATTTAAATTTGAAGGGCACCAGACAACATGAAATGCCCAGAGCTATCCGGGGAATGAAAACCTTAGCGTTCTTAGACATGTCGCAGAACAGTCTAAAAGAATTACCAGGCGAAACCGGCGTAGAAGCTTTCGAAGGACTCGAATCGCTCACAGCTCTCAACTTAGAGAGGAACCTAATTCAAAGTCTGAAAGAAGACGCTTTTGCTGGTATCAGCAAGACCCTTAGTTCCCTCAGTTTACTCAATAACTTATTACCAGACTTTCCGACAGCCGCTATGAGTACACTGTCGGAACTAAGAGTGCTAGACATAGGATTTAACCTTATGACGGAGCTTCCTACAGACGCCTTTAAAGGAAATCCTTCCATCACATTACTAGCTCTAGATGGAAATCCCCTAACAACCATACCCTTCGAAGCATTGTCCCATTTGAACAATACGCTAAGAGGATTAAGTTTGGGTGGCAGATTCCTACACTGCGACTGTCGGTTATCCTGGGTGATCAACTGGATACGTAACGGCGATTTACAAGTGACCAGTCGCGAAAGAAACCCTCAATTCTGTGGAAGTCCTCCAAAGTTTAGAGACAGAGGCTTCTACAGCATCCTGCCAGAAGAATTGTCCTGTCCAGAGAAGAACGTATCGACTACAACTACGACCACAACCACGACAAAACCTGTAAAAGAGGAACCAGTTCGTAAAGCTGAAGGCATTGGAGTAGCTACTGTGGTGAGCGCAGATCTCGACGATTTAATTTCAACCAATCCACAAGTGGTGCCACCAGCGAATGCAAATGAAAACCAACCGGCGACGAAAACGTCAACAATAGCAACCTCTGTAACATCCTCTACTACTGCCAAAGTAGCCTCAACAACTTCCAAATCCACAACTGCCAAAACAAAAACTAAAACGGTGCCACCAGTTTGGAAATCCACTCAAAGGCCGTCGATGGTCCTAGGATATCCATCCAGAAATAAAGGCGATGACGAAAACAAAGTAATTGTAAAGAATGCCTTTAGGCAGGACAATGCTGTCATTATTCAATGGGGTTCTGAAACGGCAAATATTATGGGATTCAGGGTTGTTTATAGGTTGTTCGGAGACAAAAGCTTCAAGCAAGGCCCTCCGCTAGATGCCAGTGAAAGAGAATTCAAAATAAAGAATGTACCCGCACAAGTAAGTAATTTAGAAATTAGATACAATTACTGTGAATATATTGAAAAAAAAAGAAATACCTCCAGATATAGTTATAATAGCAGATAGTATACAGTATGTGGTGTTTATAATGTAAACAAAAATCGTAATTAAAACAGTTTCCTACGAATATTTCTAATGAGAATGTCTTATATGAAAAAAATCGATATTTGCATTTTCTCAAGAAAATTATACATAAAAATTAAAAAGGTCACCAGTACAGCCCTGGACAGAATGGTTATAACTCCTATATGTTTTTGTCGACTGTTCATTACTTTTAATCTTTATACAGACCGTATTGACAGAATTAAAAAAAATTAAGGACTTCTGAGGTTGTCAAATTTTAAAGAAAGTAAAATTTAAGTCTTTATTCTTGTCAAATGGTAACATACTCTTGTAAGAGACTTTTACGGTTAACATAAAAACAAATGAATACTTTTCGTTATTTTAAAACCAAAAATTGTATGCCAGCAAACTACTAATTGAAAGAAAAGACCTTAGATGTTACTGTTGTCTGAGTTATCCATAGTAGGTTTATTACAAAGTAAAGAGAAGAGCATAACAAAAAACATATAATTGGAAGTTTGTACTACTTTCTTATTGTAAATACACTGACTGTACCAAATCTGTTAACATAATTCTGGACAGAACTAAAAACTCTTCAATATAAAATAACTAATATTTTATATAGCATTCCGATTATACTTCATAACCATCAGGAATCTAAGAGTTTAATATTAATCATTATTAGCGTTACACCCTGTATAAAGAAACATATGTTAAGTTATATAGCATAGACAGCCACTTATTTTTAAAGTGAACTTTTTAAGCAACTTTCATTAGTCATTAGAACTGCATATTTTATAAACAAATGTTAACCAAATGTCGTTCAATGATCTTTAAAAATTTCTAAATATAATCGTAAGCAATAAAATAATACGAATTTGGCGAAACTTACATAATCAAGATTATATGTAAGGAAATTATAATGAGGATTAAACAATTTGTTTAAAACCTGCTAGATACTATTGCATTTCCGTAATGTATAGACCTAACTTTTGTTTTTTCATCCCATAAATTTTTATCCCATTAAAAAGGTCATCAAATGAGCTATTCAAAAATATATTATACATAACACCTACCTTTTACATAGTCAAGAAACATGATCATGACAACATTTAAAAAAAAAAAACTTTATCAATAAAAATGTAAAATATTAATAAGACGTTAAAGAAAGATATGAAATTAACCATTCTTAATTAGGAATAAGATTTTTAACAAATGAAGAGTTTGTTTAAAAACATCTAAGAAAAGAAGAGAAATACATTTATAAGAATAATTCAATACGACCCGCTCATTTTTCAATGTAAAGTTGATATATTGTCTGAAGCTATTTATTTGTGGCATAATTTTAGTTTTTCTTTAGTTTTGTTGGGTTTTTGCCACACTTCTGAAAAATAATAAAGATTAATTAAATAAGCCCTTGCGCCAAACGGAACAGTCAAGGGTTATTTTCGAAACTAAGTTTGCCTAACCAAAAATCTCACGCTGAAAAAGCAGATAAGTAAAAATAACAAAAATCACATCACTATCGCGCAAAAACCCAACAAAACTAAAGAAAAGTAAAGTTGATATATTTTCACTAATATAATATTTTCATTGATATTGTCTCTTCGACTTTTTCATAATTTCTGTGCTTTCAATTAAATCACGACAAATTTTATTTTTAAATATTTTATTGCTTCCAATTTGTTGTTGTTTCCAAAAGTATGTTTTGAAGAATCATTGCACTTTATTTTTTATTTTATATACCTAGTAAATGCGAATGCAAATAGAATTATCTACTTCTTGATGAAAAATTTTATATTTACTAATTAAATGCTTTAAAGACACCGTATTATTGAAATAGTGTTTTCTACAAATGCAAATAACTTTAGATATTTACGAACTAATAATATAGAGCTTAGTAAATAACAGGAATGTTATCTCATGCCTATAACGACAGAAAGCGGATGGATACCAACAAATTTCTAGGTGCAGAAATCTTTCAAAATACTTATTTTCCTTAATTTAACTGTAGACATAGATATTGTAATAACATAAACTTACATAGTACTTAGTACTGCATATAAGATTGTTCACTTTTGTTTCTGAATTGTGAAAATAATTGTTAAAATGTGAGGTTAGAATAGCAAAATAATGTGTGTCTTAAAAACGCTTTTTAAAAGTTATTATTTTAATTGAGGATAATTTAAATAGTAAAAATGCATATGCAATCAATAATTTTATTTTTGGTATTACTTTTGTTGCAAGTGTTTTATATTTAGAAAGATTTCTGTGCCTAAAAGTACTACAAATTTGAGCAATTTATAGTGAAATTTACGGAGACTTAAACCAACGTGGGGAAGGTCATGTGAGGTAGCAAGTCGGCGTATACTGACTTGCTACCTTTTTAATAATTTTTCTAAAATACAAAATATGGATCGGTCAGTGGTCGCGCGGTTTAAGGCGTCAGTACTTGAATCGAGGTGACTGGATCGCTGTGGGTTCGACCCCCGCAGCCGGTAGACCGTATATAAGCTATATTCGTGGAGGGATTGGCACCCTCTCTGCGGGTATGGTAGGGTGGAAGAATGTTGGCTTGGGTCAATGTGAGAGATTGACACCAGTTGACATTTGACTACCCCCCTAATTAATGAGGTTTTCCAGGTTTCCCTCATTCCTGCACTGAATGGTGGTTAGGGCCTACCAACGTAAGTCGTTCCTGGGCGCAAATGTGGCCTGCTTAATAATAATATGCCCTCTCCCGCACAAGTCTTCGACTTCGGCTACTCCTCGTGATTAGAATGAGGTAGAGATATTATTATTATTATTATCTTGAAAACCATAAGTAAAATAAATATTTGAAAAAATTCATTTGATGGTCTTTCTAATGACAAATGATGATAAATGATTTAATCTTTTTAGTCTTTCTAATGATAAATATACAGTGTTCCATTAAAACAACAAAATGTAATGAAATACCGTAATTAATTGTCTTTACAATAGACGATAAAAGCAGACGAAAACTTCTACAATTTTCTATTTTTCTTTTTCATGGTCTCAAACAACAATGGAGAAATGGGGAAATTTTCGCGTGGCCACTCTGTACATATATGTATATCAAAAAAAGGCTGCCTTCACATAAGTTACAGGCGTGGAATGAATTATTTATTTTCAAAGCGAGACAGAACTATTTTCTTTTTCTTTTACCCCAATAACGACGACACTTGGCAAACAAAGCCGGTTTTAGACCTGGTTACTAAATAAAATATAATATCTGTGTAATAATTAATTATTCTGTGGCCTCGTATTCCGGGATTTTTGGGATGGAAAATTACCAGAATCTCGGGATCTCGAACTTTCGGGGTCCCGGGATTCACAGCCCTAATTCTGCTCCTGAAATTCAATGTAAACGTTTTTTTTTTCTATACTTTATTTTAATTTTCAGGAATGCATCATAGTGTGCGTGGTATCTTTGGCGGAGATCAACGTAACACCCGAAACCGTCCCCTACGGCCAATGTCGCGAAGTTCGGACTGTTTCCTCTGCTTCGTCCAACATGGACAAGATCACCATAGCGGCCAGCGCAGCTATTTGCGGCACCATAGTAGTAGCAGTAATCGTCTTCATAGCTGCTTCCAGAAGACGCTCCAGAAAACTTCACGAATTACATCAGCAGAAGCTGGGCATGAAACACGGAATACCCATCGCTGGGCTGCCTGTAAATTGCTGCGCGGGGCTTCCGGCAAGTCCTGGGGAACCCTTGTCGTCGCTGGCCACGTTGAACGCCTTCAATTCAAGCAAGGTAGTTAAAAATATATTCTTCTTGCATCATAAATGTAATAACAAATATATTCTTTAGGATTGGGATCAAGTGTCAGGGTACAGCACGCACAGTCAAAGGCCGAGGATGTATACCGTGGACCAACCGCCCTCTCTGGAGGAGATGAGGTCACATTTCGGAGGGAAAGGCAACAAAGCAAGGTCTGTAGCTGATGGGCAATCTCAACATAGTTTTTCGAACCATTCCGGAAGGTATTTGACAGCCACTGCGTTCCCAAACAACCTTTTGGCTTCTAGGCAAGGTAACGGTGAATTTTCAATGAGCACGCATTTAACGCAAATTGTAAAATACGCGAAACGTGGCAGTATAGAGGGAATTCCAAATTCGAAGGTGACCATTGGTATTTCGGAAACTACAAGGGATACAAATAGACTTAAATTGTGGCAAAACTGAACAGTTTGGTGTTTAATAAAAAATTTTATGATATTTGTACTTCAAGAAATACCCAGAAGGAAAGGAATTTTGAAAATTGGGTTTTATTTTTCTCCTGACTGTATTTCAAGAAATTTTTTGAAATGAACTGCATTTTCTCATATAGTTTTTGACGTTTCGATTCCAGCAACAAATCATTAATTTATTTTATTTTAATGTGGATGTTTTATTTTAAGATTTGAAAAAACCGCCCTCTAAAAACAAATGTGTATGATACTTATTATGTTATTGAATGTTGTGATGAAATCAAACAAAATTTAGTTAATAATGGACATAGACAAATACGGTCGCAGGCAGAGCGCGACCCAGTATACTGTGGGTACTATAGAATGTCCTGACCTGTATCGCCATCGCTGACTGCGATATGTGTAAAAGCGGAATTTAAGAAAACTACTAGCTAATTTTCCGACCCACATTAAAAGTGTTAAACTTGTAGTGTTTACGTTTTTTCTTTGTCTGATTGGTACCTATTTGTTTTCACCTTCATGGCAATCTTTGACTTGCTTATTATAATTTTTAGTCCTGATTTTCGAAGTTTGGCAGCTCATAAAAAACACTCAATAGATATTTGTCGATCAAATTTAGTATATAGGTATTTTGATGGGTGTTGAATAGCTTGATAATATTTTATTTTTGATTAGAAAAATGCCTAAAACTACTTTCTCAAAAAATGTTTTTTTTTTAAAAATCGTAGTTAGCCAGGCTTTTGTCATATCAATAAAATAGTTAGTAAAATATAATATTCCTTCAGGTTATTAATTATACAAAAAATAACTTGCGGAAATTTTACAGCCTACTCAAATTCCCAGAGGTATTAACCTGAAAAAAGGGACACTATATTATATGTTTTAGAAAGATAACCCCTTTCTTCTTGAAATGAAACACCCAGGTAAGTATTTATAAAGATGAAAATGAAAAAAAAAATATCGAATCCAGAAACTTGTAATGCCATTTTATAGAAACAAAAAAGTATATTTAAATAAAGACTAAAAAAAAAATTCAAATCTCCGGAAGGATTCTGAATTTCTTCAATGTTTAAACCGCATTTGACATATATATGTCACAATTTCAGCGTTTATATCTTGATGGTCACCTCCGAATTTGAAATTGTACAGAAAACAAAATAAATGTAACGACCAAGCCACTTTGCTGAAACTATCCAGAGTAATACCGTAATTTTTCAGATCTTCGACAATCCCGGCAATCCTTATCTATGCAGCCCGAGAGGATGTCGACCAGAATGGCTCCCCACCACGCCGCGCCCGCCCAATCGGCCGCTTCGTCCACGAGACGTTCCAGACCTAGATCCAGGTCGCGCGAGCACCACCGGCCTAGCAGTAGGTATAGCACAGCGGGATCGACGCACACTTTGAACAATTATTGTGATAATTCGGACAACTGGACCGACCACGACATGGACATTTACATGGCACGAAATCCGACAACCAGAAATGGTCTGGTACCCCTCTAGAATGAAGTTGTTGCTCAATATTTAACATCAGAACTATTTTATGAACATAAAAATATTAGTAGCTGCCTTAGTACATATACAAACCAAATTAGGAGCAAAAAAGGTTGTGACCGAACTAGTAAGTAATTGGTAACAACTTTTATATATTCCATTAATGGGGAAATTGATCGCTAAAACATTCTGTGATCTTTTTAAACCAACTATGTTAAAAAAGTCTAAATATTTAACTATTAAACTATTTAGTATTGTATATACATCACAAGGCTGTTGTGGGTATATTTATACAAAAAAGGTCATGTATATTCAAACAAGAATAATCTTTAGATTTATTCTTAGAGCATAAGATTCTACCTGAAGGCCTATGTAAATAATAATGGATAAGAAAAGTTAAACTTAGATACTTGTTATGTAGTGAATATAAAACGTATCATTTTTCACCGACTTTATGATAAGAATGTGCTAACTCATAATTTCTTGCTCAAATTTGAGTTTAGTCTGTAAACTTTTTCCGTAAGGAAAACATTGTAAATATAATAATAAATGTTTGTGACTAAATAAAAGACAATAATTGGTGTTTATTACAAAATATATTAGAGTATATATTTTGCAGTAAACAGCCGTTAATATAAGTTTTGCACGATTTTTACTCCTCACTTATTTATTCGATGTAAAAGTTGAACAAAAATATATTCTGTTGTAAATATGTTTACAAATCAGAAATAAAAGTGTTTAATATGACTACCCAGTTTTTTTAATATGAACATTTTTAGAAATTTAAAGTTCATTAATTAAAAGAATCACCAAGGGGTGTTTCGCGATCGGCAGTGGTGTACAAAATAGCAGCAGTGAATACGGCAGTTAAGGGAATGCCGTGAGCAATGTTTGCATTGATTAGGTAGTTGAAGGCATTCAATAGGTAGTGCACGGCAGTGGACGGTATTGTCGGCAGTGCTTTAGGCAGTTACAGCAGTGACACCGTAATTGTCGGAAATGATCGCAGTTTTGCGGCATTAAACTAGTAAATAACGACAGTGATATACAGGGTGTCCGGAAATGATGAGCAAAAAATTCAGGGGATAGTTCTAGACCGAAAATAAATAATACCTCTTTCTATAACATTTTTTTCAAAACTGATTATAAATGGAGTTACAGGGTTGAAGTTACCCAGGTTGAAGTTAAAATTTTATTTTCGATATTTGTAAATAACTTCTTAAGAAATCCAAATATTTACATAAAATTTGTAAATCGGAGGTTTTTGCGGACGAGAAACTCAAATATGTATTGTTTCTAATTTTGACGTCACTTGTAGAGGGCGTCACTTGTGACACACCATGTTTTTTTTAAAACGGTAGAAAAATGTGTAAAACACCCAAGTCAGAAAATGTACAAGTCCATTAAAAAAATCTATACAGTGCTTTCGAAAAGTAACGATTAAATTCATTATTTTTTAAATTGAGAAGTTTTCGAAAAAATCCCCTGAACCATCGTTTTAATTTTTTAAAAAGGCTCTTTTTGACATGCGACCCATATTTGTCATCGGTGTTCGAGACATGACGTCATCGACAATTTTTTAAATAGTAACCCCCAATTTTGACCATTACTATATATTAAAATGCGCGATTGCCTCTCGCTCCTCCGGGCGGGTGGAAAAGTGGCATTCTGCCGCCACAAAGGCTTTTTCGCGAGCCGCGCGGCGGCGAGCCGAAGGGCGCGAAGCGCCCTTCGGTCCTGCGGTTGTCCGGTAGGCGTATTTTGGTTCGTTCTTTTTACTTTTTTCGGGGCGAATTTTGCGTTTTTCCGGAGGTCCGCCGGTGTTACTTTTCCGTTTTCGCGAGGAAACGAGACAAAAGTCGAAAAAAACGCCCCTTATCGGAAGTCCGGAAGCCGCCCGGAGGCCGGTTTCGCTGCGCGCGTGGTTTTTCGGGCGAGCCCGTCGGGGACGCGGTCGCGGGCGAGTCTCTTGATTTGGTCCTTTCTCCGTCGCGACGAGGCGCTCGGCGGGCCGTTTTTCGCGATTTTCTAGGTAAATTTTCCGTTTTTCGGAGGGTCCTCGCCGGCCGTTCTCGGCGAGAGGGATGGAGATAGCGGAGGAGGAGCTTATCGCCCGGGAATCGGAGAAACGTCAGTCGGATATGGGTAGACGTCAAACTATTTCGGATTCGATATTTTCGTATTTTCTCGCATTCCTGTCCACAAAGCCATGTCGAAACGTAAACTTCGAACCTTCTACAATGTGTCGCGTGCCTCAGATTTAGGTTTAAAATTCGATTTTATAGGAAAATAACGAAAATTTGGGTCAATTACGCGTTCGGGGCATTCGCGTTCGCTCGGCCGCCCGAAACGTCAAACGGGAAGCCGGACGGTGCGGTGCCGTTGACAGCTCCGGATAAAACTTGGGAACGTTCGCTAAACGGGCCGTTCGAAGACCCGCCAAGGCCAAAAAAGGTAAATTTAAAGTCTCTAGATACTTTCTGTTATGCGAGCGCTGGGTTTTGAGTTCCAATTTGTATCGAATTTTGCGTAATACCAAACAGAGACGTGGAGAAGAGCCTGGCAATATGGCGGGTCCTCACAAAACCTTCAAAATGTTACATTTTGCAAAGTAAGTACCCCTTTATTTCCATAAAGCCATATCGAAACGTAAACTTTGAACCTTCTACAATGTGTCGTGTGCCTCAGATCTGTTTTTAAAATTCGATTTTATAGTAAAAATTGCGAAAATTTGCGACGTCAAATGGCGAGTGCGCGGTGACATTTCCGAATAAATCGCAGAAAATTTCGCTAAATTCCCCAAAGGCCGAAAACGGTAAATCTGAAGTCTCTAGATACGTTGTGTTATGCGAGCGTTTGGTTTTGAATTCGTTTTGTATCGAAATTTGCGAAAATCCTAAGCAAGACGGGGTCAAAATGACGTAAGCCATAGAACAGCTGTCAAATATTTCCATCCGCTATTGCTATTTGCATTGAACTTTGCATAAATAGAATGAATAGGTAGGTGGTATCAGTGAGCTAGACAATATGGCAGACCAAGACGGGGTCAAAATGACGGAAGCCATAGAACAGCTGTCAAATATTTCCATCCGCTATTGCTATTTGCATTGAACTTTGCATAAATAGAATGAATAGGTGGTATCAGTGAGCTAGACAATATGGCACACTTCAAGTCGCTTCGCTTATATACAGTGCGACTCAAAAAAGCTCGATGTAAAATTACAGATTCGAGGAAATTTTAGGTTCTTTCACTTCGGAGGGGTTCTCTGACGTGCGTAGGACCGTTTTATATACAAAGTGTTGGAAAAATGTCGAACGTTAAAAAAATGTAAAAATTAAGGGAACTGAAAATTTTTTTGGTACGAAACTTCCGTCGGGGGACTCTTACCGCACTAATTATCGAAAAAAAATACGGGGTGTTTAAAAATTCGAACCGTTCCCTAAAAATCCTGGACATTCGTGGATTTAAAATTTTTTTGCTTTCTGATGAAACTTTTACAATAGTTTGTAGAAAAACTGTAAAAATATATACTTTGGTATTATTATGTATATGAATACATACTTATGAAAAATACAGCGTGTAAAATAAAAACCATTCTCTACATCCACAAAATTTATGGATTTTATTTTTTTATGAAACTTTGACGATTGTAAAAAATCATACTAATGAGAAAATACAGGGTGCTTAACGAAACCAAACCATACTCTAAGAATCCTCACAATAATTCATTGAATATTTTTTCATGAAACTTTTCACAATGGTCTGTAAGAAAACTATGTATACTAATTAAAAACTACTGGGTGTTTAAAAAACTGAACCAATATTGAAACTCCCAAAATTCATGGAAATTGTTTTTATTTATTAAACTTCCATCAAGGATTTATTATGACACTCACTAACGAAGCAAATACAGAGTGTTTAATAATAACGAACCATTCTCTAAAAATCCTCAAAATTCATGGAATTAAAAATTCTTTTGATGAAACTTTATACAATGTTCTGTAGGAAAATATACTAATTAAGAAATACAGAGGGTTTAAAAACCTAACCATTTCCTAAAAATCAACAAAACTCATGGAATTAAAAATTATTTTTGATAAAACCTTATACAATGGTTTGTAAAAATCTATACTAATGAAAAATACAGGAGGTTTAAAAACCTAACCATTTCCTAAAAATCAACAAAATTCATGGAATTAAAAATTCTATTTGATGAAATTTTATACAATGTTCTGTAGGAAAATATACTAATTAAGAAATACAGAGTGTTTAAAAATAACGAACCATTCTCTAAAATTCCTCAAAGTTCATGGAATTAGAAAATTCATTTTGATGAAACTTTGTACAATAGTTTTAAAACATCTATACTAATGAAAAATACAGGAGGTTTCAAAACCGAACTGTTCCCTAAAAATCCAAAACATTCGTGGATTTAAATTTTATTTTTTTGCTTTCTGATGAAACTTTTTAAAAAAGTTGTTAAAAATACTATAAAAAATAAATACTATGGTATTATTATGTATATGAATACATACTTATGAAAAATACAGGGTGTAAAATAAAGAACCATTCTCTACAGCCACAAAATTTATGGAATTTAATTTTTTTATTAAACTTTTCACGATTATAAAAATTATACTAATGAAAAATACAGGGTGCTTACCAAAACCAAACCATACTCTAAGAATCCCACAATAATTCATTGAATATTTTTTATGAAACTTTTCACAATGGTCTGTAAGAAAACTATACTAATTAAAAATTCTGGGTGTTTAAGAAAACTGAACCAATATTGAAACTCACAAAATTCATGGAAATTTTTATTTATTAAACTTCCATCAAGGATTTATTATGACACTCATTAACGAAGCAAATACAGAGTGTTTAATAATAACGAACCATTCTCTAAAAATCCTCAAAATTCATGGAATTAAATAATTCTTTTTGATGAAACTTTATACAATGTTCTGTAGGAAAAATATACTAATTAAAAATACAGAGTGTTTAAAAATAACGAACCATTCTCTAAAATTCCTCAAAATTCATGGAATTAAAAATTCTTTTGATGAAACTTTATACAATGTTCTATAAAAATATCCTAATTAAGAAATACAGAGGATTTAAAAACCGAACCATTCTCTAAAAATCAACAAAATTCATGGAATTAAAAATTCTTTTGATTAAACTTTATACAATGTTCTGTAGGAAGAATATACTATTGAACAAATACGGGGTGTTTAAAAACCGAACTGTTCCCTAAAAATCCTTAAAATTCGTGGATTTAAAATTTTTTTTTTGCTCTATGATGAAACTTTTACATTAGTTTGTCAAAAACTATAAAAATATATACTTAGGTTTTATTATGTATATAAATACATACGTATGAAAAATACAGGGTGTAATATATAGATCCATTCTCTAGATCCACAAAATTTATGGAATTTATTTTTTTATGAAACTTTTCACGATTGTAAAAAATTATACCGATGAAAAATACGGGGTGTTTAACAAAACCAAACCATTCTCTAAAAATCCTCACAATTCATGGAATATTTTCTAATGAAACTTTTCACAACGGTCTGTAAGAAAACTATACTAATTAAAAACTACTGGGTGTTTAAAACCGACCTTTCTAGAAACCTTCATGGAAGTATAATATTACTTTGATGAAACGTTTAACAATTGTCTATATGGAAACTATTTTAATGAAAACAATACAGGGTGTTTAAGAAAACTGAACCAATATTGAAACTCCCAAAATTCATGGAATAAAATTATTTGTTTTGCTTCGGATGGGTTGTCGGATGTACGAAAGACCGTTTTATATACAAAGTGTTGGAAAAATGTTGAACGGTAACAAATCTCAAAATTAAGAGAACTGACTAATTTATTTTACTCAACTTCCATCGGGGGTCTCTTAACGCACGAATTATCGAAAAAATACATGGTGTTTAAAAAAAACTAACCCTACTCAAGAAAGGTCAAGTCGGCGAATGCCGACTTGCCACCTTTCTAGTTCTTATATATTAAAATCCGTTGTTTTTTCTCGCTCCCTCCGGGCGGGCGGAAAAGTGGGGTTTTGCCGCCACAAAGGCTTTTTTCGCGAGCCGCGCGGCGGCGAGCCGAAGGGCGCGAAGCGCCCTTCGGTCTTTCGGTTGTCCGGTAGGCGTATTTTGGTGGGTCGTTTTACCTTTTTCGGGGCGAATTTTGCGTTTTTCCGGAGGTCCGCGGCCGCCGGTTTTCGATTTTCGCGAGGAAACGAGACAAAAGTCGAAAACCACGCCCATTATCGGAAGTCCGGAAGCCGCCCGGAGGCCGATTTCGCTCCGCGCGACGTTTTTCACGGGAGCCCGTCGGGGACGCGGGCGCGGGCGAGTCTCCTTATTTGGTCCTTTCTCCCTCGCGACGAGGCGCTCGGCGGGCCGTTTTCCGCGTTTTTCTAGGTAAATTTTCCGTTTTTCGGAGGGTCCTCGCCGGCCGTTCTCGGCGAGAGGGATGGAGATAGCGCGGGAGGAGCTTATCGCCCGGGAATCGGAGAAACGTCAGTCGGATATGGGTAGACGTCAAACTATTTCCGATTCGATATTTTCGTATTTTCCCGCATTCCTTTCCACAAAGCCATGTCGAAACGTAAACTTTGAACCTTCTACAATGTGTCGCGTGCCTCAGATTTAGGTTTAAAATTCGATTTTATAGTGAAAATAGCGAAAGTTTTGGTCAATTACACGTTCGGCGGCATTCGCGTGCGCTCGGCCGCCCGAAACGTCAAACGGCAAGCCGGACGGTGCGGTGCCGTTGACAGCTCCGGATAAAACTTAGGAACGTTCGCTAAACGGATCGATCGGAGGCCCGCAAAAGCCGGAAAAGGTAAATTTAAAATCTAGATGCTTTCTGTTATGCAAGCGCTGGGTTTTGAATTCGAATTTGTATCGAATTTTGCGTAATACCGAACCGAGACGTGGAGAAGAGCCTGGCAATATGGCGGGTCCTCACAAAACCTTCAAAACGTTACATTTTGCAAAGTAAGTACCTTTATCTCCATAAAGCCATATCGAAACGTAAACTTTGAACCTTCTACAATGTGTCGTGCCTCAGATCTGTTTTTAAAATTCGATTTTATAGTAAAATTGCGAAAATTTGCGACGTCAAATGGCGAGTGCGCGGTGACATTTCTGAATAAATCGCAGAAAATTTCGCTAAATAGGCGACCGGAGCCCCCCAAAGGCCGAAAACGGTAAATCTGAAGTCTCTAGATACGTTGTGTTATGCGAGCGTTTGGTTTTGAATTCGTTTTTGTATCGAAATTTGCGAAAATCCTAAGCAAGACGGGGTCAAAATGCTGTCAAATATTTCCATCCGCTATTGCTATTTGCATTGAACTTTGCATAAATAGAATGAATAGGTAGGTGGTATCAGTGAGCTAGACAATATGGCAGACCAAGACGGGGTCAAAATGACGGAAGCCATAGAACAGCTGTCAAATATTTCCATCCGCTATTGCTATTTGCATTGAACTTTGCATAAATAGAATGAATAGGTGGTATCAGTGAGCTAGACAATATGGCACACTTGTCGCTTCGCTTATATACAGTGCGACTCAAAAAGCCCGATGTACGGGGTGTTACGATAAAATTGACGAGAAAAAATAAAAATTACAGATTCGAGGAAATTTTCGGTTCTTTCGCTTCGAGGGGTTCTCTGACGTGCGTAGGACCGTTTTATATACAAAGTGTTGGAAAAATGTCGAACGTTAAAAATGTAAAAATTAAGGGAACTGAAAATTTTTTGATACGAAACTTCCGTCGGGGGACTCTTACCGCACTAATTATCGAAAAAATACGGGGTGTTTAGAAAATTCGAACTGTTCCCTAAAAATCCTGGACATTCGTGGATTTAAAATTTTTTTGCTTTCTGACGAAACTTTTACAATAGTTTGTAGAAAAACTGTAAAACATATACTTTGGTATTATTATGTATATGAATACATACTTATGAAAAATACAGCGTGTAAAATAAAAACCATTCTCTACATCCACAAAATTTATGGATTTTATTTTTTTATGAAACTTTGACGATTGTAAAAATCATACTAATGAGAAAATACAGGGTGCTTAACGAAACCAAACCATACTCTAAGAATCCTCACAATAATTCATTGAATATTTTTCATGAAACTTTTCACAATGGTCTGTAAGAAAACTATGTATACTAATTAAAAACTACTGGGTGTTTAAAAAATTGAACCAATATTGAAACTCCCAAAATTCATGGAAATTTTTTTATTTATTAAACTTCCATCAAGGATTTATTATGACACTCACTAACGAAGCAAATACAGAGTGTTTAATAATAACGAACCATTCTCTAAAAATCCTCAAAATTCATGGAATTAAAAATTCTTTTGATGAAACTTTATACAATGTTCTGTAGGAAAATATACTAATTAAGAAATACAGAGGGTTTAAAAACCTAACCATTTCCTAAAAATCAACAAAACTCATGGAATTAAAAATTAAATTTGATAAAACCTTATACAATGGTTTGTAAAAATCTATACTAATGAAAAATACAGGAGGTTTAAAAACCTAACCATTTCCTAAAAATCAACAAAATTCATGGAATTAAAAATTCTATTTGATGAAATTTTATACAATGTTCTGTAGGAAAAATATACTAATTAGGAAATACAGAGTGTTTAAAAATAACGAACCATTCTCTAAAATTCCTCAAAGTTCATGGAATTAGAAAATTCATTTTGATGAAACTTTGTACAATAGTTTTAAAACATCTAAACTAATGAAAAATACAGGAGGTTTCAAAAACCGAACCGTTCCCTAAAAATCCTAAACATTCGTGGATTTAAATTTTTTTTTTTGCTGTCTTATGAAACTTTTTACAATAGTTTGTAAAAAAACTATAAAAAATATATACTTTGGTATTATTATGTATATGAATACATACTTATTAAAAAATACAGTGTGTAAAATAAAGAACCATTATCTACATCCACAAAATTTATGTAATTTAATTTTTTTATTAAACTTTTAACGATTATACAAAATTATACTAATGAAAAAATTCATTGTGCTTAACGAAACCAAACCATACTCTAAGAATCACAATAATTCATTGAATATTTTTTATGAAACTTTTCACAATGGTCTGTAAGAAAACTATACTAATTAAAAATTCTGGGTGTTTAAGAAAACTGAACCAATATTGAAACTCCCAAAATTCATGGAATTTTTATTTATTAAACTTCCATCAAGGATTTATTATGACACTCATTAACGAAGCAAATACAGAGTGTTTAATAATAACGAACCATTCTCTAAAATTCCTCAAAATTCATGGAATTAAAAATTCTTTTGATGAAACTTTATACAATGTTCCATAGGAAAATATCCTAATTAAGAAATACAGAGGATTTAAAAACCGAACCATTCTCTAAAAATCAACAAAATTCATGGAATTAAAAATTCTTTTGATGAAACTTTTACAATGTTCTGTAGGAAGAATATACTATTGAACAAATACGGGTGTTTAAAAACCGAACTGTTCCCTAAAAATCCTGAAAATTCGTGGATTTAAAATTTTTTTTTGCTTTCTGATGAAACTTTTTACATTAGTTTGTCAAAAAACTATAAAAATATATACTTAGGTTTTATTATGTATATAAATACATACGTATGAAAAAATACAGGGTGTAATATATAGGTCCATTCTCTAGATCCACAAAATTTATGGAATTAATTTTTTTATGAAACTTTTCACGATTGTAAAAAATTATACCGATGAAAAATACGGGTGTTTAACAAAACCAAACCATTCTCTAAAAATCCTCACAATTCATGGAATATTTTCTAATGAAACTTTTCACAACGGTCTGTAAGAAAACTATACTAATTAAAAACTACTGGGTGTTTAAAAACCGACCTTTCTAGAAACCTTCATGGAAGTATAATATTCCTTTGATGAAACGTTTAACAATGGAAACTATTTTAATGAAAACAATACAGGGTGTTTAAGAAAACTGAACCAATATTGAAACTCCAAAAATTCATGGAATAAAATTATTTGTTTTGCTTCGGATGGGTTGTCGGATGTACGAAAGACCGTTTTATATACAAAGTGTTGGAAAAATGTTGATCGGTAAAACATCTCAAAATTAAGAGAACTGACTAATTTATTTTACTCAACTTCCATCGGGGGTCTCTTAACGCACTAATTATCGAAAAATACATGGTGTTTAAAAAACTAACCCTACTCAAGAAAGGTCAAGTCGGCGAATGCCGACTTGCCACCTTTCTAGTTCTATTATATTAAAATGCGTGATTTCCTCTCGCTCCCACCGGGACGGCGAAAAAGTGGGGTTTTGCGTCCCAAAAGGCTTTTTTCGCGAGCCGCGCAGCGGCGAGCCGAAGGGCGCGAAGCGCCCTTCGGTCCCGCGGTTGTCTGTTAGGCGTATTTTGGTTGGTTATTTTTACTTTTTTCGGGGCGAATTTTGCGTTTTTCCGGAGGTCCGCCGGCGTTACTTTTCCAATTTCGCGAGGAAACGAGACAAAAGTCGAAAAAAACGCCCCTTATCGGAAGCCCGGAAGCCGCTCGGAGGCCGGTTTCGCTCCGCGCCACGTTTTTCAGGCGAGCCCGTCGGGGACGCGGCCGCGGGCGAGTCTCTTGATTTGGTCCTTTCTCCGTCGCGACGAGGCGCTCGGCGGGCCGTTTTTCGCGTTTTTCTAGGTAAATTTTCCGTTTTTCGGAGGGTCCTCGCCGGCCGATCTCGGCGAGCGAGATGGATATAGCGGAGGCGGAGCTTATCGCCCGGGAATCGGAGAAACGTCAGTCGGATATGGGTAGACGTCAAACTATTTCGGATTCGATATTTTCGTATTTTCCCGCATTCATTTCCAGAAATGCATGTTGAAACGTAAACTTTGAACCTTCTACAATGTGTCGCGTGCCTCAGATTTAGGTTTAAAATTCGATTTTATAGGAAAATAGCGAAAGTTTTGGTCAATTACACGTTCGGCTGCATTCGCCTTCACTCGGCCGTCCGAAACGTCAAACGGCTAGCCGGACGGTGCACGGCCGGTGACAGCTCCGGATAAAACGTAGGAACGTTCGCTAAACGGGCAGATCTGAGACCCGCCAAGGCCGGAAAAGGTAAATTTAAAGTCCCTAGATGCTTTCTGTTATGCGAGCGTTGGGTTTTGAATTCGAATTTGTATCGAATTTTGCGTAATACCGAACCGAGACGTGGAGAAGAGCCTGGCAATATGGCGGGTCCTCACAAAACCTTCAAAACGTTACATTTTGCAAAGTAAGTACCCTTTATTTCCATAAAGCCATATCGAAACGTAAACTTTGAACCTTCTACAATGTGTCGTGCCTCAGATCTGTTTTTAAAATTCGATTTTATAGTAAAATTGCGAAAATTTGCGACGTCAAATGGCGAGTGCGCGGTGACATTTCCGAATAAATCGCAGAAAATTTCGCTAAATTCGCCGACCGGAGCCCCCCAAAGGTCGAAAACGGTAAATCTGAAGTCTCTAGATACGTTGTGTTATGCGAGCGTTTGGTTTTGAATTCGTTTTTGTATCGAAATTTGCGAAAATCCTAAGCAAGACGGGGTCAAAATGACGTAAGCCATAGAACAGCTGTCAAATATTTCCATCCGCTATTGCTATTTGCATTGAACTTTGCATAAATAGAACGAATAGGTAGGTGGTATCAGTGAGCTAGACAATATGGCAGACCAAGACGGGGTCAAAATGACGGAAGCCATAGAACAGCTGTCAAATATTTCCATCCGCTATTGCTATTTGCATTGAACTTTGCATAAATAGAATGAATAGGTGGTATCAGTGAGCTAGACAATATGGCACACAAGTCGCTTCGCTTATATACAGTGCGACTCAAAAAGCTCGATGTACGGGGTGTTACGATAAAAATTGACGAGAAAAAATAAAAATTACAGATTCGAGGAAATTTTCGGTTCTTTCGCTTCGAGGGGTTCTCTGACGTGCGTAGGACCGTTTTATATACAAAGTGTTGGAAAATGTCGAACGTTAAAAAATGTAAAAATTAAGGAACTGAAAATTTTTTGGTACGAAACTTCCGTCGGGGACTCTTACCGCACTAATTATCGAAAAATACGGGGTGTTTAAAAATTCGAACTGTTCCCTAAAAATCCTGGACATTCGTGGATTTAAAATTTTTTTGCTTTCTGATGAAACTTTTACAATAGTTTGTAGAAAAACTGTAAAAATATATACTTTGGTATTATTATGTATATGAATACATACTTATGAAAAATACAGCGTGTAAAATAAAAACCATTCTCTACATCCACAAAATTTATGGATTTTATTTTTTTTATGAAACTTTTGACGATTGTAAAAAATCATACTAATGAGAAAATACAGGGTGCTTAACGAAACCAAACCATACTCTAAGAATCCTCACAATAATTCATTGAATATTTTTTCATGAAACTTTTCACAATGGTCTGTAAGAAAACTATGTATACTAATTAAAAACTACTGGGTGTTTAAAAACTGAACCAATATTGAAACTCCCAAAATTCATGGAAATTGTTTTTATTTATTAAACTTCCATCAAGGATTTATTATGACACTCACTAACGAAGCAAATACAGAGTGTTTAATAATAACGAACCATTCTCTAAAAATCCTCAAAATTCATGGAATTAAAAATTCTTTTGATGAAACTTTATACAATGTTCTGTAGGAAAAATATACTAATTAAGAAATACAGAGGGTTTAAAAACCTAACCATTTCCTAAAAATCAACAAAACTCATGGAATTAAAAATTATTTTTGATAAAACCTTATACAATGGTTTGTAAAAATCTATACTAATGAAAAATACAGGAGGTTTAAAAACCTAACCATTTCCTAAAAATCAACAAAATTCATGGAATTAAAAATTCTATTTGATGAAATTTTATACAATGTTCCGTAGAAAAATATACTAATTAAGAAATACAGAGTGTTTAAAAATAACGAACCATTCTCTAAAATTCCTCAAAGTTCATGGAATTAGAAAATTCATTTTGATGAAACTTTGTACAATAGTTTTAAAACATCTATACTAATGAAAAAATACAGGAGGTTTCAAAACCGAACTGTTCCCTAAAAATCCTAAACATTCGTCGATTTAAATTTTTTTTGCTTTCTGATGAAACTTTTACAATAGTTTGTAAAAACTATAAAAATATATACTTTGGTATTATTATGTATATGAATACATACTTATGAAAAATACAGGGTGTAAAATAAAAACCATTCTCTACAGCCACAAAATTTATGGAATTTAATTTTTTTATTAAACTTTTCACGATTATAAAAATTATACTAATGAAAAATACAGGGTGCTTAACGAAACCAAACCATACTCTAAGAATCCCCACAATAATTCATTGAATATTTTTTATGAAACTTTTCACAATGGTCTGTAAGAAAACTATACTAATTAAAAAATTCTGGGTGTTTAAGAAAACTGAACCAATATTGAAACTCCCAAAATTCATGGAAATTTTTTTTTATTTATTAAACTTCCATCAAGGATTTATTATGACACTCATTAACGAAGCAAATACAGAGTGTTTAATAATAACGAACCATTCTCTAAAATAGCTCAAAATTCATGGAATTAAAAAATTCTTTTTGATGAAACTTTATACAATGTTCTATAGGAAAAATATCCTAATTAAGAAATACAGAGGATTTAAAAACTGAACCATTCTCTAAAAATCAACAAAATTCATGGAATTAAAAATTCTTTTGATGAAACTTTTACAATGTTCTGTAGGAAGAATATACTATTGAACAAATACGGGGTGTTTAAAACCGAACTGTTCCCTAAAAATCCTGAAAATTCGTGGATTTAAAATTTTTTGCTTTCTGATGAAACTTTTACATTAGTTTGTCAAAAACTATAAAAATATATACTTAGGTTTTATTATGTATATAAATACATACGTATGAAAAATACAGGGTGTAATATATAGATCCATTCTCTAGATCCACAAAATTTATGGAATTTATTTTTTTATGAAACTTTTCACGATTGTAAAAAATTATACCGATGAAAAATACGGGGTGTTTAACAAAACCAAACCATTCTCTAAAAATCCTCACAATTCATGGAATATTTTCTAATGAAACTTTTCACAACGGTCTGTAAGAAAACTATACTAATTAAAAACTACTGGGTGTTTAAAAACCGACCTTTCTCTAGAAACCTTCATGGAAGTATAATATTCCTTTGATGAAACGTTTAACAATGGTCTATATGGAAACTATTTTAATGAAAACAATACAGGGTGTTTAAGAAAACTGAACCAATATTGAAACTCCCAAAATTCATGGAATAAAATTATTTGTTTTGCTTCGGATGGGTTGTCGGATGTACGAAAGACCGTTTTATATACAAAGTGTTGGAAAAATGTTGAACGGTAAAAATCTCAAAATTAAGAGAACTGACTAATTTATTTTACTCAACTTCCATCGGGGGTCTCTTAACGCACTAATTATCGAAAAAATACATGGTGTTTAAAAAAAACTAACCCTACTCAAGAAAGGTCAAGTCGGCGAATGCCGACTTGCCACCTTTCTAGTTCTAATATATTAAAATACGCGATTGCCTCTCGCTCCCACCGGGGGCGCGAAAAAGTGGCGTTTTGCATTACCAAAGGCTTTTTTCGCGAGCCGCGCGGCGGCGAGCCGAAGGGCGCGAAGCGCCCTTCGGTCCTGGGGTTGTCGCTTAGGCGTATTTTGGTGGGTTCTTTTTACCTTTTTCGGGGCGAATTTTGCGTTTTTCCGGAGGTCCGCGGCCGCCGGTTTTCGATTTTCGCGAGGAAACGAGACAAAAGTCGAAAAAAACGCCCCTTATCGGAAGTCCGGAAGCCGGTCGGAGGCCGGTTTCGCTCCGCGCGACGTTTTTCGGGCGAGCCCGTCGGGGACGCGGCCGCGGGCGAGTCTCTTTATTTGGTCCTTTCTCCGTCGCGACGAGGCGCTCGGCGGGCCGTTTTTCGCGTTTTTCTAGGTAAATTTTCCGTTTTTCGGAGGGTCCTCGCCGGCCGTTCTCGGCGAGCGAGATGGATATAGCGGAGGCGGAGCTTATCGCCCGGGAATCCGAGAAACGTCAGTCGGATATGGGTAGACGTCAAACTATTTCCGATTCGATATTTTCCTATTTTCCCGCATTCCTTTCCACAAAGCCATGTCGAAACGTAAACTTTAAACCTTCTACAATGTGTCGCGTGCCTCAGGTTTGAGTTTAAAATTCGATTTTATAGGGAAAATAGCGAAAGTTTTGGTCAATTACACGTTCGGCTGCATTCGCCTTCGCTCGGCCGTCCGAAACGTCAAACGGCTAGCCGGACGGTGCGGTGCCGTTGACAGCTCCAGATAAAACTTGGGAACGTTCGCTAAACGGATCGAGCGGAGACCCGCCAAGGCCGGAAAAGGTAAATTTAAAGTCCCTAGATGCTTTCTGTTATGCGAGCGTTGGGTTTTGAATTCGAATTTGTATCGAATTTTGCGTAATACCGAACCGAGACGTGAAGAAGAGCCTGGCAATATGGCGGGTCCTCACAAAACCTTCAAAATGTTACATTTTGCAAAGTAAGTACCCTTTATTTCCATAAAGCCATATCGAAACGTAAACTTTGAACCTTCTACAATGTGTCGTGTGCCTCAGATCTGTTTTTAAAATTCGATTTTATAGTAAAATTGCGAAAATTTGCGACGTCAAATGGCGAGTGCGCGGTGACATTTCCGAATAAATCGCAGAAAATTTCGCTAAATAGGCGACCGGAGCCCCCCAAAGGCCGAAAACGGTAAATCTGAAGTCTCTAGATACGTTGTGTTATGCGAGCGTTTGGTTTTGAATTCGTTTTTGTATCGAAATTTGCGAAAATCCTAAGCAAGACGGGGTCAAAATGACGTAAGCCATAGAACAGCTGTCAAATATTTCCATCCGCTATTGCTATTTGCATTGAACTTTGCATAAATAGAATGAATAGGTAGGTGGTATCAGTGAGCTAGACAATATGGCAGACCAAGACGGGGTCAAAATGACGGAAGCCATAGAACAGCTGCCAAATATTTCCATCCGCTATTGCTATTTGCATTGAACTTTGCATAAATAGAATTAATAGGTGGTATCAGTGAGCTAGACAATATGGCACACTTCAAGTCGCTTCGCTTATATACAGTGCGACTCAAAAAGCTCGATGTACGGGGTGTTACGATAAAATTGACGAGAAAAAATAAAAATTACAGATTCGAGGAAATTTTCGGTTCTTTCGCTTCGAGGGGTTCTCTGACGTGCGTAGGACCGTTTTATATACAAAGTGTTGGAAAAATGTCGAACGTTAAAAAATGTAAAAATTAAGGAACTGAAAATTTTTTGGTACGAAACTTCCGTCGGGGACTCTTACCGCACTAATTATCGAAAAAATACGGGGTGTTTAAAAATTCGAACTGTTCCTAAAAATCCTGGACATTCGTGGATTTAAAATTTTTTTGCTTTCTGATGAAACTTTTACAATAGTTTGTAGAAAAACTGTAAAAACATATACTTTGGTATTATTATGTATATGAATACATACTTATGAAAAATACAGCGTGTAAAATAAAAACCATTCTCTACATCCACAAAATTTATGGATTTTTTTTTATGAAACTTTGACGATTGTAAAAATTATACTAATGAAAAAATACAGGGTGCTTAACGAAACCAAACCATACTCTAAGAATCCTCACAATAATTCATTGAATATTTTTTCATGAAACTTTTCACAATGGTCTGTAAGAAAACTATACTAATTAAAAAAATTCTGGGTGTTTAAGAAAACTGAACCAATATTGAAACTCCCAAAATTGATGGAAATTTTTTTATTTATTAAACTTCCATCAAGGATTTATTATGACACTCATTAACGAAGCAAATACAGAGTGTTTAATAATAACGAACCATTCTCTAAAAATCCTCAAAATTCATGGAATTAAATAATTCTTTTTGATGAAACTTTATACAATGTTCTGTAAGAAAAATATACTAATTAAAAATACAGAGTGTTTAAAATAACGAACCATTCTCTAAAATTCCTCAAAATTCATGGAATTAAAAATTCTTTTGATGAAACTTTATACAATGTTCTATAGGAAAAATATCCTAATTAAGAAATACAGAGGATTTAAAACCGAACCATTCTCTAAAAATCAACAAAATTCATGGAATTAAAAATTCTTTTGATGAAACTTTTACAATGTTCTGTAGGAAGAATATACTATTGAACAAATACGGGGTGTTTAAAAACCGAACTGTTCCCTAAAAATCCTGAAAATTCGTGGATTTAAAATTTTTTCGCTTTCTGATGAAACTTTTACATTAGTTTGTCAAAAACTATAAAAATATATACTTAGGTTTTATTATGTATATAAATACATACGTATGAAAAATACGGGGTGTAATATATAGATCCATTCTCTAGATCCACAAAATTTATGGAATTAATTTTTTTATGAAACTTTTCACGATTGTAAAAAATTATACCGATGAAAAATACGGGTGTTTAACAAAACCAAACCATTCTCTAAAAATCCTCACAATTCATGGAATATTTTCTAATGAATCTTTTCACAATGGTATGTAATAAAATTATTCTAATTAAAAACTACTGGGTGTTTAAAAACCGACCTTTCTCTAGAAACCTTCATGGAAGTATAATATTCCTTTGATGAAACTTTTAACAATGGTCTATATGGAAACTATTTTAATGAAAACAATACAGGGTGTTTAAGAAAACTGAACCAATATTGAAACTCCCAAAATTCATGGAATAAAATTATTTGTGTTGCTTCGGATGGGTTGTCGGATGTACGAAAGACCGTTTTATATACAAAGTGTTGGAAAAATGTTGAACGGTAAAAATCTCAAAATTAAGAGAACTGACTAATTTATTTTACTCAACTTCCATCGGGGTCTCTTAACGCACTAATTATCGAAAAATACATGGTGTTTAAAAAACTAACCCTACTCAAGAAAGGTCAAGTCGGCGAATGCCGACTTGCCACCTTTCTAGTTCTTATATATTAAAATCCGTTGTTTTTCTCTCTCGCGAAAAAGTGGCGTTTTGCATTACCTAAGGCTTTTGAGGCGAGCGCAGCGGCGAGCCCGGGTGCGCGAAGCCGAGTTCGGTCCTTCGGTTATCCGGTAGGCGTATTTTGGTGACTTCTTTTTACCTTTTTCGGGGCGAATTTTGCGTTTTTCCGGAGGTCCGCGGCCGCCAGTTTTCCATTTTCGCCAGGATTTCGCGAAAAAAAGAGATGGATATAGCCGGGAATTCGAGAAACGTCAGTCAGATATGGGTAGACGTCGAACTATTTCGGATTCGATATTTTCGTATTTTCCCGCATTCGTTTCCACAAAGCCATGTCGAAACGTAAACTTTGAACCTTCTACAATGTGTCGCGTGCCTCAGGTTTGAGTTTAAAATTCGATTTTATAGTGAAAATAACGAAAATGTGGGTCAATTACACGTTCGGGGGCATTCGCGTTCGCTCGACCGCGGCCGTCCTAAACGTCAAACGGCTAGCCGGACGGTGCACGGCCTGTGACAGCTCCCCATAAAACGTAGGAACGTTTGCCAAACGGGCCGATGGAAGCCCCCCGAATGCCAGAAAAGGTAAGTTTAAAGTCTCTAGATACTTTCTGTTACGCGAGCGCTGGGTTTAGAATTCGTTTTTGTATCGAAATGTGCGAAAATCCGATCCAAGACCGGGGAGAAGGGCCTGGCAAATGGCGGTCTTCACAAAACCTTCAAAACGATTACATTCTGAAAAGTAAGTACCCTTCATTTTCATAAAGCCATATCGAAACGTAAACTTTGAACCTTCTACAATGTGCTACCTGTCTCAGGTCTAGGTTTAAAATTCGATTTTATAGTGAAAATAACGAAAGTTTGACTCAATTACACGTTCGGCGGCATTCGCATTCGCTCGGCCGCCCGAAACGTCAAACGGCAAGCCGGACGGTGCGGTGCCGTTGACAGTTCCGGATAAAACTTAGGAACGTTCGCTAAACCGGCCTATCGGAGACCCGCAAAGGACAGAAAAGGTAAATTTAAAGTTTCTAGATACTTTCTGTTATGCGAGCGCTGGATTTTGAATTCATTTTTGTATCGAAATGTGCGAAAATCCGATCCAAGACCGGGGAGAAGAGCCTGGCAAATGGCGGTCTTCACAAAACCTTCAAAACGATTAGATTCTGAAAAGTAAGTACCCCTTTATGTCCATAAAGCCATATCGAAACGTAAACTTTGAACCTTCTACAATGTGTCGTGTGCCTCAGGTTTAGGTTTAAAATTCGATTTTATAGTGAAAATATCGAAATTTTAGTCCACTACACGTTCGACCGGCGCCCGGCCGCCGAAACGTCAAACGGCCAAAAACGGTAACTTTGAAGTCTCTAGATACGTTCTGTTATGCGAGCGCTTTGTTTTGAGTTTATTTTTGCATTGAACTATGCATAAATACGAATGAATCCGTGGTATAAATGAGCTAGACAATATGGCGGACTTCAATTATTTTAAGTCGCTTCGCGTATATACAGTGCTACTCAAAAGAGCTCGACGTACGGGGTGTTACGATAAAAATTGACGAGAAAAAAATAAAAATTACAGATTCGAGGAAATTTTCGGTTTTTTCGCTTCGGAGGGGTTGTCTGACGTGCGAAAGACCGTTTTATATACAAAGTGTTGAAATGTTAAACGTTAAAAATGTCAAAATTAAGGGAACTGGAAATTTTTTGGTACGAAACTTTCGTCGGGGTCTCTTACCGCACTAATTATCGAAAAAATATAGGTGTGTACAAAAACCCACCCGTTCCTAAAAATCATGAAAATTCGTGGATTTAAAAATTTTTTTGCTTTCTGATGAAATTTTTACAATAGTTTGTAAAAACTATAAAAATATATACTTTGGTATTATTATGTATATAAATACATACGTATGAAAAATACAGGGTGTAAAATAAAGAACCATTCTGTAGATCCACAAAATTTATGGAATTTATTTTTTTTATGAAACTTTTCACGATTCTAAAAAAATTATACTAATGGAAAAATACAGGGTGCTTAACGAAACCGAAACATTCTCTAAGAATCCTCACAATAATTCATTGAATGTTTTTTTATGAAACTTTTCACAATTGTCTGTAAGAAAACTATACTAATTAAAAACTACTGAGTGTTTAAGAAAACTGAACCAATATTGAAACTCCCAAAATTCATAGAAAATTTTTTTTTATTTATTAAACTTTCGTCAAGGATTTATTATGACACTAACGAAGCAAATACAAAGTGTTTAAAAATAACGAACCATTCTCTGAAAATCCTCAAAATTCATGGAATTAGAAAATTCTTTTTGATGAAACTTTATAAAATGTTCTGTAGGAAAAATAGACTAATGAAGAAATACAGAGTGTTTAAAAATAACGAAACATTCTCTAAAAATCCTCAAAATTCATGGAATTAAAAATTATTTTTGATGAAACGTTTCACAATAGTTTGTAAAAACTATACTAATGAAAAATACGGAGGTTTAAAACAGAACCATTCTCTAAAAATCACCAAAATTCATGGAATTAAAAAATTCTTTTGATGAAATTTTTAAAATGTTCTGTATGAAAAATTTACTAATGAAAAATACGGGTGTTTAAAACCGAAACGTTCCCTAAAAATCGTGGATTTAAAATTTTTATTTTTTTGCTTTCTGATGAAACTTTTACAGTAGTTTGTAAAAACTATAAAAATATATACTTTGGTATTATTATGTATATAAATACATACGTATGAAAAACACAGGGTGTAAAAAAGAACCATTCTCTAGATCCACAAAATTTATGGAATTTATTTTTTATGAAACTTTTCACGATTGTAAAAATATATACTAATGAGAAAATACAGGGTGCTTAACGAAACCAAACCATTCTATAAGAATCCTAACAATTCATGGAATATTTTTATGAAACTTTTCACAATGTCTGTAAGAAACTATTTTAATGAGAACAATATAACAGGGTGTTTAAGAAGACTGAACCAATATTGAAACTCCCAAAATTAATGGAAAAAATTTACGGAATGTAATTTTTTTTTATTAAACTTTTCACGATTGTAAAAAAATTACACTAATGAAAAAATACAGGGTGTTTAACAAAACCATTGAACCAATATTGAAACTCCCAAAATTCATGGAAAAAACTTATGGAATTTTTTTATGAAACCTCACGATTGTTAAAAAATTATACTAATGAAAAAATAAATTGTGTTTAGCAAAACCAAACCATTAAATAAGAATCCTAACAATTCATGTAATATTTTCTTATTAACATTTTAACAATGGTCTGTAAGAAAACTATAATAATTAAAAAACTACTTGGTGTTTAAAAAAACTGAACCATTCTCTAGAAACCTTCATGGAAGTATAATATTCTTTTGATGAAACTTTTAACAGTGGTCTATATGGAAACTATTTTAATGAGAACAATACAGGGTGTTTAAGAGAATCGAATCATTCAAAAAATCCTAAAAACTTGGAATTAAAAACTCTTTTTTGGTTTTTGATGAAACTTTTTAAGATAGTTTGTAAAAAAAACTATAAAAAATACATAAGTATTATTATGTAGCTATATAAATCCATACTTATGAAAAAATACAGGGTGTAAAATAAACACCAATTCTCTAGATCCACAAAATTTATGGAATTTAATTTTTTTTATGAAACTTTTCACGATTGTAAAAAAATTATACTGATGAAAAAATACGGGGTGTTTAACAAAACCAAACCATTCTCTAAGAATCCTCACAAATCATGGAATATTTTCTAATGAAACTTTTCACAACGGTCTGTAAGAAAACTATACTAATTAAAAAATACTGGGTGTTTAAAGAAACTGAACCATTCTCTAGAAACATTCATGGAAGTATAATATTCTTTTGATGAAACTTTTAACAATGGTCTATATGGAAACTATTTTAATGGGAACAATACAGGGTGTTTAAGAGAATCGAATCATTCTAAAAATCCTAAAAACTTGGAATTAAAAACTCTTTTTTGGTTTTGATGAAACTTTTTAAGATAGTTTGTAAAAAACTATAAACAATACATACTTAGGTTATTATTATGTAGCTATATAAATACATACTTATGAAAAAATACAGGATGTAAAATTCTCACCAATTCTCTAGATCCACAAAATTTATGGAATTTAATTTTTTTTATGAAAATTTTCAAGATTGTAAAAATTATACTGATGAAAAATACGGGTGTTTAACAAAACCAAACGATTCTCTAAGAATCCTCACAATTCATGAAATATTTTCTAATCAAACTTTTCACAATGGTCTGTAAGAAAACTATACTAATTAAAAACTACTGGGTGTTTAAAAACCGACCCTTCTCTAGAAACCTTCATGGAAGTATAATATTCCTTTGATATGGAAACTATTTTAATGAGAACAATACAGGGTGTTTAAGAAAACTGAACCAATATTGAAACTCCCAAAATTCATGGAATAAAATTATTTTTTTTGCTTCGCATGGGTTGTCGGAAGTACGAAAGACCGTTTTATATACAAAGTGTTGGAAAAATGTTGAACGTTAAAAAAATCTCAAAATTAAGAGAACTGACAATTTTTTTTTACTCAACTTCCATCGGGGGTCTCCTAACACACTAATTATCGAAAAAATACATGGTGTTTAAAAAAAACTAACCCTACTCAAGAAAGGTCAAGTCGGCGATAGCCGACTTGCCACCTTTCTAGTGTCATTTGAAAGTGCGTGTCATTCTACATACATACATCATGAAAAGTTATGGTGTTACATAACAAATAATTCAAGAAAATAATGTTTGAAGATTTTAAAATTTAATTTTCACAATACTGAAAATGATAATAATTATGTAAAAAATCGACTAAATTAAATGTTCAAATTGTGCACCGTTGGCTGCCTAACACTAGCCAAGACGGTTAATAAATTCTTTTTGGACGTTATCAATAACTTCAGGAGGTATACGATGTATCTCGTGACGAATTCTTGCTTTTAAATCTTCTAAATTAACCAGTCTAGCCACAAGAAATAATCTAGGCGTGTCAAATCAGGCGATCTGGCTGGCCACTCAATCGGCCCCCCTATCCAACGATTCGGGAACAGCTCATCTAAATAAGCACGGACAGGTGTTGCATAATGGGGAGGTGCACAGTATTGTGAAAATTAAATTTTAAAATCTTCAAACATTATTTTCTTGAAATTTTTGTTATGTAACACCATAATTGTTCATGATGTATGTATGTAGAATGACACGCTCTTTCAAATGGCATGGTCAAAATTGGGGATTGCTATTTTAAAAAATTGTCGATGACATCATATCTCGAACAACGATGACGTCACAAATATGGGTCGTATGTCAAAATGTGCCTTTTTTAAAAACAAAATCGACGTGCCAGGGGATTTTTTTTTTACTTTTCGAAAGCACTGTATGTGGAAACAAAGTAAGAATCTTGCAAACACGGAATTCCAGGAAACAACTACTCTGCGGGCTAATGCCCCGACCAGCATTGAATTACACCTATGGCATACTGATGAGAGCTAATAAGCTCGAAACCGGTATATGTCTGGTGGGCGTCTGACGAATGACTCTAGCTGTTGCTATAGGTTTTCCAGGTGTAATTCAATGCTGGTCGGGGCATTAGCCCGCAGAGTAGTTGTTTCCTGAATTCCGTGTTTGCAAAATATCGTTTCTCGCCGATCGCGATAAAGGTCGACAGCTTTCAATGGTGTCTACTGCATGTAGAACGCTTCGTGTCTGTGACATTTTCAGTCCGGCATGGAGTAGCGAACGGCCGATAGATGTAGTTGTTAGTTCTACACCGCGTACTCATGGTCCCTTCTGTCGGGTTAGACAGACGAAAGCAGCTAGGATTATTCGTCGGATACCTCACCTATGGCATACTGATGAGAGCTAATAAGCTCGAAACCGGTATATGTCTGGTGGGCGTCTGACGAATGACTCTAGCTGTTGCTATAGGTTTTCCAGGTGTAATTCAATGCTGGTCGGGGCATTAGCCCGCAGAGTAGTTGTTTCCTGGAATTCCGTGTTTGCAAAATATCGTTTCTCGCCGATCGCGATAAAGGTCGACAGCTTTCAATGGTGTCTACTGCATGTAGAACGCTTCGTGTCTGTGACATTTTCAGTCCGGCATGGAGTAGCGAACGGCCGATAGATGTAGTTGTTAGTTCGACACCGCGTACTCATGGTCCCTTCTGTCGGGTTAGACAGACGAAAGCAGCTAGGATTATTCGTCGGATACCTCACCTATGGCATACTGATGAGAGCTAATAAGCTCGAAACCGGTATATGTCTGGTGGGCGTCTGACGAATGACTCTAGCTGTTGCTATAGGTTTTCCAGGTGTAATTCAATGCTGGTCGGGGCATTAGCCCGCAGAGTAGTTGTTTCCTGGAATTCCGTGTTTGCAAAATATCGTTTCTCGCCGATCGCGATAAAGGTCGACAGCTTTCAATGGTGTCTACTGCATGTAGAACGCTTCGTGTCTGTGACATTTTCAGTCCGGCATGGAGTAGCGAACGGCCGATAGATGTAGTTGTTAGTTCTACACCGCGTACTAACATCAAACTCAAGTCATTAAAATTAATAATTAAGTAAGTAGCTGTTATGCATACATAGTTTTAATCAGTTAATAGTTTTTTTATTGGCAGTATAGCATATTAGCCAATGCATATCTAATTAATAATTTTGTACATTATTTTTTTGTTAAAAAGTTTTGTAAAAAAATATGCATATAATTATTATTAGCACACAATATATATGTGGTGACCAACATTAACAGAATGATGATCGACACTGTCGGCATTGAGGTAGTGTCGCTGGGCATTTAGGCAGTACCTAGGGCATTGGTGTAATAATGGTAATTTTTAAAGAGCACTGCCTAAAACTGGCAGTGGTGTACACATTTTTAATACGTGAAACACCCCTCGAGAATCACATATTCTGACTATTACAAAAATATATGATTTTAAACGACGCATGAAAATCAATTTATACATTAAATACGTTAAAATTTGCAGTTTTAAAAAACATACCCCGGTATCGGCATACTCTTTTCCCATCTGTAGCGCATTTCCTGGACAAATTCATACCAGATGTGGGCAAAAGCTCTAACCCCACCAAGGGACTGTAATGCATGTGCTAAAACAATTGATAGTCGCCAGGTAAGGGAGTCGACACCGCATGTTTTGAAGCCTTTGAATTCGTCATCCAAATTTTTGAACAGCGTCTAATATAATAAAATCAAAATTTGTATCAAATATAGTGATTTAACCTACAAAATTTCATTCCACAGATTACAATATTTTTATAAATTCACCCGGTAAAGTACCTTACACTGATATACAGGGTGTCTCAGATATTACCTCAGGATTACCCCCTTGAAAGGGGTAATTGTACAGTCGAAATAAGTAACATTTACTCAAATATACCTGTATCTAAAAATTCACCATTTCCGAAATACAGGGTGTCAAAGATTTTGAAATTTTTATATTTTTTAATTACTTGGAAACCTTTCGTGATAAAACAACAATAGTTCTACTCGTAGTTTGTAATGAAATTTATTTAGTCTAATTAATCAGTATGTTTAAATATTACCATTGTCACCAGTGGCATAGAAACCCTGTGACACTCTTCTTTTATTTAAAATAAAAATGGTACGCCACTGTCTTAATTATATAAAAAAAAATACTTTAAATTTTGATTATTTTGAAATAATTATTCATTAAAATTTTCTTTATTATGCATCGTATTTAGGTAGTTGTTCTTTAAAAATGTCTGCATTTCGTAGTTAGTGCCTATTATGCTTCTGCGATACAGGGTGTCCCGAAATTAGAAATTAGAAGAGTTGATTCCTGACGACAAAATTATGCGATATAGCTACTTACTTTAGTCAAAATTTGATGGTTAAAAAGGTACAGGGTACAATTTATTTTCGATATTTGTAAATAGTTTTTTTTAAACTAAATATTTGGAAACATTATGGAGATCGGGAGTTTTTGGGGACGAGAAATTCAAATTTGTTTCTAATTTTGACGTTACTAGTAAAGGGCACTAATTCTAGCACATCATGTTTCTTTTAAATAGCAGGACGTTTTTGCGACTTAGTGTATACAGGGTTAACTATGACTATGAAAAAAATTATTTTGGAATTATAGCTCGACGTTTAAAAAATGGGGCAAAACCCTCTTTTCCTACGGAAAGTCGGCGCCTATGACAATTAATTATCATCCGACATGGCTAGATATGTCAACTACCATGCGGTCGTTTGCATTGCTAGCTGCCTAATTTCCATGCTCCAAACCATGCAGAAACGCGAAGTTAGTTATGAAACTAAGTCTAAGGGTCATTTTTACAGAACACTGTAAACATCTTGGGATGTTATAGTTTAAAGTATTACTAATTATTTTATGCAAACATCGTCGATTACTGTTAATATTATTGCTACTATTAGTATTAACAGAATTTAATTACACAACAACACATGAAGCTTAAAAATTCTTTTTCTTCTTCTTCTCCTTGTTTATGTGCCGTGAGTAGGTCATAAAAAGAAGAAGAAGAGTGCACCTTGCATTAGTGGCCTACAGATGTCGTCTGTAGATGTTAATCGTAGTAAGTATACGGTTACGGTCTGATTAGTTTGAAATAATTTTTCAGTACTTGTTTTTCGCAAATTTAGTTTTTTGCGTATTTTATGTGTATTTACAAACATGTCGTATTCAAATGCCTAGGTGACGGATAAGGTGCTGATTTATGGGAGCGTGACAAATTCATATTATCATACGACAGCGTCAAAGACGTTTCCCGAGTATACAAAATATTATGCTGCATATTTTTTTAACCACATCGAACTGCTGTTTTATGCCGTGACGGTAAACGTGTGGCAGTGTTTTTATGTAGGTATTTGTGTACATTTGCGTGTATTTTGTTGTTATCCTCTGTGCTTTTTCCCGACGTAAGGAATAGACCTGGTCAAGACCGCCAAACCAAGTAGGTACCTCGCTTTACACAAAAAGAACGATTGAGGGAAGGAGAGGTCCATAGCAAGTACAAAAATATTTGCAAGTTTAAATTTAATGAAGTAAGAAAACAGATGGTTAAACATTCTTCAAATCTCTCCAAGTATCAATCCTGGAAAGAAATATTAGTAAGATAGGTGCTGCCTATCTGTGCTACCATACCGTATTTCTCATTGAATCATTAAATAATCATCTACATTTTGTAGAGTTTTTTTTTCTTTCAAAGCGGTTTTAACTGATACACGTGTCAATGCGGTGACCTGGCACTATGTTTGACACCTTTGACTTTGGCAGATTATACCTAACGCGGCTGACAGATCAGTGACGGCGATAAAAAGGGATTTAATATAGTTTTGAATACAATTTTTTTGGCTTTATAAATAAGTTCGCAATTTTGTTGAAGGGTGATTCCCTTAATTCTTATTTTTCCCTATCCCCTCTTAAAATATTTGTACTAAGTCATAGTTAACCCTGTATACATCTTACTATTAAAATAATCAATTCATCTACCTTCATTACGTGAAAAAGGTATACCTTGTTGAAGTCATTAGTAACCGTTTTCTAAATAATCCTATTTAAAATATTCTATGCACCAAGGAAAAATTGTTTTGGGTTCAGGTAAAGCGCCGCTGTGCGCGTTTCCGCTGAAAATATAGCAAAATAATACTTGAAAAAGTTACTCAAAATAGTAAATTATAGCAATGTGCAAAATTTTGAGAGTGGATTTTCAAGTTTCCTTCAGCTTTTAATACAAATATGTATGCACAAACTACGAAATGCAGACATAATACGTTAATTGAACAATTACTTGAATAAGTAAGAATGCATTTTAAAGAAAATTGCAAAGAATAATTATTTGTTCAAAATAATAAAAACTTAAAGTCGCTATGCCTTTTTATAATTAAGACAGTGGTATACTATTTTTATTGTAAATAAAAGAAGAGTGGCACAGGGTTTCTACGCCACTGGTGATAAAGGGAATATTTAAAGATACTGAATAATTAGACCTAAGGTATCCTAGAATTATTGTTGTTTTATCACGAAGTTTTCAAGTAAATAAAAAATATAATAAAGATTTCAAAATCTCTTGACACCCTGTATCTAAGCAAAGATGAACATTTAGATATAGATATACTGAAGTAAATCTCGTTTATTTTCATTGTAGAATCACCCTTTCCACGGATGCCAGTAATACCTGAGACACCCTGTAGAGGGATTTTAACACGTTGAAACAGTGCCATCTACGGTTTACTAAACGAACTGCAACAAAACATTTCTAGATTCCTACTCTTCACAATTTTTAATTTTGCTACTTAACAATAGATCACATATGAAATAAATATTTTAATATTTTATTTAGTAAACTTTGGGATTGTATTAATAAATTAAAAGTAGGTAACTAAAATTTCCTGAATTTCATAAAATATAGAAAAGAAACACATGCTGTCTACTTACATTTTCTTGATTAGATCTTCCAGTCGGTTCCCTCTCTTCTTTTCCACCATAAGGAAAATTTGAGCTCTCATCCGCATCGGGAAATAAAAAGTATAGTAAAGAAACAAGCACAGAGTCTGTAATCGGTTGGATTCCCCTTCTATTTCTAGTTAAAGAACTTCTAGCAGCTCTACTTAACAAACCAGAAATATTCGGAACAGAAGGTTCAGTTAGTACATCAAGTGGATTATTTTCTGGCAAAATAGTGGCAGTGAAATCTCCAAGTACATCAAAAACAGTAGAACCATTATTTAAATTTTGTGAAAACTCTGACAAACATTCTCCCAGTAAACAAAGGGGCTCATTGGTGATTTGAGCGATACAAGACCACTTAGGCGCAGCCATCGGGTCAAAGTCTGAGTAATTTTCGCTATCAACAACTAAGTGGTCAGATAAATGATTCCAAGTAGATTTCAGTATAATTGCCTTAATAGGATCAATAGTCACTCCGAACGGTAGCACATATAAGATTTCCACATCAAAACTGTCTCCACTGAGAAAATCTTGTTTCCACATGAAGTTACCAAAATCTGTTAAAATGTAAGAATGTTGTACGGACACTAAAATATTATCAATAGTGTAGGGGGACATTATCTTTGTTTTAAATAAATCTAATAGCCCTGTGAGATATTGACAATGTGGTGGACCTCTTTTTAAATGAACCATTTCAAAATTTGTTCGAATTCCTTCACCTTCATGTACTCCCAAAAAACATTTCTGCCATTTTTCTCTAATCTGAACAAAGATCGGCACTTCAGAATTTAAATTACTCGTAACTACGTAGGCAGAACTTAAAAGTATTTTTATTTTGCTCTCAGATGTAACACCAACATTATTAGACGGAGAAAGAACAATAAATTCATTTAGGCCATACCAAGTCGATAAACAAGACGCATCTGTGCTATTGTTTTCGTCGTACAACTCAAAATCATACAAGGAATCAATGGGATTCTTAATTTGTTTTTCTTCGTGTACATCACTACTTTCTGAGGAATCTGGAGTCTCCAATTTCTTTCTGTGAAGACTAAAAATGAAATCAAAGTCTGCAAAACTGACCTTTTCACTTCTTATGTCCCATATGTTCTGTGTATCAACTGGAATTTCGTTTTTAAGGTCATCCGTTTTCCACTGATTTATTACTTCTTCTAAACGAGCTATAAATATTTCCCATTCTGAGGCCGTAGTAAAATCTTGATGGTAGAATTCAGAATCGTCTATTTCTTCGTTCATATTGAAAGAAAGCACTTAGTTCTTAGTTTTGTTGACAAATACAAATCTAACCTATATTTATTATTTATACATAAATGTTGACGTTTCAAATATCAAAAATTGGTATCGACATCTGTTGAAGAATAGTGGTATTAAGAACTCATCTCATATTTCTTTGGTATAGATTTCTATTTATTTTACTGTATAAAATTAATAGATATCTGTCTTATTTTACAGATTTTAATTTTATTTGGTGTTTTGTTTGGCTATTGGTCCACAGATGGCACTAACTTAAAATATTAAAACAGATAAGCATCTAAATGTTTTGAATGTATTAGATTCAAATTAAAAACATTTTGAATAATTTATTTTTGCCCCTACTTTAATAAATACAAATTATGTTTAGCCCTTGGTTCATTTTGCATCAACAGTCATTATTTTGAGAGCTCAGGGGAAATTAATTAAAACAAATTTGTATTCATAACAAAATTCAATACTATCAGCTGCTAATTGAAATATTATAAATTTATTTTGTGTCTTCCGGATAACGGTTGTTTTTTTCATGATTTGTTAATAGACGCAACTTTTTCATAAATGAATTCAATTTAAACGGCGCCAGTATAAAAGTACTTATTATATGGCGCAATTACGGAAAGTTAATTGAATTACAAAGAAAAGAAACCTTAAAGATCGATATAGCAGGTCATACGTATACCAATACCGTGAGAATAATCGTAAAATCTTCCTGAAAAATGTATTTAAATAATCATTACGGTGTTCTTGTGATTCTCGCGATAACGTCTGGCGGTGAGGTGAGTGAAAAACATTTACATGAAGATTATATGGTCTCTTTTACGTTCGAATTACGGCCGCAGTGGGCTATAAATTTAATTTCCAATTATTAAGATGAATTGCCTCATAAAAGACGAGAAAAACGAAAATAATAGCTGGGTACAAGATATTTTTAGAAGCAACATGTGTATCGGGATGGTTAAAATTAGAGGTGGATCCTTCCTAAATGAAGAAAAATATTCTTAATTACTGAAGACAGACCTATCAAAAGAATGTCAACTTATTTTATTATTTTGGATTATACACAACAATTTTAAAAAACATTTTTTGCTCCCTACTTCCTACTTTTTGTTCTATAAAATTTAATTGTCTGGTTCATGTACCTATTAAATGTCTTTATTTCAGGTTATAAAAAAATAGATTAAAATATAAAAAGGGTTTATTTTTATTTCTAATTGCAATATTAACAGTCTCTTTCTCTTATTCGGTTTAATCAGACTTTCTGTTTTAGTTTTCTGAATATAAAATAACAGACCAGATATATTTTGACGTCAATATCGGAGATAAATATGCAGGGAGAATTATTCTTGGACTTTTCGGAGAAGCAGCTCCAAAAACATGCGAAAATTTTAAACAAATCGCTACTACAGGAATAGAGGGAAAAACCTACGTTGATACTAAGTTCCACACAGCTATTGAAAGAGTCATGATTCAAGGTAAGCAGGCAATTTGACACTAAAATGATATTTTGTAACATGAATCTCTGAGTATAGTAATAGACTTTTATATGATTAATGCAATTAGTTGTTTTTTAGGTGGTGATATCGTTAACAACGACGGTACAGGCTCGACTAGTATTTATGGTGAACATTTTGATGATGAAAATTTTGATATAGAACCAGAATCTAGCGGTTTGCTTATGATGGCTAACAAAGGCAAGTTATACAGGGTGTCCGGAAATGATGCATTGGGGGGTGATACTACACGAAAAATTGATGCCACAAAGCTCTATAATATTTGTTAGAAAACTTAAAATTAGCTAGGTTACAGGGAGAAACATTTTTTTTACAAATTTCTTCTTCAACACAAACTTGTGTGTCTACCACTTTTTTCCTAATTTTGTACACGTATCACAAAAAATTATACGGTTTTTTATATAAATTTCTTCTATTAACTTTTTTGTGACCCAGCCGCTTTTTTTTCTAATTTTGTGCACGTATCACTAGTGTTCCTTTGTTTCCAGGTTTTTAATTTGACGCATTTCCTCCAACGCCAAAGGCATAAACAGACCTCGTTCTTCAAATAATGAACTTTTTTGTTTAAACATTTTTATAAACTTGGATAGAACGTAATTAAAGATCGTCAAAAAATTATTTAAAACTATTTCTCTTGTTGTGTCACGTTATAATTCATTGTTTTCGAGAAAAACAACACGGGTGTTAAATGAATGGCATATTTGCTAGGGTAGGTTAATTAATTTATGAATTGAAGTGGCAACATTTAGAAAAAAAATGTTTAAGGTATTACCTAAATTTAAATTAACTAGGTATTAAAAACAATTTTGCATGTGTTTAAAATGGTTGTCGTTGGAAATGATATACAGAATGTATCTAAATAACACCGAAAAAATCCTTCCCTGAAAAGTTACCTTCCAAAAATTCCAAAAAAGAATGTCTTTAAGTTTTTTCGAAAAGTTAAGGATTTATGAGAAAAAAAGTAAATGTATTGAAATGCATTTTTAAAAAGATGAGCTATTTAACGCGAGTATATTTTGGCGAAAAATCTACATATAGTGGCCTATTGTAACTAATTATCAACCAATATTTTCTACACAAAATCATAAAACTTGTGAAAGAGTAAGAAACAGTAACAATAAATGACATTGACATTTGTTTCTGTGAATTCCATTGCAAAGAACAGGCCACTAGATATTCACCATCAAGTTTGGTTTCTTTAGCTTTTATAAAGATTTTTTAACGCTTTTTAAATACGTTTTATCCAAATTTATGAACATGTTTAAACAAAAATATTCTGTCATTATTTGAAGGCCAAGGACAATTTAGACTCTTTGGCTCTGGAGAATATGCGACAAATTAAGAACGTGGATACAAAAGGACACTAGTGATACGTGTACAAAATTATAAAAAAATCGGCAGAGTCACAAAAAAGTGATTCCAAGAAATTCATATATAAAAATTTTAACGCCCTCTGTGTAATTTTTTTGTTTACAATCATCCACTGCAATATTGACGCATTATTTTCGGATGATAATGTACAACATTTTTCTTAAAAAGAAGTAGTATAGAATCTATTTTAATAAGTAGGTAATACAAATATCGTAATCCAAAGCTTTTTTACTAACAAACGCACGATACTAATAGAAATTAAAATTTTTGGTGCATGTTAATAATTATTTTTACTTATATTGAATATAAGTATATATTATTTTTTAGGACCTAATAAGAACGGTTGCCAATTTCTTATAACCACCATGCCAGTACCTTGGTTACATGGAAAGAATGTGGTTTTTGGAAAAGTATACTAGTATTTTTTATTTATTTGCAACAAATAAATAAAATAAATTTGCAGGTTCTTAAAGGTGCGGATGTTGTTCATAAAATAGAACATTTGAAAACTGACATTGAGGATCATATTTTAAAAACCGTAACTATTATTGAGTCAGGACTGATCAAAACCACGCCTTTTTACGAAACAACAAAAAATTACGAGTAAGTACTAAAAAAATACGCAGTATATTAAAATTACTTACTTATTTGGTTTTAGATTAACATTTTGGGCATGGATTAAAGCTGGATGGTTGCCGCTTGGTTTCTCCTTTGCAGTACTAGGAATTTTCCAGTACATTCTCTTACAACTCAACAAGTTCGGTTAATTCTAATATATTCTTAAAAAAAAAAATTGTAAACTACATCACTACTAAGTTTTTTTATACTGCCGCCAAAAATCTTGGTAGAAAATCTGACAGGAATTTAGTAATTTTTTATTATTACTTTATCTTATTAAGTAAGATTGTCATGTGTTTTTAATTTAAATATAAAGGAAAAACACTCCTCATTTTATTTACACCTTGTAGGAGACGGTAATTTACTTCTGATTAAATGCATATGTGTTGCCGCAAGTATTTTCATAAGAATGTAAGGTATCCTAACACTATAAAAGATAAGTTAAATAAAGCAGCGAATGCTCCAAGAAATATTCCTGAATCCGATCTCTACCGAGATGGATATATCAAAGGGAAACAGGCCAGAAATGAAACCAACCAAATTATATGTGATAAATATTTATATTTTATAATTAAACAGAGTTTAACTGGCTGTATGAGTTTATAAATACAGACATGGTTTAATAACATTACCAGTTAAAAATATTTTGTACATTCATCCAGAAATAAAAAACATTTCAAGTACTTACATTTACACGATATCGTTTAAAAATCTTACTTGTTTACAAACAATATTTCCTCTTTAGGTTTTCTCCAATTTAGACACGAATAGGAGCCTGTTCACTGGTGATTTGTTTCTTTACATAAATAAGGGAAAGGGAGTTTGTACTAGGGAGGGGAAGGGTCTAAGCATACATCGATAACTAATAATAATGATAGTAATAATAATAAAAACAGTCTCATGGTACATAGTGATAGGTATGTACATAGAATGTGACCATGCTGCATTAAATGGACAACATCTAGGATAACATTACAATGACCTTTACATACTAGAAGATTTTTTATTTACAGGGTGTGTAAAGCTAGCAGTTACTGGCATCCATTGGACACAACGATTTTTTTTAACACAGCAAACGAATATGTGGGTGTTATCGTACACTTAGCTAATATAATACAGGGTCCTAATAGTAATTCTTTTTCTTTAAATATATATAACTACACAGCGTGTTCCTGGCTGGCCTGGCAGCCTGTTACAGCTGATGTATCACAGTATGCGTCATTGCCCCGATCCATTTGCCATGAGGTGCTCCTTTTGATTTCGTTTAATTTACTTTTATTACATGGAACCTCTCATCAGACTCTTCCGCCTGACACTGACTTTGGGTAGAAAACAGTGCAATATGTGGAGTCAAAAAAAAAAAACGTATATACAGGATGAGATAACCACGGAAGCCTTATTTAACTGCAATTGACTAAGACGACCTTTTTCGGGAACAAACAGAAAGATAAAGATTCCGCACTAAAACTGAAACCTGATTTCTTTCCTGATCCAAATATTTTGCTTCTGGTCTACCCCGTTCCGAATCATGAAGCACCTCGACGGTCTACGACTAGTTGAAAATAGGAACATGGCAACCACTTTGGGAGTCTCAGGCGGCTAGGCCTTCCCTAGTGGCTGGCAGCAGGTCTTCTCTGGAGGCGTCTGCTGTCGTCTTCCTATCGAAGTGCAGGTCCCATAGACCTCGGGTGGTGTCGGGTTCGCGGCTGGGCGGTCTCTCGGGTCGTTCGGGAGAGCTCGCCTGAGATCGGATAGCCTCTGGTGGCGGATAACCGAAGCCGAGGAGGCCACTGTACTTGCCGGCTCCTGCCATGCCGTTCTGGCTGTTCTGCACCATCGAGATTTCGTTCAGCTAAAAAAAAGTACACCGATAAGTTTATGATACATTAGTGAACAATTACGTCTTACCTTTTGCTGCATTCCGTTAAGGAATGGAGCCGGGAGGTACGGGTAGAAGAGGTCTGGCCTCCGCTGCAGAAATTCTGAATCCTTGGGCGTCATGGGGATGGGAGGGAGGTCTAGCGACATGCGGCGCCCTCGTCTGGATGCCCCGTTGCTCCACATATGCGTTCCCATGTGAACCTGTGCACAAAACATTTAAATAAGTACATATTTCATCCATAGAGCATTTATAGCCTAAACTACTGAAGAAAGCACAAGACTGAGGCGTATACGGTTTATTAATATTTAATAAATATATCTTTGGCACGACAAAGCGGATATTATCTATTAATAAATATATTGTTGCTACTACAAACAGGATATTACCCATTAACAAATGAATACTAACGTTTACCAAGTGTCTAAAATTGGCATACGGCGTTCCTGTGCCCCTTCGCCTAGTTAGTGGTTGCGTTAGTAAAGCAAAGCCGGCGAATATACTGTGTTACGTACCTTCAGGTTGCCCTTGGTGGTGAAGGCCTTCTGACAGACGGTGCATCGAAAGGGCTTGTCGCCGGTGTGCGTCCGCATATGAATTTGAAGGGCCGAACTGGACGAGAAGTTCTTATTGCATACGTGGCACAAGTGCTTACTTGATTGTAAGCCTGCAAAACACACACACACGCACACATTAGCCCTCAACCTAGCTCAGTTAGTGCAAGCGATGACAACAGTGTTAATTTGTATCGCCGCGTATCATCTTTATTATGTACACATAATCATTTGACAAATATTTCTTTAGAGTTTACGATAGTTCCAACTATTATTAATATTTACAGCAAATATTATTTGCGACATTGTTTCATTGTTTTCGTTACTCTAAACAAACACCTGCAATATAAAAAATGATTTAGCAATAGTAATAGCATTAATACACATTAATTCGTGTAGTAGGTTGTTACTGTGCTGACGAGACGTATTCTTGGCAACAATCACTGACACAGATACCTTCTTACTCGATCAAATATTTTTAATTCCTCGTATTGTATGTTAATTAAATTTCCCAATGCAGCTGAGTATATTTTCTTGGTAATTAATCTAATTTTTGTTGGTAACAACAGTAATTCTATAAAAACGCGAAACACATAAACATTTAAAGCTACAGAAATTTTAAAACTAAATATATGAAGTAACAGAAGTGTTTTTAAGATTAATTTCGCGTCGATAGTTTTTGAAGCATTTTGCTAAATCATTTTTAGTGAAAAAAAAATTAGAGTAGATCAATACTTACTTGGAGGGCGCTTTGGGAGGGGTAGCTCAGTCTCTGTGGGTTCTCTTTTGATTTGCTGTGGCTCTTGTTCGGGTTTGATTTGCTGGGGAGGTTGCAGAATATGTGGAGGTGTATGTTGCTGTTGTTGCTGCTGCAGCTCTCCGTCATTGCTTGCCGGTTCTCTGGAGGGCAAGCTGGGAGGCAGAGGGGTGGAATCGTCCCCGCTCACCGAAGGCGGCTTATTCTCGAACATATGCTGGGGCATGTCGCGTATCTTGTGCGTGAGCATGTGCTGCTTCATGTTTCCCTGCAACAGAAAAAAGTGCCGTTGGCTCGTGTGTTGGGTGAATGTGGTGGCGGGTCTTACCGCCATTTGCATCCACGTGGAGGCGTATCCAGGGCTCATCGGTAACGGAAACACAGAAGGTATAGACCGGCGAAGGGCGGCTTTGCGCTTTTTTGCCCTCCATGGTTCCACTTCATCCTGGATACGCCTCTGCTTGCATACGCAAGCTTCCTGAAAGACACACACAGATCAGAAACACAACAACACGGGTGTCTCATTGATCAGTAAATTTAGATTTAGTTTAAGCTTAAATTTGGTATAACGATTTGGCTATACTTAAAATATCTCAAATTATTTTTAAATATAACCAAATTGTTGGATTTGTTATTGCTATTAAGTCAAATGATTTTTTTAGTACAAGTACGTCACGGTTAAAAAATGACGATGGGGATTTCGTCTGCATTGTTGCCTGCAATTAGGTGCAATCCACGGCGACAACTGAAAAATCCGCGTCAGCATAAAAAAGAGATTCTTAATCAAAAATAGACCACTTAGACATTCGACATAACTTATGGCTGGCTGAAAGCCAACAGTTAATTTGAGACGTCTCCAACTCTATTGTGTGGACGAGAATAGAACGGTCAATTCAATCACACGTTTTCGGATGGACCAGAGGTTCCTAACCGGTGGTTACGATGACACCAAGTCCTAAGAAGCGTTTGCATGTAATCACTGAATCGAAATAGTAGAAGAATACAGAATTCTGCTAACACCTTCCAGATGTGTTTGTAGACATTTACCAACTTTTAAATATATCTTACCACTTGTCACGTTTTTAAATTTGAAAGAAAAAAGTTCCCAATATATTTTTGTCGCATACGCCATTTCTGCTACTATTGCTACGTTATTCTACAATCTAAGTATTTTTTCAATACTTTCCTGGTATAATTTTGATTAAATTTCGCAAATTTGTGCAACTTGTTGCTCCTTATCTCAAACCAATGTTGAGAACCGCTGGAATACAATACAGCGTATGACACTTACCTTGGTGGAAAAGCCTCTGTCGCATACGGTACATTTAAAGGGCCTCTCTTTGGTGTGACTCCTGTAGTGAATCTCTAGGGCAGAATTACAGGCGAAGGTCTTGAAGCAAAGATTGCAGGTGGTATTACCCCGACCTGTAAATAAAAAGAATATTAGCATACAGATAGTTTCGCAAATGTTTAAAAAAACGTTATTTATTCTAACAGTATTCTGATTTTATTGTTCAAAATTTAAGACATAATATTTACATACTACATATGAATGATTTTGCTTCCTGAAAAAGATACATCTATGTATCTAAATATATTGTTTTACGAAAGTTATTGATTCGAAAGTATTCTACATATCTATTATAAGAAAATATAGTGACCTACTCACCTAGACTTCCTACAGGTCCCACGGCCAATCTCAGAGGACTAAACGACGTGGAAGTCAAGACTGATGAAGTCAACGAAGATAGAGCTGATGACATCAAAGGTGATTGGCCCCCTGATGGTAACAAACCGAAGGATGGAAATAAAGGAGGTGCAGTTCCTGGAGTAGTAGGTCCAGGGCTAGTCATAGTAGGCTGACTGTTTCTTGGTGTCAAGTCCAATGCACCCATGGAGTTGTCCGACGGTGTTGGACTGCTACATTGCTGGGATGATGGAGGGCGTGGTATCTGATTTAGAAAACATATCTTAGATTTCCATTTAAATTTTAGACAATGTATTTCTTTAGTGTACGTTAATTTAGAATAACAATACTTTTTCATTCAAAACCTGGTAAATCGACTTTATACTATTATTTTCTGAAGCTATTTATATGTGGCATAATATTATAATACGAGATATTTTTCTTTCTTCTTCTTTTCCAAAGGTAAGAGCCTATTGGTTATAAAAAAAATAATAAAAAAATATAAATATATGATTATAAATACATACGAAATACATTATATTTCTACACAAACACCATATTGTCTATGTAGATAAACATTCCAACGCTTAGGACTATTTAGCTAGTTCTGCACTAGGGATTATAACTTTTTAAACTGTATGCAGAGTAGTAACCATTGCTTAAAATTGCAGAGTGGATAAAACATTTCTCTAGTTAAACAATTCTTCATGTCAGCATTTCTCGTTACGATTAGCATGATTAAATCTATAGTAACCATATAATTTCACCCTACACCTAAAGAACTAATTCAACCATTCAGGAGGCTGTTCAGATGCCATGCTAGATGCACGTCAACTTGATCGTTCCGCTAAATGCACCACTATAACCGTATGACTTCCCTTACATTTTCCATCTTTGCCTGCTCTCTCGTCACCTGATTTTATTTGAACGTATGCCGTTACTTTAATAGGCTTTAACTTAAAATCCACTTTCTTAATTCCATTGCCCATTTATTTACATATTAAACCCTAGTTTATTTGTTATCAACAAATATAATTTAACTAGAAGCTATTATTTTTCTAAAAAAATTGGTGCAAGCCGCATCAAAATGGGATTATTACCGGAGTTATTCTTAAACTAGTTTAAAGATACCTAAAGAGTCTCTTCAAAACCTTAGTGCAAAACTAGCTGCAATTCCAGGCGGTGTAGTTTTATACGGAGTTTGTAAAAGCTTATTCCGTGATATTAAAAGCGGAACGTAGTGGCTATGTAGAGAAATAAAGTAATTGCACTTATGTATTTAGAACCATTTCTACCTTTTTCATTTTTATATTTGCTTGCCCTACAATTCATCGTCTCTTACTATTGAAATGTCCCTCGTATTACAACAAAATTAACTAGTAATATTTTAGTAGGTATTACCGGGGTACAGTTTCCTGACTATATTTTTAATAGAAAAGTCATACTACCTTTGCCTTTTTTTTGTTGTTTGAACTTCAAGTTCATTTATTCAACGACAATGAAAACCGACATTGTGTTATTTTTTGAATACCTCATTTAGACTTATATAATCTAATACTAAAAGAAGGTTATCTTCATTGCTACAAAAAACTGTGCAATCAGCTGATTTTGTATTTCATTAGTTAAGTTAAAAAAACTGCAAATATAGACTTTTCTATTATAAATACGGTCAGGAAGGTGCAGCTGAATTTTTATACATTATAATATTATACTGTTAAATGTAAACTAACCTGGACAGGCGTCTGGTTGGGGGACGACCTAATTTCTGAGCTTCCCGGACTGGTAACTCCAGACTGACTTGGCGACTTCTCTCCGTTTTGCATCGGAGGTGGCGTAGAGACTACCGCGCGATTCGAACACAGATCTTCCGCCGCACAACTCAATCCTGCTATAGAAAACTGGGACGCCATGGTGCTCACAGGAACGGAAGGGTTATGCGAATCGGAAGGAGAAGACGAAAACGGAGGCATATTTTGATGCTCCGAGTTGCTCATCATATCATCGTCATCATCATCGTCGTCGTCCATACTTCCGTGTTCCGATTTGACGTCTCTATCGAACTTCATGTTCAAAGGTAGGCCAGAGTGTCCCAAGGGTGATAGCCCTGGCACCGGGAAGCCTTGGCTTAGGAATGGATGCATGGAATTCGGAAGGCCTGGGAAGCCTCCAGGAGAGGGAAAGTCTTTTATTTCTGCCGCTTGGATTTGCTCGGGGGTGAGATCAGTGGGTTCGCCTGTGTGTAGGCGGATATGTTGCTGCAAAACCAGAGCGTTGGTAAATTTCTTGTGGCATACTGGGCACTGGTGAAGGACCCTCATGGGAGGTTTGGCTCGATGCACGCCCATGTGCGTTTTGAGGTTACCCTTGGTGGTGAAAGCACGTCCACATATTTTGCATTTGAACGGTCTCTCGCCAGTATGCGTTCTATAGTGCATCTGCAAGGCGCTTTTACAAGACAACACTCTGTGACATATTACGCACTGGTTTGGATCAGACAATTTATGCTCGATATTATCCACCAGCTGTTGTAATTTGCTGGTTTCCGAGGTTTTTGTTATCTCGATAAGACTCTCCCACGAATTGTCGTTGCTGCCTGGTCTAGGGAGTAAATTAGTGTACATAGAAGGATCCTTGGTAATATCCGTAAGTGGTGTAGTAGGAAAAGGCCCCAAACTTCCTGAAGATGTGCTGCTAGGTGGGGAACTGGCATGTCCAAAAGAAAAACTAGCAGGTAGTCTCTGTCCTGTAGAAATACTCAGGGGCACAGTAATAGAACTGCTCCTATTTGATAAATTTTCAGGCTCATCCTGCATATTCTCTGACTGTTCTGCCCCAGGACTCCTTTGTTCCAAAATATCTTCGTTGCTGTATTTACTGCTATTGCTGCACTCGTCATATGGGATGGGAGAAGAATACCTTTCAGGCTCGTTCTCGTTTTCGTTATCAATATAATTTGGTTCTTGTTTCGGAGTTATTTGGGGAACGGAAATAGCTTTCGCATCCCCGTGTGTTTCTCGTTTCTCTTCATGTTCGCTTTTTTCGTTTTTTTCTTCGGGCGTAGGTGATCTTTGTGGTTTACTTAGATCAGCCGGTGTGTCCTGTTCCTCTCGTTTCATAAACAAGGGGTGAGGAGGAAATAGTCTAGGGGGTGGTTCTTGCAATCTGTGCGGCGAGGGCTGAAGTCTGCTATTTAACATATCTGGAGGCGGAGGCCCTTGCGGCCTGAACAACGGCAAAGAAGTAGGAGGATATGGATGTGCTCCAGGAAAACTCAAATGCGGGGGGTGCGGGGGGCCTCCAGGCGACAAGGAAGGTTGCTGACCCAGCTGGGCCAGTAGAGGGGGGTGGTATTTATCTAAGTGTTCCGGAACGGGATTGGGGTTCATTTTGATATGGGGAAATTTCTGACTGTGTCTCTGGAAATGGACCTTTAAGTTTCCTTTAGTGGTAAATCGACTACCACATACATTGCACTTGTAGGGGCGTTCTCCGGTGTGAGAACGGATATGTATTTGAAGAGCCGAGTCTGACCCGAACACTTTTCCACAATATCTGCAGCGGTGCTTGAAGAACGGCTCGTTTCTGCCTTTAGAGTCGTAGGGCGACATAGAACCTTTACTTTTTCTAAATGCCAACTCGTCGGCCAGATTAGTGGCCAAAAGACCCTGGCTGGCGTTGTCCAACACTTCTTGTGCTCTTTTCTGCAACATTTCTAAAGTATTGGGTTCGTCCAGAGAGGGTTGTTCGTCTGAATGCGTGATTATGGTTGATGCTAGAGAGGATGATATTGAACACATCGGGGGTTGGATCTGCGGGGGCAGTGATGGCGGGACGATGACTTCTGGCGACGGCCCTGATACTGGAGACTGTTGTATCATAGGTTGACCCATCTGAGGTGGCAAAGAAGCGGGGGTGGGTTCTCTAGACACTGGTATAACTTGAGGCGCGGGCGGTGACTCAGGTGTCGTTTCTGCTTCGTTTTCTGAAGGTGGCGGCGACACAGGTGAGACTTCTTCATCCTCCTTAGTTCTGTCTATCTGCAACTGCTGCTGCAGCTGGTTTATCAGTTGCAATTGAAGCACTTGTTGGTGTTGCAACGTAAACAAAGTGGACTGCAACACAGCCAATTCCTGTAAAGCTGCCTCGTTGTCGGTATTATTCGCCATGGCAGTCGCGGCGAACTGCGCCACAGCCACTTTAGTATTCTGCAGTGCCTCGAGTGTCACATGACCGGGGGCGGCAGGTACAGGAAAAGGAAATCCTAGTCTCTGATTACCCTCGTCAGGGGAGGTCTCGTCCACGCTATTGTTATTGGCAGCATCCTGACGGTGGCGCCGCATACGTTCCAGCCTCTTTCCCCCTGTATCGTCATCGTCGTCATCCTCTTCGGACACCACCATATCCTCGGGATCTGAATGGGCCGGGTCGTCGTGCTTGATAGCCTTCTTGTCGCACTCCGCCTTGTGTGTGAGGTACTCCTGGACGTCGGTGAACTGTTCCTGACACCTCTGGCACATCAGCACCTCCGGCAGGCCCTGGGACGCGGCGTCCACATCTGCAAACAAAACACTCTCGTCAGCTAAGCGGGCAAAAAGGCGAAAGAGCATGCACGTCTGCTCTCTCGAATACATCGCGGAGTAATAACGCGGGGTGGGAGCTCGTATAGCAGCATAGGCTGAGATATTATTAAATGAGATATGAAAGTGGAGGGGCAAATATGAGAGTCCGGGAGCAGGCGCGAGAGATGATAAAGTGCCTGCAAAGAGCCAGCCAGGGGCTCGGTTATGACAGCTGGGCGGCGTCTACATTCATAAATAAAACACACTTGTTGCACACTCATAATCCCCGCCTTGAGCCCGCCCAGATTCCATATCCATAACCCATAACAGGCCCGACCTGTCACTCGGCCTGCTCCTTTTGTTCGGGCGAGTACCTACCTGGAGCAATCCGGTTGAGATGACACGATTTGACGGTTGAATACGCGCCGCAGCCGTGAAGCAGCCGGTATCGATCGCTACGGACTTATTACTTATTGAAGGTTCCCTCGTTACTACTAACTGGCTGAATTTGATACTACCACGAGCCATCGGGTTTAATGAATTGCTATCGATCTTTTCGAGCCGAGCAGGACTTACTACATTACTTTTTAAATATACTCAGAACGAACCAAAGCGTCAAATAATATTTGCCGTCGCTATTAGTTAAAGCCGCCTTGAAGTTTTTGTCATTTGAATACTTTGGAGAAGGAAAATGAATGTGTCGTTGAAGCTGTCTCGTCTCAAAAAGCCCCGACCCAGCAACAAATCGCCAGCCATAATAGATCTCTCCTCCTCGATGTAGTCTTATTACATTGTTATATAAATGTAACACGAAAGCCAACTCTGTCCGCGGTCCCTTTTTATTCCCATTGTAAATACAAGTATAATTAAATTTAGAACGCGCCGCATCATCTGCTAACTATTAGGCTATACGCTGAATGGTTTGTTGAAGTTACTCTTTCATTTATTTCGGCACGTTTATTTATATAGGTACGCAGCGCTATAGTAACTGTTTATATCAGTTAGTTGTTTTATATAATTAAACGCAACCTACAGCACATTGTTGCTGCTGTTCGATGGCCTTTTATTTTCGAATCGATTGATATTATCTGCCGAGCGTATACAAGGTCTGTTCGAATGCTTTTCGTTTGGTTTGTGTCAGTGGCACGACGTTAATCGAATAAAATACAAGTTGTAAATAAAACTGGATACACTAAGAAATAGTTTGGCAGAATTTCTGCATATACTATGCAGACATTTTCGTATATAAAAGTGTATTAATTTTACATACTACGCTTTTAAAAATATATACGTAAATTGTATAATTTTAATTTATTTACTGTTTTATCACATAGTTACAAAATTATACATATCAATCTTCTATTAAGATTGTTTAAAGCCAGCGTATTATTTTTCTGCGCAACAAAACTACTTATTTTAAATACATATTTATATAGTTTTTGTTTGAAAATCATTTTATGTAATCGATATTTTGTACCTATAGGTATACCTACTTATTGAGAGTGATATCACAAAATCAAAAAGTATTACATGTGTATATTTATTTATTACATTGGATACTATCTCTGCATAACTGTATCTTTGAACCTAATCTGAGCATATTACTTATATAACATAATCTAACTAAAACCACTGTTAGAAAAATGAGAATTTGAATTATTAGAAGACAAAATTAAGATAATATGTACTTACTTTAATAAAACAGATTTTAAATATGTTTTTATTAAAGTAAAACATGCAGTTTCATTTGTGTAGCTGCCGATACTGCAATGTGTGGTTCATTTTAGTGCTGTACTTAGACCATACTGTCCATCTTTATTGTTTTTATAGATAGTGCTGATCATAAATCCGATGACGATCATGTCATTGACGTAAGCTGATGCGCAAACAGTAGCTGTATCCATAGACAAATGCTTCTTCAATTATTTTGACCAGAAACATATGTATTATTACAGTCAAAAGACAAATGTGAGATTTCTATATGTCAATCATCCCAAATGTTGTGTATATATATAATAAATAATTTAGCAGTGAAATAACTTGTCAAAATAGCTAGGTACTACCATTTTCAGCGTATTTTTTAGGTAGGTATGTTAAAAGATATCTTGAAGTCCAGATAGATAGGTACATTATTGTAGTAGGTAGGTCTACAATATTAGTTTTAAAGATAAATGTATAACATGATTCTATTAAATTAAATGTGCGCTGTATTAGAATGTTAAATTTTAGATTAAAAATAATTTACATAGGTATTGCATTTTTGACAAATGCCCCCCGCTTATAAATACATATTATTTATTGTTTCATTATTTCGCGAAAAAAAAATTAATAAAACTCATCCACAACCAGAAAGAGGATGAATAGATTATTACTAAAGGATTATAATTAAAGTTACATTTATTTATTAACACTATCACAACTCTACCTACATTATAAAGAATTTAGAGTCAGATATGATGAATATAAACTGTATTAACAGTTTTTGTAATACAAGTATTTACATTAGTTTATTAAGTGTCAAAAATGGCTTACGAGTATAGCAAATCGGAATTGATGGATGTCGTTTTAATTTATGATGAAGTGAAAATGCTTTAGTAGAACGATTTCCCGGTAAACATGTGCCAAATGTAGCTACTTTTACAACTGTGTGCAGTCAGTGCAAGTGTTGTGCAAATGTTGGCGTGACACGGGAAATTTGCGAATCGTAGAAGAGATGAGGTCCAGCGCATCCATGGTGTAGGTATTGCAGAAGTGTGGCGTACCATACACGAAGCTCAATTATATCCATGTACAATGTCCAAGAATTAATACCAAGGGATTAGACGAAGAAGAACGGTACCATGGCCGCCACGATGTACTGACTAAATCCTTTGGACTTTTCGTTGTGGTGATATATATAACAAAAATAAGTGTATCGCACTGAAATGGACAATAATGATGATTTGCGCAAACTATCATAGCTACTGCCAATAATTTATGAGTTTAAAACGAACAAGAAGCAGAAACAATTTGTTGTTGTAACATCAGGTATGTCAAACTATTTTATTAATTAAAACCACAAATTGATACTATTAATAATAATTAATAACAATAATAGCAAAGTCCGTTGAATTTGCTGTATGAAACAGGTGTTATAAAATATTACTTATTGCTTTCCTTACGAATTTTTTTCAGTTTTTTTGTCCGGTCACCAATTGCATACTTTACCTTAGGTAGGATTTACAGAGAACCAGTTTCCAGTGCAGTACAAAAGTGTATTTTTAAATCATTTTAAAACTGCCCTTTTTGTTTTTTTAACAAATTGTAGTTGTAAAAGTCCCCTTTAAATAAAAAGCATTTTTTAAGAAAAGCTCGGAATCACCTTGTATGTGAGCTTACTAATTTATCGACTCAAGACGGAAACACCTTTTGTTTTGCAAATTGAATCAAAGATTTGCTAACAAATAGGAACTTTTCATCCGCAGATATAAGTCCTGAATGCTGAATATTTGTACATAATAGGCAAGAGTGGAGCAGGAGTTAGACTGACTCAGTACCCTAAGCCTAACATACCGAATATTTGTCAGTAAAAATGAACTTTTCACCCATATAAGTTTTAATTTCTTGTACACAAACGAAAGTGTTGGGGTTAGAGAAAACGGATCAGTTTATAAAGTAAACACTATTGCATCTTTATTTTTTCCCTATGCGCTTCACCATATTTTACATCCTTATATCTGTGAAATTAACTATATCTGGATTTCATCCGCCTAATCTCTCAAATACGGAACATATTCAGCTCTAACTTTGCCCCGTATATCTGACGCTATTGCGACCCCACAAGCTTTCCACCGCTCGGTGGATTACCTCTCGACTCCCAGTTTACGGAAAGACGACGAAACCGAGAGCGGCCGGTTATTTTTAGCGTTGTATTGACTTTGTTAGTGTCAAGGTAATTTACGCAGTCGTCATAAATAGACAAGGCTGGGCACGTGCTCCTCGGGGGTCGCACGCATCCATCAGAAGGGTGCGCGGCGACAGACCAGACAAATGGCACAAGTCGAAAGATCCACTTCCGTTTCCAAAAAGCTGGAAGCAGCCTGTTGTCATGTGTGGCTCTAGCCGGGTATTTAAACTGGAGCTTCCGCCGTCACTACACTATTATTGCTGGGGTGTTTTTTAGAGGACCGAACGCCCTCGCGACACGCGACACCCCTAAAATTACCAGTTTTTATTTAATAACTACCCGTGCAATGCCCCCCGAAGCGACGAATACGGAACGTACGAAACGCAAGTGTTATTCCAAAAACTTGGAAGAAAACCATTACTTCATTTTGCAAAAAAATTCTGTATTGGATTTGGTGACAAATTGGTTAAGCTTTTTAAATCATATTTATCAAATCGTTGTCAATATGGTGAATACGAAGGCTTCAAATCATCTACATTTATCGCTACATCAGGGGTTCCACAAGGTTCCACATTGGGGCCATTGCTGTTTAATATATTTATTAATGATCTAGTAGTATAATTTAACATTATTATCACTTCTATATACTGATGAATTGAAACTGTTTAAGGTGATCAACCCTATGCAGGGATGTATGGTGCTATAATGTCACTTAAATTATTGTCTAATGGATTGGTGTGAATTTAATAAAGTGAACATAAATCTAAGGATAGGGCAGTTATAAGAAAACTAAGTCTGGTTAATTTTGTCTACCTCATTAATTCCTCTCAACTTCAACGATGCCTTAAGGGCGCCGTATTCTTGAAATAGTGTTTTCTACAATAATCACAAATAATTTTAAACATTTAAGAACTGAATAATATAGAGCTTAGCAAATAGCATGAATGTTATCTCATGCCACCTGCGAATATTCAAGAGTGCTGAAGTAAAACGATTATGTAGCGAGAGAAAGCAATCTAACCAACACATTTTTAGATACAGAAATCTTTCAAAATACGTATTTTATAAAATTTAATTGTAGTTGAAACTTACATACTTCCGCATATAAGATTCAATTTATTTAAACATAATTTATTCTCGGAAAAAAATTTTTTGGTGTAATGCTCATTTTTTTTGTAAAAAATAAATTGATTTATTTGGTCATTTTCTTACGAGTACCTACTTGTTTAAATGAAACATATAGTTATTCTATCTGAACATCTTAAGAAAATTTAATTTTAAAAAATGATTTTGAAATAAATATTATCTTTCTATTTCTCCAACAATTTGTTCAAATTTGTATAAAATAACGTTTTGAAAAAAATATATATATTTGATTGAAATGAATGTGTATTTCGAATCAAATAATGCGTTTATTTAATTATTTTGTAATGTTTGTAAATGAAGTTTTATTACCTAGGTTATATAATCTTTTGAAAAACCTTAAATGAAAGAAACTCAATTTCTTAATATAGTCATATCGTCAAAAAAAAGCATGTTTTGAAAGGAAAAGTTCAAGTTGTTCTCTATAAACAAAATTGTCAATAGGAACCCGCTATATGAAGCTGTGCTATATTTCGGATACTCAGGTAGTCGAGTTTGAGAGACATGAACAACCAGGGTTTGTTGTCAGTTAACTCACCACTAACCTGTGGTGTACTGATGAGGCTAATAAGCTCGAAACTGGTATATGTTGACTATTTGCTATAGATTCTTCAAGTGTAATTCAATGCTGGTCGGGACATTAGCCCGCAGTTGTTTCCTGAAATTCCTAGGCAATAAGCTGACCTAAATAAGCAGTTGTATAATAGGAAAAAAAATCTTTGAAGTGTACAAAAACTGTTTTCTAATAAAATATAATTAAATCAACATCAGATTTTTTTTTAATGGAAACAAATGGTTTCTTTACACAAAATAACTGTATTTTTATTTTTAAAAAAAAAATATTTTGTATCATGAAATACATATTTATTACGTCCTATACAAACAAATAATTTATTTCCATGAAACAAAATTTTTTTACAGGTACAAAATTTTTTTTCGGTGTATATGTCTATGAGATTTCAATTAAAATATGCTTGTCTTATCTGGTCACTTAATTTACCAAGTACACAAAGCCAACCTTGAAAATGTAGGTATAGAAGAAATTTCTGAAGTATTTAGGTACCTATATTTGAAACGTTATGGAGCTTATCTCAAACAGCTGTTTAGTCATACTACTGGTTTATCTCAATATAATATGTACACCCTCGAGTTTAGAAGAAAAGTTAGTAGTTGGACTGGTGTCGCTATATAAATTGTTCCATAATTGGTTGATGGTCTTTGCAACTTGATTCCAGAGCAACAACTAGAATTGCATCTTTTAATGGTACAAACACATCATTTCACTATCTATGTTGTATTCATTTGTTTATTTTTAGTATGTTTATTTCTGCATATTTTTATTAGATCTATTTGCATTACTCTATTTTGTTTTTTGCTTATTTCACTATCATTTAGCTCTACTACTGGACTTTATCTGTTGAGCTCTGTAATTATATAAATAAGTATATTTTTCAGTGTACACAAAAATTTGACCAGTGCCAATTTTAACGGAACTGTTTTCTCAGTGTGGGGGCTATAAAATTGCTCGCTCGGCCGGATGTAACGATGTTCGAGGGCTTCGGCATCGCGTTTCTTTATTGTATAGAAGCCTTTCAGTTCGGCGGGGCGTTATCCAGTTTCGCGGAAAGCGGAAATCAAAGGGACGTTCAACGAAAACAATTGAAGGCGAGCCGCGTCGCAAAATGCTAGCAAATCGGCATAATGACGTGGCTTTGAGATGGCAGCATAAATAATATGAAAATTTGATCTAACCAGAACGCCTGATACTGTTCTATGATTAGTTCAATGAATCCGCGTTTAAGAGTTCCATAAAATAGAACCCTTTTTCAAGTTTTATGTCGAGTACCTAAATATCTGTACCTATATAAACTACAGTGTTATGCCAGCACACATACCGGCCCATTTGAAATCAGGGCACCTCTCTTAGAAGTTTTATTTGTTGGCCCATTTAAAACATTTTTTTTTAAATCGGAGTGGATCGGACTGGATTTATGATAGTTTCAAAGGGTGCCCTACATAGGTGAAACTACTCTTGTAAGAAATACAAAATTTTGGAAAAGTGGCTTTCTGGGATCTCTACTCATTTAAGAAACCAAATCTGCCATGGTTTCAAGTATATAAAATCCAGTAAGCCTTGGAAATTTGTAAAAGACTGATTTTTGCATCAGCAACTGCTGTTTCTGTATGAGATATATTGTTAAGAATAGTTTCTCGGAATAAAAACTGTCATTCTAAAATTTGGCACCAGAATAGAGTTATTGAAGCTCTATTATTGAAATCAAGAATCTTTTAAATTAGACAATAAATAAAGCTTTTAGAGAAATCTTCTCGATATCTCTCTCACTTGAAAATGGAGAAACCTGCATTTAAGTTCAACAACTGCACTTTGAACAATCATTTTCAGATGTCATGATCCTTGTAAGTAGTTTTGACCAGTTACATTTAAATTGCACCAAATTTGTAGCAAGACTCGCATAATTTTGTCACATAGAAGCTGCAACTTTGCTACAATATTATTCGAAAATATGACAATATATCACAGCAAGCAATTAATATTGCAATTTCATGGGTATTTTGAATAAAATTTGTTGAAACTATAGGTATATGCTGCAATATAAATTGAATATCCTGCAATGTTTACGTCGTATGCCTACTTACATTTATCATTGACGTTCAAATAGGGAAATATCTTCCCACTAAAAAGAGAAAAAATCCGTTCGTTAAATGCGAGACACGGAAAAATAAACGAATTACAATCATCTGTGGGTGTACAGTAATTTAGCCTGCCTTTGCATGTTACACATCGAGATAGTTGAGCGCACGTTTACCCTGGATACGTGGCGTTCAATTTTATATTGAATTCCTTTAACTGATGGGCGTATTTCTCGGGAATCTGGGCGCAGTCACTTTAGGCATCCTAGATGGCTATCGGTGGGCAAAAATGCTAATTTTTCCAGGTGCTAAATACAGGCCATACTAATTGACAGAAAACAAGAGAAAGAAAAGTTATACAGGAGAAGAGTATATGCATGATTCATGAGACAATATGTATATTGCCAATGATTATAATGTAATCAACTTAAAAATGTTTAAAACACGTGGAACAATTTTTTGTCAGGTATTACTAGAAACATTTTAAATATAAAATAAAAATTTAAAGACCAAGCTGATTAAAGTGCATATGTTCAGCGCATATAGTAATGACAAGAATTATTTAGCGATATCAAAACAGTAGCTTATTTTAAGTAAATAATACTGTTTGAAAATTAACAGTCCGATAAGTAAAAATGTATAACCCAGTAACACTTAATCCAACTAACATAATTAGTGGTTGGAACATAGCTACGACTATTGTAGGCATCTAAAAAGTGGTTTGCCACTAGCCATGAACAGGTAATATAAACGTTTGCATTACCTGTCTGCGACGTAAATGGGGAACAAGTTTTTGGTGTGTGCAACGTTTCTGCAACGTTTCCGGAACTTGCACGGCCACATTCCAGCGATGTTGTGGTTCCGCTGCACAACTTTTAAGAAACTTCAACATTTTCTCACCACTTTTATATTAGTATATTGCTTGCTTTGTATGGCAGCTAATATTGTTTAATTTAATTTCTTTCTACGTATTCCACCTTCACTTCCTTAACTCTGAATCAAGTAGGTATTAGGCAGATATTTGTAAGTGCAGCACGTATTACTTATGCAGGTAAAACAAGTAGATACTTCAAAATAAATATTATGAGTATTGTGCGTTGGTCTGAACCTCAAAATTAAAACGACTGAAATTTTATTGCACGCGCCTTTAAAATAATTATGTTTTAACAAAAATGTTATATAGAATATCTAATAATATTGTGTATGAATGTGGTGCTCCAGATCGTGAAAGCTATTTTATATTGCTCGTTGCAAATAACATTAATTTGTATGCAGAAATGTATTCAATTTGATGCACAAAAGCATTATTTGTGAAGTTAATGTTAATATTTTGCAATAATGTCTCTCAAAATGACGCAAATCTTACTTTGAAGTTGTTTGCTCTTAGAAACACAACTTAAAAGTAATTAATACTTCAGAATCCGTAACTGGAATTTCCAATATGTAACTTTCATGTAGTATTTACTAGAAAGTTGTTTTAAAGTAACAGTAAAGTTGTTACGACCACACATTGTATATTTAAAGTTTTCACAGTCGCTTCTTAGTAAAATTTTTCCTGTCGTTCATTCTGAACGCAGTACGTCGTTTACATTGAACACACTTTTATCTTCTGGTAGTAGTAGTTGAATACTTCCCTACATTATTATTTGTTATTACATGTATGTGTTACTTTCCTTGTTATCTCTGTTACATGTTTTGTCCTTTAAATTTTTTGTAATCTTTTGATCGAGATTTTTAATGTGGGTCAAAGTTGATAGTTTAGTATAGGTTAAGTTAACAGATATAAAAAAGTGTATGAGCTTTCGATTGGTATACTCGTATATTTTGTTTCATTAAACAGTCGGTATAAAGTTGTACGCCAAACGCCAACAATATAAATATTAATGAAAAAAAAAACATGTTGAGAACCCCCTAATGGGTGATAACCCTTCCTATATTTTTACTTCTCGTATTGTCAATTTTCAAAAGGTACATCATTTATTTTATTAAAACCAATTGTAGTTCACTTCCATAATTAATATTTTAAATGCATAATGATTCTAGGACCTGGCTTTGATTAGACAACCTAGCCAACTTGCGTTAGGACGTACACTTATTTAAATGCGAATCCTTAGGCTGTTAACATTATTTGGGCCAAGGTACTATGTAGTGGAATCTTGGACTATTAGAAAATCTTATTTAAACACTACTGTTATTCAAATTGTTTTTGTTATGACAACAATTAAGACTTTGTAGATATTTTGCTGGGGATAATTAGTTTCTAATAATGGCTAAAAAATCTTTGCCTCGGTGTATTTGGTAACTACAGCAATAATTAGTTATTTGACTTTACTAGTTCATTTATTTACTATTAAAATATTTCTAATTTATTGAAAAAAGCGAAGACTTATCTCTTACTTTATAGGGATTAGCAATATCCCCTTTCAAAAATCTGGGTTAGATGAACCCAGGTAAGGCACTCGACTGGCAATATTTTTAATGCATAATGTTTCTAGGGCCTGGCTTTGATTAGCCAAACTAGCCAATTCATGTTAGGACATACATGAAACACTTGTATGAATGTGAATATTTCTATTAACATTTGCGTCAAGGTACTTTGCGGTGGGATCTTAGACTATTAGAAAAACTTATGTAAACACTAGTGTTAACCGAATTGTTTTTGTTATGGCAACAATTAAAATTTTGCAGATATTTTGCAATTAACAATTAATTTCTAACAATGGCTACAAAATCTTTACCTCAGTGTATTTGGTAACTACAGCAATAAGTTATTTGACTTTACTAATTCATTTATTTACCATTAAAATATTTCTAATTTATTGAAAAAAGCGAAGACTTCTTACTTTCTATGAATTAGCAATATCCCTTTCAGAAATCTGCGTTAGATGAACCCAGGTAAGGCACTCGACTGGCAGATGTGTAGGAGGGTTACCCTCACGATCATAGCCGGCCGTCATACGCGCGCCAACGGCCTAAAATAATTGACAATCGTTATGTGACAGTTGCGCAACTGACCAGATCTATTAAAGGACGTTACTCCCCCGCAATTCGATGATTTATTGCGGCAGTCAAAGATGACCCCATCGGCACACAATATGCTGGTATCGGGAGGGTGTAATAAAACGATCGGCCGATATATATTTCAATTTTCTTTGAATGGTTCTACATGAATAAGCTTTTGTAGGAGCACGAGGCCTATAACGTTAATTGCGTGACATTAGTGAGTTGTATGGGGAATTTTAAGCGATTTGGATGGTTAAGTGAATGGCTTGCGTAGTAGAGTATTCATCGACGTGCTTTAGAATTATTGGATATCATTTTCGTGAATTTTAGACAGTTCTTTTACAAAAAGATCAATACAAAGTCATATTTAAGACAGTTACATAATGTTTTTCTTTAGTTTTATTGGGTTTTTGCCACACTTCTGAAAAAATAATAAAGATTAATTAAATAAGCCTGCTTTTTTCAGTGTGAGATTTTTCGGTTAGGCAAACTTAGTTTCAAAAATAACCCTTGACTGATCCGTTTGGCGCAAGGGCTTTAATCTTTATTATTTTTTCAGAAGTGTGGCAAAAACCCAATAAAACTAAAAAAAACTAAAATTATGCCACAAATAAATATCTTCAGACAATAGTTACATAATGTACTAAGAATGGCCAGTAATTTTACAAATACAGTTTATACAAATATTGTTATGGACAGTACAGTACCTATTCTTGTAAATTTGGGGAAATATACTGATATATTTCAGTTTTATCTACTTATAAATCAACTTTCAAATCGTCAGATTAATAAGCATTAAATATTTATGCTTTTTTGTTGAACAAAGATTTTGTAAAATATTTTTGATAGGTTATGGATGATATCCCAAGTAGTATTTTTAGTAAATGGGACGTAGCAGCTACAACACTGAAAACTTTAAAGTGTATTGCCCAAATCACTACCGCATGATAGAAACAATTCTAGGTGGAGGTAACTGAAATGGGAAACCTTTTTTGGAGACAGTTACGTCCCAACGACGTTGTTGCATCTTATATTGGAGAAACAGAGAAAGTTTACTAGATATACTTGTCTTCGTTGTCTAAATATTTGTATGTAGCTCGATCTCTTTCTTATATATTATTTTTGCCTTATATCTGCCTCTGCTATTATAATTAAGAAAATAATAGTTAATATAATAGTGTACCATATAAACATGCAATATAGAATTAGAATAATCCCAAGGTATAATATTAGAACGATTCAAAGTTTAGTGTCAAATTTGGATGTTACAGCCTGGAATATAAACAAGCGCCGCTGAAAATTTATATTAAAAAAAAACAGTTCAAATAATTCTGTAAATTTCGCGAATCAAAAAATTATGTACCTACGCATGTATCAAAACAATTTTTTATCAATTTTTTTTTACCTGAAAGCAATAACTATTTATACACCTATGAAATTTCATTCAGTACTGATGAGTAATATTTACTTTTAAATTGTTATAAAATGGCGATTTTAAACACACATCTGTAAACATTCCTGCTTTTAAAAATGGAAACCAAACAAATGGCCAATGGAACTAACCCATAACTTTCCTGCCACTTAAAGGTGGTAGCAACACTACAATAACGTTGTTCGCCAGTTTACCTTAATTCGCCATAACTTCAAAATTGCAATATATGTAATTCACGTCAATATTTCACATTTCTTTATATGTAGTATACATGCACAATGAGTTATAAAATAGTGTCTACAAAAGAAAAAACGGTATTTGTTTCTGTGTCGTTCCATACTAGTGGGAAAATGATGGAACATTATTCTGGCTAAAACATTTAAACTACTGTCAAAGAGAATATTTAAGTTAAAACACAATCCAACAAGTACTCCCGAAGATACTTGATCTTCACTTAGGTACATTTTAAAATCCTCAGAATTATGAAATTTTAAAGATGCTCTTCAACTGGAAAAATAATAATGTTTAAGAGTTGTAGCACTTTCTGTTTGTTGTTTTAGTTTTCTATAAAATATTGTCAAATGCCGAAAAGTCTTCTTTCGGCGAGGTTTTTTATTGCTACCGACCTTACATACAGACATAAGACAAAGCTAGTAAAAGGTAAAGGTAATCAAGCTTACTGGTAATTAGGCCATATTTGGCCCTTTTTACCTACTAACTTATACTACCCTCCACCTTTACAATCACAAACATCCATGGGTAGGACAGAAAAATTCCTGCCCCGTGTTGGATTCGAACCAACTTCCGGCCGCTCGTGCTTGCCCTGGCAGCGACTGCTCGTCACCGCCTTGACCGCTCGGCTACCGTCAGCCCGACAAAGCTAGTAAGAAACTAATGTATTTTCTCTAACGTTAGAAGGTCATGTAGGAAGTAGGTCAAGGTTGGGTCCAAGATTCATAATGGATTTTGAGGGTAGTAGCAATTGTATAATCATGTGTCGCTACAATAAAGATTTGTTAAAGGTTCCCAATACGTCGTCAAAACTATTACAAACACTTTAAAGCTACTATCACTTTTAAGTAATATGCAAGTGATATGGCTTGGTTTCCGTAACCTTTAATATCCACCTTAAAGTTTGAGTTGTTTCTGTTTTCCAAACGTTCCAGACACCAAACCGCCCTCCAATAATTACAAAACTATGTGTTAGTGATTTTCATTGGTGAGGATTATGTACTTTCAACTATGCTAACATAAATTGAAGTTATTTTTGCTATATATAATGGTAGATTTAGTGATTACTACGTAATAGCCACTTAACTAAAGTTTCGGTACCAGTGTTCATTACTATAATGCTACTTGGGATAATTATAATTAATGATTTAATCTAATCTAATTATATCTAGGTATCGAATCTAAAAATAAATGTTTGCTGAAAAGATAATTATGAGAGTTGAATGCTCTCCGAAGGTAGAAACGTGCTTGTTATTTTTGGAAATAGGTTACCAATAATTAATTTGTGGTTTGTTTTAATAGCATTAATTCATCAGTTCACATTTAACAATCACGTATACACTTGTTGTAAATAAATTGTTACAATGCTGAAGGTCTGTGGTTACAAAAAAGTTTAGTAAATAACTTACACCGACGCTAGCGTATACAAATGTCAAATCTACTCTAACAGAACAACGAAAGATGCGAGAAAGGATTATATATACTCATTTGTAAAATAAAGTTAAACAATGTTTTGAAGATCTATTTTCAACAGTGCGACTTTTCACTCAATAGTAAAAATGCCTTAATTGTTTTATTATATGGTATTCGGTTATTCAATAACAAACATAACTAAATAGAAACAAACTAAACATGAAACTAAGTCAGAACATGCAAAAATGCATCATAATGATAAGATTTATTCATTAACAATTAAATACTTAATATTAATTTTGAATTGATTTCAGTATATTTATAGATACCAGTTCGTTACGCAATTTAATGAATAAATAACAAGTGTTAGCCGGAAAAATATCTACTCTCAAATGTTTACGTTCGTACATTCGAGTAAAGTAAAAATTCCAAATTTGAAACGCTATATCTTTTTAAAAACAACATTTTATTAAATATTAATTATTTTGAAGTAAATAATATAGTAAGAAATGATCCACGAACACATGGGCCATTTCTTACGGACTAGCCTGTAATATCTTAACTTTTTTTTATAAAACAAAAACATAGCAAACCATGTAGTTACCCCAGAAATAAAGACCATAAGAGGATATTCAACTTGTAATCGTATAATCAGCAAAGTTGGTCAATACGTTTACAGTACGAGTAAATATAATTGATAATTACTTAAGTTACTATAATATGATAAAAATACATTGATATAAACTCACATATGTATCCGCATTATTCCACTACTGAAATAAACGATAAAATTGACACATTTCTCAAGTAATGAAAAATGTTATTCCTAGACTTGACAACTCGTTTGTTTGATTTACAAAAGAGTTGTATTATAGTTTCAGTCATATTTAGATGGATCGTATCAACTATAGGACGTTTCTTGAAATAAGTTTCATTATATTCAAAAGGACGAATGACGAATGCTCTTGCCCTTATAAAATGCAATCTTAGTTTACCTGACCATGAGACCAAATTAGTGACAATTTCGGTCTTTTCAAATATCGTCACAGAGTCCTCTTCATTTAAGATCCAGCCTCTATTATTAAACGATTACGTACTACTACGTACATCCTCCAGATAATATCTGGTAGGACTGGACCCATTTGACCAGAAATAAGACGCAAACAGTGGTAATAGAGGGCCGTCGTATTTCCTTTCCGTAGTCGTACCGCAACAAATTGTCCCGGTACTTCTTTTGTACGCCCTGAATGCACCGCGGTGTAACACGAGACGACTATCCCCCTACCTGACCCCATAGGCAAGTCTCCAAGCGATCTGCTCATAATGCGGGCCGATTTCGAGACAAACAACGTCTATATTTATGTCATTGTAATGTCATCGACGAGTCTATTGTGGCCTAAATATGCCCAGGGGCGCGCGCTCATAATTCCCAACGGGTTTAAGGGGGGTCAAAGTAAAATAAGCATCAAAGCAACCAGTAGGTATGTTGCATCAAAATATCCATCAGTTATGTTTGAACATTGACAAAATGATATTTCATGATTTCATTCTACTGCTTTTACATGCTTGAAAGTAAAAAATGGATAACAATTAGAAATAATCATTGCTAAATTGGAATTATATACGAGGTGTTCTGGTGTAGGGCAAAAATTTACTGGGTTACCACACAGTATAAAGCTCTAATAATTTTGTTTCATGGAAATAAATTATTTGTTTGTATAGGGTCAAACAAATATTTATTATCTGATACCAAATAATTTTTTTGAAAAAGTAAAAATACAGTTAGTTTGTGTAAAGAAAGCATTTGTTTAAATTAAAAAAACGTTATTTCTTTTTCAAAGATACACTTCTGATGTTGTTGTTCTGATTTATTTTCACTTGTAATCTCCCTAGTGCTTATTACCGGAAATTTTTTCGAGGTCACGAATATTTTGAAAATTATTCGTCGAAGACGAGAGATAATTTTCTCAAAATATTCGTGAATGAGGAAAAATTTCCGGTTATTAATTCAAGCACGTGGGGGATTCAGTAAGAAAATTTCACACCTAAAAAATTAATCAATAAATTTTATTTGACAATAAGATTATTTAGAGACATGGAAAAGGCAAGGTTAGTTGGCCATGAATGTTCATTGAAATGTCAACAATTGTACCACGCTAATTCTTCTCATTATAAAGCAAGTCGAGTGAAGTGTTAAGTAAAAATGTCGCGTTTTGAAAAAGAAAATCAAGACAATATTAGAAAAGCAGTTGAAAGTTTAGTGCCACAAAATACGAAATTTCAAGTCTATGCCATGTGTCATTATTTTGACATAAATATTTTCACTTATTAATATCGTTCAGGGTACCCTGGAGGATGAATATTTCCGGAAATATTTTGGTAACCAAAACAAAAAACGAGTCTCTGATCGGCTTAAGAGTATAGGTGTGAAATGATAAGACAATTTTCAAAAATTTTGTCTCTAATTAAACATCTACTTATTTAAGTTAACAACTTATTGTTCAGAAATTTCAAAAAACAACTGTGGGCTAATAACTCGACCAGCATTGAATTACACCTGAAAAAATCTATAACAAATAGTAGATATATACCAGTTTCGAGCTCGTTAGCTCTTATCAGTACGCCACAAGTGAGTGGTGAGTTAACTGACGACGAATCCTGATTGATCGTGTCTCTAAACTCGACATATCTGAGTACGCGAAATATAGCACAGCTACATCTAGCGGGCACCTATTGACAATTATTTTTTGTTTATAGGAAACAATTAGAATTTTTTTTTTTTGGAAAATGAAAAAAATATTTACTTGAAAATAATTTTTTTAAATTAAGTTTTCATAAGATATTTTTGACAAAAAAGTCAGTTGTTTCCCAAGAATAAATTATGTTCAAATAAATTGAATTGTTTACAATTGTGGTTACAATTATTTTTTTTAGAAAATGAGGCATTAGAGTTCCCTGTCCTGCTGTAAGCGCTTTCAGAAGTATTTTTGTTCTGAAATAATTTAAATAGGTATTATTTAGCAATATTATTTGATCAGAATGAATATCATAAAACTGATTACTACCATATAATAAGTCATACTTATCTTCGTAAATTCGTTACTCTTTATTTCCTGTAAAATAAATATTTTTTATTAAAACATCTTCCTTTAATAAAAACAGCATCAAATATTCTATCTTTTAGTACTATTTTGACCGGATCTATAACCCAATAAATTTTTGTACGCAGACACAGAAACATCCTGTATAAAATACTTTTTAAAATTCTTGTTCTGACTATGTAAGGCTTATGACAAAGAAGGAAGGCAACGCGTCGCGGCTGCAGAGGGAAGTACAGACGAGTCCAGACCTGGTAAAACGCCTTGTCACACGATCTGAGTTATATGGCAAGTACCTGGCAGCGTACAACGAAGCAAGGCCTTTCAATATGCAAGAAAAATAAATCTCCACCGTTGCTGCCCTGCCATAGCATCCTTTATAATTAGTGGTTTTTAAAACAATGCCCATATCTTTCCTCTCTGTCTAATCCACCACGCCATGCTGTTGTCGCCATACTTTTGTTTTAATTTAATAGCCTGGAATTTTTTAGTTTTATTTTTATTGCTCTTTTTCCTACGGTTCGCTCAGTTCTCAATAAAGGGACGCTTGCAGTGTAGACCGATCTGTATAAGTTCGAGGACTTTTGGGTCTGCAGGACAGAGAAACTCCACATATATCTTATCTTGCATTTTCTGCATTCGTATCAACAGTTTCATTTTTACCTATCTAGAAGAATTTTAGACAAGTAATTTTCCTCAAGTTGAAAATATCAAAGATACTTTCATGACTATCGTAAGTTGACAGAACAAATTACTTTAGGCAAAAAGTTTCATATGGATTTGGGATGAAGATAGTAGAATGTTTCGTTTTCATGATATAGGCTGTACAAATAAATAAAAATGTCTATACAGGGTGATTCAGTCATAATGCCATTAGTTGTAAGAGGAGATCGGGAAAAATTAATATAATGATAATATAATATTTATGCAGAACAAAATATTTTTAAATCCAACTCATACAGCTTCGAAATACAGTCTATGAAATGAATTTGGTGATTGGTTTTAAACTGCTGACGTATTTGTAATGACATATAGGCTTTCAACTTTTGACATAAGTTCTTAATCATTCCAATTACCAATAAAGTAACGAAAAATTTTCCAAAAATGGATTTGAGGGATTGTTATTGCAATAACTTGTATGTATGTATCTTGATGAAATCGAGAAAAGTGTAAATAAGCAACCAGCAGTACAATTGCAATCCCAAAGTTAGAATAAATCGGTACAATTTGCCTACCATACGTACACCGTACGTTTCTAGTACTAATAGTAATATTTTTGCTTCCAGACTTTTCCCAGACCTTGCTTGCATTCTACAGTAGCCTAGCTTTCTAAGTTTGTGTGGGTGTATTTGAGGTTATATTTTGTATATTCGGACATTATTTATGCACTATACAATTGAAGAAATCAAGTATAATTCTAGAACAGGATATTTTTAAAAAACATTCTGGAAATTGTTGGTAGAGATACTATTTGAAATAAGTGTTTGAAACGTTTAAAAAATCATTGCCAGAAATTCTGATTTCCAAGGGTCGGTAGATACAATTTAACAAAAAAATTGATGCTCCTGTGTTTCTAATGATATTGTAAAATCTTAAAATTCTTTTTTGTAAAACGATTAAGTAGTTTTCATGAAATTTTCAAATTAATTTTAAAATAATAAAAAAACTTTAAAAGGCTGCTCTTGCAATAAAATGACACCTATGTGTTGAATATTAGAAACAATATTTATTCCAATTTTTAATTGGTATCTGAATTTTCCAGCTAAGTACTAACTTCAAAATCATTGCCACTGTTGCCGTATTTGAAAGCCAATTTAGCAAGTAATTACATCGTTATATTAAGGACGAGTTTCTTTTATCTTTCATAACGAAGATAATCTCCATTCAAATACAAAACATTTTATCTTCTGTTAAATAGTCGACTTTTCAGATTAAAATCTGCATAAGAGTTATAGTCTAAGAATGACAGTTCCCCAAAGAACAAGACAGTGTTAAATATTTACTACATTAATGAATATTATACGTATTAAATTTTATTCTGTATTTTTTGTCGTTCTAGCTTTTAAGTAATGTCCTAGGATGTACCCATAATACAAGTGTACGCCTTGAGAGACTGGGGAAACATCTGGCACATCTAATTTATATAAATATTCGGTGTTTTGTGGCTCTGGGGCTGAAGGTATAAAATCTAATGGTGTTTTTGTGGATAACTCACGGAAATAATTCACAGCACACGCCTGTAAAATATTTTTTACGGGAGAAAACCCCTCGCGCCTGTTCTGGCTACAAAAATAAATTAGAGATTAAAAATAAGCCGTCCTAACCCAATATAACGGCTGTGGCCCACCGCATTTAGAAACCATGTTTATTTTAATGAGGAGACATGTTTTCATTTATTTCCCTAAATCTTCCGTTTTATAAACCCAAACACAGACTGGTTTTCAAGGCCGCCATCTAGATAAATATTCGTATTTTAAAGACGCTGAAAATGAAAATCGCTTCGGCGGGTCACACGAATATTTTAGCACTGACTCAATAGTTAGGCTGTCAATGGGTCGTGGAACCCAAACATTACCATACACGTTGGATTTTAGTTTCGATTGCCGATAGTTAGTATACAATTGCAGGCAACCTCAAGGGCGTAATTTAGAGTCGGTTCTAATGAAATGTGATTTAACTAAGTCGAGTTTGGTTACTAAGGTATGGTTAGGTAGGTATTCATATGGCCGTTGCTAAGATATTTTTAATTAAATTCATCAGTTTTAAAGTTCCTTTCACTGATCATTGGGATCAGTTTATAGATAGAAATTGATCCAGACTAAATTCAAAGATTATAATAAAATAAATTAGATATGATATATCGGTGTGTCAAGAAACTTTTGCAACTGTTTACCTCGCACACCACAATGTTCAAGTTTATATGTTCGCGCATGCGGCATCTTATCGAAAAAGAAAGTCCAAGAAAAAAAAGTCTATAGTAAATTACAATAAATGATTATTTATAACGCGACAAACCATCAAAAATTATGTTGACAATAAAAACAATTGCGTAATGTTAGCCGTGACTGAAGTCGTCAGGATTCTTGTCCCAACTATACAATAATTAATTTTACTGTAGTAAAAATGTATTAAAAATAAATATAGAAAAATACCTATTTGGAACAAATGCTATGACACTGTTAAAGGAAACTAATATATAAAAATGATATTGTTTTGTAATATTCAAATATATTTGTCACGAAATAAAATAAATACAATTATGCCGAGTATTTGACAATTTTGACAGCCAAAAAACACACAAAAATATTTCATTACTACAGCTGACAAGACATTCGGCATTATTGTGTTGATGGTTGCATAGTTAAGGTGTAGGATAATGTCTGGCATTTTAATTGTCATAAAACCAGAATTGAGTGCCGTTGGAGTGATTTTTTTATAAAACAAAGAAATGAAAAACAGTAAGCTTATTTGAACAGCACAAATTTCTGATCACCACAATTTATTATCAGAAAGGGATGCAGTGATACACGTGGTGTATCCATGCATCGATGTTTCTTAGCTATCAAATAATAAGTAATCATCTACATTTTGTAAATAAAAGTTTTTCTTTAAATGCGTGTAAATTTATAAATTTGTAAATGTAAATTTTATGCAAGTGCCAACGTTTTCGACGTATGCGATATTTAAATTTGAGTCTGGCGAACGGTCATTGTAGTCGATAAATAGGGGTTTAGTATAGTTAAAAAGAATGTTTGTACATTACAAATACTTTTGGAAATTGTTAAAATAGTTATACTTACTTATAGTTAAGCCTTTAAAAATATATGTCTTCCTAGCGGGCGCCTATTTGCCACGCATATATTTGGTAAATCATCCATAAAAGAACAAGTATCAAATTTCAAAACTTGAAAAAAAAATTCATTTAATCCTGATATTAAAAAAAAATGTTGCCCAATGTTGCCCGAAAACTGCTCAATGAAATGTGACATTCTAAGAAGATAGTGTTTGCACCTCAATCTAATCTAAGGACCTTAGACATTGTATGAAATAAGGAAGGCATATTATTATTATTACCTATAATACAAACCCGATCATGGTGCTGGTGTTGATTTTCTGTAGAACACCCAATAACATATGAATGGGCGTGCATTTTTTCTTACTTTATCTCATATAAACTTGGAAATTATGTATTTCTTTAGGTGCTGCCAATGCGAACACAATAAGTTGAAAGCAGTCGATTGGTTTCCGTGCATTACATGCTATGCAAAGATGTCTGCATAATACTCATAACTTGTATTTGGAGATACATATTCTCAATCTAATCTTAAGGATCTAGAACTTGTGTGGCAGAAGGGAGGCATATTATTATTATAATAATGGTCAAAACTGTTTTTTCTTATAGAACACCAAATAAAACATATGCAAAGGCATTTTTCTGAGATCGTCTCGTAGAGACGTGAAAATTATCTATTCCTTTCGGTGTTGCCGTTTGAGAGGGGCATTAAAAAAATGCTAGACGCCATCGTGACCAATAGACTTGGATTTGCATTCCTTATTTGGCGCAACGGAGTACGGTTCCATTGTTATCGTTCGAGTTACATTTATATTTGCACTTGGAACATTGCTTTGTTATAAGCAATTTATTGGATTATTCAAATATAATACAACACACGGCTGTAATGTCTCCGCGCCGGCCTGCCGTGTTCCGCCTGTAGTAATTATGGCTATATTTCAACGGGAGCATCCGAAATATTCTGCTCGTCAGGGGAAATACAACGACGGCTTCGGTTTGTATGCGAAAAACCTGCTAGAGCTCGTTATATTACCAACTGATAGGCTATAATGAAGCAAAAATGAAGAAAACGAGAACTTTCTAAATATCTCTTTCTTATATCTCACTTGCACTCAGTTTATATGTGAACATACATTTGAAAGAACAGCCAGTTCAGTTGTCGGTCATCTCACCTATGGCATACTGATGAGGGTTAACAAGCCCGAATCCGGTTTATGTCTGGTGGTGTGTCTGACAAGGGTTCTTGGCTGTTCACACAATACTGCAGGAGTAATTGAATGCCGGTCGGGGCATTAGTCGGCGGAGTAGTTGTTTCCTGCAGTAACATTTACACAACTTTCTAAAACGTTTCCTTTTTTTATTGTGTCGCCTTCAGGACAAATATGTATTAAATAATGATGCTGCAGTGACTGTTGCGAATGATTAGTAGGTAATTAAAAGTTACCATTGATAATTTTGCGAACAGATACTGCAAATTTCATTGAAATCGTAGTATAATATTAAATTTTTTACCAGATTGAGTGATATTCTTACATCCATGTGTATATTGTATTATAATTACTATTTTTAATACAACTTTCATTTATTTTTTCAATACTGACGTGAAAAAGACATGAATCAAGAGACAAGAAAATATAATCGTTGTCCAGAATAATAGTCGTCTATCCCAAGCTTTTGGAATCCATGAGGCATACTATTATGACATGGATAAGTGAATTTACAAAACATATTTTTTATATCCTAACTTAAATATGCCAATTTTGTATGTTCTATTCATGCTAGAATGGACGCAATATCATCTTTTGATGGCAATCGATTAGTTTCAGTGCATTAAATGCTATGCAAAGATATCTTCATAATACTCATGGATCAAATTCAAGATAAAAACTATGTGTATCTTGTATTTAGAAATTTATCAGTGGCCAAAAAAATATATATCACCCTGTATAACAACAAAATTGATTTATTTAAGTGCATTTTTACACAGTTGGGTAAATTACTTAAACATATCTTAGGGAAGGCCATGCAAAACAATAATAAGAAGCTGTCATCTTGTTTAATATTGTGTTTTGCCAAATTACGCTTATTTTTGTAAAAAAATTTTTAAAAAATTTGATAAAGGCTTATGCATATTCAAATGCTGAAATGTCCAATTTGGTTTATATTTATGGCCTTGCAGATGAAAATGGCTAAGCGAATTTATATGGAAAGATTTCCAAATAATCCAATTCCAAATCCAAGAATGTTCGGAAATGGTTTTCAACGTCTTTTGGAGTCAGGCTCATTTCAGAAAGGTCCAATTCCTGGAAGACCTTTGAGTGTTAAAGCGCCTAAGTTGGAAGAAACTACTAGAATATACTAGTACTAGAAAGATAGCTGCAAAACTTAATGTGAATCATAAATTAGTTTGGTCCATGCTGAAACATCAACAGTTATACTCGTACCACATACAAATATGGGTCAAGCTTTACTCTCGCAAGACTCTCCTGCTCGTGTACATTTTTGCCACTTGTAATGAGTATTGTAAAAGAGCAATTGATCAAAAGAATCGGTTGGGAATACAAAAAAAAAAAAATGTAAAGAAACGAAAAGTGAAGATAATACAATGGCGCATATGATGACCTATTTTATTAGTAATATACTAGTACTTTTACTTCAAGACTTTGATGGTAAACAATAACTTTTAAGTATACTGATGGTAGGGATGATCAAAGAAAATTAAAAAAATCATAAACAACTCACTAGAAAAATACATTAAGTTATGTAGCGCTGATCCCATTTTATGTGGGACCACTAAAAACCTTATTACAGTATTAGAAATTTACGACCATGTATTATCGGTTTACAAGACACATAACTCCTATTAATGGCATTATAATTACGACTAATATCGATTTATGGGGATATCCTGACCCGCAGAAGCCTCGGTGCGTCCGCCATTCACCAACCTCAGTCGAAGGTAATAATTATTTTATGGATATTATAACTATTAGACAACTGTTTTCATTTATTATCTCGTAAAATCTATTTCCAAACCAACGTAAATAAATTTTACGGAATTATTATTCTCTGTATTGTCACTGGCTTAATTTATTACATATCACTGTTTTCCTAGCATTGTTGCTGACGTACGAGGGGAAACAGTCTGCGTAGCGTCTTCTTTGGACATGTGTATCTGTGGTATCAGTTTATTGCCGCAGTATATAGCTTTATTTACTCGTATATGCCCACGGTTGTGCTAGATAACTAGGTAATTCTCACCTATCCAAATATTTCATAAAAGTTCATTACCTTTTGGATCAAAATCATGATTGAAATAGCCAAAATATTGTTTGGGAATTATACAGCGGCTAAAGCTTATTAATCTTAGCCTGTGGACTTACTTGTACATAAATATAACATTAGAGAAAACTAAGATGAGTAGAAATGTACGTGCTTTTGCAATAATAATGACACTCCCTCAAAACAGTCATTACAAAAGAAATCGCAAAATCCATTTTAAGGAATTGAACAGAAAAAATCAAAGCCTTACTGCTATGAAGTGGTAAAGTTAGTAAAACGATGTTGTACAATGCAGTTATACTCCGAAATTATACATAAGTTGTGATGAGTTAGATTTAGGTTATTTTTAAGGAAGCATACTTGCGATGGTTTTTGATGCTGTTGTGAGATATTTTACAGAGTACAGATTATGTACAAATGGTCTAACACATTGTATACACCTACTTACTTATTTATTATTATAGTTTTAATTACTTTCAAATTCTATTAATAATTAATGTACATAATTAAATACTAAGTGGTTTTCTTATGTTTCTTGGAAAAAATTATGCATGTGTTCTTATTGGTATTAATGTCACATCCACATTACAAGGTATATTGAAGAACATTACCAATTAATAATAATAAATAGTAAAGTTAGTAAAACATAGGGTTATAATACAAAAGAAATAGAAAGTTACATATGAATTTTACATAGAATTGGTAACAATACTATACACGTCAAATAGTATTTTTCCATTAGAGTTGTAACATTCTGGTGTTATTTAACATTACTGACAATAAATAATCAAAAAACACAGTGTAGTATTAAAAATAATTGTTATCAGTGTAGATTCAGAGAAGCAGGTCATTGTTTTGCAAGTAATGCTGATGTAGGTATATAGTGAAGCAACTAATTTTAGCGAAGTGAAATTATTCGGATCTGGTTCTTGAGACAATTCCAACACAAATTTTTTATCTGTATCCCCATACAGTAAGTAGGTACAGTAATTTTATTGTCTAAATAAAGGCTGCAACAATGCTTATACCATCCTATACCTACAAAGGTCTCTAACATGTTTATGCTTGTTTGCCTAAATAACTACGTACGCGTAGTAAATCATTTATGAATATTATGAATTACAGAGCATCTAATATAGATCCTTGAGGCACAATTATATATTTCGTGTGATATTGTTTCTCGAGATGACTCTTCACGTTAATACATTAAACGCATTAAAATGCGAAAGAAAAAGCTTGCTGTGATCCACAAAAAATATTTAATGATTTAATTTCAGGTGTTCCTCTTACATGTATATTGAATCAAAGAACCTAAAAAAGTATGTATTTAAAAACTTATAATAAAAATGCAAAATTACATTACAACTAACTACTTTATGGGACATTTGATGGCTATGGTCTTTAATCCGGATTTATGAGGCCGTAAGCTAGCTGGTTAAGGAAAGAAAGGATGACAGTATATTTTCAATGGATAATAACGACACTCGCTATCATTATATTTATATGAGTGGTTTCTGCGAAACGCGAACACATCGAGAGCGCAACAAAGGAAAAAACCTGGCATTTCCGAGGTATCGATTGCCTGAAAGCTGCCCCTGCATTGCATCGTACCTATGCATGTATATTAACCTGACACAGGTAGTTTATGTGAATGGTCAATGAAGAATGCCTTCCCCCATTGGCCTGTTCTTCGAGTTATGATGAGGTGAGATTGGCTATACTAAGTGAAGCACCGCCTCCTCAACCTTCCTTCGTATGTCCTGTTCATAAGCTGCTTTATTACCTCACCTTCAACGTATTTAACCGAGGACGGTGTAGCATGTGGGGTATACCTAAGCGATATCTCCGTGCATATAAATAATAAATATGCCTCGTGAATAAAACGTCAACTTACTTTTCTGTAAATGAACTCCAGAACCAGTTTTCTGTCTATGTCGATGTGAACATGGCTGGTTTGATTGTTATTACGACAAACCGGTATCTCGTTTAGGAGAAGCAGTTAAAAATGGAGTATTGCTTTTGTCAAACTCAATTGGAAACTGCGGCGAATCTTATTGCGATGTGTTTATTCCCAAAGGTATACCAGACCATTTAAGGCACCAAACATGAAACATTATACTTATTACATATTGAAAGAAACATATATATGCTTAAAGGTGCCTATATCAAAGGTATATACATCAAAAATAAAGCAGAAAACCAAAAATTATATATTATAAAGACAGATATGATACCAAAAATATGAGTGCGACAAGTTAAATCATATTATAGTCTTTTTCTTCTTAATGTGAAGATTAGAAGGTAGGCTTATGATATGTTTACACCAAAATGCTTGAATATTGGTCAATTACTGGCATTGTTAATATGTAGGTATCCCTGCATAGATGACAGAAAAAAATGAGCTTCTGAGCTTATCAAATCTTCTTCAGAAAGATTAAATTTTCAAGTTTACTTTTTGTTGATAAATTTTATTCGAATTTTAATAACTGCAATTCAGTTAAACTGAACAATTTGTGGTTATGATAATTACTTAATGAGGGGCATATAAAACAGTATCAAAATTATAAAATGGTAATGCTTTGGAATATCAATTATAGTCTCACACAAAGTATTATATTATTCCAACGACAGAACAAAGATGAGAGAAACACTTTGATTTGGAAGTACAAGGTGCGATATATTTTTATTATTTTTTTAGTTACACACACTATCAATCACACTAGTACTCATCATATGCAGTGTAGTTAACGACCAGCACGTGGATTGAAAAAATAACCCAAATTCTTTTTGTGCAATCTCAGGTCAATTCAACTTATATTGTCATAAAAAAACTTATCCAAATATCTAGCGGTTTGGCATTTTATTGTTAGCCTAAGTCAGTATACCTACACTAAAGCGCCAAAGATTGGCATTGTCATTTGAGACAGCATTTAGGCAGGTTTAAGGCAAAAGTTTATGGATAAGTAATTCTGCCATACCTATACCTACTGTAAAGTAAAAAATAGCTGACGACACAATTAAAGGGGTTTTTAAGATCTGCAGGTCTTTTGTTCCTCGCTATTTTATTTTAAGATTTTATTGTTTTGTGTGTATCTACTAGGTATAGATACCTATAAATCACAGCATATCTTATAGACCAGCAATTTCACTCTGCTGTCGATACTTTGAACTAAATTCAGGCGTCTGCGGTGACTTCGAAATGCGCATGCAACCATCGGATCCGTGAGAAATACTTAGAGAATAAGAATTAATTATTTGTGCAGAAAAGCACAATATTTTTAAAATATTAGGTAAATTTTCCTTACCGCCATGAGTTGGCAAAGAGAGTGGCGAACGTGCGACGAAAACAATACCCAATATAAAATGATGGCTCTGGTAAATGCAGATAATTGGAAATTGGTAGGTACACTTCCAAAAGCATGGATTCCAACTAGCTGGACTGTGCATTTACCATTTCTATAAGTTAGAAAAAATCGGTCATGGAGCGTCTGTTGAAGACGCAGAGCTAAATATTTGTTAAATAATTCTACAGATTCTAATTTTTCCTCAAATTCTGAAGTGGTCAAATATTCGAGACCTGTTTATTTGTTTTAGTTACATGAACAACCAGATTTGTTTCCTTGTGCTCTATGATACTTCAAAAGTTCTTCAGTTTTTAAAAGTTAACATAAATTCTCATCAAGTACCTAGATTTCATCAGGTAGTAAAAATATTTCTTCTTGCGAAAGGGTTTTCGAATATGATTTCTTCCTTTTTGTTTTAAAAGAGCCATTAAGTTATTGTTTCCTAATGTTGACGTCATATTTTACAGAAAGGGTTACTCTCAACATGGAATTATACGACTAGGTATATTGAAGAGAATACTCGTTCAATAACTCGCTTTTCACTATATTTCTTAATTCCGTGTTTCTTGCACCATTCCATGAATATGTCACACTGGCGATTTTATTTTTCTATTGATTTTTGTGGTTCATTTTCTATAAATAATTCGCGGAGAAAAACAGTTACTTTATATTGGGGCTGTGACAACGATTTCTGTTTAATGTCACATAGTAATGGCTATGTTGATAAATATTTGCGTCTTATTTTTTACTGTAAAATAGAGTGTTTTCTTACCTCCGGAAATCGCTATGGTAATGCAAGGCCCCATTGACAGTTGTCGATAAACTTCTTTATTTCAATTATTGTCAGCTGTTTTATGATTTTTACACATTATAAACTCCGCACAAGTCCCAGAAAAATCTTTTCACGTGTCTCACGACCTCTTCAGCTGGGTCCTTGGTTCCAGTCTCAAGGCGATCGCTCGACCGATCAATACAGTCCATGCGAGCACGCCTAATGATCGAACCCGCTTAATTAAAATTAAAATACGGAGGTGTAGCCGTCCGGTCGCGACGAAGTTACGACGTACACGCGCAATATTTCCCGGGGTACATATTGGTGCTTGTCCGTGGAGGGCATATCATCAGTCCGGGTTTTTATTCGAGCCGAACGGACAGCTTACCAGCCGCCCCGGAGTTTACAGCCCGCCGTCCATTGTTCATACCGATCTGCGCGGGACCGAGGTGCTAAATCTCGGACTAGGCGATGATAAAATTTGTAGAGGAGGAGTACGTGAAATATCCTTACCTCCGACGGGAACTTGTAGACTTGTACGTCTGTACGGACAGATAAGATACAGAATTGATGTAAAGGGAGGTCTGGAAAGGTTTCGATTTGTTGCAGGCCATAAATCGATTACTTTGGATGCAACGGAGTGTTGCTCAGAAAACGATTTGTTCGGTTCGGAGAAAAGTTGTGTAGCACTTTAATATTGTAGATATGGTAGGATTGTATTACCACGTACTAAAGTTACAAAAAATAAAGAATTGTTTATATTATATAAGTAGTATTTACTACATAGCTCAAATATTTTAAAATAATAATATTGTTGGGAAGTCGCGACAAGCGATTACAAGGTTATATATATAAAGCTGTTTAGAGGCCTTTTATTAGGCCCAGAGCTGTGTTATTTTCCTCCACTCCGTTTTGTTGTTCGTCTTTCTTTTCTAATCCATTACATTTTTCTCCCTTAGATATATTGCCACTGCATTTCATCATCGCTTCGTCGCTCTTCCTTCTTCTTATAGCTAGATTTATCCCCTATAATTTTTTTAACTGCCTTTTCATCTTCCATACGTGCTAGATGCACTAGCCACTGCATTCTTCTGATTTACAACTCCATCTAGTTTTGGTGGTTGGTTCTTGATATCTTCCTTTCCCACCTTAACAGGTTTTCTACTGACTTCTTATTGAGGATCCAGGTTTCACTGTCATACAGCGCTGTCAGTCTCAAAATTGTTTTGTACATTCTAAATGTATTTTAATGATGCAGAAAATGGCTAATATTATTAGAATTTGACTAGCGAGTAGAGACTATTTTATTGTTCCCGTTGCCAACGTTTGCCCCCTCCCCCACAGCAATTTTCAAGTATCATCGCCAATGTTGGAAATGGGTATATTTTTTAATGAAAATATTTCTTCAATTAATCAATTTATATGGGGTTATTTCTATATTTGATCGTAAAAATCAATACTTCTGTATTTCCAAATTTATTACATTTTAGGAAACAACACATAAAAAAATAATTGTTTTTTAATTTTTTATGAGTCATGTAAATTAAGTAAATAAAACAAATTAATTTTAATTTAGGTATTAAGGCAATGGGTGGGTTTTTGGAGTAGATTTTGCTGTCTGAAGATCGAAGTGTTAGTAAGAAATTATTACCCAAACCATGAGTTAATAAAGTGCAGTACAACGCAGGCGTGGACGTATCTTGCGGTGTTTTATTTGAAAATGTCTTATTCAAATAAAGAATTGTCAAATATGGTATTCATGTACTGAGTACAAATATGATTTAAATATGACATCGTCGTTCATATGCAAGTTATTACTTTCAATAACAACAAATAAATCCCAGAACAGTACGAAACTCCAATTGCTTTCTTACATAATACAATTAAATTATCTAATCGGAATCATGTCAATTATTTCACATTTTCTAAAGAGATGAAACCGAAAAGCAAAGTGTTGGATAATTTCTCAAATACTTAAACCACAAAAATGTTCACTATGGCTCTTAATTTGCTTTAGCAACTCCATAAAAGATTTGATTGTGCAAGCAAGAAAAATATATAAAAATTTCTCAAATGAATGGAGATATAAAAAACATATTTTTTAAATTAAGCTCTAGAAACTTTAATTGCTTTTTATCCACACAATATCGTCGTTAGAAATACATTACAGTCTATCTAGGCAAGAATACAGAAATATAATTTTGAAATAATTTGTACATTTCGTATTACCTAATGAATTATTCTTGAAGCGTACAGTACAGTTTTATATATACCTATCTGAAAAAATGAAAAGTGTAATGATCAATGCTACTTTATCCTATTTCTTTAGTATGTACTTAACTGTAAGTATGGATATCAAACCAAAGAGATTGAGAAAAATTTGTGTACCTACTATTATTTTGTAATCTAACAATAACATATTCCAGTTCGCTTCTAATCTGTGTAAACCCGCAGATTTCATAAAATTTACCTCTTATATGATTTGTTACATTTATAGAAACCTTTAAAAGTTTTATTTAAAAATTATATTTAAATTATCCTATGAATTAGATGCATTATCAGAACAAACACATTTACGCATTAATGAGACAAATTCGTTGGTAGAAAAGTCGACATAATTAACTTCTTCTTGTTTAGTTTCTACATCTTCATCCGTTTCACAACAGTTCATTACCTCGTCTCAATTCCATGCTAGAGCTGGTTTATTTGTAAATTTTCGTAAACGTTTCCACAGATGTTCCTAGCATCTCGATACGCTTGAACGGAATTACTTTGTGTAAGACTAATTAAAGTTTCAAATATTACCGACGGTGGTCAGCATCAATATCTACTAATTAACAACCTAATTATTCGTTTGTTTCGACAGGATGAGTTTCGTGAGACACGAAAAACGCGTTACCTTTTAAACTAGTCAAGTATGAAAAAATTCGATAATTCCATCAAACTATGTAGCAAAGATCATCAAAACAGTTGCCCAATTGCTTGAAATAAAGGAAAAATAATATGACGGTGGGTTACTTATATGAAAATTTAAGCTTAGTACTCATGGAGACAAAATTCGCGGATTCTCATGCGAATTATTCAGAGTTCTATGAGAATTTAGATTCATACTATTTTAATATTTTTTTTTTTCTTATTTCTGAGTTGCTAAGTTGCATTTTCAAACAGAATCAGCCGTATAATCTTAATATTTTGTGACATTTTGAGGTTTGTTATTTATTGAGTTTATGAAGTAATAAAATAAATATTAATCAACCAGTTTGAATTAAATTTGGTACGTGTTTAAAAAAGTAATGAACCAAAATTTAAAAAGAACATGAAAGTTATTTGACTGATGAGAGATATATTTTTAAATAAAAAAGAACAGGGATATTCAGAATGCGTTTGTGTGGTAGCAATATACCTGAAAATAAAATCTACACTGCAAAAAAAGTTGCTGTGGTGCTGTGTAAGTGAGCTATTCCAGTGTGTAATTCAAGATGTGTAAAATTTCCGTGTTAATAGTTTTATTATGACATTTTTATACCTTTTGCACAAAATGTGTGTTAAAATTACTAGTATTATAATAAGATACACTGAATTTATGTAATATTTACCAATTATGTGTAATCTTAACACACCTCTGTGTTCTCTATCCTTACACATGACAAGTTGAGCACAACTGCGCAGCTGCAGTATATCAGCTGATCCAATACACATGACCACTCCATGTTGGACGTGTCGCGTCGTTGTGTTCAGTTAACTCTCGTTCGCGGTGTTCGAATGGAGAACATTTAAATTCGAATTGACGTATTATCAAAGAAAATGGTATATACCTAACTATAATAAATATTGCTGTTAATTATGATAAAATTACTAATTAGGACTATAGCTGTTAAAAATATTAGAGGTTTACCCTGACGTTTTAGATTACTTTCTACTATTTTGATTTTCTTGATTAGTATTAGAACGTTATTTGTTTCTTAGATGTCCGTTATTAAAATATGTAGTCCACACCCCATTGTGTGATGTTAAATGTGTTTAATTTTTTGCGAATTGTATATTATTACTATTAATAACATTACTTTCTTACAGTGTATTGTAATAGCAATATTAAATAGGTTAACTGTGGATCCCATTTTCTTTTATTTTCAATATAAAACTGTCATTAACTGTCACATTACATTACCTTTAAATTCAAATCATTTGGCATTATTTTATAAAAACAATCAGAAAATTTTGATTCTCCTACTTTATTGTAATTGTTCTGGTTGCTCTTGCATTTTCTAGAACCTTTGAATATTGCCACTTGAAGCGTCTTTGGTGGCATCTCGATATGTTAGTTTAACACATACGAGCAACAATATTTCGTCAAAAATAAATTTTGAAGCTCTAGAAGTAGGTAGGGGGGATCCACAGGGATCTATTCTCGACTCAATACTTATTTTACTGTATACCAACGATTTCAGTAATATTATCTCGGATGTATTTTTTTGTCATGTATGTCGATGACACCTTTTTATTAGTATCTGATAACAAGGATGAGTCTTTGGAAATAATAGTTTTATTAACCAGCTGGTGCTTGGTATGAATTCAATGATAGCTCTTAATCCTGAAAAAACTCAAGTCATCAGGTTTCATAACAGGCAAACACATTGTGCCAACTAAAATTTAGCCATAAATGATTTTTGGGAGTTGCAATTTTGTAAAATCCTCTACTGGAAAAGGTATTGCACTCAGTTATTATCAAAATTAAATACGGCAGGCTATTTGATAAGAAACTTAAAACCGGTTTTGATTTCGTTACAATTAGTAACCGTTTACTAGGTGCATGTGGGTTCAATATGAAAATATGCAATTGTTTTTTGGGGCAATTCTTCCCTTGTTTCTGACATTATTTGTTTCACAAAAATGTATCTTAAAATGCATCAATCGTGCAGAATATTTTAATGTCATCTGAAATAAATGAATTCAACGATTTAATAGCTTTTAAGAAAATGCTGCACAAATATTTGATTGAAAATACATTTTATACCTTAAGTAACTTTTTTATTTCTTAGAGTGCCATTAAATAAGGTATAGAGTTTGTAGGTTTAAGTAAATGTTACTTTTCCTGTACAGTTTATTGTCTATATGGAAAATAAAGATTTTTATTATTACATGTCAAAAATTTTGCGGAAGAATCTGAATGATTTTCAGAGATTAGAGATCAGTAATGGGTATCTCGTGTAGTAGCGGGCTGCGCTGTGTGGCAACGGCTACAAATAGGTGATGCCGAGTGTTATCTGGTCGTCCACCAATAAGGATTTATTTATCAGCAGCAGGACTATGCTGCTCCGCTCCGGCACGCTATCGCTACTTGTTAAATGCGGACATTACAATGCGGAGGATCGTTATCCTGCACCGTTCTATCGATACCAACGATTCGACATCGGCATTATTGCTGAGTCGTGCATGGTCGCAGTGTCGGCGCCCACGCACATCCCCAGTGTTGGTTTCTTCGGATTTTTTCCGTTTTATGCTCACCGAGATTGACTGATGAGCTTCCTGCTCATGCATAAAAACCGCTTTGAAACTATCAACAGTCAAAAAGCAATTCCTTAAACTAGTCGGTTTAAAAATGTTAACCCATAACGTCTCTTTGATCATCTTTAAGAACAAATTTGTAGTACATTTAGAAATTATATTCAGAAAAAGAGTTACATGGGAAAGCAAAGTAAGGTGATGATAATAAGCTTTTTTTTTCTTTATTTGCCTTAGATCTTACACCTCATTTTCTAATTTAAAGCTATTACTGAAAAAATTATATATGTAAATTTGCCATAACTGTCATGGTAATTCTGTATACGATTTGTAAAGTTATCTATTAATGCTCTGTAAAATTTCAATGTAATTAAACATATTATATTACACGTAAAAATCATATGTATTTTTACCGTGGAAATTACGTATACTAATACGTATTATGTAAATTTACTAATTCTCTGTAAAATTAGAATGTAACTATTCATTTAATGCATATAAAAATACACGTATTTACCATAGAAATGAAGTAGTTAACTGTACCGTGTAAATTAATAATTCTCCGTAAAATTCTAATGTAAATAAATAAAGTAGATATACTTTACCTCCTTATGTAAAAATGATTACAGATTATTACAAAATTAAACAGCATTCTGTTAATGACAAATTACTATAAAAATGAATCTCCAAATGTAATGAAAAGAGCTTTATGAAGTTAAATCTAGATTAATTTTTTTAATGTTCTGAAATATTGACACAGGTTAGACAGGCAAGTCTTATGTAAAGTATGGTCGGATGGAAGAAAAGACGAACGTAGCAATAAATCACTCGTAATGTAGGTATTATGGTATTAGTATCAATTCTTTAGTTACATGTGTGAATTAGTTATAGGCGAGGCATTTTACCAGTAGGAACAAGAAGAAAAATAACTTTATTTTACGGATGATTTATTGTTCGTCTTCTTACATACTACTACTGTATAAGTTAGAAGTGTTATTGTACTATTGCACTATTATTAAATTATGCAACATATGAGAAAAGTTAGTGAAAGACGAATATGAATAGGTATATAAACAATATTTTTAAGTAGGTAACAAATTTGTTGAAAAAAAAAAACAAATAGGAATATATTTAACATGTAGAAAGTTGTATAAAGCATGTACCTTTACATATTTTTTGAGAATTACTATGATAATATAGGCACTTTCGATCAGCTTTAAATGCACCACAACATCACACAATATACATTTAAACATGTATTGTTTAAATCACCTTCAAACAGTCTCTCATACACTATTCTACAGCACAACTAAAGTGTACATACTTTAATTTCAACTGCACTATAATTTCTATAACCCACATGATTGTATAGACAAACCGACCATTACTAGACACCGGGATGTTGTAGGCCCATGCGTTGATATGTATTTACCATGTAAAAATACATAACATTGATAATTTTTATGAAATTTACGGGGATTTACATGATTTGCTGCTAAAATAGAACTATTACGATATATTCTGTGAATAACAGGACTATTACATACTTCAGTTATTATTTCAATTAAGATGGTAAATTTTCTTAATATTTGTAAAATTACATAAGATAATTGCCACTAACTAACTAATATGGTACATATATTATGTAAATATAATTTCTTTGGAATTTTACAGACATTTTTAGAGTGACTGTTATATTTTTTATATAAAAAAATATTTTTGTTGCATTATTATTTTGAAATGCACTTCCGTGTGTGTTACTTCTATAACATGATGTTAAACTCTTCTTCTGCAATTCTCTTAGTAATTTGTCATCTTACCTGATTCGGACCCCCTCATACCCGTACTATCACCATCCATAATATATTCACATCTTCCAAATTGCTTCCCTTGATCAGTTGCTAGTACTAATTAACAAAAATTGACCCTAAATGAATTAGTTTGAAAATTAGATATTGAGTAAAGAAGGTATTTTGAGTTGCAGAATCCTTTCCTTTAAAAATAATAGTACTGTTTCATTGAGAAAAGTCTCTAAATCGGAAAAATTGTTAAATTTAACGAATCTCATGCATCAGCGTACACAAACTGACAAGTTTACGTAAATTAGGAGCAGCAAAGCAGCTCCCAACGAAACGTTGTCGGTCAAGGCCGTTCAGCATCGTCTAGTGAAGTCGTTTGACAAAGTTTGGCGATTTAAAAATAGCAGAGTAACCGATAGCGATCCGTGCCAAGTGAAGGTATTTGTGTCGCAGAGCATTGTGTCTAGAGCCACGCGGTAAGGTAGGTCACGATCTCTACCCCCATTCTGTAGGGTGCCCCTAAATGGGACCAGCAGGAATATAGCACAAATGCAACACCTAGTCAACACAGCGATTTGAGTACAGATAATAACTATAAGAATTTTGTTTAGATACAGTATATTTATATTTATATACAGGTTATTTCATATTATACCATAATTTAAAGATATTTTAATAAGGTGGCTTATACAGAGTGATTTTACTTTAAATTTGGAAAATACAGGAATATATTTCCTATCAAAAAATTCGTGTAGTTTGCCCTATAATTTTTTTGTGTCTTTGTTTTGGAGATACAGGGCGTTGAAGTTTTAAAAAAATAAACATTTTTTGACACATCTCGGCCAGTCACAAACAAAATTTGAATTACACTTGGTACATATTATGCGTACTATGGGGCCTTATAATTGACAGAATATTTGTTCTATCGCATTAGGCAGTGACGTGCAAAGGGGAAAGCGTGGCCTCTTTTTCTAAAAAAAAGTACTGACATTTTCGAAGAAAGTAAAATAAATTTAAATACTACTACACAAAAGCAATCTAGAAGGTCTATTGGTACTTTTCGATAATACGCAGCGTTCATGAGATTCTTGGACTTGATTTACTTTGCTTTGACATTCTGTATCTTTTTAACCATCAACTTTTGACTAAAGTAAGTTTAGCTATATAGCATTATTTTGTCGACACGTATTATTAAAGCTTAATAGGTCTCACCAAGCACAGACTACGAAATGCAGAGACATTTTTGAAGAGCAATTACCTAAATACGATGCAATTTAAAGAAAATGTTGAAGAAGAATTATTTGTTCACAATAATCGTAATTTAAAGTACCTTACGTTAATGTATAATTAAGACAGTGGCGTACCATTTTTAATTTAAATAAAAGAAGAGTATCATAGGGTTTCTACGCCACTGGTGATAATGGGAATATTTAAACATTCTAAATCCATTAAAATAACATGTTACATTCATTTATAAAAAGCAGAATTACTTATTATGCCAACGCTAATTTAGGTATACCTACCATGTTATATAAATGAACAAATTAGATATTTTGCAATATTAATATAAACATAAACAATAAAATTGTATTAATATTTTTTAATTAAAAATTTTTAAATATCATTTAGGATTTTTTTTAATTCTGTGATTTTTTTCTCCTATTGACAAAATTAAGAGTATAATAAATTCTTTTGAATGTAACAGGAGCAAGTATTTATATGGAAAATTTAAACATTATTGTTCAAACTTTAAATATAAAAATTATGTTAAAGTACTGCCAACAAGTCTTGCATAATTGTTTTAAAAGATATTCGGACAGAAAATAATAATAATAATAATAATAATAATAATGTGTCTTTATTAAAATTCAAACTATACATAGTGAAGAAATGTTATTAAAGAAGTGGCGAGGTTCAACATAATTGTTGCTCTGCCACCTAACCACTCCCTTTAAACGATACAATACAAAGTAAAATTGTAAGACAACAGAGAAATTATTAACTATATATAAATAAAAGCATACATGATAAAGAAGCATAAATACATACATATTTAACTTAAGTTGGTAACAAAAGATTTGACCTGTTTTTCAGAAAAAAATGTCCACCTATATCTAAGTATTTACTGGGTGAGCTTATTACAACGTTTTTGCAGGACACTGTATGAAGCTGATCCAACATATCGCTAATCAACTAAGTCAGCGACCGATATCGAGTTGGTAAGCAAGGAGATATGTGTCGACAGGAGGAAAACTTTAGACGCGAAATCGAGAGTCAGCCAACTTATTCTATCTTGGACGATAATTATACGATATAAATTAAAGCAGTAAACTAAACGACGTTTTCCAATTTTCTACTCTGTTAATAATTACACTTTGAAATCCGTGTCGAAGGACCAAAACGTCGGTCGACCATAAATCACCGAAACGAACCGGCCCGTTTGACATGATGAGACCTTTCGCGCATAGTAGCCTAGCATCCCATAACATCTGATGGTCTCAAAGCCGCGCGCGATTCGGCACGCATAAATGAAAGGACGGTTATTGTTTCTTGTAGGTCGGCCGATTATCGTCGCCAAGTTAACCTCTTAAGCAGCAGTCAATGACATGCTGTGATTAGCATATAGATTGCGCCCTTTGGTGTGGCGAATGCCCATCGGAATCGATCGTAATATCCAATGATCTGCGCGTTTTTACGGCGCACGTCAATCTTGAGGCTGTTTTACAGCCTATTTATGACTGTTAATTAACACTAGCCTTGAGCGCGTATCTGATATGTTATAGTACTCATTTCGCTAACTGGAACAGCCGCTAGACTAAACGTTTTCGAAAGAAGGTCTTCAGAAAAGGCAAAAGTTAAAGTTTGACCTGTTTTGATTAAAGTTTGCCCTGTTTCTAAATTTTTCTACTCAGTAGGTCAATACTACTATTTCTCTATCAGCAAAAACCTAACATTGCTAGATGACTGTGAAGATTGCAGCAACACAGAATCGCAGAATCTGAAAATACATTTTTTCTTTGAGGTATGTTTACTATTTTAGTAAAAAATTAGTTAATGGTAATACATTTTCTATTTCTTCAGAACTGATGCAGTCCAATAATATGCATATTATGAGACAACAAAATCAACAAAATCCTAGGGAAGCTTTAGATACAGAATATCTAATGACAATTCAGACTGGATGCAACATTCCTGGTTTAGACTCCTTGACATTTTTAATGATATCACTATTTGCTTTAGAAGAACCTTGAAGAATTCAGTTACAGATTTCTTCTAAAGAAGAGAGTAACATCATCCAAACTGACTGCATGAAAACTAGGTGTAGAAACCAATAAATTAAAAAAAACTGTCACAAATGCCTTTACTTACTGAAATTTGACAATATCCACTGTTTTCAATAAAGTTCTGCAACAATTTGAAAGGCTTGATATACATTGATTTTATGATATTGTCTATCATATCTAATGTAGCATGTCAAACATTGCTGAAACAAATTATTCAGGAAAATAATTATGTTAGCTTTCAAATTGCTGATAAAATTGCTCATAGTTCCTATAGCTCAAATAGTATTTCTCCAATGAGAATATTTTACTGTCACATAAACATAAAAAAATCATGTTGTAATGACTTTTGACATATAAGAAATAAATATATAGCACATAAACATAAAAAAATCATATTGTAATGACTTTTGACATATAAGAAATATTGCAGTTAGTTAACCATTGTTTATACCAAAGTTTACTATTCGATTTAGCTTAAAAATCAACTTCTAGTTAGCTATCACCAAAAAAATGTCTGCAAGTGCTGAAAATGATGAAGCTATTAGTGTTAAACTTTTTACGGGCACATGAAGGATTTAGGCGTGTCTTTGAGCCATTTAGAGGCAGATAAACCGCCATTTGGGCCGTTTTCAATTAGCGCGAGTGGCACGGTCGCTAGGAATGATAATTCCCGCAAAATATTACACCCAGATGTATGAAATATTTGGGGAAGTGAGCTGGAGTGGAAAAGTAAATTAGGAGAGCCCGCGCGTGGGTGACAAAAGAAAGCGCAGCTGCCAGACATGTGTCCAGAGCCTACCTAGACGGCCAGCGGCCGCACGTGCCCAAGGCCACCCCCGATTTCGGCACAAAAGATCGGATTTTAGTTCCGGATAATGAACGCGAGGAAGCTGACCTTTCGGTTCGGGGTTATTATGTCGGATACGTCGTTGCTATAATTGTTCCGGGTTGGGGTGGGTGGACGCTCATTTCGCTTCTTGTTGTTCTAGGGTGAAGGGTTCTTGGAATAATATTAATAATGTCGTTGGCCCGGGCGAGAACAGCTGGACAATAACAGAAAGGGTTATTATCGGAAGAGATGGGCAGCGCTTTGTTTGAATAACAAGCTTGCACAGCACGGAGCACAGCTATCAAGAAAATGGGACCATTATCACCATTAAAGCGTTCACTTAGGTTTAAATGCCAAATTCTAATGATTCTTCGCATCTCAGTCGTCCTTTATTATACATGCACTGTTGCTTAATACATTATTTAACGAGTAACGATAATTAATTTCTATAGATCTTCTTTCTGTTATAGGTACCTACCAATTGATCTTACAATTGTTAATGAAACTTTAGTGGATAATAGCTCTTTAATAATTATTCATATCCTTGCTGATGTTGATTTGTTTAGAAAATGATATCATTATTGCGACATTAAAGCGTTCATGTAGTTTTAAATACCAAATTTGAATGTTCGAGTTTTAGTTGTCCCTCATTACAAAATGTATTAGTGTATTACATTGTGTAATGAAGGATGTCAATTTTTCTCTCTCATTACAAAATCTACCATTGCATACTACCTTGTGTAATTAGGGACGGAATTTTCATCGACAACGACCAATCGATTTACCTGTAAGGAAACTACATAGAAATTTCTTGCTGTTCCTCGTTAGAGTATGTAGTATGCAATGGTGCATTGTGTAATCAGAGACGGCAAGTAATTTCTATGCAGGTCGACTATTCATATCATTATTGATGAAAACAGGTGGATTATAGTTCTCTAATAATGTTACGTTTATATAACACTAAAAGTATAGTGGTTTATTAAGACAATGCAACTATAGTTGCAACATTAAAGCGCTCACTTAGTTTTAAATACCAAATTGTAATATTTCTTCGCATCTTAGCCGTCCCTGATGACTCAATGACTACATTGCAACTACATTGTGTAATAAGAGACGGCAACTTTTTTTTTAGTTTTCCCATACAGGTAAAACGGCTGATAGAACAATTATTGATTGAACTCAAGTTTATAATTATTCTCTAATATTTTTTCGTTGATTTAATGTTAAAGTAAAATAGTTTATTCAGAAAATGGGACCATTATTGCAACATTAATGTGTTCACTTAGTTATAAATACCAAATTTTAATATTTCTACGCATGTTAGCCGTCCCTCATTACACTATGTTAAGTACTGTGATAGAGACAGTGAGTAATTTCTTCTATAGATTCTGTAGATTTTCCTCACTGACAATTATTGATGAATCAAGTGAATAATAGTTCTGTAAGAATTAAGCAAAATTCAATATTTTACATAATAACTTCAGAACTACATTTTATAATAAAAGTTGGATAAGGGGTAAATTTTAAAAAAGTGAAGCGGATATAAAAGCTTTGGATCATAGACCACTGGGAATCGTTTTAGAAACATTGTTTGTTGAGAGATAAATCAGAACAGAAAATATGTTGTAACAAGTACTTGATAACAAAATTAATAAATATGAATAAGGAAAATGCACTATCATCCATCGAATCCTTGATTAAACTATTTAAAACAATTTAATGATTTTATTTTACGGCTTGGTATGTCGTGGTTTCTTCTCTAACCCTAGAGTAAACACGGTGCTTATCTGTGTAACGTCGAACAATCCCCACAACAACAATAAATTCCGGTTTGACAAGGTACGGGCCACTAAAAGAGATCATAAATATCTAAAATAGCCCTAGCCGGCTTGATATATGTTTTAATTAATGTTAAAATCTTTTGGGTACGGCTGTATTATGATATCGGAAAAGTTATGACCTTATTAGTGATTGGTGAGTCCTCTGCCATTGTGCATCGCGCTATATGAGCTATAAAACTGGCCGCACCTCGGTCTACACTCGATATCTCTTGTGTTTGATAGATTAAAACGTCTCTCCGTCGGTAGGTACCAGAGCACTGGAAGATACCCAATGGCGGAACATAAAATGTTTCGAACAATGTCGATTCTACTGTGGTTTCCATCGTAAAAATACTTAATATTTATATATTGTCACGGGTTACCTACCCCGACTTTTTCTACTGCCAGAAAAGCAATCCGTTAATCTTATCTTATAATCACTTATCTTTATTAACTACTCTGTACGCTACTGATTACTAATTACAACTCAACTAAATACTATTTTACTTTAAAACTCCAGGAAATTTCTAAACACTCGAATTGAAGACTGTAATACACGACTGACTAACTCGGCTGTTTATTCTTCTTTTATAGATCAAACAAATATTCAAGGTATTTTATAGCATCTCTAGATCCATGTCTCGAACGACTCTCAAGCGCTTTTCCAGTTGCGCCTCGATACATCGAATTATTTGTTTGTTTGCCAGAATCGCGTAGGGGCGATCGGGGCAATCTAGCGTTTCGCGATACCACAGTCGTCAAATTGGGTGCGAGCGGGGCAAATTTTGTGACAATATATTTCGAAAAAATCATGGAAAATTGCATTCACTATTTAGCAACACAAGCAATTTATAGACTGAGAAAGTTGATTGTCTTCTTTAGGTACTTACACACTTTTGTAAATTATTTTGTGATAAAAAAATACGAGTACCTAATTATTATGTACCCAACATAAAAAAAACAATTTACTGAAGTTTTACTTTATTATAATACAATTACAAGAGAATTTAAAAATATCCACAGATATTTTATACAGTATTAACGCTGAACGGAGCTGTAACGGATGACTGCGCCGGCACAGCGAACTCAATGCTGCAAAAGCCTCAACTCAAGTCTAAGTTTTTATCGACAAGTCTCAATAACACCATTGTGCATACGTAAATTGCATTCAATAGATTATTTAGCGTTATTTATGTCCAATAAAATACTTTATGCCATTAATATTTGACAATTCAATGACAATTCATAGTTTTGACGTATACCGATGTTAGTTTCTTCTGTGTAAGTTTGGTTCATGGCTATATACATTTTACATGACAAAACAATGAAATTTAGGCACTTTTTGGAGGCTTTTTTATTTTAAATTTTTAAATATTTATTTTGCAGAATGTGTTCATAATCTAAACATAAGTTTTAGCGGGGTTGACTACCAAAAAATCAAAATTAAATCGATTTCCTGATAAATGGAACACCCTGTATAAGAATTGATGTTATAATCAGATTCAACACGCCATCTAGTGTCTGCATACCAAACTTCGTCGAATTGGCTATGGTGGTTTCTGAGATATAGGCACTGAAGCAACAACGTTTTATGACCATTGAATCACATATTTTTCCATTAGAAGTTATAAATTGAGAATATATGCCCTAATAATACCTACGGCGTGCAGGCAAATTCTCTGTAATCCTAAAGTAAGTATGTAGTAGTGTATATAGTCAAGGGTAGTAGTAAGACCAGAACTGAATGCTACTCGAATAGGATGAAAGTGTTTAAGAGTACGTGTTTATTCAGTAACACTAAGCTAAACTAATGTCATAAAATCTGTATTATTTATTTTTGGACTTCTGGCATATTAGACCGTATACTGATGAGATTTCGATTCATTTGTTAAGAAGAAATAGGAAGACAGCCATCATTATCTTGAAGTCAGTAATTTAAGAAAGATTAATTAATTTATTATTATTTACCCCTCATTCTGGTTCATACCGACGCCAATGGCCGTGAATTCCGAACCATTCGTCGCACTTGAAAATAATTTCGCCCACACCTCTCGACTTAATAGTTTCATAAAAATTATAACGCGGCCTGCTTTAATTATTATTACTTAGCAAAACCTATCTCAATTACCAGAAGAACCGTGTCTAACGTCTAAGGCACGTCGCGAGCAACATAATAAATAAAGCTGTTATGGAATGTTGTAAAAAAGGCCGGGCATTATTACTATTCCTATATTTGGACTGCCAAACCCTATAAATTTTTATTCTAAGGCTTCGCTAAAATAATTAACTTTTTTGCTCGAGACCATATTTTTACAAGACTAGGAGTAGAATGAGTTGTAAAACATGCATGAGAAATGTATAATGTATGCATCGCTTCTCTTTGTGCAATTGTGATTGCCGTATACCAACAATGAATAAGATGTTTCGAAATAATTTAACGTATTTTGTTTAATTGTAAAGTTAAAGCGTATGTATTTAATAGTTAGTCGTTCATAATTACTTTGAAAAGTTGAATGTTTAGTTGCGCAATCAAGTTAAAGTGTTTAATATGCAGATATTGTCTGCAATTACTTATTTCAGTATTAATATATATATATATATTTTAAACGGGTGCTTCCATCATATTGAAAATTATGACACCATAGGCACTATAGCACATAATAAGTTTTTTATACCGGATCCCCAAATTAATGGGACATAGAGAAGGAGTAGATCCTTGACGACAAAATAATGTTATGTAGCCAAACTTACCTTAGTCAAAAGTTCATGGTTAAAAAGATATAAGATGTGAAAATTTAAATTTTAATTTAAAATTTGTAAATAACTTTTTAAAAGATCCAAATATTTGCATACATTTTGAAGATCAGAGGTTTTTAGTGGTGAGAATTTGAATTTGTTTCTAAATTTGACGTCAGGAATAGAGGGCAGAATTTTTTTGCGGCATCGTGTATCCATGAGACTATTGAAACGATTCTCCTACCTTATTTATCTGAAAAAGATACATCTTGTTGAAGTCGTTAGGTTTAACCATTTTGGAAATAATAATCCTATCTGAAATACCTATCCAGCCCATCAAGTATGAACTGTTTTGGTTGCAGGTAAAGTGCATTTTAGTACAGCAAAGTTTTACTTGAAAAAGTTATTCAGAATAGTAAATTATGATGACGTGCAAAGTTTCAAGAAGATCGACCTGCTTTGATGAAACTATTGTTGAAAATTTAAAACTGATCAAACCTTGCCGATCTTCTCAAAATTGCACGTCGCGATACTTTGTCAGTCTGAAAAACTTTTTCAAGTAACATTTTGCTGTATTATCACCGGAAAAGGCACTTTAACTGAAATCAAAACAGTTTTTACTCGGTTTGCTGTATATTTCAAATAAGATTATTTCCAGAACAATACTCTTCTAACGACTTCAACAAGGTGTACCATTTTCAAATAATAAAAAAAAGAAGTAGATAAGTGGCAGCCTCTACTAGTGACGTCAAAATTAGAAAGAAATTTGTATTTGCCGCCCCAAAAAAATTCCGATCTCCAAAATGTATGCAAATATTTGGAGTTTTTAAATAGTTATTTATACATATCGATAATAAAATGTTAACTTCGATACCTTGTATCTTATTAGCCATCAACTTTTGACTAAGTAAGTTTACTCTTGCACTATGTCTCTTTAATTTGGGACACCCTGTCTAAAGTCATATTAACAAGTACATATGTAAAACTCTTCAAAAATTTACACATTAAAAATATTTCTTTATGTCAAGTAAGGCCAAGTTTAAAGTGGTTTGTTTACTGAATTTTTTTGTGATTTTATATTAAAATTTAACAAAATACCGAAACGGTGCCTGTAATAGACAGCAGCTCGTATTCGGCTCCTCATTCTCTCATGACCTTAATAGCTATTTCCATGCACAGCATTTAAATTGGATGTGGTTTTTGGAATTACAGTAAATAACAAGCAAGAGATAGCAATATATCTTCACTTATATTTTTAAATGAAACATCATGGATGAGGTATTGCAGAAATCTCATCTAATCACGATAAAAGGCATTTTGCTTCCAGAGGCAAATAGCTCAGGCGGGGCAAAAAAGAACAAATATCATACTGCTGCTGAAAACAAAGGAATCTGATCGCATATAAAGTACAATCTAGCAAGTGGGATTGTCTGAATCAATTAGAGGCATTTACAATTACAAACTTTTAATCTGTTACAAATAAGGTAGTACAGAGAGCGGTTAATAAGATCTGCAATTCTCGGAAAACGTTTTTCTAGCACGGTGCTTAGCAAACTAGCCTTTGCTAATTAGTAAAAGTCTCAGATAGACGATTGGCCGCTTGCCACGTTTGCAGTCGGAGCGGAACATGGGACCAACATAAACTGCTCCGTGGCTATCGAAGAGCTAGTGGAGGCGTGATGTCTGCGCAGATATTCAAGAACTGGACGAGGGGCCATACATAAAAATGCTTATTTACTCATTACGAAGTGTTTGCTTCTATCTCTTATGCATAATAGGAACTCAAACTGATCAATGTTGCAGATTGTGGCATGAAAAATATCTTATTGTACAAGGTGTTTTCAAAGAGTAGTAAATCCTTAATTTATACAGGGTTAATTATGACAAAGTACACAAATTTTAACGAAAGACAATATAAAAAATATTATCGGATTTCTCGCTCGGTGTTTAAAATATGGGGCGAAACCCTCTTTTCCTTCGGAAAATCGGCGCCTATGACAATCAATCCGAGATGGCTAAATACAGTGCTTTCGAAAAGTAACGAATAAATTTATATTTTTGAAATTGACAAGTTTTCGAAAAAATCTCCTGGCACATTGATTTTGCTTTTAAAAAAGGCACTTTGTGACATAAGACCCACATTTGTGACGTCATCGTTGTTCGATATATGACGTCATCGACAATTTTTTTAAACAGCAACCCCTGACCATGCCATTTAAAAGAGCGTGTCATTCTACATACATACATAATGAAAAATGATGGTGTTACATTACAAAAATTTCAAGAAAATAATGTTTGAAAATTTTAAAATTTAATTTTCACAATACTGTGCACCTCCCCATTATGCAGCACCAGTCCGTGCTTATTTAGATGAGCTGTTCCCGAATTGTTGTATAGGGAGAAGGGAGCCGATTGAGTGGCCAGCCAGATCGCCTGATTTGATACCCCTAGATTATTTATTGTGGGGATACTTAAAAAGCAAAGTTTACGTTACTCGATCGGTTAATTTATAAGATTTAAAAGCAAGATTTCGTCACGAGATACATCGTATACCTAATGAAGTTATTGATAATGTACAAAAAGAATTTATTAATTGTCTAGGCTACTGTCAGGCAGCCAACGGTGCACAATTTGAACATTTAATTTAGTCGATTTATTACATAATCATTATCATTTTCAGTATTCTGAAAATTAAATTTTAAAATCTACAAACTTTATTTTCTTGAAATTTTTGTTATGTAATTCCATAATTTTTCATTATGTATGTATGCAGAATGACACGCTCTTTCAAATGGCTTTAACCATGCCATTGGGGGTTGTTATTTAAAAAAATTGTCGATGACGTCATATATCGAACAACGATGAATCACAAATGTGGGTATTATGTCAGAAAGTGCCTTTTTTAAAACAAAATGGACGTGCCCGGGGATTGATTTGAAAACTTCTCAATTTAAAAAATAATGAATTTATTCGTTACTTTTCGAAAGCACTGTATGTCAACTGACAAGCGGTAGTTTTTGCAGCGTTGTCAAATGTAAAGAGGGGGAAAATAAACATTTTTATTAATAATTATCCAATTACTGATAAAGTAACCTGTCTGTTAAATATATATATCTGTCTCATAAAAATTTGATGCACTAGAAATTGACAAATATAAATTTAAGTGATCAGTAAATTTACCAGCCAATAGGATAATTTAGCCCTTAACCAACTAAAGCCCTAAGTACATGTTGTATTCCAACCGCTACCCATTTTTCTAACCTTTTCGGAATTATTCAAATTGTATTTTGGTCGTTTATTATCGTATATTACCTTTCTAATTATTTCCCATAAAATTTCTCCACAAAAAAATCGAGAGGGTGAAGATCAGGAGATCATAGTGGTTAAAATGACTATGTAGCTAGTGTTTGACACGAATCGAAAAGTGCGCGGGACAATTGTGGCGTCGTGCTGAAAACGAAGGGTAGTCTTCTTCCACAATTTTTTATCGAAAGTTGGTAGTAGTAAGTACTTATTTGATCCATTGTGAAATTGAGAAAAAAGTCCAATAATTTTATTTATTCAATGACAAATTTGTTAAATAGGCTTTTTAATAATAAACGGATCCTATAAGGAGGCCATAGCGATCTGCTGATCGTAACCCTACGACTTTTTTATGGGAAAATTTGATGCTAAATGTATATTCACATAATTTAATGCTTAATATCTATTATAATGGAAAAACTTGAGTAGAAACACACATAAACTAATATACAGTTTATGAAAATTTTAGGAAAAGGTTTAGGCTTCTCGACAGTACAGTAGGTACATCTTTTATTACGTTTCAACAATATTGTGTAAAACTAACTACTATGGGGACTAATATTTCGACCAGTGTAGAACATCTATGTATTTTTTTACCGACTTTTGCAGTTTTCTACTTTATTATAAAGGTATTTTAACTAGTAATTCATTGTTTTTATATTTGCAGATATTTTGACTCTTTTTAAGAAGAAAACCATCTGAAGGATCAACCTTTAAAATAGACCAAATAGATAAGGTCTCATCTATTGTGACTGATTGTATGTTAGTAAGCATTTGTTAAAAAGTTGCTTTTTCTAATTAGATTAGTATTTATATTTAATATTTATTGAATCCAACATTGCCTATGAAGTTATTTATCTAGTATATTTAGACATTTGGGGTCAAAAAACAAAATTATGAGTTAATTGATAAAAATTATAGGAAAATTTATTTGAATTAACTAAAACTCTTTTACAATAAAGTCTTCAAAACTGTGTTATGCTAATTAGACTAGGCTTATCTTTATAGTTACTTATTTAAATGAATTTTTAGCATTGGCAATATTTTTTCGATATCTACTAAACTATTTATGAAAATGAAGCCAATTCCAGGAAGGCAAGTTTTTTGTACACTCCAAGAAAAGTGAAACTTGTGAATTGGTCACAAAGCCAATGGCTTTATGGTCGGTTCCAACGCATGGCCTTCTAATTTTGCACCTGTTTATGGGTCCTAACCAAACTTTTACGACACCTCCGCATCTTTCTATTGTTATAATTTCATATTGCCTTGAACGAGAACATGAAAACGCACTTTTTTCATTATTAGGCAGAAGGGTTGTAAATCCAAATGTCAGTTTTTGTGTCGGTTTTAAAACTGGAACGTCTTTGTTGGCTGTACGGGAAACACGTTCACAATGTAGAGTATACTTTGGACGAAGATATTCCTTTTATAGCACAGAACCATTAGAGGGTGGTAATGATGGAATGTCTTACAGTTATGTAAATGGGGAGTCAGATGGTATTTAGGAAAGAATTTGGAAGGAGTGTATAACCCTGCCAACATTATTTCTAACATATGTTATGATTTTGGAAATCAAAATGCTTTTGCTTATTCACAGTGGTGATTTTATTATTGTCCGCGCAAGAGTTTGGAAGGAGTGCATAACCCTGCCAACATTATTTCTAACATATGTTATGATTTTGGAAATCAAATTGCTTTTGCTTATTCACCGTGGTGATTTTATTATTGTCCGCGCCATTTTTAAGAAATAACTCATTTCAGTGATACATATGCTGAAAATAAGAAATGCCTTGAATTTACTTTAAATTATACTGATATACAGGGTGTCTCTAAATGTATTAACGAACCACCTTAGGGGATGCCAAAGTTTTTGAAAAAATATCAATAGTCAAACTTAGTTTCATTATTCCTCAAGTATAGTAATACTTTATTGAATGATGAAGTTTTTCTTGTATAAAGTTATATATATTCTTCATTTAAGAATAAGGACTACTTGAAATCAAGTAAGGAAAGAAATACTTATAGCAAACTGAAATCATTAATTTGTGACCCACTAGACATATACCGCTTTTGAGCTTGTTAGCTCTCCTCAGTATGTCATATGAGGCGAGGCAACCGACAACTTATCCGGTAGACGGGAACTTTAGATGTGATGCAATATGTAACTACTTCTTAATATAATTGTAATAATTTGTAGTAAACCAGGTGACCCGGCAATCGTTGTTTTGCCATATGATTTATTTTTAGTGAATATTTTGGTAGTCGGCTTCGTTCTCATCCATCCTCCGTGCTGTTTACTGAGTGAGAAGCACAAACCTAGAAAAAGTATAGACTGTGCCAGTCTCATATTGTCGGCGACCGCTAATTCATAGCTGTCCTAAGAGGTTCAGAATTACTAAAACTTCGTTTTTTGCCAATTTACGTTGGTTGTATTGTAGCGTGAATCTCATTTGTTTACTGTGATTGGTCACATTCATGTCACATTCTTTAATGACATTTAAAATGACAGCAAGTTAGTTAATTTCATATTGCAATGCAGCCATCATATTTGCACAACCGCCAACATAAAGCAAATAAAATATCAATTTTCTGGACCTTAGGTCCCTAGAAAACGCGGCACCTGTCACGTGACCTATATCATGAACCGACGCTGTCTATATTTTTTCTAGGTTTGTGGTAAGAAGTGCCACCGGTAGACGCCTGGTGAGGATAAGTGATAATCGATCAATTATCTACCAGGGTTAAAAATAATTAAATTACTAAAATTGGCTATTAAAAAATAGGGGTTTGTGATAGAAGGGTGAATGTTAAGGGTTGTATGTATTTTTAATTCCACATAATAAAAAAATAAAAATAAAAAAAATTGTCCAAAAAATAAAAAAAAATATTGCGGTGGACCACCCTTATCAAAAAAAATAGCCGTTTCCGAGGAGTATGGCGACTAACACTGTGACACGAGAATTTTATATATATCTATAGATAATAACAATTATCTATATTGTCTTGGTAATGATGACAACAAGCGTTGTATTAAAATCATCTGTAAATATTGTAACCTCGAAATTAGGTTATCGTTGAAACACGTCACGTAGACAAACAATCTTTATTGGGTGCATTCCACTAAGCGATCGCAACGCCCAGAACGACCAATGAGTCGTTCCACAAAGCGACCACGGGCGTTACAATTGGGCTTGTAACGTCATGAGACGTCATGAGTTGACGTCATCGCAAACGACCGCTTCGAGCTCACAACGCCCACGGTCTTGAGGTGGGTCAACACATCATTTGTCACAAATGACGGGAAAAGTCAAATAAAATAATTAATGTCATGTGTAAGATCTATGGTTGAGATGGAGAAAATAACTTTATATAACTGTGAAAGAGGCACTGTTATTGAGATCGAGGTCCCAGTTGCTCAGGCAAGACGTGCAATAAATACAAGAAATCTGCTTCAACAAATTCACAACTGTCAAATACTTTGACGTTTGTCACTCGCGTTTGGCTGTTCAATACAAACTGACTCCAGCGGCCGAAAATGGTCTGCTTATATAGGTTTCTACAGTTCTCGAAGTTTCTGAGACTTCGAGAACGTGTCGAGAAACAAATAGAATATAGCCTGGAATATTCCGGAAAACGTCAAAATAAAGGCATCACAAAAATTATAAATTCTAACATGAACAGAAACGTAATTTACGAACTAACGAGGTAGGTGAGCTTCAATTATAAATTCTAACGAAAACAGGAACATAATTAACCATCTAAAAGGTAGGTGAGCTTTCGTAACAATACTATTATTTTACACTATAGCCGCATTTTAATTTTTATTGTATGACATTTATTACAAAATATTAATAATTTTAATTTATGCAAATCTATAAAACTTTAATTTAAGGATGAATAACCTATTCTGTAATTAATAATATTTTTTTCATATTTTAACAAAATATTATTCTTTAAGTAAATCTTAAATTTAGTGTCGTTATAAGAAAGAAAAATGTTGAATTAAGTATAAGAATGCTTGGATGAGAAGAATAAGTAAATATTTATATCAAGTATACATTATTACTGTATTAATAGATATACACATGAGTGAAGGTTGAAATTGTAATTATATTATTATACCTAAATACAGATTAGATTTTTTCCGTGTCCCATTTACATGAACAGAATTTTTTGCAAATAACGGTATAAGTTATTAAGATTTTGTTCAACTTACCAGGAATAACGGTATGTTATTAAAATTTTTGAAGGCATGGAATTTATTTAAAAAAGTTTTGGTTTTTACTAGAAAAAAAATTTGATATGGTAATACACAAAAAATAAAAGAATATTTTTTTAACTGGGGCATCAAGAAAAATTATTTACCAATATGTTTCATATTCCAAATTTTATTTGAATCGTAAAACGCTTTTCCGCATTATAATCGAAAAAATATCAATACATTTTCTTAAAAACTATGATGAATCTTTACGCCTAATGCACATTGTTGTATTTGGAACAGCCTTAAACCAATTTTTTTAAGTTCTTTATCGCAATGAACATTTTAAATTCTAAAAACCATATTCGATTAGGAGAACATAAAAGTTTTATTCAAAAATTGATAGTAAACATTGTAAAGTACAAAAATATTGCTGCGCGTTCGTTTTCCACTAATAAAACGAGTAGTTTCAGGTATGTAACCATTCCACCTCGATATCTCTTACTCATTTCTGGAGATAAGCGAATGATAACCGCCATAAAACGTAGATATCTAATACCACTCTTCATTTAATAATAAACCTACATCGGTCAGAGACAAATCCAATAACCGACTTTTTAATGACGATGCCATAAACGTGCATTTTTATCGGGGGGTAATAAAACCAAAACCATACCAGTAAAACCCTTTGGTGGTGAAGACTCCGTGGATACTAACCTGCAATAAAAAAAGATCGTTAGCGGACGTGCCGAGGAATTAGAAACGCAAATAATTATTTTAATTGATATGTGTAAAAGTGTGCTATTAACGGCATGACACTTAATTAATTGCCGCCATTGAAATTGAGTGTTTAAAGAAAATGGCTGTCGCAACGTGTACAGGGTGGGTTCGAAATTCGAAAATAAACTGAAAATGTTACTTGATACTCATTGTATCATTTTACACCGAAAAAACAATTTGATGCCTGTAAAAAATTGTTTAATGGATGTAAATTATTTGTTGTATGTATATAACTTGCGACAAGAATTCAGACGACTTACGTCATACGAACAAATGAATAATTCATTATATTTTCACCAAAATATTTAAGAAACTACAACTGATAGTAATAAAACTATACACTACACTAAAAGTTTGCATTATATATTGCACTAAATTGCAAAAAATGATTGTGTTTAACGCGACCAGATATTGAAAATTACGTTGACAATAAAAACAAATGTGTAACGTCAGCCGTGCCGTAAGACGTCTGAATTCTTGACGCGAGTATACGTAACACAATTTTTTTTTTTTTGAAAAAGCAAAAATACAGTTATTTTCTGTAATTATATTATATGATAAAACATATATGTATATTTCCAAGATTTTTTTCCGATTAAAACAACTTATTTAAGTCATCAACTTATTGCTCAGGAATTTAAAGAACCAACTGCGGACTAAAGTTCCGATCAGCATTGAATTACACCTGAGTACGTGAAGAATAGCACAGCTACATCTAGCGACCACCTTTTGACAATAATTCGAACTTTTTCCTTTCAAAGAGATACTTTTGTAGACAATATTAGGAAATTAAGTTTTTTTAATTTAAAGTATTTGAAAAGATTATATAACCTAATAAAACTTCATTAAAAACTTTACACATTCCTCAATTAAAAATATGAATTTTTAAATTAAATAAATGCATTATTTGATTCAAAATGCACATTTATTTCAATTAAAAATCATTTTTTTATCGTAAAACGTTATCTTTATAGAGATTTGATCAAATTGTCTAGGGAAATGAAAAAAATATAATAATTTGAAAATCGCTTTTTTAAATTAGGTTTTCATAAGATGTTCAAATGGAATATCTAATATTTGTTTCATTTTAACAAAGACTCGTTGAAAAAAAGAAAATATTCTTACCAAATGAATCAATTTATTTTTGCCAGAAAAGTGAGCATTACAACAAGAAAGATTTATGTCCCGAGAATAAACTATGTTTAAATTAATTGTTTGCTGAATAGGACATTTGCTGAGACATGCCAGCGTACAACATTTTAAAATATACGATTTGGTCATTTACTTAATTATTTTCCGAATGTTTCTTATTTTACAGTTTTGTAATACCTATTTACTAACAAAGTTGAATATTACTAAACAACTTTATATGTGTGGTTGCCGAAAGTATCAGTGATGCTGACGTCAAAATATTTTAAAATTGCTTAGAAAAAGTATGCTTACAATTTGTATCCTGCCATTATTAAAAAAACTATTTATATCAGACATATTTTAGAAAGAAAGTCTTTATTTTAGTTATTTCGTGCTTTTCCACTAAAGGCATCAAATAGTCAACAATCTTTTGAGTACTTCTTTAAAAATGTAGGTACCTATTAATCATATTTTAAAAGTCAAGATATTCAGATATCTTACTTCAGTGTGGTAAACATAAAACAACTTCTATGTAGGTTTCCGTTCGAACTTTAATGGTATTTCACGTTTCTGATAAAAGAAACGAATTTCATGTAAAATTAATCTATTTGCTTTTTATTTTACTCCTACAAAACTCGAGTTATAGAAACGATGTTATGATGTGGGCTATCCGGTATATCTCCAGACTACCGATAATAAATTTTCTAGCGGTGAAATGCAAATGCTCCAGTATCCTCTAAGGCAACAAATATGGCTTAATTCACCTGGAGAAAACACTGCACGAATAAGGCAGACGTTTTAATTAAAGAAATGAAATCAAACAGACCGAAACAGCAGTTTCTTCACACTATCATTGTAATAAAATTTAAATTACCATTTAATTGGGCTTATGTAAACACCATGTGTTAAAAATTCTTAGAGAGAAACAATAGATTGGCCTCTGCAGGCGGTTATCTTCCCAAATATGGATATTTGATCTTAATTATTTTGGTTTGATTTAAGAATTTTCTAGATCTAGGTGGAAGTTGAAATGAACAGTAGAATCGGGACTTACGTGCAAGTAAGAGTAACATATACCTTATATCACTGATAGTGATATGGGTGATTCATTAAGAATGGGAAATCTCTGAACTGGATATACTACACACCAAAATATGGCGATTGAGCCAAATATGCCTTATCCGAATGTTGCTGGTTTAAAAATTACAGGGTGTTCAATGCTAGAATTTTATTTTGAAACCTGTCGGAGTATTAAAAAAAAACTGGCACAATTATGTTTTTTGGCATGGCAAATAAGAATTTTGAACTAATTTTGACATCACTAGTAGAGGGCGCCACTTATGGCACAGCATGTTTCTTTTAAATGGCAGAACTTTTTTGCTGTTTAGTGTATCCATCTGTCTATTGAAACAATCGATTCTCTTACCTTCTTTTTTTTTAAAACTATACCTTGTTGAAGTCGTTAAGAGTAACAGTTTTCGAAATAATCCTATTTGAAATATTCAGTGCACCGATTGAAAACTGTTATCGTTCCAGGTAAAGAGCCTTTAGTACTGAAAATACAGCAAAATTTTACTTGAAAAAGTTCGGAACAGTAAATTATGGGGACGTGTAAAATTTCAAGAAGATCGGCCTGCTTTGATAAAATCCTTGTGCTTTATTGAAAAATGGTTTCAAAATCAAACCTTGCCTAGCATTGAACACCCTGCATTTTTTAAACCAGCAACATTCGGATAAGGCAAATTTGGCTTAATCGCCATATTTTGGTGTGTAATATCTAAAGTTTACAGATTGCTCATTCTTAATAAATCACCCAAATAATAATAATAATATCTATATGTATATCTCTGCTGTAAGTATTGTCATGGACGTCTTAGTTAGAGAATGACGTGGAAATTGTAACAAGTAAACTTGTACAAGTACACTTTGTCCAAATATTGATCCAAGTATACATGAACCATGTCAACCAGTCTTTATTACGGGCATTTTGATTTTAGTAATTTGTAATTTTAATAATTTTATGTAGGTACATATATATTTTGTTATTTCAAATATACGTTTTTCTTGTTTTGTTTGAATAAACCATTTTTGTTGCAGAACAAATCGAGATTTTGGAGAAAATTTGTTAACAATTTTATAATGCTACAGGGAAAAGGGTATTATTGATTATACATTTAGGAATTATTTGGAATTACAGTTTCCTACAAAAATACCATTGTCACTGACCCGTAGGTTTTTATTTTTGACATAATATGGGATTATGATAGGTGGAAACTCACTAGAGTGTGTCCAATTCTAAAAAGTGGTAACCCTGCAGATATGAGTTGTTATCGCCCAATTGCAATTTTGTATAACATTGCAAAGGTCTTTGAGATGTGTCTGTACAAACAAATATTTGATTATGTTAAATCATACATATCACCAAATCAGCATGGTTTTGTTCCTAACCGTTCAACATTGTCTAACTTGGCTGAATTTACTCAGTATACGGCGAACTATGTTGATGACAAAGGACAAGTTGACGTCGTTTACACAGACTTCTCAAAGGCTTTTGACAAGATGAATCATAGTATATTGCTTTGCAAGTTAGAACGCTATGGTTTTAGTAACAACTTACTCCGCCTGTTCAAGTCTTACCTATATCAACGAAAGCTGTACGTTTCTTATAACGGTTTCAAGTCGAACACCTTTATTGCGACATCAGGAGTGCCTCAGGGCTCTAATTTGGGGCCACTTCTTTTATTCTATTTGTAAATGACTTATCTTTAACTTTAAAATCTAATCATCTTTTGTTTGCCGACGACTTGAAATTGTTCTTGAATATATCATCTACGACTGACTGTTTGATTCTGCAAGACCTTGTAGATTATGTTTATACTTGGTGTACTGATAATTATTTACCTATTAATATAAATAAATGCAAAACATGTACGTATTCTCTCAAAAATCAGCCACTAATATTTGATTATAATATAGGTATGTCACCTTTAACACGTTGCGAGGAAATTAAAGATCTTGGTGTAGTGTTTGACAGCAGATTATCTTTTTCTAGCCATATTAATTCAAATATTAAATCTGCATACAGTACCCTAGGCTTTGTTATAAGGAGTACAAAATCATTTACTGATGCCAGTGCATTGAAGAGTCTATATTATTCGCTCGTACGTTCAAAACTTGAATACTGTAACCTTATTTGGTATCCCTACTATCAAATCTACAGTAACCATTTGGAAAGAATACAGCGACGCTTTCTCAAACACCTATCTTTTCGCATCGACAATTATTATCCTGATAGGGGATATGATCACCAGTTACTTTTGCAAAGATTTCATATGCAGTCGTTGTATACTAGAAGAGTGATTACTAGTTTAACTCTTTATTTAAGCTGTTTAATGGTATGGTTGATTCTCAGGCTTTAATCAATTTAGTCAATATACGTGTTCCGAGACCTGGCTCTCGTGAGAATTCTCTATTCTATTGTCGAAATGCTAGAACAAATATACTTTTGAAATCTCCTATTTATTTAATGGCTAATAATTATAACAAAATAGCAGATCAGTGTGATATATTTCATTGTAATATTAATGACTTGTTAAGAACTGCATTATTAATTCTGTACCAGAAAAGATATTTTAACAGTTTATACAGGGTGTCCGGGAAAATGTAGAAAATCTCTCGGGTGTAGATAGAATATGAAAAAATAAGTTCCTATAAATTTTTCCTACAAACCGTCCCTACGGAGATATGTTCCTGAAGGACGCCACTGGAAATCAGTTTTCTTGAATAACTTTTAAATTAATTAATATAATATAATAAAAATTTAATGTGGTGGACACTCGTAAGGACCTCTTAAAATAGTGCCCTTGAAACGTATTTACCTATTTTAGTTTATCAGGGCGGACTAAGCTTTACAATTTAATGCCTAAATTTTTAAATCCCTGTATGATAAAGAATTTAAAATAATAAATCTGGATAGCTTCAACATTAGACTAAAAAAATGTACTCTTGTGTATTATGGATAAATTGAACCTTTACGAGAAAAAGTTCGACCTATGTTGGCATGTTGAACCCTCTTACAAAGTTTTTCAATAATTTCGTTAATGTGTCTCCAGGGACACCACTGCGTTTTCTTAATTTTGTATTTTTTCAGATTAAACATCTTTAAAGGACATCTTCGTAGGGGGACCTGTACGAAAACATTTTATTGAAACTTGTCATCTTATTTTTCATATTTTATCTGCACTCGAGAGATTTCCCACATTTACCCGGACACCCTGTATATTTGACCGTCTTAACAGAAGAGGCAGATAATTATGTAGGTAGTTTTATAACACTGGTTTTATAAGCTTCGCTATTTCATAAAACAATGGGTGGTATATACTTCCGAAAGAAACTATCATCTGGGGTTATTGCAAATAACTCTTCAATTGAAAATGAACTTCAGATCTTTATTTTACATGATTGAATGATGATAGGAAACAAATAATTATAGAAATAAACAAGTAAGTAATACAAAGGCAGTAAATTATTATCCTGTGTCTAGAAATGTCCACAAGAACACTAATAGGCTTTAACGTTACTTGTTTTTACTTCATTTTTGTTAAAGAGCGCAGGTTTAAAAGCGATGATATAATTGAAGATTTAGCTCCACAGTAAAGGGTTAAATAAAGAAATTTACAAATAAATTACACATCACTAGCAAAATTACACAAGGTAAATACCGAGGTAAACACATTGTATTATACAAAAGTGTCAGTGACATTGCTTCAACGACTAACTGTTGCTGTTGTCATTTCGCTGACCTGTTGACAAGCATATTTAGGTATCTCAGAGATCCGATAGATGCGATAAGCGCGTCCGCGCACCAATAATAATAGTTGTTTATAATATCCCATCGGAATAACTCGTCGAACGTACGCAATTTAATTTCCTAATGACGATGATTATCGTACTGTTGCTCGAGCGTTTTCCATTGGAAATCCGAATGCACGGAATACCAATTTGTTAGTTTTTTTCTCGAAATGCAAATCACGACGACAGTAACAACAATATTTATGCGCCTACGAAGACCGTGAGACTCGGCTATTCTAATGGCCTGGAACCGAACATATAGTCCGGTCACTTGGGTCGAACAGGAATAGACATCGAATAGACTTGGACCGAATATAAGGGAAATGCGACACTTCAATTGGTTAAATATAAAGGAACAAACAGGCTAACAGCTTTCTTAATTTATCCCTAGAAATTGAGTTTGGAAACTCTGTATTTCGTATTTTTCAGTAAGGTGGTTTATACAGGACGGTTTTATTGCGCATTTTTGTTCTTTAAAATTTTCCGACAATAAAAAAATACTATTTTCCCCAGTTTCCAAAATAACGCCTGAAAACTAAATAATTACATTTTATTTTCCTTCAGTAGCTCTTTTTATCTTAAAAAAAATGTTATGAAGTATGACCGTACATTTTTCCACATAAGCTTTCCAATGCAGATGGAATATAGTTCTGAGCCAAACAGATGCCCAAATACCAATACTCCGCCTTTGTTTGTATTTGTTTTTCTTCTCACCGAAGGGTATAAGAAAGGTAAGTTCAATCATGTATAAATATTATGTGTATTTGAACAACGGTATATGTCTATAATTTAATGCTGGTCGGGGCATTAGTCCACAGAGTAATTGTTTCCTAGAATTCCGTATTTGGAAAATATCGTTTCTCGCTGAATGCGATAAAGGTCGATAGCTTTCAATCGTGTCTACTGCATGTAGAACGCTTTTCAGTCCGTCATGAAGTAGTGAATGGTCAATATATGTAGCTTGTTCTACACAGCGTTTCAAGTTTTGGTTAAAAAATATCCAAATATACATGTTTAACCTACATGGTTGAATTCGCTTTTTAATTTTTTCGGTGGTATCAAAATTAAATGTTGCGATCAAGAAAATCAAAAGTTGACTATAGAAATTTGGCCATCTAGCTGGCGTAGAATTTGTTTACTTAACTAATGGAAAGCTTAAACGGAGCAACAAAGAAAATAGAAAAGAAAAAAAAAAGCTTTCTTTCAGTTTAGTCAGTATTTCTGAAACTACGCAAAATGTCTTTCTTTTTAAGATATTTAAATACAAAAATATCGAACTTTTTTCTTATTTAATCTATCTCTAACGTTTTTGAGATCCTTTTATTAGGTCTCGTAAAAATGTATACGTATCTATCTTAAATAAGTACTTTGATCAGTACTTGTAGTCATATATTACTTATGATTCATAATTCTTTAATATATTAGTTAGTTAATTCATCTCACAAATGAGTTAGATTAAATAAGATGAAGTGTGATGGTGTTGAATATACACATTATTTAACTCGATTGTACCATGTTACAATAATTGACATTTACATTTGAATTACTGCCAAACATTCAATTTCGGCATTATTCAGATGGTTGTCAACCGAAAATATAATAAACTGCTCAAGTGAAGCAATAGAAATGAAACTCGTCACGTCTTTTAAGTTATAAGTAACACGAATGCGTCAATTAGAAGAATTTCAAATGAACTTCACGATGAGTCATTTTATAAAATAGTTATTGAAAGTTGATGGAACAGAGGTTTTAGTCCACACAAGTGTTTAACAAGAAATAAATCAAAGGCCTAGTCGAATATGGTTATTCTTTATGGAGAAAACATAATTGCTATTTCATATACTGCTATCCAATTTCTAATTGCAATTTTGATTAGCTATTTACTCTAATTAATTCAAAAAAGTTACACTGATTTTGAGAAGAAGCATTTTAATTATATCTCTATATTGAAAATATTAACTTTATTTCTTTTGTAGTAGTGACTATTTATTTACTCAAAACGCAAATTACTTCTTTAGAGTTGTACTAATAAATCTTTAAATATGTATTTCTATCGCACTTTTTACAGCCTATTACAGTTACACTCTGTTGTGTTATAATCAGAGACAACCTCTTGTCGTTTGTAACAAATAATAGTAATAGCTCATTCTAATATTTTGAAATTTAGTTTTTTCATTTATCTAATATATTAGAAGCTTTTCAAATGGAATGGAAGTCGATGAAACCATTAATTCATATACATGTTGTTTTACTGTTTTAAACACGCATGTAAAATATGACGTTTCCTATGTAATTTTATTATCTTTTGAAATAAATATACTTTACCAAACTTAGGGTACCTTCCGTGCTTTGGATACTGTTTATATACGGCGCTTTTGTGTTTTTTGTAGACGTTTTCCAAATAAACTACTACATCTTTATGCCCACCAAGGAACCCTTCAAGGTTTTGCCATAAACTCCTCAGGCTGTTGTACATGGACACATTCGACGAACATATTAGGACGTTCATAGAACAATTCCAAATACCAAAGTGTAACGAGGGTATATACCTCTTTCCTTGTACCAGTCGAACTTGACGTCCATATTCCTGGTAAATTCTTCATTGGTATTTTATAACGTCTCCGATCTTAGCGAGTTGATAGAGCGTTTTGGAGGGTGGTTCCTAAATGTACTCAAAACTACAAGGTCAAGTACAGCAAGATATGTGTGAACGTTCGTTTACGACAACAACACCGTCTATAAGAACATGTTTTCGTTCGTTCCTCTGAAAATTACCACTCCTACGGCTACGAGTAACCCTTGACCTCTCAATATCGTCGTCGTGGGTTTAAACGCTGTGTCCAGGGTTAACCTCCACCGGTAAATGCCTAGAACTCTCTTATACCTCAAGTATCTTCAAGTAGTAGAACTGCTAGCTAGGTTATAATAAAGTGGCTGACAATACTATTCCCAATCTCATCCCAGTGCTGGTAGAAATGACCGAAAGTGAACTAAGGAATAGCTGTTGGCCTTTCAACAAGGATCATTTCGACAAGTGCCTGTTTCTTTGGAATTACTACAAACACCAGGGTTACACCACGATGTACGTGGGCCTATTCAACTACCAGAGGAAAAGCTCCAGACGCAACCAACGGACTACAGTTACAATTTATTCGAAGGTCCTAGAACGGTTTACAAGGACCTACTTAAAATACAATATATCGTAACACTAAAAAAAGGTAACCACCCATATAATTTTATATTGTTAACATTTTGCATTTCTGGGTGAAAGTACAAAATGACTACATTGTGTAAAGGTCGTACTTTGATAACCTAGCATTTTAAAAACATCTGCTCATATTTGTGTTGCGTTATAAAGCTTATTCCAGAGGACATTTTTTACAGTTGATTATGCGTAGAGTACGTAGATATGGGCAGATTTGCCAGTTTAGTGGCTTTGAGAGGGGGCGGATTTTTGGGCAGATTTGTCGGTGAGAGAAATTTCTAGAAAGACTAACAGATCTTTACGTACGGTCTTACTCGTACCGTTGTAAAGGAGCTGTTAAAGTTATTATTGCAACTGGTTGGTTAGTTTTGACCTATAAGATATAAAATACACCTGAACATAAGCAAAATTTCTGATTATTTCTTAAAATCGTTTTGTTGTTGCGATTTTATTTCTCGGAAGTATCAAAACTGTACAATTCCAGATAATTCTATGGCGATAACATATACAAATTTTTCAATCAAATAAAATTACAAGCCCAGTCATTTGCGTAGCGCGTGTGTATTTATAAAAATGTTAACTAATTACGAAGTTTACTGCCACCATCATTCAGTTTACACTCGCAGTGGTAATAAATGTGGCCGCGGGGCAATTTAAATATTAAGCATCTATTTACAGTGAAAAGTGAATAACTTATGAGCGATATTAAAATAAATAAAACGCCAGGAAGAATAAATTCGAGCATTTTTAAAGCGCCAAACGAATTACCATAAAAATTCGTGGCCATCTGGATTCAACGGCCACATTAAAACACAATGCAACACCGACACATTTTTTACAGGAGATTCGGAACGCGTGTTTGTTTAAGAGATACATCAACCTTATAATTTGCCTATAAATTACGGGAGCAAAGGTCCGCTGTGTGTGAATACATAAATTAAAACGAATGGGCAGCGTTCTGCGTGGAGTTGGTGGCTCGGGGCCCGCTTTAATTTCATTATTTCGAGAGTATCGATATCAGGAACAGGTGACGGCACCGGAAGCGATGCGGGGGTGTATTTGTAGGCATTCAAATAAGCGCAGCTGATTTCAGTCCTTTGAGACAGGTGGCAGACCTCAAACTCTTCTTCTTCTCTTAACAGCTCCGGTTTAACTGATATGACTCACTCCTGCGATAACCTAACTCAAAATTTGAACCAATACGCTCATTAACATTGAGTATGATAAGAAATTAACTCAACAGGTGCTATGTTACACTGGAATAGTTACTTCTTTCTGCATAATAATGCCATGCCTTTTAATATAATACGGTAAAGTATCAAAAATGAAAGAATGTGACGCTTGTTTTAGTTGAAAAATATTTTCTTGTATAGGGTGATTTAGAACTTATTAAAATAATGTACAGGGGACTCTTACAAATACAATTTTGAGAAAAAAATCAAAACGGGCAGTTCGAAAATTAATTAAAAATACACTGTTGTATGGCATTGGACACTAGTTCACTGTAAAACCTGACCTTGCGCAAAGCAAAGCTTGCAGTAGGCGACCGGCACGGCAGCAAAGTGTAAAAAAATAAACGGACAACAAATTGAATGACTTTCTCAAAGAAAGAAATAAATTCAACTTTATAACATATATTTTATATCAGCACATTCAAGTGCTTTGGTCTTGACAAAAAGAAGATCAAAGGATTTATTTCAGGAGATCATGGCGACCACGGTACTGGTACTCCTCGTCTAATCCATTACAGCCCTTGAACTTCATTAAGGTACTCCCAAACATTTTGTCGAAAATGAGGGAAAGCACCATAGTGCAAGAACTACATTCGGAGTTGGGCAGCTAAGGGCAGATCATATATCGAAGGAACTTGAGATACTGAACTCCTATTCATTCCATTTGGTAATATGGATGGTCCAATCAAGCAATCATCGACAATCCAAACATTTAAGAAAAACCGTTGTTGAAAGTTAACCCAGTTGATTCGAGTGTAGATTTTTAAAACCCTAAACATGAGTATCATGAATATTATACATTCCATTCCGTGTCAAAATAGCTTCATAACTAACACGTCAGCTGTAAATCTGGGATTTTGAGCACAAAATCTAATCGCATGGTATTAATGCATGGATACGCTATACATGGTACAGACATAATTGAGCTTTGTCTATGATATGCCACATTGTTGATTGGGATATTTCTTGTACCTGTTGAACGATTTGCCTGGTATTTATTCGAAGATTTTCTTCAACAATTTGTAAAATGTATTGCAATACGCCGTGGACCTCCATCGCTGACATTTTACTGGTATGTTTCCATTTTGCTCGTGTGCTATTAGAGGGTGAAATTAATCACGCATTCCATGTGTCCAAAATTTACCTTTAAATTTCTTAATCGAAGTGAAATTCTAAGGCAGCCTTATTTATGCAGAATCCTTTTTGTTTCTTACAAAAATTTTATATTGTCCACAGTTTTCGAAAAAAATATATATATATATATATTTTATAGAACTAAGCAAAATACGAAATCATCGTGAGTTTTTGTGCAATCTATTCTTAATAGGCTTCTATCACTAAAATTATCTTTCGGTAAATGCCAAACAATAATTACAATAATATTTAGTTTTAAAATACATAGCATTATTATGAAAATTGTACTGTATTTAAAACTTGATGAAGGAACAGTAGAAGTTGACCATAAAAATGGAAAAATTGAGTTTTTACACAGATTGCTATGAGGAAATATAAAGTATATTACATTGTTGGCAGGCCAGTGAAAATTGTTATTCAACCATGTGATAGTGTACTATTTTAAAAAAACAATACTTTGTTTTGTAACTCAAAAAAATAAAGAGTATAAAAAACTGCGTACGCCACTAAAATCAGCGTAAAAAAACTGAATAAATAATGCAGTTACAAAAATCTAAAACATTAACAAACAAGGAAGTTATGAAGCATCATAGTAAATGCAAAAAATGAGAAACGGTCTGTGTCCTTTAAGGGCACCGTATTCTTGAAATAGTGTTTTCTACAAATACAAGTAATTTTAGACATTTAAGAACTGAATAACTATAGAGTTTAACAAATAACAACAATGTTATCTCATGCCACCGACGAATATTCAAAGGTACCGAAGTAACATCAATATATAACGTCAGCAAGTTTTTAGTTACTGAAATCATTCAAAATACGTATTTGTTTAAATTCAACTGTAGACATAAACATTGTTATAACATAAACTTACATAGTTCTGCATATAAGATTGTTCACTTTTGTTTATAAGTATGTGAAAATAATTGTTAAAATGTGGGGTTAGAATAGCGAAATAATGTGTGTCATAAAAATGCACTTATTATATTATTTGAGGAGAGTTTAAATAGTAAAAGTGGATAAGCAAAATATCAGTAATTTTATTTTTAATATTACCTTTGCTCTATGTGTTTTATTTTTCAATATTTCAATACCTAAAAAAACACCACAAATTTGATTATGTTACGGCGATATATACGACAATCTTAAAAGAATAGAGTTATCGGAATTCGGTTTTCGCCATTCATTTTTTCTTAAAAATAAAGCTCAAAAAACCTCTCTCTCCTTGGGAAACAGGCGAAACTCTTCAAAATTATTGAAATTAGCCTACACTTACATTTCTGAAGAAAACACCCTGTATAAGGTAATATGATAGCAAAGCTTATAAAACCAATGATATTATAACAATAATTTAATTGGGAAAAACAGACCTCTATTGTTGATACTTTGGTAATATTACACCCTGTATACTTTCCCCTTCTATTAAAGAATAAAGTTAGTTTAACTAAGGAATCTGGTCTATGCATCTATTTGATACATTTTTCTTTATTCAAAGAATGGACACCAAGGCGCTCTCCAAACATTCTTCCAACCAATCCCGTGACTCTGCAACAGTTGGTCACGTGATATCATCTGCAAGAGGCGAGGATCGTCGGCCACGACTAGCGAATGTCACGAATTTCAGATTTTCAGACGTGAACCTGTGAAGATTAAAGACACAATTCAATTAAAGGTCTTTCACTGACGCCTTCTCAAAGAATTTGCATGAAACGTTCGCTTGGCTCGCTGGATCTGATGCCGTCGTCGTGACGGTATGGGGGAGGACGTATCAGCGCATGAGGAGATTACATTGTCGATGAATGTCACTGCTGTTCATTCACATAAAACTTTTCTTAAAAATAAAACACACATTATTTTAAAATACGCTTAATATTGGATTGAAATATTAAATTGTATGTGATAGAATTTCTATATTCTCATCTCAAATTTATAGGTTATACAAACAGATTTTTAATATTTGCCTCATCGAACAAATAATGTACCTATACTACATGACAAATAAAGGTAAACCTTCATTAAATATCATTTTATTTTAATAATTTTTGCCTGTTTACTTCTCTCGGTGAAAGTAAGAAATGATTAAATTTTCAGGTTTATCTGTCTTTTTTGGAATTTGCATAGGTGGTACTTTGATAACGTAGCATTTCGGCTCACATTTGTGTTGCCAGTGTTGCAAAGCTTGTTGCAACCTACATTTTTTTGCAGCTGATTATGTCTGGAGTTCTTAGATTTGGGCAGATGTCCCAGCTCAGTGACTATGAGAGGGAGCGGATAGTTGGGTTGCACGAAGCACGAAGCAGGTTCGTCGATGAAAGAAACTTCTAGAAGGACTAACAGATTCTTACGTATCATAGTACGGTGTTACTAGACGTACTCAGGAAGGCCATGGAATCAAAGCGAGGAGCACTGACCATCGCAGAGAAACCACATTTTGTCAAGAAAATCTTCCAGCAACGTCTTCGTAACATTGATAGGACTTGAGGTATATGAGTTTTTAAACATGCTTAGCAATTTAAACACACAAACACACACATTTAAACATACACACTAATTACAACAATAAAACTACAAACCAAGTAAGTGACACTTTTTACTAAATATTTATTGTCACGAAATATTACAATATTATTTTCTCAATTAATTCACAATCAGTCAATTTTTACAATATTTCACAAGAATACTATTTTGTCAGAAATTAATCAGAAATTCTACAAATAACCTGAAATTTTAGAAATATCAGTGGTAGTAACTACGTCAGTGGAGTATATTTTAAATTTATGAGAATAAGTTCATATCTTATCATATCCTAAATATCCTAAATCCTAAATCTACCTAACTCTGTTAGATTAGGGATAAAAAATAAAGAAATTATAAAACTGTAACACCGTGTAAACTCGCTTATTACCTACTACCCTGCTTTATTACAAACTCCAATTATATTCATCGATAGAATATGCGAAGTGTGAAGTTTGGTCAAACTTCCATCTACTCATTTTAGAATATCTACAATTTACCACCACTGCAAGTAAAATTTAAAATATTTTTCTAGCAATGTGTGTGAAATTATTCTAAATGCAATGTTAAAATTCACAAGTAGTATATCTAATATTTTCCTAATTTAACCAATAACTGTATACAATTCAGCATTATTGGGAAGATGCTTATAAAAATCTAGAAAATCCAGTTACTTACTTGATGTAAAATGAAAATAACCTTAAATTACTGTTACTCTTCATTAATTTTACACCAATGTACAGGGTTAGTGAGAAATAACGTAAGAATTAAATAATTGAAAACTACTAGAGCTACGGGAACAAAATTTAATATAACGTTGCCAAGTTTATCAGTTTATTTCCTACAAATACTAATTTAATGTTTTTAAAGAAAACACCCTGAGTATTTATATATTAGATAGGACGTTGGTTTACGTAAACATTGATGTAGGGTTTGTTGGTATAACCTCTAATAATGAGGGAGATAATCAACAAATGATTGTGCTATAGGGGTATTTCAATATCTGTAACTTATATTTATGTAGGTACATTTTATTTTTAAAGATAATAAATACTCTGTGTATTATATACATTGCAATTTCAGGGCGAAATATTACTTTGATTTTTAAAATCTTTTCCGGTTTTGTTATAGACCAATTTTTAGATAGCCTCGGACACTGTCAAGTTGCAGGTTGGACGTCATTTTGCAAATTATTATTAAATAGGTCGCATTTGCGCCCAGGAAAGACTTACGTTGGTAGGCTCTAACCACTATTAAAGGAACAAGAGAAACCTAGAAAACCTCATTAATTAGGGGCATGGTCAAACGCCGACCAGTATCAATCTCTTACATTGATCCAAGCCAATGTTCTTCCACCCTAGCATACCTACCCAAAAAGAGAGCGCCAATCCGTTTCATAAATTTAGCTGATTTCTGGTTTTCCGACCGCCGGATTCATATCCACCAAACATCGATTCAAGTACTGACGCCTTAAATCGCTCGACTACCAACCGATTAATTAATTTAAGTATTATTAAAGATTCGTAAATTCGTAGCAACTACTGAAAAAACAAACATTTTTATTTGTCAAGATAATTTAATGTACGTACATATTTTATTAATATTTAATGTGTAATCAAACAATGGCATCATTTTTTCGAAACAAGTTTTAAAGAAAATTGTGATAGATAAAGTACGCATATTGCTTTTTTCAAAAGGCGCTGTGATAAACGTCTTCCTCCCTACGTCGACCAGCGTATTCATATCACTCCAGCCAGACGGACGGTGAAAAGAAATCAACAAAATGCAGCGTTATTTATTTGATATAATATGAATCAGAATGGAAGACTTAAAAAGGAGCTGGCAGCCATAGGACTGACGTACGTCCAATTAGTATATGTTTAAAACCATCTGGATCTGGCTGAAATATCTAAGCTGACTGCTCTTGGCCGCTTCGTGCCCATCTCTCGAATTGATTTTGATCTTTTCGCTGGCCCATTGTCCCATCCGTCCGCATGCAAATGCCAGCCATGCCATTTTCGTCGCCGATTGCCTAAAATCGACAATATTTCTCGCCGATTATTTCTATAGTAGTATCTATACAGGGTGTACAGTGGTATGACAATATGACAATACTAATTTCTCTTGTCGAAACAATAAGAACAACATATTATACTATTCCTCAAAGCTCTACGATCTTCAGTTGCAAGTGAAAGGCTGTTTTTATTAAGGTTACTACTTTCTTTTGTGAATGTGTCACAAAACAAACCTTGTTTAGATACTAACAACAATTTCTCTAGCACATTACGTTTATTGCATACATGTTTAATATTAGAGATACTTAGACCCATCAAAACTAATGTTCCTGCAAATCAGCAGGAATTACTGGACCGTCCATTTGAAACGATTTTTCTGAAGACAAAGATGATGAAGAAAAGAATAAAAATAATATATAAATAATATTTTTTTTATCAAATGAATGACATTAGGTTTTTTTTGTAGTTTCATATAGAAGAATTCTTTATTGTATAAACTGTTTAATATTTCATCTTATATTCCCGACTTCACTTTCATAAATCAGCTGTTTGCCCTTAAATTGATGGTTTTACCTTACGACAATATATCACTGCACTGCAATAAAAGCCGATTTAAGGAAGAAATGTACTAAACGGTCGCGATCTAGGTGCATCGCGGACCAGGACCAGGACCACTCTCGTACTCGTCCAATGAAGAATCTTCTAATGCTTTTAAATGTACACGTTTGCACTAGCAGATCGGAAACTGGACTCGCTCGCATTGTGGTCTCTGAAAACTTTTTGAAGAATTTCGTCCAGTCGCGTCAAATAAAAGAACTAATAAAAATACATGTTATACAGAAAAAATTTTGACATCTAAATAGTACGCTCCGGTTCACCTGTTTGTCCTTAAACAAAGACATCCAAATATGACTTATCTTCAATTCTTCGTTCCTGTTCATGTTGTTCGAGTAGTGAAGAATCTCCAAAGCCTCAATTCGTGCTAGATTGTAATACCCATTAATACGAACCAGCACTCTACTCTTCTCTAGTGAGATTCTGTGTCTTTCCAAGTTAGGTGGGGCTTCCAATGGTGCTGACAACTGGTTGAAGATGTGTATTGTCTTTACCGTGGAAGTGGAGCAAGACAAAAAGGTGTCTGGCGTCTTGGGACACAGAATCTACAGGAAGACACATACTAATATATATCTCCATGGAAAGTCTAATTATCATTCGGCACAAAAACGTTCCGTCATGAAGACTAGTTCACCGTGCATTAACGTTGGCTGAGGAGGACCATAGACAGGAAGAAATTGATTCACTCCGATCTGTGTTCCTAGCAAATGGATACTCTAAGAAAGACATCGATGGAACCATTTGACATCGGTGTGAGCAAACAACAAGGCCCAAGGAGGAAGTCACTATAACCACCAGCTTACTATAATACACCCCCAATTTGACAGATAGAATTGCGAAAACACTACGCAATAAAGGCGTTCAGACAACTTTTACACCAACGTGTAAAATAAGTTAGCAACTCCGCAACCCGAAAGAACAATTGGATCCGTTACAAACTCCGGGAGTGTATTTGATACTATGCAGTGACTGTAACAATAAAGCATATGGGGAATGTCCAAACGAACTGTAGAAACCGAGAAAAAAGAACACGAAAGGCACACACGGTTATACTAATTGAAAAATGCACCGTTGCTAAACATAGAGGACACTACAGTGTTGGTTCGTACCAGTGGATATTACAATCAAGCACAGAGGGAGGCTTTCGAGAATCTTGAATACCCGGACAACATGGACGTAGGATTGAAGATTAGTCATATTTGGATACTTTTGCTTAAGAACAAACAAGTAAACCGGAGCATACTTGAACCAGTCATCTGTAATACATCTGAATCAGTTAACCTAAACACTGAAGTAATCAACCTTGACTTACCGACTACTATAAAAGCTCGCGATAACCATTCAGACGCCGCTCAAGATACGAGAAGCACTGAAGATCTTATCTGTTAAGTATGGCGAAACGTCTGCTGTTAAGCATCGACCGCGACAAAACAGCCTAGAAAGTGTACATCATTTGTAAAACAAACTGGTCAGATTTTTGGGGAAAGGTATTGCAGGGCTTGATGCAAATATTGCATTGTAAATAGAATTGCGGACTGTAAAGCGGCTTTAATTCAAAGCGAGAAACACTTATAATAGAACCATATTTAGCTGCGAATAGCACGGAATGTTATTGTTTGCTTTGTACCAATGGTAAATCGCGATCACGCCGTACCTACACCAATGGCTTGCCTCTCAGCGGTCCAACCATAGATATGAAACGTCACTTTAGCGGCATCCAAGGGGTGGCGTAGCCGTTTTTTTCCCGTAAGAGCGTGTGTCGTAAACTAGATGGTCGCTTAAAATTAGTATATCTCGGCAATTAAACGCAAACGCGTGATACCGCTCGTTAAGTCGCGCCGTCTAACATGGACACTAGTCATATAAACGCAAATTGATGGCTGAAATTAACCCGCAAAGGGGTGGATCTAATGAATTTTGCCGTGCCCGGTCTCTTTCGCGGCAATATACGTCGCGGAGTAAAGGAAGGTTATCTGCCAAGGTGAGATAAAGGGGTACGACAGACGTTTTTATGACTGGTACACGCTGACTTTATTAGGATATCGATGTATAAATTTCGAGTGCTTCAACGCACGCAAAATATTCCACAATGTTTGCAGGGTTTAAAAATTAAACAGTGTAAAGTAAATTTCTTCAGAATCTTTACGATATTTTTTTGCAATCTTGGCTCACAACAGCTAACAATAAATTGTGATAATACATATATAATAATAATAATCAATTTATTGGCCAACAGATATAATCTAATTACAGAACAAATTAAGTAAATGCTATAAGTACATAAAATAAACATATACATTTAAGTGTATCTACCTTACTAACAGTAATACTAAATAATAAAAGAATAGAGTAGTATAACAATAATAAAAATGTTGATGAAAAAAAAAATGAAGTTGACAAATTTACATATTGTTACAAAAAAGAAAAGAAGAAAAAAGAGATAGGAAAGATTTAGAAACAACATCGGATAAATAAGGATATGAGCAGCTCAAAAATGGAGATTATGCTCAATAATTAGAACATCTCGGACTTGCCTTAAGTTTGCACAATGTACATCACATAACAATCTTCAAATTACTACACATTATATACAAAGTATAATGTAAAAGGGAGTTGGTTTTGGTTATTGACATACAAAATTAAATATTTTAACATACCGAGATAAACTTCTTGGTATTTGAAACTATACATCACTTATTAGGTTTGTATATTCGATCTCATTGTGCAGTAATTTATAACCAAAATTTGTACTAGACAAAATTAGTCCCACTTGTAAATATGGCACTTTAAATGTATCAAATTTTATTTGATGATCAAAGCCTCTTTCTGGATAAGTTCCATAACTTTTCCGATTTAAAAACTTTTAAAAATTTTCTTTGGACACTTTCTTTCTTCTGAAGGATTTGATTATGGTAATATATACCATATAATAGAGGCATATTCTAATTTAGACCTGATCAAGAAATTACACATAAGCATTCGTATTTGATTATTTTAAAAACTCCGAGAGTTACTAAGTAACAAACCCGAACATTTTCAAAGAGGAAGAAAGCGTTTCATTGATATGAACATTAACTGAAAATTTAGTCTCAATAACTACATCCAAATCCTTCACCGTATCGCATATCATTTATTTTTAAATCAAATATGATTGGCTGTTTTTTCATTGCTCTGCATTTTGATCATTTAAGTTCAACTTGTTAATAGTACACCAATTTTAAAGTTTTTTATTCGATTTCCTATAAGCATACAGTCTTCAATGGTGTCAACTCTGTGATATATTTTTAAATCGTTAGCTAATTAAAGAAAATTACAATCTGAGGTTATCTCGGCAATATTATTAATAAATAGTAAGAATTGCAGTGTCTCCATATTCGATCCCCGTGGGACTCCAGACGAGGAATAAATCCATTTAGAGTAATTGTATGACACGAGCTGCGATCGGTTACAGAAATATTATGTTAAAAATGTTAACATAGAGTCACTGAGTCCAATTTTTTTAAATTTACATAGAGTTAATCAGTGATCAATACGGTCAAAAGCCTTACAAAAATCAATAAATATTATGTCAACTTGACCCTAGTTATCATCAATTACACTGGAAATATACAGTAATAACATAATTTAGATAACAGATAGATAAAATAATCCATCTATTTATTACACACTCCATACTATTATTGACTAACCAGTTGAAATAAACAATTAAGTACCTTTATTTTACCCTGTTATACAAATAATCCTGTTTACTAGGTTACTTAAATTTTGAATTTACTGTAAACATTTTAGTTTCATTCATAAAATAAGATAAAGTTGCAGTAAGTATAAACAACATTTACAGTTAATATGAAAAAAGGACAATGGACTGCTAAATAAAGCTTCTGAACAGATTAAACTTAATATATTCTAATTTAAACCTAAAATGCTTGTTTAGTCGCTGAACATATAATTATATTCCACAAAATATGCATGTAAACATGTAGGATTAATAACGACAAGGCATATTTTCACAAAAATCACTATCTTTCCCATTACAAAACATTTTTGTTTACTGGAAACCACATCCGCGTTGAGACTATCTGACTGTAGCAGGTATTTAGTCGCCAGCTTACTATAAATCACTTTTGTCAGCTTCAAGATATTTATAAAAAGTCACATTATTCGAACAATCGCCGGGCATCTGTTGTCTTCATTAGCTGAGCGCGGATATCTTGATGTCGACCGAGTTTTAACGATGTTATATTTGCTAAACATCCCAGAAGTGGATGCAACAAATTGACAACTGGATGTTCCACGCAATCACTCACTGTTAACTTTGGTTTATCTCGTCGATGACTTTGCTCTGATATTTCGGTTCATAACATCAAAAACTACCCATTAACCCAAGTTTGTCATAGAGCTTGCAGAATACCTTGTATAACTATTTTTAATAACCTTATATCTTTATACAAAATTTTATAAATTAGATGTCTTAAAATTAATACCCTGTATATAAATTTAAATCTTATAAACCTTATGTTGCGTAAAAATCTAGAAAAAACTATAATAAACTATTTGAAATTTTGTTGCACTGTTAATGTCTACCTATATTTTCTAGCATTAAAAATACTTTTAATATTAAATATTTGAAAACAAATATTTTCATGCTTGAACCTTTTGGCTTTTGATATCCGTCAATTATTCTATTACATTGAGTCCAAATTTTCTACATTGCATATAGTTAGTAACTATTCATTGCAGATTTTGATTTAGTGTAACAATAAAAAAAAATTCAGCTTTGTAAAGTTATAGAATTTTCAGAAAAATATGTTTCTTCATTTATTCTGTGCTATTGTTAGAGAGCTGGTTGTTTTTTCAGATTCCCCGTGGGGCTCGTGAATCACATATCGAAATGTGAAAACAGCATAACAAGATTAACCATAAAATAATCAAACATATGCACGATACATAATTTGGCGTTTTACTGCTATTAAAACAAACACTCTATTAATAGAAATTATTATAAAAACCATGAAACAAATTAAAATTAGAAGTATTCGACCGCAGAACACATGCCAAACCTTTGAACGTATCGTGTTACTACCGTGCCGTAAATTATTTTTTACCAGCGGAAAAAATGGGGAAATAACATTTTTAGATATCATTTGATGCGACCTAAAAATAACTCCGGGTACTTGGATACCGACTGTTTCTCATAGTTTTATTTTTCAAATTATATATATGTATATAAATAATTACCAGGAATTTCTATAAATCCTACATAAAACTGTTTTATGAGTCGCTGCAGCTGATTTTTTAAACAGCACTTACTTGCTGAAGTCTCAAACAAATCATAAAGGATATTTTAAACATGACATTGAAAACGTATCTTCACTTTAATAACGCATTAATCAGGATTTTATATTCTCAAAATAGTGTGTAAAGTAAGCTATTAAGGTAATACTGATCGAGTAAAAGCAGTATTCACAGCAAAATAATACTATTATAGACGTTTATGTATATTAATGTGTGAAGTTAATTCATTAACAGCACTGAATTTTTTTTTGCTTTATAATATTTTTATAAAGTTAAAGTTTATATTATTTTCAAATAGTTGTTAATAATTTCAATCTCAAATAAAATTAGATCTAGACAGAATCATGTGTCTAAAAATAAAAGTAACCAGCTGAAATATAACATACAGTGATTACGACATTCCATTACTATTCCATTATTTTTAACGATTCAATTAAAACTATCTAAAAGAAGTGGCTTTCAATCTCTTGTAAAATGCTTGGTGGTAAATTAAGAAAATTCAGTACTCTATTTAAGAATGTAGGTGAAATAAGAGAATGATTCCAAAAATGTAGCAGTTGAATGCCGAGGAATAAAGATTTAATCTTAAATTAACATCATGCACATTGGAATTTCTGGACTGTAAATTAAATAAGTACACAGGCATTTCATTTTTACAAAGTCGATATAAGAAATATGAGAAACAAATATTCGATTTTTGTAGATATATTTGGTTCTGATAATCTACGTAACTAAGAAGTAATATATTGTATATACGGTACTCAACAAGCAAACCTAATGCATGCATTCTGAATTCTTTTGCTTCTTGTAATTTGGCAAAAAATGATAATAGCCCTGACAGCAATAAAATATATTAGAATAAATTATAGCTTGAATTATCTTTAGTTTTGTTTATTCATCAAGTATATTTTTCAGATGATATATTGACTTTAATCTATAAAAACAACTTGAGAAAACCCGATTTACATATTAGTCAAATTTTAAATTATAGTCAATTATAGTACCAAGATTTTTGGCTGGCTTTACACAGTCAATAGTCCCTCCATTTACTACAACATTGTAATTGGCAGACATCACTTCTCTTTGACGCTCCTTGCCAATGCACATTGCAACTGTTTTATTCGGATTGACTCGCAAGCCATTATCACTGCACCAGTTAAAGAAGTTTGTAGTATCCTCATTGAAGAGACATAGACACATTACTGTGAGATACAGAAAAGGACATATATAATTGAACATCGACGGCATAAAGATGCATCCGACAATGTTTTATTCTTGATGGCAAATCAAATGTAAAGTATTGAAAATAGTAATGGGCCCAGAATACTTCCTTGGGGAGCACCACATTAAGCTGTTTTAAACTGAGAATACTGGTTATAATTAATTCTTACTCTTTGCCTTCGTTCAAGAAGATAACTACAAAATGAATTAATAACGCCACAATCAAAATCTATATACCTCAATTTACTCAGAAGCAAGTCAAAAGCTTTACTTATCTAAAAGAAGCAATACCGTACAGTTAGATTTATCTAATTCTGTTGTTATATCTTTTACCACTTATAATAATGCTGACTTTGTATTATGTTTCAAGCGGAATCCTGACTGTATATTGGGAAGGATGTTATTGGCATTCCAAAAAATCCTTTACCTGATTGGCTATTAAACTTTCCAAAATTTTTGACAATACTGGTAAAATACTAATAGGCCGTAGATCATTAAATGATGTAGGAGCAGAAATTTTTTGTAATGGAATTACATTAGCAGATTTCCACATATCTGGATATCTGCTATATTCAATACATTCATTGAAAATCGACTTAATTAAATCTATACAAAAAGGAATTATTAAAATTATCATTTTAATAGCAATATTATCTACTAAAACTAAAAAATAATCGAATAAAAGCTCTAAAACTCCTGTATAATATATCGTGTTTTAATAGGATTTACTAAAAGCAAAATCAATAATCTTCCAGTGAGATTGAAAGAATTCGCGGTATCAGTAAAATCATAACTCACTTTCGAGAATTGGCAGTAGCTGTGTCTGTATAAAGATAACTAAGCGCCAGAAGCGACATTTTATTTATTTGAAATAGTTTCCTAACCATTAACATATGGCGACCATACTTCATAAATTACTGAAGATTATAAAATAACAATAATAGTCTATATTTTCATATATCCACTAAATAAATAGTCCATAAACGCGAGTGTTTATGGCCCGCTCCTACAAGCCAGTTTTGAGAACTAATCGTGTAAATATTATGACAAAATACAAGTGATTCCGTTGTGATGCTCGCTGACTGTAAAATATATTTTATTGTCACCAGTCGAACGTTAATGCGTCGCACATGGCGTATTAGCGTCAAACGCCATCATATTTTATAATAGGGCCCGTCTGCGGACCTATTGATTATGGTTAATGACATGGTAAATTAATTTACTGCATCGGGTCCCACCATAAAAAAGACAACATATGTCCGAAAAGTGCTGGTGTATGTTCGATTTTCATTTAAATATTTCCAACGCTTTCGACAAATATGTTTTATTGTCTGGTTGGAATAAATAAATTACTTTTGCACGGTTTGATCTACTATGACGAATGGTTGTTTGTTTATTGCTATGAAAATATACACACATAGCTACAAAGGTGTACACATGTTACAAGGTTGATACACTGAGAGAAAACGTGTGTTTACACATGTTTTCTTTTAGCTTTGATTCATATTGTGTTCTGAGAGGGTTTACTGAATTTTTGTGTTCAAAGATTATGAATGAAAATCTTATCTGCAACTACAAATAGACAAAAGTTATTGTTGGGTAAATTATTGTTACTCAACGACAATAGTATCTCAGAATGTTTAGGAAGCAAGCAGTATACACGGTGATTCATTTATCAAAAAAAAAATAGCAATAGATGCGTTATGAAAAATGGGCACAATATCGTAAAATAAATTTTTGTAAGATCCTTGCTTCCGATAAAAAAATTATTGTTATTATTAGTATTATAAGTTCTAGTATTGTCAATCTTTACATCGGTCAATCTTTACATCGCTGTGCTACTGTAATCTCTAGCCAAGCGATTTCAAATATCCGATTACTTATCGTATTAAGGTTTTTGTGATGGGGGTATTTACATTCGTTTTTCAAATGTCAAAAATGACTTACGTGAATAGCAATTCGCAGTTGCTGGACATATTTTTAATTTATGGTGAAGTGAAAATGCTTTAGCAAAAAGATTTCCCGGTAAACATGTGCAAAACCCAGCTACTTATACAGCGGTGTGCAGTGAGTGCAAGTGTAATGCAAACGCTGGCGTGACACGAGAGCAGCTGAATCGTGGAAGAGATGGAGGTCCAGTGCGTCCACGGCGTATTGCAGCAGTGTGACGTATCATGCACAAGGCTCCATTATATCCGTATCACGTACAGCGTGTCCAAGCATTAATACTAAGGGATTTAATGAGGAGGATCGTTACCATGGCCTCCACGATCTCCTGACCTTAAATAATTTTGACTTATTTTTGTGGAGATATTTAAAAATGAAGTATTGGTACTACCAAAGTTATGGTGATTTTAGAAAAGTTCTGAATCACCCTGTAGTGACAGTGTTTCACTTTTCATAGAGCCACCCTTTTAACTAACTTACTTATTATTCAATTGTTATCAATTCGGTAGCTTAAATATACTTATAACGTAACTATTTCGACACTAGGGTCTAGTTTTTCGAGTACCTAATGATATTAGCGATTTTTTTAAAAAGTTATTTTTAACGTATTCTTATGCAGCTCCATTAGTTGTACCAAATTTTGCCAACCTGCCCTAAACTTTTTTATGAATACAAAAAAGTTTTTTCAATAATGTGATACTAAAGTTAATAAAATTAAAAAAACTAACTGTTTGTCTAACTGTATTAGTGTTACAGCTAACAGATATGCGAACGTGAAGAAAAAAAAATTTGGGTACCTACTCATATCTGGAACACTTTTACAAATATTTCATTTAAATTTGGCACAAATTTCTTTTCCCATCTTATATAATATGTTAACTATGACTAAGTACAAACATTTTAAGAGGGGGTAGAGAAAATTAATAATTAACGAAATTACCCTAGAAAAAATTCCAAACTTATTTATAAAGCGAAAAAATTTTTTTTCGAAATTATATTAAATTCTTATTAACGCCGCCTACGAGACTTTTCCACCATATATTTACAGAATCAGAGTAGGTAACGTAGGCAACTAGCAACACGAACGTGAAATTTCCAGTCAAGTCATAATTTAATTTCTGTCTTTGCCATGTGTTTACGTTGTAGTTCTGTGTTCTTCTTCAGTTTAATTTTTAAACGTTTTATAGTTACTAAATAAAGAAATTTGTGTTGAGTGCAGATACTTTCCCACAATATAGTTCGCCGGTTTGGTTATCTAGGTTATGGCACAAGACTGCATAAAACGTTTTCTATGATCTATTCCTTTCGTTCGATTTTATTATAATAAATTGGTATTTTATTTAGCTGTACCTACAGGAAGTGTGTTTTATCGGTAGTGAGTGGTTATAATGAATGAAATTGTTGAAGTTTTGCCAGTTTGTAATGAAATAATGAAAAACGAATGCAAAATAGTGGAGCTAACTGGATAAACTGTTACCTACCTATCTATCAGGTATTATTACTAATAAGAATGTAAATTTTTGTCGCTTCTGCATTTAGAAATTCTGCAAAATACGACCGCATGCTAGTAGATATTGTTGACAGATATTAGTTTTATCTATGGATCTAAGCCATCTCAGTCGATGTGTATCATAGGCGCCGACTTTGCGTAGGAAAAGAGGGTTTTGCCACATTTTTTAAATATTGAGCTAAAATTCTGAAATAATTTTTTATTGTCTTTTAGACCTTTCTAAGCACGTGGTTAAAATGTTTGTACTTAGTAATAGTTAACCCTGTATAGGATAGCTACTACTAAAATCGGATATTATTATATAAAACTATTTGTTGTTTGTATCTTATCATAGAACTTTCTAAATAACATGTTGAATTTTGATGCATAGTAATGACCATAATTTTCAAAACCTTTCCCGATGTTCCTTTATATTTTTTCGAGTAGGATATTCCAGATTAAATATGAGCGCCCTATAGTCAGTGTGTCTCCGACCGTGTGAGTTGTTTTATCACTTTTTGCCTGCTTAAAGTAAAATACTGAAAAATTGTTTCGTTTATTTATTTGTAAAATGTAGGTAATTATTTTATTTTTTTCTCTGAACTCTGTATTCAAACAATTTTTAAAAGTTTTAAACAGAAACTAGAAACACTTCTTCACTTTAATAAAAATTTTACATCATAAATATTTGAAACTGCCTGTATGTTTATTACATATCTGATTACTGTTAATCTTTCTAGGATAAGCAAAACTTTTTATCAATAATTCATTCTCGAAAAATCAAGAATAAAAAAGTTTACCAATGTGTGGTCCCATGTGTGGATGCACTGTATACAGGGTCAATCAAGGTAGATACACCGAGAGAAAATGTTTATTCAAACATTTTTTCTTTTAGCTTTGATCGATGTTGCATTCTGACCTACTGTTTATTATGTTTTATTCGATTTAGTTGAAATATCGAATAATAAAAACCGATGTTAGTTATACATATTTGAAATAATCAATTTTTAATTATAAAATAATCTATTCGTAAATAAATAATTCGTATAATGTGATTATACGAATACTAAATTATCTAAAAAATGTATACGGATAGTGCGCAACTGTGTTTAAAACCAAGAATAATTTATTTTTTTAATTTAGTGTTATTTAGGTTTTTTATAATTTTATTTACTACTAAAGTACTCTTACAAAGAAATTTTGATGTTACTTGTCAGCTCCGTGAAAATGGAAATCGTAAACGACAATAATAAAACTCTTCCAATTGTGTAGGTATCCGAATAACAAAACGAAACGGGTCGACAATACGAGTATGTATAAATGTATATATTTAAAAACGAACCCCCTTTTCTAATTATAAAGGCGGTAGAATCTGGAAATAGACATTAATTAAAGAAAAAGATTTATTCTTACGTCAAAAATAGCCCACGCCGACGCCTATCTGATAAAATCAAAGGTAATAAAATGCGGACATGTTTAGGAGCTAGGCCTTCTAGATTGGGATCAGATAGGGCCTCCTATATCTAGTAATGGATGAGTTAAGAATATGGAGGTCTATTACTTAATGTGGTGTGCATTAGCCTGCATGTAAACACGCTAAAAATAGAGTTGATTTACAACTTCATTGTACGGGCGAATGTTACGTTGAAACAACGCGGACTGGCTATAGTTTCGATTGTTTATCTTTCAATACTGGACTTGCACGAAGATAACATGAAACGGCAGTCTCAAGTCCAAGACATGATGGCGCTCGAAATTATCTGCTGATGAGTACCGCTTCATCGCGGTACTTCAATTCAATTTTGTTAAATCTAACTTACCATTTAATACAGCATTAACTCATACCATAGTGATCACGCGAGTAGGTAGTTTGTAATATCGTATTGCAAAAATGTAGTTAAATCTAACCTAGCAATTAATATAGCATTAACTCATACCATAGCAATCACGCGAGTAGGTATTTATTAATATAGTGTGTAATATGCTCTAGAATTTTGGTATCGAACATACCCGCTGCTAGTTAAATGTTAAGGTTAAATAATATTACCGTATATGTATACAAAATTTTGGCACAACACATGTTTAGCTCATTTGGTCTAGACACAGCATTATAAACAGATGTCAAATAAGTAACAAGTAGATCGATTAGTAGATCTGAAAAACCATATTACTGTTTTCATAATAATATTTTGATTGGATTTATAAATTGCTTTTGAGAAGTCTATATTAAATCAGTGACGAAGCGTACGAGCACACAAGGTAGACATCCACTCAAAATATTGTATTGTATTTTCCAATTGCATTAGCAGCCCAAAAAAAACAGTATTGGGGACTGAGGCTGGGTAAACATTTCAGATTTTGTCTTCCGTGGTCAGCGGCAAGCGACTGCACAGCCAATCGCCACCGCGTCAGCAACTCAGTGTTGTAGCTTATATCCCTAGATATATCGGTGATAAGCAATTGTTTATTTATCTACCATAATCACCAGCAAAATATTGTCCTGTTGGCTGCGGATTTAAAGTATGCGATCCTTCTGGTCAACTGGAATAGCCGCACTACTCCCCATGCGTAATGTTTCTATTTTTTAGTCGTTTATTGCATCACGCACTTGACTTATTGTCGGCACTTTTACAATCTTTTAAATTGTGTGTTACATGTGTGTAATATAAAAATGAAATATAATAAGATGATGACATATAGAGAATCCAATCGTTTATATTAAATACAATTGTTTTTCCTCTCCACCTAACTTAAATTTAATGCAAACATTGAACATTCTGCTACTAAGCAGATTCGTCAACTCTAGTTGCTTTTTTAAATTTAAAATATGTTATGTTATATATTTTTTAATGTTCCACTTCCTCCAATATAATTTTTGTTTTTCGTTTTATTTTATATATTCTATTTAACTTTTTATATATTTTCTATTTAGTAGACAGTGCATAACAAACATTCCTATTATTTTTAAGTCACACATTTGTGGATTGAACATGCCATAGATGTTTTTATAAAAAATAATTTAATATTTTGCCTAATTTGAATTTTTTGCTCTCAATGTTTATCCATGAAAAATTGTCATGCTGCGCCACTGGATTACATATTTCATTTTGCTAATTCTACCATAACATAAAATAAATCTTAAGCAAAAATATTTGCACCCAGAATTATGCAAAACAAATCCATTGACATATAACTTGTCAGTTGAGGGTCATAGATCCATACATTATGACACGACAATCAATTCTAAACAAACTTTATATTAGATAAAATAAATTAGACTCGTAGATTTTACTTTTTTCGTTGGGAGTCGTTCTGTTGTCAAGCTGACATACAAAATGGTTAATGACGAACATACAAGAGACAACTTTGAATGGTTGTAAAAGGATTTGTTATTAATGACATATAATTTGAAACATAAAAATGATAATGTCACTTGAGGTTTCACAAATAATCTCGCTTGAATTGGTTAATATATACCTACCATCCAACAGCGATAATTTAATACGTCAAATGATTCTTTATCAAAAAAAATGCAGATTTGGCAATGTTAGTAAGCTTGTTTGCTGAGTCACAGCTTTGAGTTGACAACAATTTGTGACTGAAAAGTTTTTAAAAGTGTTCTTTCCCTCAGAGATCCTTCTCAGAATCCAGATTTACGGCTCAATTATATTTGTTATTAATGTCTCCAAGACGCCATAAACAAAGGACCAGAAAGCCTGATAGCCCAAATTAATTATGATATTTTTCGTTCCCAACACAAGATCCGATAATATAATTTTTATATCGGGTTTATAATTTTATTATCTCGTCCATATTTTTTCAGCCTTTCTAAATGCCAGTCAATTAGCGAGGAATAAGAGCACTGCAAAGGTTTTACGGTCTAAAAATGATAATTTGAGGCCTTGGCATACCACCAATGCCAGTATTTTGATAAATAACCATTTCAGGTATGGATTTTATGGGACCGCTGCCAATAAAAACGAATCAGTAGCCGAGTATTACAAAAGGCCTTTTATTTAATTACTATAAATTAAATGTTACATCTTCGGACGGCGTACTAATTGAACAATATAGAAGTCCAAGTACAGAGAATGTCGCAATCAAATTTGAATCGAATAATGGGCAAATATAGCCGTTAGTGGAAGCTGTCCCCAATAAGGATCATCGCGCGCGAGCTCTAAAAGATCATTCAATGAAAATTGCTGGACGCGATAGACTAAAAAGATTCTTGGTTTACCCTTAATAATAATCACTACTCAGTGGCGTAACCTACAGTGGCGACTCGCCGGATGACTCGCGCTTCATCTAAGTGGGGTCATTTAGCACATTTTTATTACATTTTCTGAATGATTCTGTAATTTTAATGCGAACTAAAAAAATATAATTTTCTGATGCCTCTAAAGCCTTAATAATTTGAAAACATAGACTCGCATAAACCGCTGTGTGACGTCACAGTCTCCTTTAACATGCTCGGTACGGTTTGCTTATGAAAAACTTGTTAAAAGAGCAACTTCTTGAGCCAAACTAAATAAATACGTGTTATATAACTAATATAAAATCAGTTTAATAACCATTTATAATACTCGTATACTTATGAAGAATTTATTCTTAAAATCTTAATAACAAGGTTACAAATTGACTAATTTTTGGTTTTATAAAATGACCCAATAAATGAAATAAAACTACTAAATTCTAATAAAGCTACTGACATTAATATGCAATTTGAATAATACAATTTATGAACTAAATATCAGTCTACTTTTTTTTTATTAAGCGTTATTGGGGTTTTGTTTTATTTAGAAAGGCACTTGCAAACTTCTTTTAAAGTCATAGCGACAGAACTCATTTTCCTTTTTTCGGGTACAATTTGCAACAATTTTCTCTTATTATCACGAGCTTCCCTCGCCTCCTTTAAGATTATATCTTTGAAAGGATCAATATGTCTATGATATTCACAAAAATACTTTTCTTGTACTATTTTGCATTAATGTTCCATATGGTTTTAATAACACTTTCCTTGTAATCACTACCATCAACTTTCTGCATATTGAATACCCAGTCTTTTAGAATCATTGCTATTTTCTACATCTAATTTGTAGTTGCGTTCCCCACAGAACGTCATAAATTGTCTCCATATGTAAGATTTTTATTTTTTTGCATTCTTGGGTATATTTTTATCAATATTTTGGTTCATAACTTCGTTTGAAATAGCTCCAAAGCGACTCACTTTGATGTTTGCAGCTACAGTTATTTTTTGACTATCTGTCAAACTTTACTTTGCGATCTATATCCATTCGTTGAAAACACAAATCTGATAGACCAATCAGAATTGAAAGACAGCTGGTGTTTTCGCAATAATATATGTTGTGTTTGGTTTGTAATTGGTCAGATTATGTGAAAATTTTAAGATGAGTGAAATAGTCGGTTCAATTTTGTTGGTGGTGCACAAGATCCCTATAAGGGATTTTGGGTGGTGCACACAGACAATCGACAATTCAATTTCGTTGGATCAACGCAATTGTACGATAGTGTTGGATCGTGAGTGAACGCCTTAACACATGCGTGTGGATTGTGTCCGGTTCGAAACCTTCGCTAAGAACAAATACGGGGTTAAATCTGGCAAATCTGTGGCGGCCACAAGCGGAAACAGTTCTAACCGCGGCACGCGAACCCAACCGAGTGATAAGCAAATGCTCGAAAATATTTCACGGTTTTTATGACAGTCGTCCGGAAATGGCATTCATAACTGCCTCTCTGTTTACTCGAGAAATCCGAATAAGAGCGAGATTTTTATAAAATTTATAACGGACCCCCTTTTAATGTGTCGCTTTCGTGCTCATTAGACTCGCAAATGGGAATTTTTGAATTATGTCGGACGTAATGAGCCAACAGGGAAATTTATAAGTCCACTTCACACTTTTATAAAAGTTTACGAGGCAGCAGGAGTACATTTTATTCAGAACAATTGCCGCTGCTGTTTTTTCTTCTACTTTTACATAACCACGCCACCTGTCAGCAAATCCTTAGACTTTTAATCATAAGGACTTAAATCAGGGCTGTAAAGCAGATGGAGTAATGATTTCCTATTCATTATAAAACTTATTTTAGAGCTACAATATAAACTAGTTTGTATTTTGTCATAGAAAGTAAAAAAAACAATAAAGTCCAAAAAAAAGTCAATAGAGTAACTTACAATACTTTTACACAGTCGTTATGGTATAAATAAGATGCGTTTACAAAGAACACTAACACGATTTATCTAAACTTGGCTGCCAACACGAAAAACAAATTTCCCAGTAAATTCTAAACAAAACTAACTCCTTGCCATAACATTATATCTAATCTAAGCATCTAGATCTTAGTTTCCTTTCTTCAAGCTCAAATTAATAGTGCAAACAGGTGCCCACACTGTATAATTAAGGGGTTTAACAAAATGAAACTAATTTTTGCCTCCCATAACATTTCATTATCATGTAGATGAATTTTCATCTTTATTGTTAACTAATAGGGACAAGCGGTAAACAACAGCTGTTGGCATTTGGTGGGTGAATCGTTTTATTACGTTTTTCCTTAATAAATATACCATTAAAAACGATCAGACGTGAAGTACTTTGATCTCATCCTTACAGACAATCGTTGTACTGGAATTAAATTATTATTAACGCATAAGTAAGCTTTTTTCATAAAAAGCTATAGGTAGGTACATACTTTAATGGTAAAGTGAGCAGCTATAATTAAGTGATCATTTAAAAGGTTTTAGATCAAAATTTGTGGGTTACTACATTTTTATTAAAAAAGCTAAGTCAACTTACATTGACTGAAGCTTTTGAAAACAAAATTTCTATATTAAAGAACTGTGTTTGAAAAATACTCATTCTTTGTGGCCATGTAACCAGTCACCAGTTACTAAGCTTCATATATCAAATTAAAAGTACCTTATAGTACAGAACAATAGCAAAAAAATGTGCATTTAATTTTTTCGCGTTTTTCATAACTTCGAATTAATTATGTATTCAGTTATACAGAATATTCGACTTATATCTGACGAAAAGCAATGAAAAACGAATAGTTTGTCTACAAATACATTTCAAAAATAAACATATAACTCCAATAATATGCAAAACTATGTTACGAAATTACAAACTACGATACAATTAAGGTTAAGTAAAACCACTGTAACGTAATTTAGATCAATATTAATGAAGCAACCAATTGAGGTTTCCGAGAAACTCGTTAAAACTGTAATATACTGTAACGTTCGACAAGGTTGCAGTGTCAGGCTGCTGCTGATAACCTAAAAGTAATATAAAGGTAAGCGTCCATTTTTACAGAATAGTATTGTATTGAAACATAAAGTGCAAGTTTGAAAATAATAACAAAATAGTCAATGAAATACTAATATTATTTACTTATGACCTTTTACTATAATTTAGGTAAATAAACATTAATTTTTAATTAAATCAAACATATCACATTAGTGTTACTTGCAAACTCGCACACCGAGAAATTTTTGAATACAACACAAATGTAAGTATATGATATAAGCTATTTATTTTTATATCTGCCTTTTGAAAACCTTTCATTTCAGTATATTTCCTTACCTGGCAGATCTGGCAGACTATTACATGACAACCTAACCTATCTCTTAATTTTTGCGCGCTAGCCTGATCCACAGTGTGGCGTCACAGAGCGTTTTGCACATTCAGACAAATATTCGCATTTCTCTTAGGTTTTTCCCATATAGCTATTTTTTTAAATGTAGACGTGATTATAAAGTTATTTTTTACCAATTCATGACGTTTAAACATTTTTTTTGTTAACATCCCTATTGTATGAATTTGCATGACAGTATATCTTCAATATGCCCAATATTTGAGATGAATTTTTAAATTAGTTACAAAAGCTTGACCATTTTACAACTATGTACTTATAGTTATTCGCTTTCCTGCCATTACATCAAATAAATACACTGTATAGGACACAAGTTAACAGTTAATTTTATAGCAGTTGAAAATGTCTTAAGTTAATTCACATTTAACAGTTGTAGTATCCATTAGCGTATTTTATTAGGTTGCAGCTAATCGTTTAATTTAAGTAAAAAAGGGGTTAGTTACATTAAGAAGCCACTGTTTCATTTAAGGAAACACGTCCGGTGCCGTGAAAGCGTTTGCTCCAGATAAGCCAACAAATTGCTCTGTCGGTAAAACCGAAAGCAGAAAAACCGTACCGGGGCTACCAGTTCGCGGAGAAGTGAATCTGAATTAGTACTTAATAGCGAATTACGCACACATGGGATTAGCATAAGGCCCACGGAGCGCGGGCCGTCCTTTTTAATCCACTATATTACGAATTTGGTTTTATGGTCGCATAAATCACGGTAATAAAATGAAATTAACACATGTTTGGCATGAATTCACAATAACATTAATTTATATTTCATAGCGGATAGGTTATCATTCGAAATTTACAGCCGATAGTAATGGAAAATATCGATCTCGTTCGAACGTTCGGACCGAAAACCCATCGCGGCGAAATGAATATTTAATAATAAAAATCGGTGTAGCCGGTGCCCATTTGGGCAGCGCGGAGAGTGCTTTCCATTAAGTAATTAACCGCGTGAATTTGGAAGTGACAAACGCGGCGCATAACATATTTTTCCAGCACGCGGCGTTCCATAACCACCAATTTATTGCATACTAATTATTTCCATCATTTTTATTGAACTATGACACGGAAAAGGGCTGTTACATTCAGAGATTCATTAATTTTGTATTTGGGGTAAATCTAAATTCCCTAGTGTAACATCGAATTAATTTAAATGTACATTTTTTGACGGGTGTTAAGCAAGTGAACAAATACAGGGTGCTTCGGTCATAGCGTCACCAATTTTAAGAAGAGAGAGGGAAAAATTAGTATATAACACAAACACGCGATTAAAAAAAATAAATACATATTTACGTCCAAAAAAAAATTCTATTCAATATTTAAACCCCCTTTTCAGACTATCACTCGACAAATTTAAGTACTTCCCTAGTATCTACCTACTTATTGAAATGTTTAATTATCAAAATTAATGCTATAAATTATTTTATAAAAGTATGCAATTAACATATTAAGTTTCCGTTTAAAAAATATTTAATATTGATGTTACAAATCTCCTACGGATCAAACAGTAAACCATTTATCCACTAGGTAAATTATTAAGAGAGAGGGGAACGTTTTTCGTATTTAAATACTGATAGTAATAAAAAAACCCTCGTGCTGTCAACAAAAAACAGTACTACATATTTAGTGATAAACAATCCGGCAATCCGAATCTTGATCTACCGTATTTGGGTTAACAAATTTGTTTTCAATGCCTACTCAATGGCAAGCGCTGCAAAATTCACAAATTCGCATTTATACAAACACTGGTGTAATAAATATGATAGGTACTATTAGAGATTAGTCATGAGTCCTATAATGAATGCTCAACAGCAGTAGGTAATCATGCGCTCACGTATTAATCAGGACTAAAAATACAGGCCTTATTATTATAATCACTACAGTCGTCAAGGGCTTCGCATTCTTGTAATAGAAATTTAGATAATGATAAACGCACCATCCGACGTGAACATGGTAACTGATAGAAGAAGAACACGAGTACGAGTTCGGCGTATTCCGTCGTGAACGTATTAAATGGAAATTTGAACTGCCACAGTGCTGATTATAGCTGATTCGATGTCAGCGCGTGGTTACTGCGGTTGAACAATTATTATAGGACTAATGATTAATTTGTTAAATAGTAAATACTCAAGATTTAATATTCATTACACCGGGTGTTTACATAAATGCGATTTCACTTGTTTGTGTTATCATTTGGCGATTCTGCTGCGCATGTCATTGACTAGTCAATGAAAATAAGTTTATGGGCCTAAATACGGTAGGTCAAGACTTGAATTGGCGGATTGTTTATCACTACTGTCAGTATTTGAATAAGAAAAACTTTTCTGCCTCATTCCGTTGGAGTTTTGTAACTTCAATATTAAATATTTCTTAAACTGAAACTTAATATGTTAACTGCATACTTTTATAAAATAATTTATAGCATAAATTACATATTTTAACATTAAAATAAGCAAGTAGGTACTAGGAAAATATTTTTAAATTTGGCAACGTCGCGTCAAACCGACACCGAGTTGAACTGGAAGCAGAGTCAGTGACAGTCTGAAAAGGAGGTTTAAATAACGATTTCAAAATATGTTTTTTGTTTGCTTATTTTTTATTAAAAAAATACACAAACCTCTTTGTAATATGTCCAATTGAAAATAAAAAATGACGTGTTTCAGGAATTTGGCGACAAAGCTTTATCTATTAGTAAGTTACAGAATTTGTTGCAGTTAAACTTTCCACTCCGTTATTTGTGTTATTCATTTTACAGTAAAATGGAAAAAGACAATTTCAAGTTACAAATAAACGAAAAACGAATTAAATTACAAAACGCTTTAAACTTCCATTCTGTAGAGAACAAAGCGTGGCCGACCGACCATTTTTAAAAACGCCTGCAATTAGAGGAAAGTAAACAAGATGAAATATCGGAGTCGTCACAGGAGAGCCGTCGGTAAAAGGTCTCCCTGCATTACCGACAACACGACAGACAGTCATTACCCGGAATGATTAAGCTAATTGCAGTCCGGACTCCGGACTTTAAAACCTCGTGCATGCCTACGCTCGTTACGGGTGGTGTCCAGGGAAAAACTCCGCAGTTTTGATTGCCGATTGTTGCGAACTTAATTCGAGTTAATTCATTAAATGAATGCAACACGGAAATAAGGGGAATGAAGGTTATATAAAATAACACTGCTCCCTAGATATATCGAACTATTTCGCAAACAAACCCTCATATTAAATTAAATAAATAAGAATACGTATTACAACTTTTCAAACATCAGATCAACTCATAATCATATATTAATAATACCCACGTCAAAAAAGGTATGGTAGGTAGGTAAGTACCAGCCAAAACTATTTTAATAACATTTTTTTTTAGAATATTTTAAATCTTATGGAACAAGGTGTTTATCTGGAAAACTGTTGAGTTTTCCTGACTTTCAACTAGCATATCATAAGAATTTAAATTTTTTTATTATGATTTATCCAGTTTGAGTGTTTGTTATATTCAATCTACATCTAAACGACTAAAAAGATCATAATATTTATGCCACCAGCATCACTTTTGCATATAATAAAGTTACATTACTCACTTTATTTCTCAGTCACTAGAGAGAAAAAATCATAACCCCAACTATCCCAAGATCTAAGTTTAACGGACACTTTTCCAAACGTTTTTCCAAAATTTAACAAAACAGTTATAGATGTTATAAAAAGCGAAATGGATAAAATTACGGCAGCTAATTGGAAAAAATGCATCGAACATGTGATAAAAATTTAGGGAGACTATAGGTATACCTAAAGCTGCACCAATTGATTGGACCAAGTAAACGTCCCTTTATCATAACTGTCGATGAAGAATCGGATACAAGTGACTAATGTGGCAAATGCTAGTGTTAGTGTTTGCCCGAATGTTTGTCTTATTATATCGTATAAGAATATATTTTTGATGTTTATGATGATCTAGTTGTTATGTAGTATATTGTATTTATACATTTTTTAAAATTTACATTTGTATGGGTATATATTCATTTATTGTACGTATCGGTGGTCGAGAGGTTAGTACTTGAATCGTGTTTGCCACCCACCGCAGATTCCAATCCTGCAGTCGGTAGACCGTAGATTAACTATATTTGTAGAGAGACTTGGATCAATGTAAGAGATGGATACCAGTTGGCGTTTGACCGTCCCCATATTTAATGATGTTTTGCAGGCCTTCCTGATTCCTGCACTGAGTGGTGGTTAGGGCCTACAACGTAAGTCGTTCCTGGGCGCAAATGCGGTCTGATTAATAATATTTGCCGCTTTCTCTCCCGCACAAGTGTCCGGATTTCTGGACCTTGTGATTATAATGTGAGGTAGAGATATTATTATATATCACTAGGATATAAATATATCTAAAAAATATTTTTGTATAATTGCTTTCTGCTATTATTTTTTTATTATATTTTTTAATCAAAATATGTATGTATGTATGTCAAACAGTCATATTTATAGTCATTTTTATATACTATTCCCTTATATCGATAAGATAAACTGTACAGACTAATAAATATCCAAGCAGACACACAAATTTTATTAAGAAATATCACGACTATATTATTTGATATACAGGGTGATTTTGAAAGTTGGGTATTAGTTTTACCTGATGACGTATTAAAATAAATCATTTCACAAAATATTGCCCAAATAAATGTTAACCGTGATAACTGAGTTTAAAATTATGCAAATGTTGAAGCCAATTCTGTGTAACCCTAACCTAACTTAATAAGTCATCGAAATATTTCACAACACGTCAATGGTAAGCGACATGTGATAAGTTGAGTACACAGTCTTTAACGCAACGTTTATAACCTTAACCTTAAATAACAACGTAACACGTACGCAAACTAATCGTTGTACTTTTATTATTTTAGATATTTTCTAATGTGTATGTAGTATCATTTTGTGTTCGACGTAATTTGTTGACACAGTGATATAACAATGGCCCGAGTGTACTGATAATAATGCCCTGTGGATATGTTATTAGTGTAACCAAAATTGCCTGGCTCTGTTCCATGAAATGCACAAAAAAATTTACAAAATATTGCCCAATTAAATGTTTTTAAATAACCGTTTATAGCTGTATTTTTTTTCAAAACATTTAGTAAGTTGTTACCTATTTATTAAAGACAGTTTTGTCTAAAAAATATACAAATGGATTACTTGGAGTAGAAAAGTCGGTTTTATGAAAGAAATGTGAGGAAGGTGGCGTGCCGGGAGATACTAAACGGGAAAGTGTGGAAAAGCGGCATTCTAACCACACGTCTGCTTATTTCATAATACTGGGAAGAGTCACGTGATAGTCTTGTATTCTAACACCTCTTTATTAACCGGCACTAAATTTACACGCGAATATAAACAAGCTTAACATTCCACAAAGAAAGTAATGCACGTTATATGTCGGTCTCATTTACAGATACTGATTTACAGGTGAAATCTCCGTTTTGCGAAAAATAGATACATACTTAATTTATAATACACCATTAAATTAAATAGCGGATATTAATTCAAGAAGAAGTAATAATGTTTACAAGGAGAAGGAAAGCAGGCCCCTGCGATTTTTCTTTCTGGAACGCTTTAAAATTGGGATTAATCACTGGTAAGTATATTTACAAAGGAATCTTTTCAGGTTCCTAATGAAACTCTATCCGAGAATGATTCAAAATAAATCAGATCTGCGGAGAGGGAGACTCCGTGATCCAATGGAATTATATTTTCGTTTGATGAATCTTATTTCAATAAACTCGTTTATTCGTTTCCCTTCTACATTATGTAGGTGTATTCAGTCAGGGATTTTGGAATCAGAATCGTATCAAATAAATTTTATGTACTTAATTAAATACGCATTAAGTGCAACAATAAAAATAGAGAAACTGTATGCAAAAATAAACAGAACTAACATTTCTTCCAACATTGACAGATGTGTTCATATATATTGAATAGTACCTATATAACAAAGTAGTACATATATGCATTACATACAAATATTTAACATTGAAAAACTATTCTTAATTTGTACCTATCAATTTTGGAACTAAAATAATATATTATTACATCCACCATTGTATGGCTTAATGAACTTTGCTTTCAAGTAACGTGGCAATGCTGCAAACGTTATTTTTTTGGAAGCTCGCTGGTTGTCAAAAAATATCGTTGTTTATTATTTATGACATGTTTTCATCATTTTTCAGTCTTTTATTTTCTTTATTACATTATGGTTCGCTATGGAACGCAAAAAGTATGCAGTTTGCGGAAACTTAACCTATAATTAGTTAGTTTTGGTCATATGCGTAGATCTAAGACCATTAATTAAAAATGGGTAAGTGCCTAATATTCTTTTGCAAACCAAAAATCATAAGTAATCAAATTAGCATTACCATCTACTTTGTTATTTTAAGGAATACATCTCTAGAATATGAAACAAGAGCAAGAATGTATTTATAACATGTCATAAATAGGTACATATTAAATTGATAGCTCTAAAGTAATAATTAGGTCAATTTCCTATGTCTTTCAATTTTATAACTTCTTAAAAGATAAGGTTTTATAATAAAATTGTACGCCAATAGTTAATTTTGGACTACAATCATTATAATTACTTTTTGTTATTTTCACAGAAAATTGCTTATTAAATTTTGTTATTTCTTTTTATTCTTTCGTCATTCCGATTAATCTTTACGCAATTTCTTTAAAAATTACTATATATTCCACAGCTTTATTAAACATTTGTATCTTAATATTAATTTGCATGTCATTCCATACTACTTGTTTGTTTTGATAAACTTTAATTTGTAAAATAAATGGCGTTTGTTTCTTCAATTTTAATTATTGCTCTAAGAGCCCCCATATGTCTTAAATCGATGAGCAAATTTATTTCAAATCAGGCACAGTACCTACACTAGATCGTGGTACTTAATCCAACGCAAAAGTTTAGTTTAATATCTATAATAATATCTATAATAATTAATCCGGTGCCGTAAAATCAGTAACTACTTTGTGACAGACCCTTTTTTTTAAAAAAAAAGAATTATGTCATTGACTAAATTGAAAATCGTTAGATTTATTGATCTTTGCAATCTATTTACTAAAAAAATACTTCTGCAGAAGGGCAGAAGTGTCAACAGAAATGTGCAGGTAATTTTCAATATTCTCTTGGTAAAATACTTGCAACTGATGGTTATAGTTGGGAATGGAATAGGGTTTACCCGTCCTCGTTTAAATTTTGAATTCGATTTTATGCAATTCTTTTGTTGGTGGTTATTGGATCAATAATTAAAATTCTAGATTATACCCTTTAAGATTTTCGTAAATATTCTTACATTTTCAAAATTTTTACATATATTTCTTGCTGTGTAGTGGTAGAAAACGCATGGTACGTGTTGTAGAAGTGGAAAAGTAAATTCTATGGAATTCAGAGGAAATCCTCAATCAAGTAGTTCTTAGACGATTTTCGGCTTCTCGTTGGGTTCCTTCGAAGATGGCTCCTAATGATTTTTTACTACCAATCCAAACATTACTAATGCTGATTTTATCAACAAATAAGACAGAATAAATAATGCGAATTAGTCATCGAATATTCTCTTCACCGATGAAGGAACTTTTCAAAAAATGAATAATTGAATTTGATTTTTGTCATAATTCACCATCCCATACGTAAAAATGTTGTAAAATTGGGTGGTGCAAGGAAGGTTATAGATACCCTTGGTTACTCTCTCCACTAAATATAGCTCATTTTTACTCACCCGATTTTCATTATAAATATGATAGGTATAAGGAAGCAGCTATACTAACCTGTAACAAAGAAAGTATGTTAGACCGACAAAGTACAATATTAAACATTTTTCTAACATGTAAATTTACAGCCTACTTTGAATATTTAATGCATAAATCAATTTAGTATTATTAGTAACAAAGTCAAAATTAGAAATGTAATCTACACCTCTTTTGAAATATATTGCATCAATTATAACAGACATATGTATAAATCTTATATTATTTAATGGTTTCTCTATAATAGATCTTAATTATTTCTTAATATTTATTGGCTACCTGATGTTTGTTGGGTACCTTAATATTTTTTTATCAAGAGAAAAAAATCGTTAGCAGTTAATTAAATAAAAACTATAATATTAACTATAATTGGTCAATACTGACTCAAAATCTTAAGAGAAGTGTAAAAAAATTAGAAACTTGAGCACTTTATCAACATTAAATAAAATATTTTAATCTAAATTTCCACGCCCAATATTCTATAAAATCGATTCGGCAATTAAAGTGGGCCCATTTATTTATCATAAACGTCACAAATCTTGTTAGGAAATTTACATTGGGTTTGGTCCAAATACGCTTAATGGAATTTATAGATTTTGTCGAAATATGTTAAACAAGTTGGTCGGGTTGTACCACCGTGTTTGATTAATGAGCCATTTTCTCTATTCCATAATTACGGCGAACCAGTCGATATCGAGTTTTTATTAATTACGGCCAGGCCTCATACACGACAGCCGTAATTTGGTTTTTAAATTCCACCACGGCAAAGTTTTGCAATCACCCAGTTACGATTTCCACCACGGTGATGTTCTTCTCTTTTTGCTCACCTGGACGTGTTTAGAAAGATTTATATTCGACGCTATTGTGTCACTATTCTTGTGGTAAAAATAGTATAGACACCAATTCAGTTTTTAAGTTGGGCCATTAATATTGTTTCTATAAAAGCATTCCTAGTTAATTTAGATGCTACTTTTATATAAATGACAAAAATATGTACGTAATTTATAATACTCTTCACTGAAGCCTCATACCGTGTTAATAATGACATAAAAACTAACGAAAGTAAAAATGATATCCTATCTTAATTTTTTGTGTAACTAGAATCATTGGGAGATACAAGCATGTTAATGACATATCAAACACACGTGACTGGAGCTAGACTGAGTGTTTTAGTGGTCAGATTAGTCAAAACCAGTTACGTTAACACACGTCCGAGGCAGTTATATGCTTGAGGACACTGAAACTTCATAGGATTTCAATAATATTTATACAAGTTGGCGATTATTTATAGCAGTAAATTTAAAAGTAGTATAAATAGATATAAATTTAATAGGCGTTTAAATAGTGACAGTAGAAGGATTCCAGGAAGATACTGCCTGACTTTGTTTTTTAAAAATAAGAACAATCACATAAAGGTTTGCTAAATATTTATGTGAACTAGAAAATTTAATATATCTTTGACACTAAACAGTGATTTACAATGGGGAAGTTGCATGAATTTTATATTGGTTTAAAATGTATTACACGGTAATCTTTCAAATATATTGAAAGGTCAGAACTTGTGTCTGACAGCAGTAATCACATAATAATTAAAATATTAACATTAATAAATTGTCATAGAATACAACAAAACCACGTGGCCGTTATCATTGGTGTGACGTCACACGTCATTCAGCGCGGTTTTTATTTCCATAGATATAGGTGCAGGTTACGGTGATGTATCAGGCGTATTTTCTTGTGTGTTTGGGTCTTTGTGGCATTATTGGGTCATAAATATTGTATATACTGTGTAGATAATGATATATTAGTGGTGGTGTGGTGAATTTACGGTATTGTGAAAATTACGGTGACAATGCTGTTGGCTACGTCCAGGTAGAGGGTTTTACTTGAAATATTTATAAAATTATGCCTTTTGATTTTACCTTAGACTACTTGTTTTAATTTGAAATTTAATAAAAAAAATTATTGACTAATGACATTTAACTTCTTTTTTTCATGAATTTTTTAATGCTATTTACTATACTCGCGTCAAGAATTCAGACGTCTTACGTCATGACTGACGTTACGCAATTGTTTTTATTGCCAACGTAATTTTCGACATTTAGTCGCGTTAAAAACTATCAATTTTTGCAATTTAGTGCAATATAAAATGCAAACTTTTAGTGTAGTATCTAGTTTTATTACTCTCAGTTGCAATTTCGGAAATATTTTGATGAAAATATAATGAATTATTCATTTGTTCGTATGACGTAAGTCGTCTGAATTCTTGTCGCGAGTATACTAATTTCATTTCTCCTAAAAATTAAAAAAATATCTCTATTTATTACTTTTGTTTATTATGTTTTCATAATAAAATAGGTAATTTAATGTAGTGAATTCAAATAGGAAAATTTTATAAATGCCTCAAATAGCATTCTAGATATTGTAGAAGCAAATATAGAACGAGTTACTTGGAATCTGAATGGAGCGCTACATGAAAAAAAAAATGTAAGTTTGATTTTCTAAACGCTCCGTGTACATTTTGTTTAATTGATTCTCTACAGCTTTAAATTTCAACATTTTCGATTAGTTTAAACCTACCTACTTATGTATTGCATATTCACCTTACAATACAATGTTCTTCACAAACTATGTCATATTTTTGTCTTCATTTTTAGGCACGGTAAAATATTTTCTATTAGGCGCTCTTTGCGGTATTCGATCATAATGACATATGCTTTTCCATTTGTCCGGTGAGATCATTTTACAAGTCTATTTTGCAACTCAATAATGTCTATTTAACACCTAATAATATCACAAATGACAAGTTAATTCCTCTAAACGTATGTACTACGTTGTTCGAACTGAAGCACACTGCTGTATTTAGGTACATACGCGCGAATGGCACCTGACGGACGTCATAAGTTTTCGCTGTGGCAACGACCGTTTTGTGGGGGCGTGGCCAGACTAACCTCTAAATTCCGTTCTAGGCTTATTATTTCACAAAATTGTCTAGGACAAATGCCATTTCAATTCAAATAATACATTCTCTCATCTACACGTATTTGAACAAATCATGCAATTTCCCCATTACAACTTCATCAGCTTCATTTTGGATTAGAACCAAAAGGCACATCAGTGTATCAGACATCTTCTGAGTGGCTATTTCTCGACAATTTTTCATTTTTTTAGTCAATTGGAAATAATAGATATCTACCATCTACTTCAAGGAAAATAGTTTTAATTCTCGGTGTGTGGTTCAATTACAAAAACCCTGTTAAGGAATTATTTATAACTGATACAAATTGTACATTTTCCTATGGACTGTTAATAGGCGCTGAGGGAACTTTTTCTGTTTGTGTTTGGAATTTGTAATAACCCGGTGTCATTTTGTTTTGTATTAATATCGAATTGTAATTGTAATTGTTATTCCGAACACAATTTAAAAGCTTGCGTTACTTTAGAATAGGGGTCTTAATGCGAGATTCCTCGTAGGTAAACTAAAAACGTCCAACATGCCTACGTCACCATTATTTTTAATGTGGCAATTAATTGTCTGTAATTTAATGGTCTTTTATTGATTTTGTCAAGCTGGTGCAAACTATCGGACCGCCAGCTGAGCTGCGACGCAGTCGAACGAAAACAATAATGGGTAATGCAGAAATAACTAAGCAAAAAATGATAACAGTAATACTATTCTTGACAAAATAACAAAATATCTACTAGAGTGGAAAGTATAATACCATTCTGAATCACAATCTTTAACTGAATCGCAAATTTTTAACATCATTCTTGTTCAAACGTAAGAGATACGATATGACTGTAACTTAGTGCAGAGAATTTCTTAATGGAATAGAAACATTAATATATGTCTAAAGAAACAAATTATACATTAAATTTTAGTGTAAAATATGTTGTATGTAAGTTATGGATATTATGTTTAATTAAGAATTATTCATTAAGGGTGCCCCAAGAAGGTAGAATCAATAGCAATATGTGAGGAGCAGACTTGCAAAACGCAGTTCGATCAAAATTGTAAATTTGACGAATGGCGATAAACTTGTGCTTGATAATGGCTTTAGTTACTGAATTGCGGTTTGTACTAAAAAATCAAGAAAAAATAACTTCCTCCGTGTCGTTACATTCACAGTCTTCATTTTCTTCAACTACCGATTCTCCATCTTCACAATACTCTGCACAAATTGGACCTAACCATTCCAACTCTGCATCATGGATCCAGTTTTCTCCAGATAATGATTTTAGTATTTTTTTTAAACCGTTCATTTTTTCTTCATCTTATGACCTGATGGTAGGTCCCGTATCTCTACCTGGTCGAATCGTGCGCGTGGTTTTATTAGCGATTGGAACTTTTTTGTCTTATTTGAAGAGCGATATGGTACTTTTTACCAAAACATTGTTGGTGGTTACACAAAACACACCGTGCTCGCAAATAAACTGAAACAACACTAACAGTAACAACGTGTTTGGCTAGATTAGATGCGGATTGTTCGTCTAGCGGACAAAATGCTATTCGTTTGTCTAATGTCGATGGACTAATGCATTTTGCATGTCCAAGTGGTTTTCACAGTACATTTTAGGTAGGATAGAATACAATTTGAATGTCCAACGTTGTATGAAATAATATCCATTCAACTGAATATTGTAACGTCATCTCTAGTTAAAAACTTGAACATTTGGACAAACTGCGTTTTGCAAGTCTGCTCGTCATGTATAAAAAAGGACCTCGGGCAAATGGCAGTTATGGCTTCGAGTAACAGAGCAAAGTTGAGAAGCTTAATTTTTAATCTGCTGATGTGTTCACCAACACTAATCACCATCACTGGAAATTACAAAACTTGCAGTTCTCTTACTGACATCTTATTGAAATTAAAAGACTTGAAGTACTCGGTTATCATTATCAATATTTTTCGCCATTAACAATAAAATCATCTTCATAATATAATTTAACAAAATGTATGTGCTTTGGAATTGCGTAGTTGAGAATTTTATGCAATTAACCATAAACTGCAACATTTGTTTAAAATTTACCTTAGTTCTGATTTTCAAAAACAATGTAACTGTCTAGTTAATTTTGCAAATAATCCGAAGTAAAATTTTTGTTTCTTTTTTCAGTGTATAAAAAAGTGTTGTTGAGGACTTTTGCTTGGTCTTTCGGCAAATGCAAAGGAACATATTTACGTAAATATACCCCCTTTTAAGGGATTACAAGTACTCTAGGCAACATAATCCGCAGGCAGCGAGCGCCCAGACTGAAAACTTAAAACTATACCAACCCTTGAACGTTTGACCGAAGTCCCTAAAGTTCTGAGGGCGGCTCCTTTAAACATTATTAAGTCCAAACTACGCATAAATACGGGCAAAATTCCTGCCTTTCAGATTTTATCATTTGTGAAGGAATATGAGACAAATATGCCCGGTCTAGGTGCTACGCCTTGTTGGTTTCATTCGATTTGTCAACCTTACCTTGTACATTCGATATTTTGCGACAATGAGGATGACACAGCCGCAATAATGGGAGTTTTTTGTCCCCGGAGGTCCTTCAAATAAAGCAATGGGATAAAGAACGGTCGCATTATTCTCTTTTTCAATGGGACACAATAAGCTCCAGTTTTCCTAGAATGTTTATTATTTGGAGATCAGCTGTGTGGATGTATCAATGAACTGGCTCGGTGCACATTTTTCTTTAATTTGTTTAAGTTTGGCGGTAGTTATGGCGTGTAAATATTTAGCTATATTATCAGCCACATGCTTTCGAAAGACTGTTTCGGTGATGGTGCTTTTAACAGTTATTTTCATGTTAATGGTTTCCCAAATGTTAATTGACAGCACAGCCTCCCGTTTTATGGTGGGAATACGGTTAAAAACGTTAATAAAACGCAAGGATGCGTTTTTCAGAAATAAGAACAGATTTTTAAATATAAATCATGCATTTATCCTTTGCGTATGTCAATTTATTCTTAGAAGAATAAATTGAGGCGTTACCAAGCATTCGTGTCCGCTATACACCTTTTACCTGTTCATAAAAGGCAAATTATGTAAAATAATATTACGTAGATTAGATACGGTCTAATTAGGTACTAAGTAAGTAATAAACTTATAAGAAATATTATTTATACTGGAGACGTGTAATATATGAACACGTTTCTCCACTTAGCAAATTATTTAAATAACTTAATAAATTATATTCTTGCTCTGTCACTGGCTATAGTACTACATTAATAAAATGTATTGTTGCCAGCGCTATCTGCTCACTATCTTCCCGTACAAGTTTAGGACGTCATAATATTTTACTAAATGCCTACATCGTTTTTAATAACGTATACAGCTCAATTATTTCACATACAGAGACCTTGTAGATGTTTTGTTTTTTTTTATTGGATATACGTATCATTTTATTTATGGCAAGTACAGTGGGAAGAATGTTATGAATTTCACACTGAGATACGGTGCCCAACCACCGAAAATCTAGAGAGTGACTAATCACTAGCTTGTGCACTAGCGCGGCGGGTGAAGTGTGCGAGGAAAATCATTGTACTATACAATATTCATTACTTTTAGTAGATACAGTGATATAACGATATTTGCTAATTTTGGGAGATTAGAAAATAAAAATGATAGATTTATTTCCAAATTGAAATTTTTTATTTTGTATTATCAATTACACTGAAAAAAAGGCCAGTAACTTTACAAATTTACTTTGTAAGTATATTCTTATAATTGTCTTAAAATAATTCTATAAATAATGATGATATTACACTGACACTTGTAATTTTACAAGAAAACTGCAAATATACCATAAAACCGTAAACTTCCTATGTAATTATAATATAATTTGTACATTTATTGAATATATTGTAATACATTTACAATTAACAATGTGAAATCCATTTTTACATTGTACAATTATTGAATATAACAAATTTACTATATAATTGACTGTAAAAATATGCCTAATGTGTGTGTGAAGGTACTACTAATTTTAAAACGCACTATACCACCATCAGGTTGAGAGCGTTGGGTGGTGACGCCTTCATTATTTCTTGCTTCATTTCGATGAATGCAGCGTGTACCTAGGACCTAGGTACTTACATAATTAATTTTGTGAGTAGTGACTAGCAATATAAACATATGTAGAGTGAAAAGTGAGTGTTTTTGGTACTATAAATAGTTTTGTCTAGTGCTTGTTGTAACATAACCTCAATTAGATTCAGCAGTAGGTATGTAAGTTATACATTGTGATGGTCCATCTGCATTCTGTTATATTTCAAATTTAAATATATTTTTTAAGTTTAACAAAGGAGTGATGTGCGCAGGCTTACAAACAACACCTGTGGCGGATAGTGTTGAGACGAGGTAGGAAGTGCGACAGAGAACGGTAAAGTGTTGGGAGTTAGTAGTTGTATGTTCTATCAATCAGCCATTCGATCTAGCCTAAATTATAGGAAAAAGAATTGCATTGCATGCATCTTAAGTATATGCATATATACTTAATTATCTAACGCAGTTGACTCCTTACGTACATAGGAATAAGTTAGATATACTTATTCAGTGAAGCTGATCCGAATTCGAGAAAAGCCAGTGTGGACACGTATCCTTAGTAATAAGAAACCTCCGAGACTTGGATGAAGAAAGAGGGGCCCCAAAAGTTAAGGTACCCAACGACCCGGCCACCGCTGGAGGAGACGTAAGCTGTTATCTATATCAGGTTCGATTGACATTACATTGTTTTTCACGAGAACTTTGTGTGTACCTACTTATCTATGCACATTTATATAATTAATATTACTTTGTAATAGTTAGTATAAGATCATCGATTTCGTTTGAATATTATAAAATGTTAACTTTAGTTCCATGAATATATTCTTACATTGTTATATGTTTTGTATAACGTTAAGTGTTCTGTTTTATACAATTAACCTAAATATGCAGGTACAAAATTTTAATAAAAATTGCCGTAACACCATAATATTTTATTACTTTAGTACCTGTATATAGGTACATGTATTTCTAAGCTAAAAAAATAAGCAAAGTGCAGTTAATATATTGAAGATATAATAAAGCTGTAACTACTAATTAGCTAACTGGGCCGTAATCGGAGTAATAGCTATTTGTATAATCAGAAAAGTACCTACGGTTTTGTGTAACAAATGTTTTTCACACAATTTGTCCAAAAATTTTAATTATAAATTTAAAAAGGATTATTCTGCTGATTTTAAAGTATACATGGGGGCTATAATAGAAATAAGTATTATTTTCAACTAAATGAGTCATAAATTCCAAAGTACTTAATTTTTTGTATATAAATCTGAAAAGCATATAGAAAACGAATCTATTGCTTCGGAAATGTTTGACTTCACTGGGGATATTATATCAAAAATTCAGTATTACTATTAAGGCGGGTGTTTGTTAACATTAGAAGCAATTGGCATTCATGTTAATTAGGCTACTTAATATGAGTACATTTTGCTTTTGAAATATCAGTCCGATGCAGAGATGTTATTGAGAAACTCGTGGAAAAGCCTGATATGTTACTTAAGGTAAGTAATAATCGTTAATTCCTTACAATATTTCAATTTTTTTCATGTAGGCATAATTAATCTATTAGGTATAAATGAATTACTATTCAGATTTTTTTTTAGGTATCTATGTCAAAGCACTGTTAGTGAATTCGAATGTTGTAAACAAGATGTCTTGTGTACGGGTGGGTCAGTTTCGACACTTTTAGGAGGTGTCTTTTATTCTCCGAAAATATAGTCCAAATGTCACGGGAATATTTTTGAGAAAAATTGAATAACGAAAATTTCATTTCGATATCTTGATTAGTTTTGATATAGCATTTTTTTTAAATTTTAGGCCTTTTCTATGATACCCCATATTACATACATGATGTTTCATTAAAACATATATATGTTTGTTATAGCAGCGGAAAACTAGAAGTTATAAAAAAATATTCCTCAAGCCAATAGATACTACACATAGAGAAAAAATGTTTTTACAATGTATAAATATTAATATAATAAGTAGAAAAGTTACCACAGAAAACGATCAAAATTTAAAAATATCATGTAGGTATCTCTTAAACAAATCAAAATATCGAAATGTGATTCTCGCTATTCAACTTTTCGTAAAAATTAAGCTGCAAATATTTTGACTACTTTTTTCTGTCTTTTCGGAAACCTTCTATACCGAAGTGCCCAAATTGGACCATCCTGTACAATAAATAAAAAAAATTACATTGTAGTAATAATATAAAATGTATTATTACAATGTAACTATACAATTGCCTATAAAGTTACTTTGCTATTTTACAAGTAATTTTGGAAGTTACATTGTAAAAATACTTTTGTATTGTAAAATCACAAGGTAATATTACAATTGCAAAACCTGAAATTACACCACAAAATAAATTTACAACGTAATTTTACATTTTATTTGTAAAGTCACAATCAATAAGAAAATTACAGCAATAATGAGTGGTAAATGAATTGCCATCTATTTTAACTGTAATTATTTTTACAGTGTACCCAAGATCGAAAATAATAGAAAAGTGACTAATTCACAGCACATATGATACGGGAGGTGAAAGTTGCAGGGGACATGATTACCTAGGAGCGCCACTTGAAAAGAGTTAAAAGCACACAAAATTATCAAAAATAAGTTGACGTCGAGAGAATCTAGCAATTTAACAGTTTACTTTAAATGTTCCGCCCGTGTCATCCTCTCCATAAGTTAGAATGCCATCCTTTAAAACTATGATCCACCACCAACCATTTGCATGTACCTGATGCGCACTCCGCGGATATCACAATTTAACAGTTGTCATGAATGCAAATTTCGCAGATATTTACGAGAATTTCGCAACTTTTGTTTTATTTTAGTGGAAAATTTCAACTTTTGACAACTCAAAAGTATTTATTGCTACTTTGATTATTACGTGGTGTATTTCTTTGTCACTCTTTATTGTACTAAACATATATGCTACTGACGCACATTCTTGTTAATAAAATACATATTGCATCACTTACACTCATATTTTAACCTCGCGCCCTAAACCCTTCATACAAGTCATTGTTCGATATTCCTCACTTGTTAGCTTAGGGCGTTTACGATTTTGAGAATACGCTGTAGAGCTTGACTTATTCTCCATTCTTATGAACACAATATACATTCATAATATCATTAATAAATTAATTACATTCATAATTAAATTAGCGGAAAGATATTCTCGAAAATGTTCCACTTGCACACCCATGATAGCGCTGGAAATGGAACAGGTGGATCCGTCAATTCATGACAACCAATAGAAATCGAACGTTTCAGTGTGACGCATGCATAGATACCTATGTACTTAGTACATACAATTTTATAGGAAAATACATAGACATGTATTTATCTTTAAATTTTCGGCGATTTAGTATAGGTAATATAAACTTATTGAGAAATATACTGAAAAATGTAAATTCAGTATTGAAGTACGTGTATTCCTATTCTATTAGGACGTCTGTTGGTTTTAAAAATAACAATATTATTGGACAGTATGACTATTTCGATTAGTTCGATTTTTCTTTTCATATTCTTAAAGATGCTTTACCCTTTATGGTTTAAATTAACTGGATTATAAACATTGTCGTCCAAACCTTAAGCGATCATGCTGGCGTGTGGGCAGCAGCAATAATTGCCGATGATGGTCGATGCATTCAATGGCCTATTATAAAGGCCATCCCATCGTGAAAAGGGGCCTTTAGGATATTAAATGAACTACAGCAGACTTAATGTTTGCGCTCGTACGCAGCATAGGTATGTTTTAAACCCTCACTGACGGCAAGCATAATGGAAATCGAAAATTCTAAAGCACATTATCCAATATTATGACATGCGAATAATGCATATATATTCAATATCATGACATGCGTATAATACGTATAATTAAAGTATTAGAGATCAGATGTTTTTATTTTATTACATATTTTTTTCATATACAAGACTATTTTGTTCTATTGTCAAGACAAGAACCTATCTTCTCTATACATTGTAAATGCCACAAAATATATGTGTTTTGCAACTCAGCATCGATAAACGATGCAAAAAGCATAGAAAAAATATCCTGAGAACCTTAAATCAACCATATCTGTCCCATTTCCCTAAAACTTTTTACGAGCTCCATCAAGTAGGCACCGAATAAAACAAAAGACATAAATATTTGACAGTCGACTAGACACGCCATATTTGCTCCATACCGGGCTGTATTAGCGTCGCCCGATTCTGCGGAACGGCTCTCGAGATTATGATTGTCTGCAATATTTTTAATCAAAATTTCCAGCAGTCTCAAGTTGGAACGGCTTACAGTCCATTAGGTAAGTGGATGTTTGCGTCGTCCGGGGTATTGTAAACGTAGACTGGTGTTAAAGGGAACATATGGCACTTTATTAAAATCTCTGTTTAACTTCGAACGGCACGAGGCGGATTCGAGATGAAACCGAATATTTTCTAATGCCCCGTGACACGTCGCATGCCACGTTTGTATGTTTTGGGGGAGAAACAGAAGTATTGCTTCCTAGTGTAATAAATTCCTGGTGATTTTATAAATACAGGGGTTGAGGGAGTGTTTGTTCTGCGACGAAAATTTGTAATTTGTGCCGAATTAGCCCAAGCTGACAGTCAGCTTCTCAAATTTCATGAAGTTTACTTAGGGGGCCAATCGTATATGAATTTATTTTCGATTAATCATCGCATTATTCTAAGGATAAGAAAATTTAATTAACAAGCCACGAATAAACAAGTCTTCACAAAGTGTGCTAATTTTGGAAATTTGTTCAGTAACACATGAGAAAGTCTAACGAGCTATTTAAATTTTCGCGCACTTTTCTAATCAGCTTTGTTTCAAGGTTATAAAGCACTGTTCATAATAATTGCTAATTGTTGTCGATAGTTTGGGTCTACTATGAGAATACAAAAACTTTAATTACAGTTTGGAACACATGGTGATAAATGGGATGAGGTAAGCTCCATTTTCAATCCAAAGTATTATCTTTGGGAATTGAGAGAAACGACTAATGACGTTCTCAATTATATTTTTCCAGAATTATACCCAATTTTTTTCCCGTTTAAAAGCAGTATCGTCCTAAAGAGTCTCAAAGAAAATATCACCTAAAATAATAGAATATTCGTTGTTTAAAGTACATAAATGTCACAAAACACTTGTCATTACGCAATATGAATGTATAACTTTTGTTAACTCAAAAAGAACTGTAGAGTTATATCGAGAAAGGTATCCAGAGCATCTCATTCCTAATCATAGAACATTTCCAAGATTGGAGGTGAGCTCGCGACGAAATGAAGATACATCTTCTGTTCGGAAAAATCAAATAGTTGACCGAAGGGTAAGAAACAATGTTAATACAGCTAGGCTGTTACAGTATTTCGAACAAAATCCACGAAATCCAATACGGCAGACTAGTCGGGAATTGAATTTCAATAAATCAACCATTCAACGAATTTTAAACACCAATGGGTATTATGACTACAAAAATTCACATATTTCAAGTATTTGCCTGAACGTCACAATAAAAACGGCCTTAATTTTACAGCTCAAATTATAGTAAATGTAGAAACTGTCATTAAGAACCTTTTTCGGCATGTTCTTTGGACGAACGAAAGTCGGTTTGTCAGTAATGGTTTGCCAAACAGGCGCAACGAACACTACTGGTCCATTGAAAATCCTTTCATTGTAAATCCAGTCCAAAACCAAAGCCATTTTGGAGTAAATGTCTGGCGCGGCATCATCGGTAGGCATTTAATTGGGCCTTATTTTTTTGAACAGCGTGAGTTACCTAAATTTCCTACAAGAAGAACTTCCTGCACTTCTGGAGAATGTGCTTTGCAGTTAAGGAGAAACTTATGGTTTCAGCACGACGGAGCTCCACCCCACAAGGCCTGGATTGTACTGCAATATTTAGATAACACCCCTCGACTTTTTTTATGGGGAGTTGCAACTAAGGAAAAACCTATGACTTCAACACCACAAATATGTCCAAGCTAGAAAAGCTGGGATTTATTTTATGTACACACAACCTACTCTTTGATTACGGACACGGGCGGACTAAACAGCGCCTAAACAGCGTGTCAAATATGCGTTACCTCACTGAGCCATTCGCTGAAAGCGATTTGCAAGTTAAATTAACCACACTTTACAAATTGAACAGTTTCTTTTTAATGTATTTTTCTATTCACTTTTAAATCCATTCAATTAGATTTAAACATTCAGCATTGTATTCATATAATATTAATACAAGTATATGTATATAAGATTCAAGTACTCTTTGAATGTTTTTTTAACAGAGTTCTCAGTATTCATGGATGGAATACTTTTCCAGTATTCATACTCAGCTCTGTTCCTGAACCTGTGGCATATATTTTTTAATACAATGAGTGTAAAACTGTTTGAGTAAATATTTGCCGTATGAGGATAGTCCTTAGTTTGAATCGCCAATACGCATATTTTTTCACCGTTTCGCTTTATATGTATTAATCAAGTTCTCGTTTTATTGCTAAAATATACGCGTTAGTGGGAAAAGTAATGCGAATAACGATAATTATTGTTAAAACTAGGAAATATAGAGAAAATAACACCTATATAAGTGATTTACTGCTTAAGGGTAGAATAGGTGTACTCTAGTTTTAGTAATATTTTACAAACACGCGAACTAGTCTTGTCGCATATCTCGTGATAGGCCAGAGTTAAATAAATTAAAGCTAGGAAAATATTACTTCTACAAAAAAAAAAAACAGGTGGAAACGAATTTCACTAGCAACTTTTACAGCCTAGGTTGGAGGTCACTTTGGCGTTTAGTTTAATAAACATGCTAAAAAACTCTTTAGGGATTATATAAAGGTATGTTAATACGAAAATAAAACTTTTACAAGATAGTATTGGATTTGACTCATACATTTTTAAATAGCTTTTATTTTCTTTTAGTTCCTGACGTATCACAACCATTTACCTTTCTATGACTACCGCATGTCAGATTAAAGTCTCAATATGCAACTGCTTCATTTTATTATATGATCATTTATTTTAGTTTTCAGTTTATCGGTTTGTAATGTTGCAGATAATTTTGCAACATTCTTACATAAAGTATTAGTTTTAATGTAATCAATATACAGGGTGTCCCAAAATTAGCCTGCCAAAAATTAACTGTGTATTCTACGATCAAAAATAAGAAAAAAAAGTTATATAATGATAAGTCCGTAGACGCCCCCTAACGGAGATATTATTATGCCCTCTTAAATGGGGATCTCAAAATTTGATTTTTCCCAAATATTTTCAAAAGGGACCAATATAAAGTAATTTAAAATTCAATATATTATCAAGTCTACGTTTCGACTGTATTTAAGCCTTCCTCAAGACAATCGAAGAAACATTTTCCGTGTAAAATACAAATATATAAAATGAGGAATAACATAGGTAATATAACATATTATAGAAGACACAGTAGTATATAACTTAACAATGTTTAAACTAATGATTACCTATTCTGAACATTAGTTTTGTTTTTTGCAGCAGTTGGAAACGGTTTGAAACTGTCAGAAATATTCGACCAGTAAAGTTGAGAACGCGTTACCATTGAATTTAATGCAATAAATAGTTGAACGGATATTTCTGCTGCAGAAACAAACCTATTGTTAAGTTATGTACTACTTTGTGTGTTCTATATGTGTTTTCACATGGAAAACTTTTCTTATTCTGAGAAGGCTTAAATACAGCCTAAATGTAGACTTGCCAATAAATAATTGGTTTCCTTTAATATGCAGGGTGGCTAGATGAAAACGAAATAGAGCCATTTTCAGGAACTGGGTCAAGATTGTAGATAAACGCCCAGACACGTCGATTTTAGATTAAAGGGGTATACATTCTTTGCTGGTATTTTTGACTCCGTCACTTTCACCCCCAAGCAAGGGTAAGCATCACCCCAAAATATTTAAATGGCATTGGGGGTTGAGTTTCATTTATTTTGAAAGCTCTTACAATACTTAATACTTTTTTTAAATCTTGTCTTGTTTTATAAGACCGAGACAAGATCAATAAAAAGCAAGACAATATGTCAACACTAACGGTATTTAGTGAAATTTTGTGTAGTGTAAGCGTATAATCTTTTATATGATTATTGTGTGGTTCCTAAACAGAAGCTGTTCTATACTACTTACAGAACAATAATTTTGAACAAAAGTCATCTAAATTTTCCATGCTTTCTGTTATTAAAACACCTTGTATATTTTCTTGGAGACGCACTTAGTACTGCCCCTCTTAATTATGTTCCCGACTGAAAGAAACGTAACCCCCCAAGCTCGCTTGATTCATCCACGACCAGGCCACCATCTTGAAAAAAGGCAAAAGAAATCGAATTAGTATGCCAGTGTCTCCATTGAGCTTACTAATTCTGAAAAGCGACCACCGAAGTCACCGTGGATTCCGGTTGAGTTAGGCCATTAAATTAAAGTGTACTGGTTTTAACTCAACGGCTAAAACAAGGTGACGTCGAGGAACACCCCTTATGCAGAGACACTGCTGTGTTAACTCGGTAAATATGATATTTTGAAAACGCTCCAGGCAATTTGCCAGAGAACCTCATTGTGAGCATACAACGTGGGATATTGCTAGGGCGAGCTTTGAGAAGGCCTTTTATGAATCTGTAGGACATAAAAAAACTGTAAGCATAATAACATTCATCTACAGGGCGTCTAGATGTACAGGGTGTCCCAAAAGTAAACCGTCATACGTTAATCATGAATTCTGCATCAAGCAATAACTATTTTCGACATAATCTTTGACTGAATTTGCTAATATGACTATACACTAGAGTTTAACTACGTTGCCTATAAGGTTGTTGCTATGGAGCAGTTGCTATTGTGCGTTGTATCAAACTATACAAACATTTAAATAAATTCTGAGATCTGTGAACGTTTATGAACATTAAACCCCAACAATTAAAGTCGGTATTAATTATCCATAAAACTTCAGTGTAACGCAGATTTCGATGATACTAAAAATTCTAAAGAAAATGAGGCGGAAGCTGCATTATGTACATTGATTTCTCAAAAATTTAAGAAATTGTACCAAAAAATTTGTTATTTGGTATGCCGACAGAAAGGTATGTAATATTTCGGAGAAAGTTATTCTAGCGTACTTGTTCCAGTTATCTTTAAAATGTGCACCCTCTACATTATGGAGTTATTCCGTACTGCAAACTACAATGTATTTGAATAAAATTATGGATATTAGTAAATATACCAATGCCATTGCTTTCCTCAAAATTAAATTAAGTGGTTATAGACCCAGAAAATTTCCAAGGAACAGGTTGAAAGGTTTATCAAAAAAGGCAGATGATGAAAAGCACTTATTCCAAAAAGTTGTCTTAATTGTTGGTACATTGTAGTCTGCAGGATAGAAGAATTAACTTATTTACGTACAGAGAACATTGGAGATGCTAAGTTGTCCATTAAAGTGACTATTCACAATACCAAAACTAATGTTCCTACATTATTTACAATACCAGAGAAAGATATAGAAGGAGGAGGATCCCTAAGGCCGGTTTTCGGCCCCCCACAATTTTTTCTACCCCCGGGGCGGGGGGGAAAAGAAAATGAAATGGTAACATACTTTTTTTTGTTGGAGATTTGGATTCCTCGTTTTGTTTGGGGGTTTGGGATTTGGGGGTTTATGGTTTAGGATTTGGGGTTTGGGGGTTTGGGATTTCGGAGTTTGGGATTTCGGGGTTTGTGGTTAGGGGATTTGGGATTTGGGGGTTTGTGATTTGGGGGTTTGTGGATTGGGTTTTTTTACTTATTTTTTTTATTACTTGATTGTGGAGACGGGGAGATCCCTAAAACGGACCTATTTTTGTCCGAGGAATGCAAATCTGCAACAAAAAAAGTATGTTACCATTTCATTTTCTTGTCCCCCCCTGGGAGGGGTGGGACTGAAGTCGGGGGTGCCATTTGATGCGTCTTTATGGGCCTAACAACTTTTATCTAGAACTTTTTTTAATAGGGCGTCCTCCTTAGGCTATAATTACTTGTCTCAGATAATAAAATCACCTTCTATAAAGGGGGGATACTAAGGGGAGGGAGTGTTTATTTGTGGTCCAATCGACTACATATAAGGTCTAGTCGACAATAAAAAAAAATATTTTTTTTTTAGAAAAAATTGTGGGGGACCGAAAATCGGCCTTAGGGACCCTCCTTTTCCGCAAATACGCAGGTCTATGTCCATCCACCATGGATCACAACCGATTTTTTATCGGTTATAAATGACAGGTCCAATTCCTAAAAAGATTGCAGAATATTTTAGATTACCCAGTGTTGCTAAATATACTGGGCACTGCTCTTCTAGACGATGTTCTGCAACCTTCCTTGCAAATACAAGAACCAACATATCGATGCTCAAGAGACACAAGGGTTGGCGTTCGACTTCTGTGGCAGAGGAGTACATAGAGAATTCTATACAAAATAAGCAGGCGATAGCAACGAAAATTCTCGGGGAGAAAGGAAATTCCACTTTTATTAAAAAATCTGCACCAGCAGCACCGGCATGCAGGCGTTATCTTCTTCCAATATTGAAGTTATACGAAGTGAAGGGAAAAATATATATTCCCTATATGTACCTAATGCACAATTATTCGATTTGAAAGATTGTGTTATTAATATTTATAATAAATAATTTAAAATTCAGTTATTTTATCTTAGTTTTACGCATATGTGCGTTTTCCATCCCACTTCAAGAAGCTTGTTTGAACAGAAACAGAAATGCAAGTTTTATAATCGTTATAGGGAAAAAAGTGAATGATACAAATATAACTAATGAATATGTCTATTAGTAGTACAAATTTCCATATTTTGTACTATTTTGTCCCAGTCGCAAACAGTTACAAAATAAATTTTAAAAAATCCATTTTCCTGTGCATTTCAACTTTCGCCCCTATGCGTTATCTTTAGCAAAAACGCATACAAATACTCATAATCCTGTGCTTGGTACCTTTCAAAGTTGAAATCCCCCCTTCACGCACGTCTAGGGATGCACCAAAGCCTGTGACATATGCATAGAGACAAGATATTGCGCGATAAGATCTCCAGGTCCATCATGCAGCTGGGTATTGTGTTGTTCTGATTTTAAATCAACATTTAGTGTATCAGATATGGATCGTTGACGGTAGCTTATGCCCCCTCCGTTTTCAGAGCCTGAAATATGACGGGGTTTCGCAGATGACTAATTGGTTTTTGGTTCGGAACGAGACAGAAGCCTGGTAATAATTTAAAAGGGTTTTATGCGGTATAAAGAGAAACAATAATGTTTGATTTTAACTGAAAAACATTCTTCCACGTAATTAAACAAATATTCAATTAGGTATTAAATTTTAAATAAATAATTTTCTCAGAGCAGAGTTAGGAGAATTGTGGAGTACAAAAATGACCCCTAATAGATGGAACTTAGTGAACCGCTATGCTGCGTGCTGCAAAACCGTTATTAAAAAGTTATTACACTTTAAAATATTATTAGCCATAAAATGTTTCACACAAGTGGGATTTAAATAATAGTTTTTTAATGCCACAGGAGATTGTAATGGCTCCAGGTTTAATTTATGGTAAAACGCAGCAATTCTTCCTATTTTTTTTTTAAACATAAATTGCTTCCGGTAATTGTTGACTTCTTCCCCACAGATATATTTTCATGTTCAATGTTAAATTAATGCTTTGAAAAAATCACCATCAAAATATACCAAGATTATCATTGGCTTTTTATGTCCATGATTGTAATTTTATTACGGTTTGCATAGTTACTAATATTCTGTAAAATTAATGTAATTAAACAGGTAATGCATGTAAAAATTGTATTTATTTTTACCATGGAAATAATCTTTGGAAATGTAATTTTACGGGTAATATTTTATATAACTTACAAATTAGCTTGTAATTTGTGTAATATATGAAATTGAAATTTTACGACATATCTATGCAAATGTTGTTAATTATTATTCGTATAAGTAGGTATAGTGTTGCTGAGGCTGTGTAACGCGTAACTAAAAAATAAAAGGGAGTAACTATAACAAGATAATAGCCAAAGTAAAATAAGTAAAATCTTCAAAGACAGGTATTTAGGTCTCTATTTAAAACATCTTTGTTTTTTCTCGGACATAGGCCCTTTTTAATAACTATAAAACACCAGTTATCTCGTAGTACGTAACATCACAGTAATTTTTCAGTAATTTGTGTAAGTAACATTTTGTCATTTGACCATTTACACCACTACGTATATTCGTACATAATATGTGCATTTACTAATTTTTTGTAAAACTATAATGTAATTATTCATTTAATGCATGTAAATAATATACTTATTACTATACTATTAAATATTTTTCCAAAATTAAACGGCTTTCTGTTGATGAGAAACTTCTATAAACATGAGTTCGAAAATGTTTCATTACCAAGATAAAACGAGGTTTAAGAAGCTAAGAAAAATAAATCTAGATTCCACTTTAAATTCAACTGCACTACAATATCATAACGCACAAAATTGTATAGACAAGCTGGCCATTACTGAATCGGGACTGCAAAAGCGCATACGTTGGTATATGTTTACCATAAAATGTCTGTAAAAATACATAATGTTGGTAATTCTAATTAAATATACAGAACTTTACACGATTTGCTGCTAAAATTACAAAATTGAACTATTAAAATATACTCTGTGAATAACTGACACGCTTTAGAAATTATTTAAATTAATATTGTAGATTTCCTAATATTTGTAGAATTACATGAGATAACTATACAATTACTGCAAATAATATAGTCAAGTAATGTAAATATTTATTAATTCTTTTAAAATTTTACAGATATTTTTTAGTGTGATTGTATTTTTTTCAGTTATAATTTATATGGAATAGAATGTTGGACAATATAATGCATACATTCACAAAAATGTTATATTTTTCAAAATAATTTTATACGAGCGTATAAATAGCAAATAAATTCCTGCCGTCCTATTTCTAATAACTCCGATATCTCTCAGTTTAAATGTTTACATTGTAGAACGTCACCGTAGACGGGCACAAAAAAGTATTTCCATCCGAGGGCATTGAAGCTCCTCGGACTGTGAAATCGGGCATATGGGGTCCGTGCCCCTGTGCCATATTAGACGCTTGTCATATTGTTTACATTATCTCCGTATTGTTGCACTACCAGCTCGATGGAGATGTCATCCGGCCCCGGCGAACCTTTTCACAACTGATAAAAAACCATTCGAGGGGCTAATTTGTGCACGGTTGTCGTTTGTTCGAGCCAGCATTTAATTATGTCGCCGCAGGATTAGCCTAAGCGATCTCTGTAAGCTTTCTGAAACGGTTTTGTCGCATTATTCCGCAGCTTAAGCCAACTCTGCGAGTTCTTGCTCAGATTCGCACTCTCAGAAGTTCGCCGACGCGATTTTTTAATAAAAATTTGAAATTTATTACATTTGAATTGCCCCTCAATCGTTAAGTCAATTTCTTTGGTGTTTGAATTAATTTACAAGTGTTTGGATTATTTTTTAAGTGTTTGAATTAATTTTTAAGTGTTTGAATTTTTCTTATGTGCTTTGAAACTTTAATTCATACTATAAACTACCAACAAAATATTTTGAAAGAGCATATAGCACCTAAATTTATTTTTGTGAAATACTACATGGCAAAGAAAGATAAACGCCCATTAAATATCATCAAATTTTTCGCTTGCCTCTTGGTGAAAGTAAAAGGATTAACTTTTCAGGTTTATCTGTTAAATTTGGAGTTTACACAGGTCGTGTTGCAAGTGTGGTGAAGCTTATTACAAACCACATTTTACAGCTGGGAGCTATGTCGGTGGGAGAAATTTCTAGAAGGACTAACAGATCTTTACGTACCATAGTTCGGTGTTACCAAGGTCAGACTCAGAAAGGTTTTGAGCACAGAGCGAGAGGCACCGGCCGTGGTAGAGGTACCACAGAACATGAATAAGATATAGAATGACATATGGCTCGAAGACTACCTGGATGTAGCGTTGGGTTGTCATGTTGCCTCTAATACAAACTAGTGGTAATATGCTACCATACGCAATATCCCATAACGCCTACTTTGTGATGAACATGACGCTCTTTGTCAAATTGTGGATCAAGTCTTTCACCACGTGGCCTTCTAACCCTTGCACGACTATCGTGAATCCCCAGACAGAAACGGGATTCGTCAATAAGGATCACCTGATTCAATTCTTGGTCCTACTGAATCCTCTTTCTCCACCAATGTAAGTGGTTAGTTCGATGTTGACGATAGCAACCATCACCCCATGTTCTTCAAACCACTGATTTGCAATGGTCAGGCTGCTGCTAAATCGGTCTCTGACAACTAAAAGTCGCAACCGACGATTTTTATGTTCTGCTGTTCCTCTACGATAGCCAATACCTCTTATTCTGTGTCCACAACCTTCCTGAGATCACGTCTAGTAACCCACTGGTACGTAAGAATCTGTTAGTCATTCTACAAATATAAATATGTAGATGTAAAAATTGTCGTTTGGAACAAACTTTACAACATAAATATGAGTAGAAATTTTTAAAGCAGAATGCTACGCTATCAAAGTATGACCTATGCAAACTCCAAATTCCTATTAAAATACATTTACAATCCAAGTGTGCGTAAATTCCGCTTCTTATACCTGCGATTATTCTTTTAAAAGGCATATTTTACTTATTTTTATAGCTAATTATTTGCATATACTCTTATTTTGCAATTGGTTAAACATACCTCTCTGAACATGGTTAATAAAGACTGTAATCACATGCATTGTTGCCACAACTGGCATCAAATCGAGGTACTTCTATACCATTTACGTTCTCTACGATTTGAGTTGCAGGATACCAATTTTCGGAAAAGATCGATACGATAGATATTGAACTTTAACGATAGGTATGTCAATATATCTACTCGACCTGAGCATTTCGATGCAAGTTGCAAAATAGGGCAGATACAGTTTCAGCGGCAATTCCAATTGTTGGAATTAACTTTATCGGTGCTCGAATGAATTTTTAAGGTGTTTGCATAATTTTGTTTCACGTGGCGATCTATTACCTACTGTTAGCTGTTATTGTTACTTCATAGAAGACAATTGTCAACCCGGTGGCAATGCCCGCCGCCTGTTGTTTTACTAATATTAGTATTCCGTAGGGCTGCGCATAGGGGCCCACCTGCGTCGCTTTCCCCGATTAGTCCATCGCGCCAGACGTCCTAATTACTCCTCCAGAAGCCGTCATAAGCTCGCGGCGCGCTCATTTGTCCCGACCGCGACGTTTTGTCATTCTTTTATTAATTAATGCGGCGCGTATCCATCATCCGGCCCTCATTAACTCCGAAAGGACCAATTTACAACTCGCCTACTAGTTATTTAAGGCGCTTACGCTTTTCTGCGTGCCGATTTATAACGCAGTCGCTGCGGTCGTTATTCTTATGGGTGTCGTCGTCATCGAAGGTATTTTTAATATTCCTCGTCTGGTCTGGTGCCACAAATACATCATCTAAAGAGACTTCTTTCTGTCTTGTGCAATTTTTTCGTAGAACAAACTTTTCTATCTTTAAGTACAATAGTTTTTGGAAGGCGGCGTGGGCAATAAAACGTTGGTGGGATGAAATGTATACATTTATTTCATTTCAACTTATACCAGCTTATGACAGGTATAACTGGGTGGTACCTGGCGGGCCAGCCCAAATTATGCTTGGAAAGACGTATTTAAGAATGCAAGTGCGGTGGAAAGATTAGAGTAGTGCAGGTATGTCGGTACTCAATTATCTCTAGATGCAAATTGCCAGGGTCGACTGGGAAATGGTTTCATTGCAAGTCTCTTTTCTATTTTGGAAATACTCCAAAACACTTAACACAAGTTTCCTACTTTGCTCGTTCAAAACTTCACGATGAGCCATTTTCTAATTTCGTTAAAACTGTATCACAAACACACAAAAATAGAAGAATCAACTCAACGCAATATAATGATCAACACATTCCAACTACTCCAAGTCCGGCTCTGTTCAACCGTCTGTTTTTGACTAGAAGTAGGTACATCTTATTGGTGATCCTTCTCTAGTGCATATAATTTCTTCGTAACGTTAGTTGCACCTGATTAAGGAGCGGACCTGAGCATCATTTAGGTGTATTACAAACAAGTGGAGGCTCAGAGGTATATGTCGGATTTCACCAACGTTTTATTGCCTATTTACCCTATCCAAAACGATTCTATTATGCCGTTTCACATGGCCATCTCAAAAAATCGTAGCACGGAAAAAAACTTCAGCCAAAATGTCACTACTAATTAAGCAAAAATTAAAGTAGAAAAGAAAATAGTCAAAAAGTTCTAACAATCTATTTCTAGAAAACTTCAGAACAAAATTTTACCAAAAATGTAATAAGTAGTCAAATTCGAACTAAAACATTCGAAAACTGAATTTTATCTTATTTTCTTTTTCTTCTTCTTAAATGATTATAGTTATAGCCCACTTAATTCAAAAGTATTTTTATCAGTTATACCGTGCAATACCCTGTGTAACTAATAATAGGGTTCAGTTTTATAGAGGTAATAGTACGTATTTTCCATAATACTAATTTATTTTTTTAATCATTTTTTTAATTAAAACTCTTACCTATACCAAACTGCAGTTGTATCAGCAACACCTCTAACTGTTGCCAACTGTATAAATCCCAAAATATATAAAGTTTGCTTTTCTATAACTTAACGTGTTATTTTAAAATCCCAGTGACAGTGTGGAAGATAGGCAAAAAACAAACAGTCAACATTAATTCAGAGAACGAAAGTGGCCGAATGTATGTCACAGCTTCATTTTATTATACGTTATGTAATTTTGCAATTTTTTGAGTTTTTTTTTTATAAAAAAATAGAATATGTATAAGTTCTATGTCGTATTTATTACGTTTAACAATACAGAAAAATTTTAAAAGGCATTTTTGAAGTATCTGTAGTGGAAGGGTGTAACTTTATAAAGTTACTTATTTTATAGTGACAGTGGATATTTGTTTTTTAATAACAAAATTTCCGGCTTTTTCCGAAATTTTGAGACTTGACAATAATGCATGTCATAGATAACGCCTAAGTATGCTTAATGTATGTGTATGCTTAAGGCGTTCGTGGTTATTAGAGTCGCACTAGCCTGTCGCAGTGGGTATGTAGTGGGTTATGAAATGATGAAAAAGTTAAATAAATATGTATTCATGAAGGAATTTCAGAAACCAAGTGATATCTCTTTTTAAAAATCAAAGATAGCCTTCATAAAAATATGAACCTCATTCCAAGTGACACCCTGTATGTTTACCAAATGCGCCTGTCATCGCGAGTATTTTCAATATTCATTACTCGCAGGAGACACATACATTCCTGACTCTTTCTTGGCTACATTTGGCTTATATCATTGGTAAACCATCTCAAAAAAGACTGATGTGCAGGAGAATGACATGATACATGCCCCGACATGCACATGCACTGCTAAATTTAAACTGAATTTTATTTGGTTAACTACTCGTTGATCTGACGGAAAATATAAGTATACAAATATTAATTTCGTTCTTAATAGTTACTAGAGACACCAAGTGAGAACGAGAAGAAAATTTCTTATAGTGAATAAATTCATTTAACTCACGTGGCGTATACAATATTTTATCCACTTGTGGCAGATTGTTCATATTTAACGTAATTTTATACTCGCAAACTAATTTAGAACAAATGAGCTAATTTAGTGATATATGATATTGTTTTAGATGTTGCTTGGATACACTATAACTAATTGTTTGTTAGTTGACTTCAGGTGAAATTTATACCAACATGCAATATTTTAGTCTTGAGTTATTTGAAAGTAAAAGTATCTGGAAGTAATGGAACAAGATTCAATATGATCAGATTGTGAACCGGACGATGTATTATTAGAAGCACAATCGGCTTTATGCAAAGTAATTCCGTAGAAGTCCTCCAAGGTACTTTATGAGAAAGAGTACATTAATTTCTGCGAATGACACAAGGAGTATAAATGACAAAATAATCATATCTAAACATATATCTGAAAATTCAAAGAGTGGGACATTTTTATCATTAAGGTCTTATTATTCACAGCTTAAGAAAATGTTGAAGAAAATGTGGACATAAGCGGGTAGGTTTACATTTTATCTAGGTATATAAAAAAGACACAAAATATATTCTCGTTGCTACGGTATTAATACAGCTTTACAAGAGTATTGGTTGTCACAATTCCAGATACTAAGACTTAGAAACAAAGAATGTTCACTGTTGTCAATGGAAGAATGAATATATATTGCGAAAATATATTAAACTGAAACCAATAAATGTACCGCGATTATCTTTAAGATAAAAAAATAAAATGAAAATTGTATGAAAATCAAAAATGTACAGTGTAGTCTGTAAGTTGAATACATTCTTTAAGATGACACAAAAGATATCAGAGTTTCTTGGAATTGAAAATGCACATGAGTATACTGGGCATAGTATTCGGGGATCTTCGGCGACTTTACTTGATCAAGCAGGTGTTGATTTGTCAGTGTTAAAAAGGCATGGTGGATGGGGTTTTGATTGTGTTGCAGAGCAGTAAATTAAACATACAATTGAAATTTCAAATAAAGTTAGGTGAAGGGGCAGCATTTGATACATTTGGGCGACCTGAGATGATATTAGCTAAAGCGGGCTTTACACTAACAATTTATTGACGAAGAAATTGATGAATTAATTCATCAATTTCTTCAAGGTCGCACTTTGGTTTTACATTACGTTCAGGGCTTGGCAAGTTTCCTAACAATTGTTCTGTCAGATGTCACCCGTACCAACCTAAAAGTAATTTTAACTTTTGGCATTATATCATTCCCATTTGTATACGAAACAAAAACTGTTAAAAATAAAAAGGAATTTTAATAATTATATTTTAGGGCAAAATTCCATTCCATTGCATTTATTTGTTGCTGCTGCTCGGTTACTGGTTAAATATTTACATTTATTTTAGGTTGGTATTCCCGAATTGAAGTAAAAATTGACGAAAAATTAGAACAAGTTTTAAGTCGGCAATAACTTGACGAAGTTCTTCATCAATTTATTTGACGTCCAAATTTTAGTATTACATTTGTCAATTGACTTGACGAAGTCACTTGATCAATTAATTGACAAAGAAATTGTTAATGTAAAGCGGGCGGAATTCATAAAATATCAGAAGATAAGTTACAAGTTTCTTCTACTGAAAATTAAATCGTTAGAAACAACTTCACTCGTTTAAAGAATTGCAATATTAATATTACAAGTAATTATAAAGATTAATTATGTATTTTATTGGCGTATTTTGATAATAAAATTTTCTTAATCAAACAGTAGTGATGTACAAATAGTAGAGCGATTTAAGAATTATTTAATTCACAAGTGAATTAAATATTATTTGTTACAGTTGTTATAGTACGAAGCCCTAGAAGGGCTACGTCTACAATTTTTTTAGATTCAGACTTTAAACTCTGAATTCAAAATCAAAAGCACGTGTGTACACATCTAGTAGTCATCCACTATAGTGAAAGTATCTACTATTAAAAGCCCCAACCATTGCCATATTTTTAAAAGCGGAATTTTAGGAAATAACTACTCTGTGGAATAAAGCCCTGACTATATATAGCAAACAACCACGGTTAGTCGTAAGTAGTGCCATCCGACATATATCAGTTTCGAGCTCGTTAGCTCTCATCAGTTAACCACACGACGAGCAACGCTGGCTGTTCATGCTCTGTTATTACCGACGGAAGTTAAGTATGCGAGGCGTAGCATGTACGTCTACATTTGGTACTCACTGATTACTCACTGCTGGGCCTCAATAAAGCTAGAAGCAGAAAGCGACCCACTACACTGTAGATATAATTGAAGGCCCTATTCGGACATTAAAGTCAGAGTTTAAAGTCTGAATTTAGAGTTAAAAGTCTAAATTCGGAGATTAAACTTTGAATTCAGAGTTTAAAGGGTTCGGGCAACAATGTTCTACTTTAGGCATTATTAAAGAATTGTCGAACTTAGGAAAACCTTACAAAAAACGTATGATGAATGTGTTTTTTAATAAAGGAACAATGACCAAATGATATGTTATTAATTTTACACCGCGTTAGCCGGCCGCCACATTATTCAAATGAGGCAACGTGCCCGTATATCACCAAGTTAACTTAATATCTACATTTGCTGAGTCCAGGTAGAACTCTGAAAAGCGAGAAGAAACGTAAAAAACGACGTTATTAAGAAGATCTTATCGCCGTTATTAATTTTATTAACGTTAAAAGGCCTACGCGTTAAAAAGAATTATTGCAATATCAGATTTTGCTTTTTGCGGTCCGCTGTGTGTTTGCAAACAAATTTATTACACTCGACTTTAAAAGAATCATAAATTTTTATGTATAATATCCAGGCTTGGGCTGCATTATATGGAGATTGGGTTCGGGACTCACTAAACTTGTTTCTGTGCTGTTTTGTTAGTCAATGGATGCGTCTCTAGTAGGTAAATATTACTATAAACTGTCTTTGTATTAGATTTGAATAGGGAGGCGTTGGAAATTTGTATTTAGGTGAGTCAGGTGCAAAATTTTGCATGACGGAGCAATAATTTTATGGTCAGCTGATCTTGATTTATAGTTCCCAATATTTGTAGGTCAACTCATCGAGCAAAAACATTAGAATACCTTTAAATACATGTAAAAGACAACGAAACTTGCATTTTCTTACTGATATGCATATTTATTTGTTAAATTCGTTCAAATATCTAGTAATAATAGGTTGAAGGTGTTTTTCAGATATGATTAATGATAGAAATGTATAATATACGTAGGACTATTCTTATGACCTGTTATTGGGAGTATGATTTATGATATAAAGTTTATAACAACTTAAAAATTAAACTGAAAGAGTTCTAGTTTGTAAGTTACTGAAAAAACCTGTCTAAAATACGGGGGCAGTGATTAATTGTTTTAAATGAAATATGCAGTATTGAAGTGAAACTGCGTAGGTAACATAGCGAGAAAAATATTAAATGAGTGGAGTATTTGTAACTTTCTCACTTCATGTTGTTCATTAATTATGAGAATACAATAGGGAACAGTCATAAATTTTGCTATTTATCAAATTAACTTCTCTTAGCCTAATTATTACGTGATTCATTAATAGTGTATTTTTTAACTTATTTTTGTCCTCTGTATCTTATTTTGAAATGATGGAAACTTTCCAGAGTATTCCTAAATATTATTTAGTGCCAAAGCGCAAATTTTTATCTATTAGAACACCTGGGAAAGTATTTATTTAATTGTCAGTAGGGTTGAATACAAAATTAAAAAAATAGTTAAATAACCTTAAGTATGAAAAAAGTATTTATTTAATTCAGTCAGTAGGGTTGAATACAAAATTTAAAAAAATAGTTAAATAATCTTAAGTATGAAAATGATTGGATTAACAGCACAATGTGTTTCACTTTTCAACTTCACATCCCTGTAAAATTGTAGTGGGATTTTCCCAGTCTACCAGTCCACATTTTTTATCAAAAATCTGGCAACGTTGCCTTGTTCTTTATTTACGTTCTTATATTATTAACATCTTATTTTTTTAATTGCAATAGAGAAGACGTCTATAATAAGATTAGGTTAGCATGTCAAGAAATAACAATGTAGGTTTAGTGGAATGGCATGTGATATAGTTTAAAATTATTTGAATTGTTCTTTAAAGTTTAGTTGTGATGCATATTTATGTGTTTAAGGTTATTTGTTGTTTACGTAAAGTACATAAAGTTTATTATACAGCTTTCAATAATTGTTGGATAAAGAAAAAAGGTTCTTGAAACTTTACATTTATATTTTACATCTAATTTTTATTTTTCTTTTATTTCCAATGCCTTCTGGACGTTTATACTAAAAACATAGTTCCCAATTCTAGTAATATTGAAAGCGCTGTATAAGGATTACTTTTTAACACATTTCAAAAAAATTTAATATATTTAGTTTTTATATTATGCTGAAGAAAGCAACGTTACCAGATTTTTCAAAAAAAAAATCGCTAATATGAATTTCCGAAAAATGGTCCGGAAAAGAAAATCACAGAAACCTGTGGAGTGGAAACTAGCCGTCTTGGTAGGTTGTACAGCTTCACCTGAAGGATTTTAGCTACAAAAAAATAATCATCAAAATTGCGGTACCCACTACAATTTTACAGGGGTGTGAAAATAAGAAGTAAAACATATTGTATCTAAATAATTTTATTATAACCTAACCTATACTTTCTCTCAAACCTTTAATGAAGTAATTTACAAAAAGGTAATTATCTATCATGGTGCAAAGTAAAATAACTTAATAAATTTATCATTGTGTCTCTTTTTATTCTTCAAATTTCAGAGTTAAAACTAACACTTGCTCTCATAAATCCATCTACGTTTGGCAAACTATCACTGGATGTACAACTGCTGCTTATAAGTAACACTTAAAGCATATATTGAAACAGAAAAAACAAAAATGTGTGCATTAGTCTAGGTTATCTTTCAAGGTGGCAAGTAGTACAACAAATAAAATGACGTCACATTACACTTCGGGAACGCCCGCAATAGCTCGGCAGATCGTCGGAAGTTTTAAATTTATGTGAAATTGAATTGCAAATTATAAATTTCTGTTAGATATATTATAGTACAGTAAGATATTTTAAGATATCTATTCAGTAAAATTTTACTTGATTGTACTCTATTTTGAAATAACTTCACAAGAGTTAATAAATGACGAATTTTTATTGAGAATTAAATATTAACTCTAAATACTGTAAACGTACCTAAATGAAAGTCAAACAATTTTGCAACGTTGAATGAATTAAAAGGATTTTTTATTTTCTTTCAGATATCTGCATCTCCCACAAGTAATAGACAAATCAAGTTTATTGAACTGCCAAATTGCTTCTGAGCCTCTTTTTTGTAGTATCCATTTCGATATCCTACCAACAATCGCCTCGGTCATTAGCCCAAAACAAACGGCAGGCCCAAGCAAACAATAGCATTTTAATATAATCATTTTCCAATTATGTATTTACTCTCCACAAAAGCGGTATTAAATTAGCGTGGCAAAACGATTCTTCGGGTTCATTTTCAAACAATGTGTCAAAATATCCGTTATGGATTTCCTTCGCAGCGTGAAACCGAACGTCACAACTTAATTCGGAATTCCACAAAAAATTAATCCGAAAATACAATGGCTGTGACCCCAAATAGACATATTTATTCAATATTAGGGGCGCGCTGTTTAAATCTTGTAAGGGCGCAGGCGAGGTGCGTGGCTACATGGAAGCAGATGTGTTGTCCTAGAAGGACAACGGAGTGTTAATAATGTTTATTATCCAACACAAAAGGTGTATATACATTTATTTTTAATCTGGATCTGAAAAATGAATAGGAAAAGTAATATGTAAAATTTTTACAGTACACAGAAAAAAGTTTGAATAATGTAACATAATAATATTTATCTTTGTGTTAAATATTATTAAAAAAAACATTGAGAAGTAAAAAATAATTATATATCATTAATTTCACCTATATTGACAATTATTTAATATACGACGATTATCCCTATGGTAATTTTGACACGGAAAAACTCTTATCTACATGTAATCTAAAACTGTTTTATTATTAGTGGTATCATTTTAGTATAAACCCATTTGATTAATAGATAATCGTTGATGATTTTAATATGTCCGTTTGTTGGTATTTTTGTTTGTACTTCTTTTTTTTATTGATGTAATTAATTCTGTTTGTGTTTTTATGACGTTGGCAGTATGTAGAAACTTAATTTTTCCTTTCATTACTATTACCAGACGAATTACAAAACATAATAAATCAAAGGTCATCAAAAAAATTTGTCGCATATCCACAACTAAATTAAGTAAAATAAATATTTTCTTTGATTATTAACATATTAGCTTATTTAAGGCAACAAAATTATTGCTTCGATATATTTTTACCTATAATGCGGCTGAAATAAGATGAATTTTTGTTGAATGAAATTAATATTTTAACAATAACAGTACTATTTTGTTAAAATATGGTTTTAAATGTCAAATTATGCTAAACTCATATTATTGGTTTAGCTAAACTGAATATTTGTTGATTTAATGTAAACTTGGTAAATTTCTTCAGTTTACTATTAAAATCAACAAAATACATAGGATATATTTGTTAATAACATATTTACATTTTTGTAAAATTAATGTATATACATTTAGGTTATACATATAATTACCATTGGGTATGTTCAGGAGGATTTCCAAGAAAATATTTTTATCACGAAGTCTTTTTGTGATTGGTTGCGGGCTAATACCGTAGTAGTATACCTATCAACAATTATTTTGTTGCATTATTGTTTGAAACGACTTATTTCATAATAAGATGTAAATGAATATTAACAAATTGCCTATTATATTAATATGAAATTATGTCATTTGTACTGAATAATTATGTATTAAATTGAAAATAAGTACAATTATATTATTTGATTGTTTCTAACCCCACTAGTGGCAAAAAGTATATCTTGTATTAACAAACCTATTTTTAGCATGTACTCAATAGTACGTTGGCAAGACTATTTTAACAATTTAAAATATCAAATTAATTTTAGTAGGTAGTTACTATTACTGCCTTGATTTCCAGAAATGATGAAATGATGGAATGAAATTCAGAAAAGTCACAAGAGAAACTTATACTTATTTAGTGCTTCTTGTAAAACTGCAATATGCTTCTAGCCCAAAGCATTTGACATTCTGACATTTTTTCCTTCCATCCTGTATTTTTTCACTGCCCAAGTAAAAATAGTATGCTGCTGATCGAACAACCTCAACAGTTGGTGAGACAAAATCAAAAAGGTAGTAGCGATATAAACCATTAATAAGAAATGTTTATGAATTCCTATTTAGAGTGGATTAGAGAACCATATATTTCATTAAATATTACACAATAAAAAGTATGTTAAATGGCCAGAACGTAAGCATATTAACGGGTAGCTATCTTTTAGGAATGTATAAATTTAAGAAACTAGATTAGGAAATAAATGTAAATTCGACGAAAGAATTCCTGGTAGCACAACTATAATGTGTCGCTAATTAATTCAAAATTTTGTGTTCAGATATAAAATGGGCGTGGGTCCATAAATTTAATCGACGGTTTATGCAAAACGGTCATATTTTAGGAATTATTTATCTATATAGCATTATTGTATTAGTGTGCTGCTTTATATAACAAAAATAGTACCTGCCGATAGATATCTTGAATACATTAGAATTATTAAGAGAGGTACACTGTCATGTTTTGAATAGAAATATATAAATTATGAAAAATAGCATGGACTATATAATAAGCGCTTTTATCGAATGAACAGGACTGTATCCAACATTTGGTAGACACAAAAGTGGAAACGTGTCAAATTTACAAAATGATATTGTAAAATAAATTAAGTAACTTAAACGTTAAAAAAATTATTGATTTACCAGTCTTTATGAAGCAGATATTCATACAGAGGTTATCAGAGAAATGATTCAAAACGATCATAAATAGTTAGTGAGGCAATATTGAAACCATAAATTATACACTCTTAAAACTGCATACACCACTGTTGATATTTTTTACACAACCTGTAGCTAAACATTGACTTAATCTTTATGTACATACTTTTGTTATTTGTACTCAATTTATATAACACTTTTAATTATTTAATTTTTTTGGAGAAACGTAGATTTCAGGCCTCTGTTTTGTTTTTGCACAGACTCTTACATGGCAAAAGTGATAATCCTGTGTTACTATTCTATTTAAATATTCTTATTCCTAGAATAAGATATATTTTTCACCCATGTAGTTATTAGTTGCTAAAGATTTGTACAATTGCTCTATAAATGGATTGGGCAATAGATGCTATTATTATTATATAAAATAATTAGGTACTATTTTTATGAAATTTGAATAAATACCTAATGTACACAATTCTGTACTTTTATTAAATATTAAATAAAGAAAAACGTACAATTTACGCGTACAACTCAATAGATATTTTTAAAAGGTATTTGAAATTAGTGCACAATAATTGTAACACTTTTATACACAAAATGCCTGCATTATATATGCCATATGACTTACGTTACTGCTGACGTTATGTGGTTGGTTTTATGGCCAACATAATTTTCGATAGTTTTCGCGTTAAAAACATATTTTGTAATTTAGTGCAATATATAGTGTAAACATTTAGTGTAGTATATAGTTTTATTATTCTCAGTTGCAGTCTATTGATAAAAATATAATAAATTATTTATTCATTTGTTCGTTGACGTAAGTCGTCTGAATTTTTGCCGAAACTATATACGTATTTGTAGCGCTTGTGTATTCTTAGACTTAGTAAAAAAAAATTTTGATGTCATACTAACATTTAACTGGTAGGTTGTGTAAATTATTGATCACATATCTTTTTCGTTTGCCAATTATGATCCTGGATTGCTTTTAAATGTATAATTTATTGTAGTACTTTTAATTTGACGTTTTTTATTATTTATTTGGTTCGAGATGCGTTCTCGAAAATCGGGGAAGCTTCAAAAACCCAAAAAATATATATAAGCGGATCGGCTCCGCCTCTACAGTATTTTGAGAGACAGCCACGTCACAGAGAATTAGTTGAGAGTTGAATTTATTTGAAGTCTATTTGTTGTGTATAATCAAGTAGTGACAATAATGTTTGTTTTCTACATGAATTATTTGAAGGTTAATCCAATGTAGAGGCTACATTTGTGTCAGAAATGAGATTTTGGAGTTGATTGCCAGTGACGAGATCAAAGGTATTGGAAATGGAAGAAACATTCAGTTAATGGAAATGATCAAAGATATGAAGAATAGTTAAGAAGAAATGAAGAATAACTAGGATAAAATGAAGGAAGATTTGAAAAATGAAATAGAAAATAATCAGGACAAGTTTGCAAGAAAATAATAACACGTTAGAAGAGACAAATAAGACAAACTCAATTTCAAGAAACTGTAAACTGAAGAAATTAGTCGATGTACAAGACAAAGTCCAAGTTGTGGAGGAGAGTGTCACTAAGTTACAAGTGCTCGAAAGAGTTTGTTGAGACTGATAATAGTGTTCTTTTGGTGTCAAAGATTAAGCCACCAACATTTGATGGAAAGGTGTCATGGAACAATTTAAACAATTCGAAACAGCCGCCATGTCAAACAACTGCTCTCACTCTACGGCGTGAAGCTAGGAAAATTGTAAGCACTCTAGCTGAGGATAAACCAAATGATCATCAAAGTGGAAGATTGCTTTGGAAATTATGTATGGTAAACCTCACATTTACCAGGATCAACTTAAAAAGTAGATGAACTTCCGTATCATTATTTAATAGTTTACTATTATAGCTTATGAACCTGCACGATTGGTATTACAGAAATGGTTTCCTGATTGATTGGGGCCGTCCGGTCCTGATCAGGGTAGTTTTCCGTAAAACAGTGGTATCTGTCAAGGCATTCAAATTACCAGGCATTATCCATTTAAAAATTACATTAAAGGGCCAGTCGCTACAATATCCATATACGTCGTTCAGGTCAATTTAATTTAAACAGCTACCGTTTTTATATCTGGTAGATAATTACGCATTATTTATCTGCACTAATCTCCATAATGCCGAGTTAAATTTTTATGCCATATTAATAAGCTTGAGGGGGACATGCCATAAATTACGTTGGAGTTACAAGTACACCGCCAGCGTTTACCTTTTCCAACGCACCGTGAAATAAGCCATAATTTTCAATTAATAACTTGTGTCGTCTATTTAGATTTAATGGCACAACTTACTACACATTAATCTATATATAATGCCGGCGTATCTATATTCGACTTCCAGACCTGTCCTTATCTCTTTCTTAGTAGATATATCATTATAAATGGGTGCGTCATCACAAAATTACTAGAAGCTAATATACAGGATGTTGTAAATAATTAGTTTTGATACAAGTATAGTTTACTTCTCGTTTATCGACGAACATTTGTTAGTATGTGCACAGATCTTTAACTGACCAGACAGTGTATAACGAGCTTAAGTACAATTAGCTTTAGTATATTTATTGATACATACATAGAAAGTTCTAAAATAATTTACATAAGGATTTTTTTTGGACAATCTCCCGAATTTAGCGGGCCTGCAACAATTATAGCGTATATAAGTTAATGAGAATACGAACGATAAATATTTTATTGAAGTTGCACAACGTCAGTACAAGAAACTGTGGAATAAAACAAGTTTAATCTTTCATAAAATACATTTTTATGCCGTGAAATATTAAAATAATTGTAAAAATAAACCAATTTTATAGCCCGTTTATTACCGTTTCTTGAAGAAAAATGTATCCTACAGCTTCCTTAATTACCTATACGTTTCGTATCATCCGTATTGCTTATTATAATACAAATGTTTTATAGTCTTACCGTGGTTTATACGTACAAATCCTGTTTGGACATATACAGGATGTTTAATTAAATTAAACGAAAAAAAAGGCTTTTGCACTTGTAATTGCATTTTTAAAATGGAAATTTTAAAGATATATTAAAACAAATAAAATATAACACGGTTCCCTAGTGTAAGAGGGTCATGTAGGAAGAAGGTCACTATTGGGTAAATGTTACTTCATAGTGGATTTTGAAGATAGTAGCAACTTATGGAAATCACTTATGGATGACGCAATAACGTGGCGAAAACTGCCACAATTGTATAATCAAATACCGTCACATTAAAGGTTTGTTAAAAGTTTCCAATACGTCGCCAAAACTATTACAAATACTTTAAAGTTACTGTCACTTCTAAGTAAAATGTAAGCGATATGGCTTGACTGCCGTTATCTTTAATATCCACTTTAAAATTTGGACAACTTTATATAAATTGGATATTTTTGGTTATGGTGGTAGATTTAGTGATTGCTACTTAATGAAGTTGCGGTACCAGTTTTCTTTACTATCATGTTACGTGGGTTGACATGTTAATTTATGGCAAATCTGGAGAAAACTTTTGGGCTACGAAACTTGTGTACGGTAAACGCTTTTTACAAGCAACATACGTCATTTTAAACACTTACAACCATTTTACATTTTATTCTGTGCTGTGCTAAGAAAACCATTATGTATGTTGAGGTGTATTTGTAACTATTATGCACAAACACCTGACAATGCTGATATGGTATATGAGTATCAGAGAAAAAACTTGTTAAGTAAAATATGTTTTGATACAATTATTTGTCATCCAGCAAAATAAATGCACTGATATTTGGGACACTCTGTATAGAGTAATATTATTCTTACATCTTAATATCATCCCTAAAAACACTCCTCTGCGGTCACTGTTTATATTCTTAGGGTGGTGCAGTATTATTCTGTTTACATCACCAATTTAATTGTATAATATTACAAAACATATACAGCACTCAAATATTTGAACAGGATCACGTAATTATTTATTCAAATTCCATGTATTTGTTTGAGAATATGGCTACGATTTATTTGCGTTTAACCGATTTGTGTACTTTGGCTGCCTGTTATTTTCCAACGGAAGGGGTCCCTACACCATCGTCAAAAGATTCTAATATTTTTAAATTATGTCTCTACCGATCAACATACCGAGTGATAGGTATTTGTTACAGAAATTATTTTTAAGATTTGCGCCTTATTTCTTAAGAATTTTTGGAAAAAATTTTATGATTTTGCCTTTCTACACGTATTTTTAAAACATACGGTGTAGTGATCGGTAAATACTATAGCACGTAACTCTTTCAAATTCTTTAATGGTTAGTGCGTTTTAGTTACCAAAAACAATAATTAAACTATAGGTATATAATGTGTTATGTAACAGATTATTTTTAATGTATATTTCATAAGTCGTTATTATTAATACTTATTTGGTGACAAAATGTTTTTCTACTTATATAATATTGTTCACGCATTTTTTTCAAATGTGCTAACAATTAAGATTTTACTACCTTCAACCACTTTCTCTATCTAGTTTGTCTTTGCCTCATGTTACAAATTTTCTTACAAAAGATATACCTATAAGCAGTTTGCAAATATAAAACATATTATATCCTATTAATTTATATCTAGTCGTTCTAATACTTAATAGATATACAGGGTGTTTATTCTATTTTTGCCGTATGGATAATGGGGGAGATAATCACCAACTAACGCGTCAAGACTGTCTGTTCTCCCAAAGGAATGTTGTGTCTGCATGCATTTTATTTTTGGTTTGGTAAATTAGGTGATTAAGGCCAAAGGCATACACAATGGCATGTAGTTCCAAAATTACCCACGCTCAAATACAATTCCTGTACTCCACTACACACTAAGGTCTAAAAATAGGTCCTAGACTACTCCTTTTGAATGGAAATTAGGTGGAAATATGCCTGCGCTACTTTGCAATTAACTTATGTCAAATGGTATGCTCCTCAGACATTGTCGCTCGCATTCAAAGAGCAGCCAAACGGATTTAACACATTTACGCAGTTGAAGAAAATAATGTTACGTCTATTGAAAATAATAGAATATATTGAATAAGATACCGGTGTGAAACACATTAACAAATCCAGGTAGGACTATAATCGATAAAGTCGTGGTCATAGAAACAACAGAATATTGAGTAAAATTTCTTGAAATTATTTATATTACCTTTAACAATTTGAATATGAACTGTTGGCAACAATAAATTAAAACGGTATTACTCACTAATTGGCAATTAGGGAGTGTTGTAGGGGGTGGATAAAAATTTAAAGAAATGAATTGCTAATGGTTTTTATACAAAATATTAAAAATGGAAGACCAAATAAGTCCACCTTCTCGTTTCATTTATCAGCTTGTCATGGGTGGTGCAAAGCGAATAAACAAAATGATAAATGATAAAAACTTGGAAAATGTCATTTAAACTATAATGCATTTCATGGAGGGTGTAAGAAATAAGAAAATTAAAAAATTCCGTGTACTAATTTCATTTGTCAGCCCGTCACGGGTGGTGAAACGCAGTTGAAAAAAATGATAAATACTAAAAACTTAGGACATATAATTTGATGGTGTTTGAAATAAACAAATTAAGTCATTCCACATATTAGTTTTATTTGTTAGCCCGACACGGGTGGTGGAAGGGGGATGAAAAAATTTAATCCGTAGCTGCAACTCTTCCAGGCTATTTACAGGAGTACCATACACTAATGTCTTCAAACATCCCCAAACAAAGAAATCTAGAGGGTTCAGATCAGGCGATCTTGGAAGCCATAAAACAGGTTCGGTCCTTCCTACCGATCTATGTGGAAAAGTTTGGTGTAAATGCTCTCTAACGGCCATGGAAAAATGAGCTCGAGCACCATCATGCTGGAACCACATTGGTTGCCTCTGATTCAAAGGAATGTCTTCCAAAATATCATACAGTGTGTTCTGCAGAAAGTTGAGGTAAGCAGTGCCTGTTAATCGATGGTTCCAGCATGGTGGTGGTCCAGCTCATTTTTCCATGGCCGTTAGAGAGCATTTACACCAAACTTTTCCACATAGATGGGTAGGAAGGGCCGGACCTGCTTTATGGCTTCCAAGATCGCCTGATCTGTACCCTCTAGATTTCTTTGTTTGGGGATATTTGAAGACATTAGTGTATAGTACTCCTGTAAATAGCCTGGAATAGCTGCAGCTACGGATTAATCAAAAGTGTCAAGAAATCCAAACCAAGGAGGGTGTTTTCGAAAGAGTGCGAATATCGTTGAGACCAAGATGTCGCGCTTGCTTGGAAATGGACGGAGGGCACTTTGAACATCTTCTGTAACTCTGTTTTTTGTTAATTAAAAGCTTTCTTTGTTGGTTTATTCCTAATAATATAAAATGTTTGAAAAACGAATAGTGGTCCATATCTCCGCAACCGTTACTTTGCGGACCCATGTTTATTGAGACTTTTCTGCTTATTTTAGTTCATACTATTACCTCCTTAAATATTTTACACTATTTTTTAACACCCTGTATTTTTTTAAAAAAAGCTACTATCCAGAATGGCTTAATTTTCTTATTTCTAACACCTTCTATGAAATTTATTACAGTTCAAATCATATTTTCTAAGTTTTCAGTATTTATCGTTCTGTTCATCCCCTCTTCACCACCCGTGAAGAGCTGACAAATGAAACGATTAGGTGGATTCATTTGATCTTTTGTTCAATATTTTGTTCAAAATGATTAGCAATTAAAACGTATTTTCTTAATTTTTATGTTTCTTCATTTCTTTAAATTTGTTTCTACATTTCATCTATTACAACAATCGTTAGTTCCCAGTTAGTAAGTAATACAATTTTAATTTATTGTTGTCAACAGTACGTATTCAAATTGTTAACGGTAATAGTAATAATAGATACTAAACAATTTCAAGAAATTTGGCTTATTATTATATTATTGTCTTTATGAGCACGACTTTATCGATTATAGTCCTACCTAAATTTGTAGATGTGACTGATTTCACGCCAGTGAATAAGATAGAGTTTATTTGAATATTATTATCGAATTATTTCAAACTTTCTAATTTTGGTGTACGTACCAACAAAGTGGCAGTGTGGAAACGAATGTTTTCAGTATGAATTAGTTACGGTGTCCCAAGAGGCAGGTCGGTAGACGATATTTATGCTTTTGACAACATGACTGGACTGTATAATTTTTCGGTAACTGCCGGGCAGGTGGCAGTTAGGGATAATTTACAACGGCAAACAGGCAATAACTCAATTTTTTAAATTGTAACAGTTTGTATTCCCCCGGTGCTCTTCCCGTTTTAGTTCTTTGTGCGACTGTTTCCGTGTAGCGAGTACCATTTCGTCGTTTTTTGGAAAGTTATTTGTAGAACAGGATCAGAAACCTTAAATAATGTTTACTGTTATTATAAAAACGTAACAATGTAAAAGATTTGTACTATTTTTAATTTAATATTTTATTTTTTACAACTTCTATTCCTGTTAACAAATTTAAGGGTATGATAAATTTTGACCGTTGTATACAAGATATTTCAGAAAGGCTGACAGAACATTGAAATAAAAATTAGGTTTGCATAATAAACGTATGCCCTAGAGTGTCATTTTTGAGAACTCTTGCATTATTCTTGCGAAACTCCTGCATACAAATGAGAAAGTTGGAACTTTATTACGAATTTGGTAGTATTGGTGGTTACTCTCGGTCAGTTATGGTTCCGCTCGGATCTCACACGAAAGTATCGATATGGTCGATTAGTAGACGTAATAAAGTATAAAAATGGCCAGTTTTACATAATAAGTTAGAAATAATAAACGAAGTAGGTGAAACAGAATCGGATCTCTTTCAGTCAAGTGGCAGTGAATTTATAATCAGTTGTGCAATTCGAGCTATCAAGACTTGCCTTGTTTTGTGTGACCAAGACAAGACAAGACGATAAAGAACAAGCCCAGATTGTCATCACAAAATGAATCGCCGGCAAAGGGAAATAATATTGGGTTGATAGGCAAGGGGAAGTGAGTCAGCCGGAGGGAAGTTTTAGACACCAAGAGCATAGCGCAGCCACTTCTACTTCATGTTGCTTTAGGTTAGTGAAAAAAATGCTACTCATTGTTTAACAGAAAAGTATAATAAATATATTATATTTATGTAATTAATTAAATAAAAACCTCATATCACTACAGTTGCCATGTCAATTTATGTATGGTATACGGTTGACTTGACTGAAGCTCTTGAAACATCACAAAAACGAGTGTAGCAAGTGCTGTTGCTTCCAACAAAGGATTTCTTTGTCTCAGTTTGAATTTTTAGCCGCTTTGGAAATTTATTATTTATTATTTATAATGTCCTATATAAAACCACAATTGAATGAAATCCATCCATCATATTTCGATATTTGAAGACCGTTACAGATCGCGAATGTTTCGATGTTTTATTGTAACCATAAAGAGGGTATCGAGAATAATGATGGTAAAAATAAATACCTTTATATGCAGACCAAACATTTACTTAACAGTGCGCATTGTTTGTGTTTTGTATTACATCGAAAAAAACTATTTGTAAAGGAAATCACGGTTGAGCGGTTACGTTTAATTCTGATATTCTATAATAAATTTGTCATTCAGCTAACCAGAACCGATAATCGGCATTTTGCATTAAAATAAAGGATTTATGGTTATAACTAGAAATAATTATAAATTGAATAGATTTTGTCTTACAACATTATTATTTAATATTTTGTTAATTAATTAGTCACGAGTAAATGGAGAAATCCCTTGTTCTCTTTTTTTAATTAATTTTGACATTTTTTAATAACTTTACTGAACTTGCACCACACTGTCTTTGTTTCTGCATTAGTGCCGAATTAGGCACACTTAATTGCGATGCTTACTACTACATTAACTAGCTCATTGCTGATTAGATTCTAATTAATAACACATTAGATTAGCCATTGTCTCAATAATAAGGAACGAGGTTGAACAACAGAATCAAATTTAATTTAAAAAAATCTCCAGTGTCGACACTATCACCCTGCTACTTTAGTTAACATATATCTCACCTATACGCTTTGCTTTCTTAACAAAAGTCGCTTGTTCCTTCCCCCCTTAAGAAAATTAATAGAAAATTTTTAATTATTTCTAGGTCCTTGAAAAAATTACGATATAATATTTTACAATGCGGCTACAAAATGTATCACGTAGTACGTGTCTACATCTGGTGGTTACTGACTACTCCATGCTGGACCTGATTGGCCAAAACAGCAAGCTACCTACGATACTGTATGTACCTCTGAAAGTCCCCGACCTCTATCGCCTTTGGCGATGACGATATTTGCAAAAATGGAACTTTAGAAAGCAACTAATCCATTTATACCAATAACAAACAGCCAAGGTTATTTGTTAGCGGCGCCACTAGACGAACGAACTTATTAGCTCTCATCAGTATGCCATAGGTAACACAAGCTACGACTAATCATGCCCTGTTTGTGCCTGCTATACTCGATAGAGGTATAGGTACAGGTTTAGTAGTCGGTCTTACCTATGGAATACTGATGACAGCTAACAAGTTCAAAACCAGTATATTTCTAGTAGCGATGCTGACGAATAACTTTGATTTTGTTATAGGTTTTTCTTTTTCAGGTGTTCTTTTTCAGATTTAATTCTAAAGTACAGAAAAAAAAACAGAAAATCTTAAAATGTTTCTATCAATATGCATAAGATAAACAAAAGATAGTGTAGTAACCACTTTAAAGTCTATTTTGACACGATAACGTACAAAATCTAAATTTTGCTTATTCTAGTTTAATGGCAAAAAATGGCAAAATGAGAAAATAAGAAATATAGACACAATTTAAAAAAAAATTAAGCAAAATATTAAAAAGTGTACCTAGGCCATACACATACAGGTATCAGATACTATAATGTTCCATTTTCCGATAATATAAATAAATAATATCGAAAGTGCAGTGAAATATTTCGTGCCAATTATGATCTACTGAAAAGGTACGAATTATGGTAAAATGTCTCATCTGTAAAGTGTGTTTTAAGAGTTTATAAGTAGTTTAGGTACTTCAATAATGAAAAAATAAATAATAGAACTACTATTTACTACTATCATAGAAAAAAAGCGAAATAGGTTTTTTCTATTACTAACGATTTTTTAAGATTTATGTGTTTAGCTTAATCCAATAATGATAACAAATGAAAATCATACTATTACAACTATAGTAAAATATTTTCCTTTTTACTCAAAAAGTGAGAATTATTTAAAAAATTAAATAGTTTATGGTAGTTAATTTCGGTATCGGAAAGATAAATAAAAATATATCGAAAAGTCTAGTACAATTTTTAGTGCAAGTCCTACCATATTCAAATAATTTAATGTCATATATCTTTTAAGGCATTTTAAACATGAAAAACTTGTCAAACAGAGGCGCATAAAATATACAAATTCATTTCGATTAGAGCGCATTGTAATAACCGTTAAATTTTGATTCCCTCTCCGGCACAATCGACGGCAATTTATTAAAACGTAATAAAACGCATCCGGCGATCAACCCCAAACATTAAAATTCACGAAATTCAATTTAAAATCATGGAGTAAATGAACCGGACCGAAATCCCCGTTCACCGTACCGGAATGAGGGATGTCTCTGGTTGTCTGCCGCCTCTCCTGTGATTATGGCGGCGATACGCGGCAGACACCGTCGAAAAATCAAATTTCAAAGCCCCGGAGCATTAATTGCCCGGCTTATTATTACATATGCGCGGCCCGCTATGACCAACCGTGGGTTTGATATCAAAGGGTGTTTCGCCCTTGTAAAACCCCGTTTCTTACGCTTGGCCTGCCTCTATAGACACCCCGCTTAATGAGATTATTATATGGAAGGGTTCGGCTACAAAATGGCGACTTTAACCCTTTATTAATTCGTATAAATTCTAATACAAGCCGAGCCGGATGCCAGCAGGGCTCAATTTGCCTGCCCCCCGTTTCGCTCCGCGGTTTATTGGAACAAATAGGCGGTTTTTCATTAATTTGTGCCGTTTGAATCGACCTTTTGCGTCAAGACAAAAGGCAAGACCTATTTTATATAGAGTGGTTCAAGGTTTATGTGACAAATTTTACGGACACTCCTTCAAATAATTAAATATCGAAAATATAATTGTTGAATAATTTGCGTTTCAAGAAACATATCTCTGGTTTTTGGATAAAACCAATTACTTTCCAAAATCGAAAAATTCTGAGACAATTTTTCGTATTCATTTATGAGAGATGACTGTTATTTGTTGGCAATTGCATTTCAGTGGATTACCTGTTTAGAAAATTTAGAGAAAAAAGACGAAAAATTGTACTCTTTCTGACAAAACTATAAAAGCTATCGAGGATTTGTTGCTTCAGAATGGTCTATTATTGTGGTCGTGTCATGTACAGGCATAGAAATAAATAATTGTACATGTTATTTGTAATTAAAAATTAAGTGTGTCTTAAGTTCTTCTATCCTCCTATTCATTACGGTACTATTCTAAGTTTTGACAATATTAAATTATAAAATCAAGTATAAAAACTAAACTATAAAGTTCTGATGAAGAGAGTCAGGTTAACAAAAATTGGTATAGTTTTTCATTCGTAACATTATTCATCATAGTACAACATAAAATATTAGGTTGTAACTGTTGCTTCATCTAAAGAAGCCTCGTTTTTATCGATTTCTAAATATTGCTCCTAAAATGCGATCCTGTACATATAGTACTCGAAAGTTTGTGGTATTCCCTTTGCCAATGGATAAGCAATGATAGACAATGTTGTACAACAGAAATAATATAGCATATCTCTCTCCACCCATTGCCTATCAAATTGATACTACAAATCTCCGATATTGGGTTGCTTGGTGGGCAAAGGGAAATGTGTCGGCTGGAGAGAAACTTTAAGTGGGAAGTGGAGAGTGGACTGACTTATTTTTGGACAATGGTGGTGAAAGTCAGGAGGATGTGTACATCTAATAGACGTGTGCAGTCCCACATACTACACCGAATCTCCAAACTATATCTGTCCTATTTTGTTTGAAAGTGTTATTTCCTCTAACTGCATCAACACAAAAATTCACTATTTTCTTTATTATTGCAAATAAGACCAAGCATTTGAACAGTCCGAAACTATTAAAATATAAGTTTGGGACTACCGTAAAATCTATAAACTATTTGCATACTTAAATTATGTCGCTAAAATAGTCTGCTACCAATTAAAAAATAATAATAAAAGGAAATGAACATAAAACATCGATCAGGTGCTGAACGAATCCTTATTTAATTTTACGACAAAACTGTATCTTAATTAAGTGAAACAAGATGGCGATAAATTTATTTTAATAGATAGATTTTATGATAGATAACTAATCGATGTAACAAAAATGGTACAGCATATGTGCCGCAGTTGAAAAAATATTTAATGATTAGTCGACAAGCTGCATGTCAAACTTTGAATTAAATATTTTCAAGTTTCTCAGGTAGATTCGAAAAAAATTCAAGTGTATACTCTGTTCAGTTATGGCAAGAATTCAGACAACTTACATCATACGATCAAATGAATAATTAATCATATTTTCATATCAACCATGGCGTAAGTTGACTGAATTATTGCCGTAACTAGATCAGTTTCCACTTTTAAGGTTACCCTTTGCCAAATTTCATATAAAATTAGAAATATTTCTTATGAGACAAAAAAAACCTAGTAAAGATTTTAATAGTAATTGTGTACTTATTACTAGTGTTATATTGCAGGTCTATGCTAAGATTCGCCGTTCACATATAATAAAATGAAACACAAGGACATTTTAATGTATGGTAAACACAGTACTTTTTAGATTTCATAGTGAAGCTACTGACTGCAAGCAAATTTCAAACCTTGCTTTACAACATTACGAGAGATCGAGATCACTTGTCAATTTTAATCTTACTTGGAAAATTCCAGAATCTACGGAAATCGCGTCGACTTGGCAACTCCGCGACTACCCGAACATGACTGGTCGTCATACCGAAAGAGAGTCCGTCCTCCTCTTTTCTCACCTCGTCTAGATCGAGACAATGTGGGCGCAAGTCGAACCTGTTCGCATCATTAAGAGACACCAGTAAATCTGTCATTTTTATTAGATAAAGGCCGACTGTCGGGTTTGATAATCTCTTTATGTCAACATGCATGCAGGCTAGGAAAACATCAACAATAATTTTATTTGTAAATTATGCACAACGGCGACATGCTTTTTTCCCCGGGCAAATCACTTTCGCTAATGGAGAGAACGAGCCGAGGACGGGCAAGGTTGTGGCCCATAAATAAGCCATCCGATGGTACTAATTTATAAGAATGGCGGGATGGGAACGCTGGCACCGTCGCTGCCTATAGCGATTTATTCCACCTCAAAAATATTTATTGTTCCGCGCATAAATTTGGTAATTAAACCACATCTAAAAATTCTAGACGTGGTTTTGTAAAACAGAGTAAAAAACAGAAAAATGTTCATTTAATCAAATCTTGATTCAGCTAAATACATGTACACATGTACAGGAAAATATGTTTAAGCCATTAAATTGAGTGATCCCAGTCATATCTGCATTAAATTTGCTCCAGAAAGAAATCCGCTGGTGGTTTTTATTTACTGATACATTGTCAAGTTCTAATTTTGTTAAAGTATATACCTAGTTGAAAGTTTTTTATTTAGCATTTAGCAAAGCTGACTTAGTTTCAATATTCCTCAAGTACCTATATTAATACTTTATTGAAAGATAGAAAGATGAATTTGTTTTTAATAAGATTATATAATATATTCTTGATTTAACAATAAAATAAAAATTACTTGAAATCAATAAAACTACTATACTTGAGAGAGTTATGTTTGACTAAAAAATTATTTTGTTTTTTTTAGATATTATGAATTACTTCAGTCAACAATTGTTATCCTCAAAATAAATTTATGTTTCCTTTATTTGAGGTTTTAAGTGACTTGAAAGAAATACTGCAAATATTTTTAAAAATATATAATTTCGAGGAAATTAAATGATGAACACTGCATTGAGAAAAAATGGTAGCAACTGTCAAAGGCATCTATTAACAGCACACTAGATATATACAAATTTTAAGCTTGTTGGCTCTCCTCAGTGTGCCAAAGAAAACGAGGCAACCGACGACTTATCCGTCAGAGAGAACCTAAGTAGACGTAATGCAGCACACAACTTTAATACAATTTGTAGTAAATAACTAATAATGATCACCACAAATGTTTTATTTATATCATCTATAAATATTATTATTTTGTACTATAGCCTCATATTAAATTTTTCACTACGACCTTTATTACAAAATTCTAAAAATTTTATTTCGTGCAAATCTATAATTTAAGGAATAATTCTATTCTATAATTAACAATATTTTATTTATATTTTAATGAAATATTCTTTAAGTAAATCTTAAATTTATTGTCATTTAAGAAAGAAAAGTGTTGAATTAAGTATTAGAATGCTTGAATGTCAAAAATATGTAAGTATTAATAGTTATTTATGCAACAAGTGCAAAAAGTAAGCGTTTATTGCACGCTACGTGAGTATATTATTATACTTAAATAGAGATTAGATGTTTTCCCTGTACAAATAATGCTTTGAACTTAGCAGTAAAGCATAGGTATTTTCTATTTTGTAAACAGTGTATTATTTTATCTAAATCAACCATTCGAATTTTTTAGTTTTAACTTTTTGTATATACCTAAAATTAAAATGACTCTTATGGCATTCTGCCTATTTGGAATTTATTACTGAAAATTAGTGCACTTCTTTGTCGGGTATGCTATGAGAGCTTGCAACCGCGCCAGTTATTGGCAAGCATTGTGAAAACGACTGCAATACAAATTGCGGTAGGCATTGTTAGTTTTTCTAAACCGATATTGTGAATCTTTTTCGATACTTTCGTAAGTTGCGGTGACCGATCTAAACCGATGAAATAAAGCAATGCAAGTACTTATGCACAACGTATAGGTAAAAAAATGATCGGATTCCTCGATGGTCATTTACGTTTCTTAAATATCTCGGTTATCATTAGAATCCTTCTTGTCGTCAATATTAACGATATGTAAGGTAACCATCCCAGTTTTTGACCAAGCCTCAGTCTGTTTTATTTGACTTCAACTCCTGTTAATAAGAGTTGGATTCAAAATTAGGACCACGTATACACTTCTAATGACTTGTTACTATCTGCCTCACTAACTGTAGTATTCCACGGTATAAAATATTTTAGCATGTTTAATAAAATATGTTTAAAATATTCTAAAGTAAAATATATCAAGTCTTTGTCCTAAGATATTTAATATATTTTAAGCATATTTTTCTCCTGTTACCGCTGGTCCATTACTAGTACAAGAAACATGCCATTTACTAGGTCAATAACTAGTTCAGGCATAATTGCCCATTTATGGGACTTTTTAATAAAGTCTGTGAGTCTGTGTCATGTTTTGTACAAAATAATATACTAACTGGACCATACCATATTGAATACCATAACCATCATGACGACCCATATGTTTTTTATATTTTTAGCTTCAAAGAAATGCAAGAAAAAATCGTTGTCAATTTCTAGATCAGAAATAGGTCAATGAATAGTACGTAGAAATTGTATTTACAATCTTTTTATTTACTCTCTACTCAATGTTTATAGTAAGAACAATGCCTCCTACTGAGGCTGCAACATAAAGGTTTCCAACCTAATAAATATACTACTTTTAAAGAGGTGATTCGGTGAACTATTAAAAGGTTTGTTCCAGCAGCAGTTGGAAACGGTTCTGTCAGAACTATTCGACCAGTTAAGTTAACAACCAGATGCCAGTGAATTTAACGCAAGGGTATAGAACATGGGATGAGTTTCTATACAAAGCGACTCAAATTTACAAAATACCTAAAACAAAATTAATCTGCAAACCCATGGAGCGGAAAATGGGTCTAAAGCCATATTTATCAAATATTGAAGAAGGCTTGGTTGTTAACTAAGTTTTCCATGTTTCGAACAGGGTTTCCAAAGCTTGAACGAACATTTTCTAGATAGCAACCAAATATTAACCAAAGTGTTGAAAATAAACACGTTTCTTAAACTTTAGATCAAATAAACGTTAGTATGACTTGTTTTTAAAAAAAATCTAGAAATTAATCGCTCAGGGCGCAAAATTTAACCAGCGCTCGAACTAATACTTCCGATGAAGTAAACAATTTCCAGTCATCAAAAAGAGGGTCATAATGTGCTAAGAAAATATACCTATTTAAGCCTTGCTATTCATTTTTTAACTTATCGCATGTTAAAGATAACAGATTTTTGTACAGTACCTAATATCAAAGACCAGTTCAACTGTAGGTGCATTACTAAATCTTCCAAATAGCGCCTTGATCAAAAACTAGAGCGTTGTGTATTTGAAGTATAATATTATATTTTTTGCAATTGACATATTAGATATATCACAAAATTTTGTTTGCACATGAAACGTGAATGTGTAAACTAGTTGACACAATTTATTTTAATGTTAGGAAATGTATATCAATTGCTGTATATATAAATGAAATTGAGATTATCCCCTATAGCCACGTAAGAGGTACCGTTACCTCAACGTCTTTTTAGTTTTTTAGCGTATTAAGTTTTAAACAATTCAAATAACAATTTCTTCCAGCGTGACCAATAAATTATTGGTATTATTTTTACTAAGTAGCTCGCCTATGAACCTATAAGTTGGACCACCGGCTTGTTTGGAATACTTTCTGGACAAAAAACGCTTCCGAAAATATCTCATAGCATAACAGCGGCAAGGAGAGATAGATCAAAGCTGCCGCAGAACAATTATGAACGTCCATATATCCAGAAATTGACAACAAATTATGGTCCTTTGTGCGAGCCGATCGTCCATCATCAATTAAATAGCGTAGCCAGTTTTTCTAGAGTTGGAACATAAGCAGTTATGATTTGATGTACGCGTTACACTGATAGCTGTCGACGAGGCATCCTCTGGAAGTTTTTACCCGGCAGCTTGGCATTTTTGCAGGGTACCACCGTACTGCGAAATTCAGCCACCATTCCTCATTAACGCCACGGACGAAACGTTTTGAAGACCCGGTTCATAGCATACTTGACTAAAAAGTGAGTTACATAGGCGCCGAAATTTGAAAATTGCTACTTTGGTGGCATAATCCCTATATTATGTTAGCTTATTGCTGTGCTGAATAAAACTTTACACGTCTATTACTCCCAGCAGGTGATGGATATTTTATTGCTAATTTGTACCAACAATTGCAATTTTATAGTTTGTGCCGTCTTGCGTAGAGGTGATCAACAATTTGTTTACAATTGCGGCTAAAGATTAGAAAGCTTTAAAACTGTCAGGGATGTTGTGTTTTATTAGTGCGATTCTTTGTATATATACACAGGGTGAGCCAGAAAGAATGGGTCAACACTAAGCTGGAGATACTACGCTCATCATGACTTATACGAATATCGCTGGTTTAACAAATACTATACAATGTTCAATGTTTTGTTATGAAATATTTCAATAACTGAGAAAGTTTTGGTAGCATTATTCTGAATAGTGGTAGTGCTGGGTTTTTTGGTGTGAGAATTACCAATTTGAAGCTTATTTTGACGATAAATAGATAAATCAAAATATTTAAAGCTATGCTTAAAACATGTATTTTGTGGTGATTTTCTTAGTAGGGTTGTGTCAAATTTTCATGTAAATAAATATTACTGTTTTTTGGGTGCGTGTGATTTATTACTTTTGCAATTATTGAGAAATTTCAGAGTAAAATTTAAACCTTAAACACTCTGTATTTCTTAAACCAGCGAATAACGCATGATGGGCTCAAACATAATATTACGCTGTCTAATATCTCCAGTTTCGTGTTGACCCATTCTTTCTGACTCACCCTGTATAAATATATATATATATATATTTAAGTGAGGGTATTTTAGCATTTTTTTATCAAAGGCATTATTTTAACTTTAGTGTAAAACAAATTCTTGCAGTGCATATATATCGCGAATTTCTAGTATGCTCGTAACCTCGTAACCTTTCAGATTCAGATATATTGGTTCGGTTTAAGATATCTGTAACAGATATCTTGGACTACTGAAGAAGGTGAGGTTTTTTTAAGGTCGCCGTATTTCTCGGCGTAAAATGACTAAATTTGTGGTGTTTTTAGGTACTGAAATCTCAAAAAATAAAACACGTAGAGTAAAAGTAATATCAAATATAAAATTATTGATCTTTTGTTTATACACTTTTACTATTTAAAATCTCCTCAAATAATATAATAACTTTTAAAATGCATTTGTATGGCACACATTATTTCGCTATTTTAATCCTACATTTTAACAATTATTTTCACATACTTACAGACAAAAGTGAACAATCTTATATGGAAAACTATGTAAGCTTATGTTATAACAATGTTTACATCTATAGTTGAATTTAAAGAAACACGTATTTTGAAAGATTTCAGTACCTAAAAGTTCGTTGGACAGATCGCTTTCTGGCGTTATATATTGATTTTACTTCGGCACCTTTGAATATTCGCAGGTGGCATGAGAACATTCTTGCTATTTGCTAAACTTATATTATTCAGTTCTTAAATATCTAAAATTACTTGTATGTGTAGAAAACACTATTTCAAGAATACGGCGCCCATAAGGCGGGGTACATAATTTTGTGTGGAGTAGAACGTGAGCAGACCCAAGTTGTCAAAAACCTGTATTTACAGACGTCTGTTTTATTTCAACCACCCCATGAAGTATCTATTTTACTAAATGGATAAAATTGGTAGTATAATGTGTAAAAACATCATTAAATAATTCACAACACAACCGATTTATAACAGCACAAGCTATACAATTGAAACCAGTGATACAAATTTGCAGCAAAATACCCACCCCATGTTTTTAGCGGTCGCTGAAGTTGGCTTGCCAGGGTAATATATGTCTTCATTCTAACTATTGTCCTACTCGGCCTGATGGCGTCGTTGGACAATTTCACGTCGCGTGAAATAAACACTTTTTGTACTTGTTGCATAAATAACTATTATACGTCTATAGTTTGTAAAAAAACGCTGGGAGATCTCTATTCCCCTTGAAGCTTTGCTGGGGAGGGGGGGGGGCCAAGCGCCCCCTTTGACCTCGTTAAATCCGCGCTTATGTTGTTACGAAGGTGATCTCATAATTCCTGGAGTAAAGAAATCAAATAAAATTGTTAGATTTTGTGAAATATTCCGGCTTTTCTTTACTAGTTAATACAGTTTTAGTTCAACAAAAATTATAAATTACAAATCATAAAAACAATATATTATATATTTATATTATTTTCAAAAAAGCAATCGCCTCTAAAACGCTATGATGCAGCAGTATTTTCGCTTTCTTGATGCGGCCGTTTTTTCTGTTAGTCAGCACTTTTCAAGAGGAACTACTCTTTGTTGCTGATGAAAGCGAAACGCTTAAAAACAAGCACCTGTGTGTTTAAGATTAATTTACTGCCAATTTCAGGAATTCTTAAAACACTGTGAATTTATTCATTATTTTTTACATAAAAAGATTATGGTGAAGTATTATTTATATTCAGTTTAAAACATTACAATAAATTGACTATGTACAACAAGACTTGGAAAACACAGTGAAACACTTAAATCTGTAATGTGAGTAACATAATATAAATAATATACGTAGATTTAATTTTTAATTTTTTTTATGCATGTTATGCACACTTTGTTGTTTGTTACATTTCTCGTTCTTTCACCATATTTTGTTATTTTATTATTCATTATATAAAGACATTTTGTTTATATAATTTTAATACTTTTGCTTTTAAATTGTGGCATATAATAATTGTTAGTGTGTGTGTAATTGGGTTTTCTTTTTTCATGTTTATATAGATATTGTTGTATTCATTTTATTGTAATGTTTTAAACACATTTTTTTAATACTTTTAATGTTAAGTTGTTATTTATGAATTGTGATGTAATTACGAATTTATTAAATTTTATAGCGTCCTGAGGATGTCACGATAAGTGACGAAACGTCGGCAATTTGGTGTTTTCTTTGAAATTTGGTCTCTAATTTCCCACTATCGACAACAAACTGAACAAAAATAAGGCAGCTAATATCATTAGTTAGATTATTTATATATGTATCAACAACTATAAATAAACAGTGTGTATGTTTGTACTATTTATATAATTTATCAAATAAACGGATATCGTTGCATTAAAACTGTCCTCCATGAGAAATATTTCAATCTATATATATTTAATTGAAAAAGCTTGCTCAGTACGGCTCCTAAACTTACGGATATGGAACAGATTAACAACTATAAGGGGCATAAGGAAACAGACGTCTTTCAAATACCTGCATAGAAAGTGTGTTTAAACACAGAAAAGAATTTAATCTATTTTAACAAATATCATACACATAAAGCTCTCTCATGGCAATAAAAACCGTTTCCCAATGAGACATACTACAGTTTTAATTGGCCTCTTAATTTTACAAACAAGTCGAGTTGCTTAATGAACATTTTATTTTTCAATTTGTTGTGTTTATGTACGCGTTTATTTTGTTGTTTAAATAAACAAATTTCAAAACGCATCCTCGACAAACTGCGAGTTCAATACCCGAAAATTTAAATGCCATAATTTCGGTTCTGCTCAACACCGTCAAGACTGTGTGAATGAACAGATCAAATTTAGCGTTGTAGGTTTCTGAGATTATACATTGAGAAAACAGTTCTAGTGTAAGTTACTACTTGACGGCTCTGCCCTGTTAACTAAATGTTGTGCGATGCACATATTGATTATTTTGTTCTCATAACTAATATTAAAAACTAAAGAAGCCATTGTTTTTTCACCTTTTCTGAATTTTTACGAGAAGGATGGTTGGAGTAGTAAGTCTTAGTGACTTATTTGTTTTTCTATGAAACAAGTCTTAAAATATTTAAAATGTTGCGCTGCTTGACTGTGGAATGTAGTGTATCCATCAGGTATGAAGATTACAAATTGGAATCATTTTTTATTTCAGTGTAGGCGGCTATTGTTTCTGTGCCGTTTAGCGGTGTGGTTCTAGTTATGCAACAAATCGATTAAAGTAGCCCGGGGCAGGCAAAAAACCGTTCCACTTTGTAAATAAAGGCGAAATCTGAACTATCGGCTACCGGCATTACCAAAAAACGGACGTGAAGCCGTGCGTTCATTTAATTGTTTTTTGGGCAGCCACCTACCTGCATGGTCCCGCGACGGTCTCCGAATCAAAATGGAGAAAGAAACGAACGCTGAAGAAAGCCGCACAGCGCGTTTGAAAAGAAAAAATAATTATTTCAATTTCTGTTTTCTGGTGGGTCCTTACTCAGAAGATTTTGCATTTCAACTTAAGAATCTTGAGCATACCGAGTGCCGCATCTTTAATGCAGTTATTAAAATTCCAGATTCCTGACAGCAAATGAAGTAAAATAATATAAATCCTCATAGGTCTGTTATGAGGTTTGATTATTAAAAATATTTTATAAAAATTCCAGAAATGTCAGTTAGTTAGTGTAGCTGTTAGTACATAGTTCGATTCGCTATCGTTAAATGATATTTGACAATATTTTGAACCCTTTGTAAACTATAATGTCTCCTCAGTATATGAGTTTAATTTTCTTGCTTTTCCATTGAGGTTTTAGTTATGTGAAGAGTTTCTGTAAGTTCAGTGCAGAAATGTAATCTTTATCAGGTAACACTGGTATTAAATCTGTGAATAAAATTCGGTGTTATGTTATTGTGTTTATGGATTTGCATTGTGTTGTGTTTGTTTCGCTATTTTGATTTGAATAAAGTTTGCTACAGACTATGCGTGTATACGCGATTTATAATAAGCGATGTATGGTTTGTGAGAAATTCGTGAATAGTGTGTAGAGTTTTGTTAGTTAAAAGTCCATTAATAAAAATCCTACACATTATGCACAAATTCCATACAAATCTCGCTTCACGAATCGCAAATTCACGCCATAGTCTGTAGCAAGCATAAGAGAAGAGTGTATAATAGTGTTATTGTAAATTACATTCAGTAAATAATAAGAAATAAGGTGTTATATGTTCGCCTAAATTGCTTTCTCTTTTTACCTCTGCGTTAGTGGATATCATTTTTAACATTTTCTATAAAAACGTTAAATTTATACCTAATTTTGTTTGAAGAAATTCAACTTATCATAATGTTAAAAAAAATTTTTCAGCTCAGGTTTCTTGACAAAATGTGAATAAAAGACTTTTTGATATAATAGTTTTATTATTTTTTCTGCATTAAAGACACCACGCTCTGTATATTTTTCTTTAGAACAAAATATGCAGTATTAAGAAATATTATATTTAGCATATGAGTGGCCTAAATTCGATCAACTGAGATGCGGCGGAAGCAAATTCTACTCAAATTTTATTTAATTTTTCGAACTAAATTTCAAGTACAAAACAGCAACAACTATTGATACATAGTATTAATGTTGATACATTTTATTCGCTCCGTTTATTAGACACAATTGAGAGCTCCCAATTTTTTTCATTTTTCTTAAATAACTTGTTCGCAGAGAACTGATGTTTTGGTTGCAAAAATATTATATTGACCATGCTTATTAATATTTCGTCAATAGTATAAGTAAATTGTAGCAATTGCTTAACTATAATTAGAATTTCTATTGCGTTTTATTTCTTCAAAGATTTCTGAAGCATAAAATCAAAAAAGTTTAATTAGCAGATATTTGTTTTGCATTGTTTACAAAAAAATTATAAAAGTCGTGGTAAAGCTATATTTGTTAATGGCAACTAAAACTATATTTTTTACTCGCAATATTCCATTCTAATTACATTGTATTATTTAGACTAGTGCAACTTTTTAAATTTTATAATTGCTTAATTAATACCTAATAAACAATTCATTTTTTAGTAGGCATCTACACTAGGCAACTAAGCAAAATATCTACTATTCTTAAAACAAAGGCAGGTAGTTGTTAACAAACTGGATTTTTTTGTGACATTGACTTAAACTTGACAGTCACTTTTTTAACAATTATGGAATTATAATGGTATTAAAAAAAAATACTGGAGAAAATTGCAGCGAAGCGTTTTCTGTCACATTTATTATACTTCCTGCAAAAAAACCGTTTTTATCGGAGTACTTTATATATAATGCATTTTTTCAATTAGCAATTATAAAAATACAATTTTATGGTTTGTGCTCGCTTAGAATATTGCGGAAAAAATGTGGAATCACTGCAAAAACTTATAAAGAAATTAGTAAGTAACAACGTTGCAAAATGTTTCAATGTTATCGAAATAGTGGTGATTGTTTTGCAAGGATTAACAAGGATTTAAACGAACTGATTTAACAAATACGATGAACCGCAATATTTGCTTTCACGTAAAAAATTGCGTTTTATAATAACCGCTCTCTTAATTGGATTGGTTTACATGCTTCAAGCACCGGTTTTTTCATCGATAGCGAAATTTTTATTTGCAAATTGCTTTGGATATGTACATCTAACGACTGTTCTCCTTACAGAAAAGCAAATTTTATAACAATTGAGCTTCATCCAACATTGCAATATCACTAGACAGAGTAAGTTATCATAAAGTTGAGTAAGTCACTATTTGGGAACCATTTTGTAATATTTTTTTAACTCTTATAGAAAATGGATTAACAGTAAACAAAATTGGCAGAGGTAATTCTCTCTAGCATTACTTAATTGCACATAAAAAAAATATTCTAAACTTTCAAGTTATTTTTTTCTGACATTGAATATATAATTTAATTTTCCGTGTAATCTGGCAAATACAAATGTTTTGTATTACTCGCACTCATATTTATTTACAATTATAGAATTCGTTATCAAAGTGGACAGGTTATTAAAAAGCAGATAGTTTGTGATACGTTAATAACAACCACATATTGCTTAGTATAATTTAATAATTAAAATGCTTAAGCTAAAAGCTTCTGCGTGTAATATAAACTTAGTACATTATAATTTTTTAAGCATGTAGGTCGTAACTACTCCAGAATATTCAAGTACGTGTTGTTCCTACGTACATATCAATAAGAATATCTAAATGTCTGATACAATACGTTGGAAAATGTGACTTAATACAAATATAGTTTTGTTATATAAAATTAATTGGTTCGCTGTTGTATAAAAGACTGGATATCAATAAAACTGAATTATTTTTAATAAGTATATAATTTATTGGTATAATTTACAGACTTCAATCTCTTCCAATCTCTACCTTCTCAATTGATTAACTGAAAGTACCGACACTGAAAGGGAAGACATTCTGTAATTGTTATAAATATAATTATATGTAAAAGTAAAGACATCAATAATTAAAGTAGAATTTATAATTTAAAATATTGTGCTATAGTTTCTAAATGTTAATATTTTGTAAATGAATACAGATTGTATTGCCCAAATTAAACCGGATTTTATTTAATTTTGCTACCTCTAAAATAAATTTGATAAATTTGTCACCCGTATGGGCGCCGTATTCTTTAAATAGTATGTTCTACAAATACAAGTCATTTTAGACATTTGGGAACAGAATAATATAAAACTTAGCAAATAACAGGAATTTTATCTCATGCCAAATGCGAATATTCAAAGGTGCGGAAGTAAAACGAATATATAACAGCAGAAAGCGGTCTAACCAACGAATTTTTAGGTACAAAAATCTTTCAAAACACGTATTTTTATAAATTCAACTGTAGATGTAAATATTCGTATAACACAAACTTACATAGTGCTGCATATAAGATTGTTCACTTTTGTTCATACGTATGTAAAAATAATTGTTAAATTGTGGGGTAATAAAAATAATATGTGTATTGCAAATGTATTTATAAAGTTATTATCTCAGTTATTATATTATTCCAGGAGGATTTAAATAGTAAACGTGGATAAACAAAACATCAATAACTATATTTTTTATATTACTTTTGTTCTAAGTGTTATTTTTCGAGATTTCTGTACCTAAAAACACCACAAATTTGATAATTGTACGACAAGAAATACAGCGACCTTAAACATAATGCATGGCAAATTCTGCAAACATTTTTCATAACACTGTTTCGTGTATTAGAAAAGAATTTCACTATATGCGTCGATGTACATACGCGTATTTTTCTATTTTCTTGAAGGTACGTATTTCTATTTACTATTGTGTCGAGTGGAATATATAAATAAATGAATTAAGTTCCACTTTGTTATAATTTTGGTCGGAAAGTGTTAAATGAGATAACAATTAGTGAAATATAGGTAAGAGACATGAAATATGCTTTAATAACAAAAAAAAACAACAATTTTTGCAAAGAATGCATGCAATGCATTTTTCTCAGTGCAGAGAATGTATCGAGAAATCATTCATTTTAAAAACCATTCCCTAATTCTTGTGGTAGATTAGAGATTTGTTTATTTAATTATTTTCATTTTCTAGCAGTTGGAACATGGAAAACACAACAAGAAAATTTTAAAAAATTAAACGTATTTTATAAAGAGGATAAACTATTTAAATCTAAAACCTTCAATTAAGAATTTAGTTGCAATTTAAAATTTGAAAATTATTTTGCAGGACTTATACTTTAATAATGTAAAATAAAAAAAATCGCATTCTTTGAATAAATAATTTGTACTCAAAATTGTTATTATTGCATTATACAGGGTGTCCGGAATATGAGTGCCGTAATTGTAAGGGTTTATGTATCTGACCAAAAGCAACAAAAAACTCATGAAAAAACCGTCTAAAACGAATACTTTGTCTACAAATACATATAAAAAAATATAAATATAACTGCAATAATATGCAAAATTATGTTACAAAATTACAAACTAATGTACAATGAAGATTAAGTAAAAGCGCGTGTAACGTAATATGTTCGTAATTTCACTGTATTAATTAAGTAAACAATTGAAGTTTCCAAGAAACTCGTTGAATCTGTAATGTACTTGAAAGGTTCGACAACGTTGCAGTGTCAGGATGCTGCTAATAATCTAAAAGTAATATTGGTCATAGTGGTGCATATATCTAATGCGTTTCATTTTTCTCTAGTTTTTCATTGATGTGTGTGTGTACATAAACAAAAAAGAAACAATTTATACTGACAGCAAATCTAGGAAAACTCTGGTTACTTTTGTACGGTAAACGCTTCTTGCAAGTCATTTTAAACACTGGAACTATTATTATGGGTGGTGAAAAGATCTCTAAGAAAATCATTCACAGGAAAATTCCTACACATAGGTATGTTTTCTATCCTAAGATAGTATGTGACCGACGTTGTCATATTATCAAGACCTGTTTGCTGTGATAATTATGTTACCGTTGGTCAGAGAAAAAAAATGTGTTAAGTCAAATATGTATTGTTTAGTACCTACAACTTATCATATGGCCAAATTAAGGCACTCATATTCGGGGCACCCTATATATAGCTTTTATATAAATTATATATATGAAGATAAATTAAATAGTATTCGTTTATGGTTTGTAAATTCAGATTTACTAACAAAAATAGAAACAGTTTTTGTAAAATTACCTTGAACAGCAGCTATGTTTCTTAGTGTAGATTCGTCGGTGCAAAAATTACAAAAGAACTTTATATTGTTTACAGTAGATGTTTATTATAATAAAATATAATTGTTTTATATTACACTTTTGTTTCAATTTGAAAAAAAAAATCACTGATACCATTTGACCGATTCGAAAAAAAATTTCACATATTTTTTATTTTAATAATTCAGACTAATGGGATTCGTAATTGCGGGTACGAAATATGACAACAAACCTGGGATTTTCGAGCCAGTATAACGGGCCCATTGTCGGGCCGGCGCGTTTGAAGTGGGGGAATTTGAATTTTCCAAATACCGAGCAGTCCGCGACGCGAATAAACTCCGAGAAATTGCCGCAATAAGAACAAATTACGCTCAATTTATAGGCCGATAATATTTATAATTTACTCGAGAAAAAGTGGATGTCGGCAATGGGGATATGGGCAGCGTTTAGTCGGAGTCCGTCGGAAGTCATAACAGTCATATTATTCAATTATTGGGGCTTTATTGCAGTGCTTATTTTTAATGTTTCCGTCGCAATGCGGCATCATTGTCGAATCACGATCCGCACCAGATAAAATAAAGAAAATTACCGTAAACTACACCGAGACAACTGATTTAATGAAAAATATGGTTAGGTGTGTTGCACTTACTATACTAATAATTGCAATAGGTTTGTTTTGCAGCCGTTGGAAACGGTTGTAAACTATCAGAAATATTCAACCAGTTAAGTTGAGAACCCGGTAGCATTGAATTTAACGCAATAAATAGTTGGACGAACATTTCTGATAGTTTCAAACCGTTTCCAACTGCTGCAAAAACAAAACTATTGACACAAAGAATCAGAGTATTATTTCAAATTTATTCCAATACGCTCAGTAGCAAGTTTATTATTACAATATTTAATAATAATAATAATAATCGTCTTTATTCATTCCATACTAAAATTTTTAAGCACACATTTTAAAAATAGAAATGAAAGATGAAGTTCAGCTAATGCTGCTTTTCAACTTAACCTAAAGATGTTATATAAAAATATTCGCGAGTACTACTAAGTATTATTCTGCCTAGGTTTCCTATTTAAGAAATGTTAATATCAAAAGAGCAGCAAAAGATATGATAAAAAAAGTGAAAACGCAATTTAAAATGAAAAAGAAAAGTAATTAAAAATGTAAGTCCTCCGCAAGTGGTTTTAACCTTTTCTTAAAATTAACTAATGCTAAATTTTTCTTATCTTGTTCATATTTAACTTAATAATATTTGTTGTTTTATTGACTTTTCCTCGTGTCCATTAGTTTTAGTAACAAAGTTTCAGTTTTATATATTCGTAATAAAAATTAAAAATAAAACATGTTTCAATTGAAAAATTGAACAATATCAATAAATGTAATATAACAGTAAATATTAACTAATTTGTACGTATTCAAAAAAAAAAAGATTTAGGGACATTGCATTATTTTGTATGTTTAAAATAAACATTTATAATGTGACATTAATTTTATAAAAACACCGAATATTTCAAATAAAAATAAATTATCAGTGGCTTCCAAATGTTTTCGTAAACCTACATGGTCAAGTAATAACATTAAATTGCTTATTATATGCAATATTCTAAAATAGGTAGGTACCTAATTTTGCTCTATTTACTTATCTATACAGGGTATCCCAGGCTTTTTATTCATAACATCGGAAAAGGTAGACTATGAGAAAATAATAAGAGTTATCGTATAACATTTTTCTCTAAAACATTACATTTTCAATAGACAGTGTTAAATTTTAAAAAATCATCTAATATTTTCCATTATTTAGTACACAAAATATATATATTATGTGTGTGTATTAACTAGTGATAACAGTAAAAGGCAAATATCTTTCTCTGAAAAATATTTTTCTGACGAAGCTAGGTTGTGGCAAAATTATGGGGTTTTATTAGCTTATAAGCCCAATGGTGACAAACATTTTCACTATACGGTAGGTATCAATTTGACTTTATCAGCAAAATCCTTTTTTTTTAAACTCGTTTTCTACCTAATCATTGTTATGTTATCTAAATTGGAACATATTTATTGTTTAAACTTGGTATAGGTATAGTAATTATCGTAATAAATGGTTAACGTATTTGTCTTTCTTACATTTCTTCTTTCATATATTCTATTCTTCACGTAAATTATAAACGAAAAATAGTTATAAATAATTATATAAAGGAATTAACAAGTCTTTAATCCACGAGACAAAATTGACACTTGAGGCGTTACATTTTTTCGAGAAGATTAGAAGCTGGTTAATTTCCCGAATATAATTCAACGTTTTAAAGAATATTAATTGTCAGCTGAAGGAAAGTCTTGGAATGCTATAAAATCGAAGCATGGCATTATGAATTCTAATCCACTAGTGTGTTAAAAGGCCTTTTTCAATCCACGGAAAACAGATGTATTAAACCTTCTTTATATAGTGGTCGTTGATAAACGTATTTGAAAAACGCCCTATGAGTTCAAGTTTGCTGATACTTTGTAAAAATGATATAAATGCATCTATGTTTAGTTTCGAAATAGAGCTTTATCATTGTGATTGAGAATTTGCCCAATTATGAACCACAAACCTGTGCCTCAATCCCAACGAACAAGAAGAACTTCGAACGATTCTCTTCTGGATTTTGAAATCCTTTCCAAACGCATCCCTTATTACCCAATAAATAAAGCGGTCGCCTCACAATTTGCTTTGGATTTTGGGTGAGCATTAATTTCGTTATTTATTTCGAAACGCGTTTCTGAATGACAGTAATGCTCCGGAGGAAAAATCGTCCAGATGGTCGCGCGGTGAGATGGTGTAAGGCGAGCCTTATCGTAGATCTGGGTGTTAAGTTACAGTTTGTTATTTTTTTAATCCCGCGGTGTCCCAAACACAAATTTACTTTATTGTAAGGCACAACAATTTTCACTTTACCAGCCAAGGCAATTTACAAAAAGATACGTGACAGTAAACCAGCAAAAATTTAACTATACCGTAATTTATTACACGTTTTTGTAAGTCAAAATATTCCTTTTCGCAGAATATTTGCATAACAATAATCGTATTTATTATTAACTATTATTATTTATATATTCGTAGATATGCATTTTCTGTTTAAAACTGTTGTAAAATCATAAGATAAAGCAATAATTGCCTTGTATTAAAAATCGTACCTATCTACCTTTAATTTCACTTCCCATTCCTTGTAATTAAAGGAATTTATCATTGGTTTATTATAATTCATTTTTTTCTTGGATTGTTTATTGCGACCTTAGTAATGAAAGGATAAATATTGAACAATAAGGATTTTCTCGGTTTGTTTTATAGTATCAGTCAGTACTGTAGTTTTCTATCGAATCACTTTGCTTATTATACCTTTAGAAATCAATTTATTTTATTCTTGATTCAATTTTGCCTCAACTTTCAAATTCACGAAATAATAGGTAATATCTACGAGCTCAAATTCCCAAAAGAAACTATTTTATGTTAATACAAACACAATATCATCTTAATCTCTTAAAGAACTAGCTTCATGATATTAATTATTGTTACATCCTCAGACTACAGAACATATAGAATATATTTACAAGATTCGTCAAATTTTTGTATATATACCTAATATGTATAGCCCACATCTCCTAAATAACTAGAAATATGTATCTTTTAAATTATATATTATTATGACACCTAAGTTGAATTCTAGATATGTTTTAAAACGTTTACTGACTTTGAGTTTGCATTATTGTCAATAACTACAAAGTTAGCAGAACATATATAATATATTAAGATCTGTCAAATTTTTGTATATATACCTAATATACAATAGTTCTCATCTTGTCAATAACTAGAAATATGTCTCTTTTAAATTATATTGTCAGTAACAGTTTAGTATAATAGGTTACTAGAAATATTATGACACCTAGGTTGTGTTCTAGATGTTTTAAAAGTTTACTGAGTTTGAGTTTACATTATTACCTAGTATTTTCTGAATATATTCGTTAAAGTCTTAATCTGTATGGTATAGCACGAAATAATCGAATGCATTTTAATATGACTATTTTTCTGGAATTGCGACCAATGTAAACAAACCATTTTTGAATAAAAATGATTCAGTAATTTTTAAATAGTCTACATCAGCAATAACATCTAGTCTAATACTAGCAGCTAATTATAGTATTAGGTATAATTCATTTGTGAGTATACAGTATGGATAAATTGACTTATCCCAAGATGTGACAGAAGTAACTGAAGCAAGTTCCAGATCTATTCATTAACAGTTTTATGTTCATGCCTTTTTGGCAGATGACTACAAATTTTGATTGTCATGATCGACTATGCACTTTTTTATTGGATTCATAATAAAGAGATGTTGGTATAGTCAATAACATGTCTATTGTTCCATGCAGGAGGCTGTCATGTTTCTCGGTATTCGAATCGCATTTGCGAGGAAGTTAATTTCAAAGCAAGAACCTCACTACTGGTCGTCATCTACCGAGCCCAACTGGTCAGTTATCGAGCATCTCCACCGCAACATATTAAATTATATCTTCTCCTGCGATAAATCCCATTTTAATCGTGAGCATAACTCTATTTTATCACAGCCGCGGTCACGAAGGAGATGGTAAGTCGGATGACTTACCAATGACTGTTCCTGCGGCGGCAGGAAAGACCCCGGCAGCTCCTGCGGGCGAGTCCTCGTCCTCCAGGACGCGAATAGGCCTGGCTTGCTTCCTCCTGGACATAATCACAGCACAAGTCACTGGCACAGTTCGGGGGGCACTCAACTGGCAGCCGCACTCATGTTATCAGTTGTTGCGGTCGGTGCGATTGGTACGTACGGTCTCGTCGGCGTCGCGGTGCCTTCTAACGCAGCGCCGAGTCGAGGAGGGGGCTTAGATAAGGGCGGCGCGTCCACGACGCCCTCGGCCTGGCTCGGACGCTATCGGGCGGCGCTCGCGTACAGCAATTTTCGCGAATGATAACGACACTCTCGACAGATGCACTCCGGAAGGTGGAATTGTCGTCCACGGCCTCCCCAGGTGCGTAGGGCGACGCTGTGACAACTGACGAGCGGGTAGCCGACTCTGCGATCGGCATTTGACTAAGTGACTATCTCGGGCGGCCCAGCAAGCGCCGCCTTCTGAGTTTACCTGTGCTGGAGAGGGGTAGAGCGCTCATTCAGATCATCCCGCGTCGCTGCCAGCGATTCATAAATCACCGGCGATATTTTTCGCTCTCGTTGGGCTGTGTCCGGCAATCATGAAAATGACTAGTTTGTCGGAAGTCCACGAAAACGACCCCGAAAGAAGAACAAACAGAAAGAAACAGCCGTAAAGCCGTATCAGTTATCATAAAACAAACCGTCTCTTGATCAAACGAATAATTGAAATTGAGCATTTTTTAAACATTTTTCAATAAAACACAGACGGTGTTGTGAATTTTCTTGGATTTTGTGACATTTTAGAAGCGTAACGTTCATAAAAATGAAGTCGTTTGCAACACGTCCAAAATGTTGAATTATTTTATGAAAATAGACGTTCAGTGATAAATGTTTTTAGAAAATTACGTTATATTAAGAATTCGTATAATCGTTCATTTGAAATCAGTACTAATCGAATTGTTAAATCATTTCATTGTTCATTTCAAAAAACTGTTTCTAAGGGGTCTTTGAAATTGACCATTTTTAAATATTATTTCGGTAAAACACAGACGATGTTGTGAATTTGCTTGGACCTTATGACACGTTCAAATTGTTGAAATATTTTATGAAAAAAGACATTAAGTGTTAACTGTTTTAAAAAAATTGCGTTATACTTACGGTTTCTATAATCATCTGTTTGAAAGTATTATCAATCGAATTGTTCATTTCAAGAAACTGTTTAGTTGGAAAATAAAAGAAGAGAAAACTTTAGTTATAGTGTTCTTCACAGGAACATATTGATTTGGTCGTGAAATTTCAGAAAACACAGAAATGTTAGTTGACGTTCGTAACAAGTGAGACGGATGTAGCTCTAAAGGTATATAAAGCCCAAATAACACATATACTAAAGTCATCATTGGATCATTCGAAACAGCGTGCATTATCAATAATTGGATCGAAGAACAATCTGATGATTTTTCTCAATGAAATTATCATCAAAGCATATTAAACATCTGATGAGTGGTAATATCGTGAGATGTTAACTGAGTTTTTGAGTTTTAAACTAATGAATATAGATCTGAATGACATTTGCTTTCAACACGATGGCGTTTCGTCTCACATTACAAATAGCATAACTATTATTGAGAGGATATCTCCTAGATGTGTAATTTCAAGACACTATGAAAGTGACTGCCACCTAAATAGTATGAATTGATACTATTAAACTTCTTTTTTTTAAGATTACAAATCCATCAATTCCTGAACTGAAGGACAAAATTATTCGCGTTGTTGATGACATAAAGAAACAGTTATGCCAACAACTCAATGACAATTTAACAAAGTTTTTATTACAGAATAGCTCAATTTAAACATTCGCTGAATATTAAGTATACAACTCTGAAACTAGTACTGGTAATCATCTCAGACAACTTTTGAAACAGTTATTTACTAGTCCTAAAATTTGGACGAAATATTATTTCTACTTTACATACACATACAATAGTAGTTATCAAAGAAAATATGTCTATAGCTCCGCAATGCAAAATTGTAACACTTTTTTAAGTATTGGTTTGTATTATTGTAGCAATGCCTACCTACCTCCATAAAAGTTTTTCTCTTTTGAACAAAAATGAAATTTAAACTTACAAACAAGTACATTTGGTGATGGTTTATCGCTATAATGATAAATTTTTATTCTTTAAGTTGATATCCATAAATTTGACCAATAAATTGGTAAACTTATTTTAATAAAAACATTTGACAATTATGACTAAATGTGACAATTCTCAAAAATTACGTTAAACTACCACCTCTTTAATATATTGGCCTTTCTGACTCTGTCTTTCTGGTGCACATTTATAAAAGTACTAGTAATAAAGAAAATATTCTCAAGTAGGTACCGTTTGAGACAGTAAATTTGGTAGTAGTGTTGGAACACAAAATTTAAATAGCTTTATAAAGTATTTTGTATCGAATTAAAAATATGTTATCTCATTAAGAGAAAATTTTAAAGAACATTGAAAAAATAATTTATGTAAATGTACCTTGATTATTAATGGTTTTTTATGCCCATAACTATCTTCAAAATTTTACTTACGATTTATAAATTTGCGAGATATTTTACAAGTAGTAACAAGAAGAAAAATAACCTAATATTACCGTTGATATATACATAATATTGGTCATTTTTATTAAATTAACATTTTGGGTGTATAGAACTGATTTAGTTTGATTGTTTTTGTATAAAATTTGTACCCATTACTAGTTCTTCTAATGTGGACTATTGCTTCTATAATATATTTCTTATTCTTACCATTTTATTGATAAATTGATATTAATGTAGTCCATATATATTATATATCTGCTGTATTTAATAGGTTTCTTATAATTCAGAACGAATAACTTCTTTATTAATCAAATATTATCTCAGAGTGGATGAGTCTCATAATTCTCACACAGCAAATAACAACTATCTCAAAAGTCCACCTCTACAGTTGATTTCATTGAAGCGAGTTAATTATTTTAAATTATCCTCTAAGGACAGATTAATACGTTACATTTTGTGGCAAGCTTTTAACACATACTTATAAGCCTCACCTAATTAGAACAACAAGTGCATTTATCCTATCATCTGTGAAAAATAGACGATTTCCCTGCCTTGGCAACATCTGCAGGGAAAAATATGAATTGATTAGCGTATTTACATTTATATCTCTTCGTCCATATCATTATAGTCAAAAATTAATTACACCGATTTATACTGCTGTCTGTGGTCTCCGAGAATAGTTTTTTTAATTTGGTAACCTGCGTATGTTTATATTTTTGTGAGCTCGTCAACCTGTCAGTTTTATTTAAATTCTACCACGCGTTCCACCGAACACAACAGACCTCAAATGACATCGCTCCGATGTCGTAATTTATTTAATATTTGAGTAAACGATGACACGAGAAATTAATTTTCGGAAATACAAACAGGTTTTCGAAATCTGCCTGCTTTTTTTGAATATGTTCAGTTTTAAGGTGTGTAGCAGCGAGTGAACTTTGGCACCGAAATGTCTGTTTGACTAACTACAAACTATCATTCGTGAATGTTTACTAAAAATTTTATTATGTAAACGAATTTATAATAACACCAAAGAAAGTTTTAATACTTGGTTATTTACTGCTTTGTTGTTAAGTTGCAAAACATTAAAGTTGTTAAAAAGGGGAACGATTTTTTTGTAAAAATAATGTTTATATCATTGTCTACGCCATCAGAAAAACAGTGATTTTACAAATAATTCCAATTTTTGGCGAAGGCGCCACGAAAACAACGAAATTAATTTGTTTGTAGAAAATTTTTACGCTTTTTATCGTTTAAATCCATAACTTTTCACTACTGCACAACTCAATTTTTTTCTTATAGTACTCTTTTCAATGTCACATTAAAGTATGATGGATGATAGAAAAAAGCTTCAGATTTAGTAATTGTCGTAAGTGCCCAGTATTATTGAAATAATGTTTCCTTCAAAAGCAAATGATTATAAATATTTAATTACTGAACTATACAGGGTGTCTCAAATTTAAAATTGGGAATCGCAATTAGATTACCAAACTAATGTTCTAAAAACAATATCATAATTAGTCATAGGTGTGCCAAACTGGGGGAGTTATTGGATAAATATTGCTATAACTTTTTCAAGTTTCGAGGTTTTTGCCGTCAGATCAAAAAAGTAAAAATGTTGAATAATTTTACAAAAAAGGTACTCTTTCAAGAAATATTAATTTAAAAATTTTGTTATACACCACAAAAATATTAGATATGATATGCAAGTGGTCAAATTGTCTCTAGTAGGCTTTGAAAAGTTATTTTCCAGTTTATTTGACACATCGATGGCTTATTTGAAATAAGACGTAACCCCCAACCAGGCTGACAAAAAACGTGTTAAAAATAAAAGTGTAAAAGATTATATTAAGATTTGGATTTACACATTTTTAATGGCTATATTTTACATAATTTTATTTTAAATGTGTTGGTTTCATTATACAGTACAGAACGAATTAGTCTATATATTGACGCTAAAATCTCTTATTTGAAAAAAATGTGGGTTACGTCTTATTGCAAATAAGCCATCGACATATTACATGTTTTTAAATTTTTTTGCAATATTAATAGGCTATATTAAAATTCAAAAATTTATAAATAATTACCTTACTGATATGCATTTTAAAAGTATTTTAATAAATTAAAACGCTTTAATAGCACCTTTAATATGTATTAAATAAGTCGATAATATTTTCTCAGAGCCTACTAGAGATATTTTGCCTATTTATAGTTTCCATCTTAAACTTGTGTGGTATGTCACAAAATTTTTATATTAATAATACTCGAAAACAGAGCAGTTTATTGGATTGGAATAGGAGTACCTTTCTCATGTAAAATAGACCAAAATTTTTAATTTTTTGCTCTAACGATAAAAATTTCGAGATAAAAGAAAGTTAGAGCAATATTTACTCACTAAACCCTCCAGTTTGGCACGCCTATGACCAATTATGAGGAATTATTTTCAGATTATTAGATTCCCAATCTAATTGTGATTCTCAGTTTCAAATTTTATCCCTTTTGAAAATATTTGGGAAAAATAAAATTTTGAGGTTCCCATTTAAGGGGCCATATCTCCGTCAGGGGGTGTCTACGGACTTAAGATTATATAACTTTTTTTTCTTATTTTTGATCGTAGAATCCACAGTTAATTTTTGACAGGCTAATTTTGGGACACCCTGTATAGGGTGTCCGGAAATGACGCATCAATACTCCGCGGGGTGATTCTATACGAAAAATTAAAGCTACCAAGCCCTGTAACATTTTTTCGAAAATTAGCAAGCTTACAGGCCGTCAAAAAAAATAATTTTACGAATTTTTTCTAATACCTTTTTTCCGAGTAACCCTATCTTTTTCCAATTTTGTGCACGGATCACTTGTATTTTTTTAAATCCACGTTCTTAATTTGACGCATATCGTCCAACGCTAAAGGGTCTAAACTCTTCTTGGTCTTCAAACAATAACTAAACTTTTTTGTTTGAATATTTTTATAAATTTGAATAAAACGTAGATAATTAAAAACTATTGCTGCAAAATTTTGTATCTACAACTACCTTAAATTGAATAAAATCCAATTCAGATCCAGTTTGTAAGTTTTGATTCAAAATCAAGAAGCAAAGACATTATTATGGTAACCTGTCAAACTTCCTGTCAAACCTGTTATAAACAAAACCGAGTTTTCGTTTTTACATTTTCCTGTGAAAATAGTGGTGTTGATTGAAATAATGAGTGATTCAGAAATAGAAAACTTGCCAATTGAAATTGATAAAGCTGCTGCAATAAAATATGAAGCAATAGAAAAGGTATTATTAGCATTTTTTTTTTAATTACCTATCCGAGAAGTACAAATCTTCTAGTCTTTGGGCGTTCTATTCTATGATTCGGTCTACAATCTGTATGCGGCAAAATGTTGATATGAGTGAATTTAACAATTTAATTGCTTTTTTGGAAAAGCAAAGCAAAGCAAAAAAGTGAGATACAAATCAGAAAAGTCAAGAATATTAACGAATGAGAATGTTTCAAAAGTTCAAGATTACGATGACACAAAATTTTTGCTAGCAAAGGTGAGAACAAGAAAATGTTTACCATTCGAAATTCATAAACGCATAATTTAAGGTGGTCTTAATTATTGGACTTGGAGGTGCATGCAGAGTGGACGAGTTAACTAATTTGCTGTTAGAAAACGTAAAAAATGAATGAAACATATTTCATATCTTCACGCCGGATACGAAAACCAAAATCTCCCGAAAATTCTTTATGGCCGACAGTGGTCGGGGGAATCGAAACTGTGAATATATATGGTTCAAGTAATACGAAAACACCTCGCCCTACGTCCTAATCATGCCTATTATGGAAGATTTTTTGTTGGTTACAGAGGTTATAAATACTTTTCCTGTAATGCGAAAGATTGTTTTTCTTCTCAATTTATCACAACCTCAACAATATACAGGACATGGCTTTCGACGATCATCTACTTCACTTCTAGCCAACACATGAACAGACATTCTAACTACAGGGTTAACTATGACTAAGTACAAAAATTTTAACCACGTGCTCAGGGAGCCCTAAAAGACAATAAAAAAGTTATTCCAGAATTTTAGCTCGATATTTAAAAAATGGGGCAAAACCCTTTTTTTCTACGGAGATTCGGCGCCTATCATGAGTATCGACTGATATGGCATATGGCTTAGATCCATAGTTGACATTACATCTGTCAACAACTGCCATGCGTTCGTTTGCAGTGTTTTTAAATGCAGAAACGACAAAAATTAACATTCTTATTAGTAATAATACCTGATAGGTAGGTAACAGTTAATCCAGTTAGCTCCAGTATTTTGCATTCGTTTTTCATTATTTGGTTACAAACTGGTAAAACTACATTTTCACTCACTACCGATAAACACACTTCCCGTAGGTACAGTTACATACAATGCCTATGTGTTATCGAAGAAAGGGACGAGTAGGTAGGCTCTAATAGATAACAGAAAACGTTTAACACCCGCGGCAGTCTTGTCCCATAACCTAGAAACACAAACTGGCGAACTATATTGTGGGAAAATATCTGTACCCGACACATATTCCTTTATTTATTAACAATAAAACGTTTAAAATTAAAATAAGGCACTAAAAACTGAAGAAGAACACAAAACTATAACGTAAACACAGGAATTAAAATATAACATGACAGCGAACCGACTCGACTGGACCGATTGCCGACTGTGACCGACTGTGGCATGACGGTTGTTTGCTGGTTGCATACTCTGATTCTCGAATTGGCGGCGTTAAATAAGGATTTAATATAATATCGAAAAAACATTTTTTTCGCTTTATAATTAAGTTTGGAAATTTTTTGAAAGGAAATTCTGTTAATTCTTATTTTTTTCTATCCCCTCTCAAAATATTTGTACTTAGTCATAGTTAACCCTGTATAAAACGACGTGAAGGCTATATTGTTACGTCTCTTGAAAAGAAGAAAAAAAATCGCCACTAAAGTCCTTGGAGGAGAGATTACCCTCATTGAAACTACTTCAAGTGCTTACAAAGAAAATGTAAGCATTGGCAATACAAATAAAGGATAGCTGCATTCATCTGGTATTAATCTAACGAATTGCCAAAGTTGTGTTGTTAATATTTATAACAAGTAATTTAATTTAATTTAAGTTAAATCATCTATTAATTGTCAAATTGGTAAACCTGTTGGTTGTTAATAAAAATAGCAGTGATCTCATTTTCTTAATATTTCACTAGTGGGGTAATATGTCACATTACTCCGCTAGTAGTGTAATAACTTTCATTATTCAACTGAAACAGTGCCAAATAAATGCTGTAATAGTCGAGGCAATGAAGCACTAAAAAGGCTAGGAAATCTTTTAGGATAGGACGTATCGCAATGCGGTTTTTTGAATTCGCTTGCAAAAATTATTTATATCATTCGTACCTACTTTGTACCTATTACAAACCGGAAGTTGCATTGCTGCAGCCAAAAATGCATGCAAAAAATGCATCTTTTGAGAGGCCTTTTGGAAAATTTAATAACTTCGTAAATAAGAGTCAGAATTGTTGACCCCCCGAATACCTGGAGCTCAGGAACGCCGACGAACGTCATTTGGGTCGCTGAATTCGAATATACCATCGGCGAACACCCCACGGACACCTGGTGGGCCCCAACCTGGACGCGGACGTCATCTTCGAGAATTTTTCTGGCAATATCGACAATAACGAACCGAAAATCGTTATGGGGACTTTTGTGTGCGCTGAATCCGAATTTTATGTTGAAAACGACCACCCGAACACCTGGTGCGCCCTAACCTGGCCCTGAACGTCATCCCCGAGGGTTTTCCAGAATTGAATAAAACCATCCGAAAATCGTAAACTGAAATCAAATATGGCACTGGCTAAAGGGGAAAACCCTAGGGGAAGACGTTCAGAGACAGGGTAGGGCGCACTAGGTGTCGGTAGGGTGTGCGTCAGTGCTATATTAGAATTCAGCGACTCAAAACCCCAGTAACGATTTTTGGTTGGTCTTTTTCAATTGTGTCTGGAAACCCCTCGGGAATGACGTTCAGAGCCAGGTTAGGGTGGACCAGGTGTCTGTGGGGTATTGGCCGGTGCCATATTTGAATTTAGCGACCCAAAAAAAACCCCGTTTCGATTTTCGGGTGGTTTGTTTCAATTATGTCTGGAAAATCCTCGGGGAAGACGTTCAGAGCCAGGGTAAGGCACACCAGGTGTCTGTGGGGTGTTCGTCGGTGCTATATTTGAATTCAGCGACTCAAAAAAACCCCAGTAACGATTTTTGGTTGGTCCTTTTCAATTGTGTCTGGAAACCCCTCGGGGATGACGTTCAGAGCCAGGTTAGGGTGCACCAGGTGTCCGTGGGGGTGTTGGCTGGTGCCATATTTGAATTCAGCGACCCAAAAAAACCCCCGTAACGATTTTCGGGTGGTTTGTTTCAACCCTCGGAAAACCCTCGGGGATGACGTTCAGGGCCAGGTTAGGGCGCACCAGGTGTTCGGGTGGTCGTTTTCAACATAAAATTCGGATTCAGTGCACACAAAAGTCCCCAAAACGATTTTCGGTTCGTTATTGTCGATATTGCCAGAAAAATTCTCGAAGATGACGTCCGCGTCCAGGTTGGGGCCCACCAGGTGTCCGTGGGGTGTTCGCCGATGGTATATTCGAATTCAGCGACCCAAAAAATCCCCGAGGTCCCAGTTTCTCTCCTCCCCTTCTCTCGCATAAAATTCGGGATAGTCCCCGAAGATGACGTTCGTCGGCGTTCCTGAGCTCCAGGTATTCGGGGGGTCAATTTGAACATCATAATCGTGATCAGCGACCTCGAAAACCCCCGGGTACCCGACTTGAGCCAATTCTGACTCTTATTTACGAAGTTATTAAATTTGCCAAAAGGCCTCTCAAAAGATGCATTTTTGCATGCATTTTTGGCTGCAGCAATGCAACTTCCGGTTTGTAATAGGTACAAAGTAGGTACGAATGATATAAATAATTTTTGCAAGCGAATGCGAAAAACCGCATTCCGATACGTCCTATCCTAAAAGATTTCCTATCATAATGCTTCATTGCCTCGACTATAATGAGGCTCTTATAAAGCAGTTGTAGATAAAATAATTTATTTAATAAACTTTTGTCCAGTAAATGGCATTCATTAATATTATAAACTATATTTTTTCAGTGCAAAGTGAAAGAAAGGTATGTAGCCAGGAAAGTATCCGCAGGTACCCAGTTAAAAGCTTCAGCCCATGATTTGTTACCTTTATCTGCGCCTCTAGCTAAACATTCCAATTATCGCTCAGACAATAAAACAATCCTCCCTAAAATAGCTCAGAAATTATATAGTTTATTTCCAGATTTATCTTAATGATATTCAGACTTGGATAAATGTTGCGCTATAATAGGACAGGCCGATACGTGCTTCGATATGATTGCAACCCTTTAGATAGTACCTCGGCAATGGAAGTGGGGGTACGTCCCCCGAGACGCGAGGGGTGGCTCGTGACGCGGTCTCTCCACTGACGCAGTCACACGTCCGTGTTTACACTGCTTTAAACGGCTGTCCAATATGCACTTCAGCAGTCAACGGGTATTGATTTGATTCTGCTCGGACGTCCATCCATAGCTGGCCTGATGTAAATAACAATAAAAACTCAAGGAAACTTTCCGCTCCATTTGGATTTTTGTATTTTTCCGAAGATAAACTGCAGTTTCTTCTTACAACTAGCAATATATGTACAGGGCGTTCCGTTTAAAGCTTCTGACCCCGTTATCTCTAAACAGATAACTAAATTTTGTATCTGATTCTGTCGAAAATACTGTGTAGTGAATCTAAATTTTATAAATTTTAATATGAAAAATTTCTTACGGCATTCTAAATCAATAATTAATACATATGTATTTTCTTTGATAATATAGGTAATATAGAGTGATTCAGAACTTATTTAAAAATTATTTTTTCTTTGTACAGGGGACTCTTACAAATACAATTTTGTAAAAAAAATTAAAAATAGCAGTTCAAAAGCAATTTAAAAATACATTTCCGCACGGCACTGGCGACCGGGCAAAAAATTGAACAAAAGTCCCCAGGAAATAAGTAAATTACATTTTACAACATACATACAGATTCGAAAATTGCGGATCTTTACAGAGAAAGTAGAAATTGCCGCTTTATCCCAGGGGAGGTACGAAGTATAAGTGGCGCGGCGCCGTGCATTGGTCTAGCATTCCCCACTACTACGGTAATCGGTTCCGTATCGCCAACGCCAATTCGCCATTGCAAATCTAACTGTACGGTCAACTGATACATTTCATTTTTTAAATATCCCTACAAAAATAACTCCAAATGATTTAAAGTCAGAAGACCGTGGCGGCCATGGCACCGGTCCTCCTCGTCCAATTCCAAGGTATTAATGTTTGGACATGCTGTATATGGTATGAATATAATTGAGGCTCGTGTATGATACACACTGCTGCGATACGCCGTGGACCCCTTGACCTCCATCTCTTTCACGATTCAGTGCAAATTTCCCGCGTCAAGTCTACATCTGCACACTACACTGGCACTTACTGTACACCGTTGTAAAAGTAGCTGCATTTGGCACTTGTTTACCGGGAAATCGTTCAGCTAAAGCATTTTCACTTCACCATAAATTAAAACTATACCCATCAACTGCGAGTTGCTATACGTAAGCCATTTTTGATATTTGAAAAACTAATGTAAATACTTGCATCACAAAAGAGTTAATACAATAAATAATCGGATATTTTCAATCGCCTGGCTAGTGATCACTAGCCCAGCGATGTAAATGTTGAAATTACCGAAACTTCAATAATTTTTTTCGATATTGACTTAATTTTTCATGACGAATCTATCTTCCTGAAACTATGTACACACTATGAATTTGTAATTTCCAGCAATTTTTGTTAAGGTCGCCGTATTTCTCGCCGTAAAATGATCAAATTTGTGTTGTTTTTGGGTACAGAAATCTCAAAAAAGAAAATACGTGAATCAAAACTAATATCAAAAATAAAATTCTTGATATTCTGTTCATCCACTTTTACTCTTTAAATTCTCTTCGAATAAAAAAATAACTTTTACAAAGCGTTTGTTAAGGGCACCCCACATTATAACAATAACTATTTTCACATACCTACTTATAAACAAAAGTGAACAATTTTATATAAGGAATTATGTAAGTTTATGTTATAACAATATTTACATCTACTGTTAAATTTGCAAAAACACGTATTTTGGAATATTTCTGTATCAAAAAATTTGTTGGTTAGGCCGATTTCTGTCGTTATATAATCGTTTCACTTTGGTACGTTCAATATTCGCAGGTAGCATGAGATAGCATTCCTGTTACTTGCTAAACTCTATATTATTCAGTTCTTAAACGTCTTAAATTATTTCTGTTTGTAGAAAACACTATTTCAAGAATATGGCGCTCTTAATGACATTGTTTACTAACACTAGGGAACTTTGTTGTTTTTTTCAGAAATTTTATTATGGTATTCATCAGCAGGCACTGTGAATATAAAAAAAATCCCAAAAATAATTACAACTTTATTATCTCTCTGAAGTGGGACACGTTGTATATGTAATGCTATATACACCATTATACACTATAAAACTTACTATTTAAATCAATTTTTTACATTACATGCTTTCATAATACAAATATTAGGAGGTTTTAGTCTATATTTAAGAGTTCATTGACTGCCCTGCATATTAATAATATCCGAAATAGATTTATACAATTTGAATCTTTTGGTTTTAGAATTGTACATTAATTCAAATCCCTAGCAAGGGGTTCGGATAGAGATAGAGACAGAGAACTTTAGTGAGCTTGCCGGACTAGAGGTGAGCATAAGCATAATCCGGCAGACCGACGACTGGATTTGCGATAATGCGCCACTGTTTACACATTTTACACTTGTTGTGTCTGAAAGAGGCGCAGCCAGGCCGTTCCCACCGTCAAAGCTGGCGTGACACAACAATAAGGGATTTTCAGTTAGTCCATAATGGTTTCTTTAAAGAAAATTATTTACGCCGTGACCAAAATTTAAAAAAAACAAACAATATAATACAATAGTGTCCAACACTAAGCATATACATATTTTGGGAGGATATAAGTAGATGCAAAATAATTTATTAGCATTAGTTTTACACTGAAAACAAGTATTTGTAATATTACATGGTGGATTGTTGGTTATTTATAGTCTAGGCCAATATCGTGAAATAAGACACAATAATGTAATGTTACAACTCTAATAGAAACTGTTACTAACTTTACTATGCAATTTTCATGTAAAATATTTATATTTCCAATTTTATTGTATCATTATTAACCTGTAATGTTCCTCAATCTGCCTTGGAATGTGGATGTGAACTTAATGCCAATAAGAAGCTTACTTATATTATATTACCAGCAAAAGTAGTAGCTTTAAATTCGTATAAATGTCATATATTTTGTAAGAAACATAAGAAAACCACTTAGTATTTAATTTTGAACATTCATTATTAATGAAAATTAAAAGTGACTAAAGTAAATAAAGAAACTAGGTAACTGAAAATCTATATAAATTTACAGATAACAAATACGCAGGGTGATTTTGATCTTGGAGTTAACACGTTAATCGCCATGTGAACCGACATTTGGTTCTCAACTCAAATAGTCTTCCAGGCTCTGTGACTCAACATACGGGCGTCACACCTTGTTTCCACTTTATGCTCTGTGAACCGCGGTATGGATCACATATTACATTGTAACTTATGGACTATTGAAATGTGGGGCCTGGGGGTCCCAAACAACTTTTGAGCCTGAAAAATTTTTGTTTCGTTCCAAGGATAATGAAAGTTAAAAAAATTTATATCAAAACATTACTTTATTATTATCTTGAATACAAGGTTGTCAAAAAATAAGTTGAAATTTATATACTTAGATTATTTTTGGCATTTATGAACATCAAAGAAGCATGACAAACAGTAAAATTTTGCACATTGTTGACATTTGAACCTAGACTTTGGTGTCGGTAACTGTGCCTTTTTCCGACGTTCATTGGTGCTTATTTTTTCGTAGCAAATAACGCATCTACGACGATCCTTAGAGGGCACTTCATCTAAAACGTGTTGTACATTTTCACAAATGTCTGGTTCTACAGTATTCAATGCACTTTCAATTATCTACTCTTTTATCTGTTATGGATATATTTTCTTTGGTTATCTTTTGTAGAGAACATAGGCATTTACCAAGAAAGTACCTAGTAATAACTCAAATGCAAGTTTACGGTACCATTTTATCCCCTTTCTTAGGGGCGTTGAATAAGCTTTTAGTTGATCAGATAGATCAATGAAAGATTTACTGTTGTTATAATCGCAAATAATAGTAGGTTTGTCAATTTCTTCGCCTCATCTTTTACCTTTGAGTAACTGCTGTGTGGTAAGTACTAAGACAAAGTACATCTCGTTTGTCTTGCCATTTTAGAACAACTACTCCATTATGTTGGCATGGAAGCATGCGAAAAGCAAGTCTAAACTCGCAGAAACGTGAGACCCGACATATGAGTCACGCGGCGTAAACCACGCAGGCGCTCTGAGACTCAAACGCCGGTTCTCATTTTGAAAATGTTTTTTTCTTACTCTAATGTGACCAAAATAATTGTTTACAACATTATTTGATGTCGCCGACATATAATAGAAAGATTTATAAAAAAATAGGATTGGGGCCCGGGGGAATTTTTTTTTTGTTCTATTTGGGCGATGAACGTGTTAAATTTAACTAATAGTAGTAGGCATTAAAATAAATCAGTTTACAAAAATTGATTTAATAAATAACCGAGATCAAGAAACTCTGTTTGTTATTTATAATCTGTTATATTAACATTTTTTGGGGCTATATTTTGCATATCATTTGTTCTTCGAGGCGTATATGCTAAAATTGCTACCCACTATCAAAATCACCCTGTGTATGTTATTCATTTTTCCTACACTAACGTAACGGAACTATATTTTACGAATACGGTAATTTCCGGATGGATCTTGAACGGAAACGTAGCATATCCAGCGTTACTGCTAACTCATTTGAAAACTTTAAAATCGACATAAAATAAAGGCGAAACAGTACTTCTACATGGGCGGAATTATAAAATTTAAAATCTGTTGGAAAGAGAATTGTAAGAGCTTTCAAAATAAATATTACTCAACCTCCAATGCCCTTTAAATATTTTGGGGTGATGTTTACCCTTGCTTGGGAGTGAAAGTGACAGAGTCAAAAATACCAGCAAAGAATTTTCCCCATTAATCTAAAACTGACAGGCTGTTGTTATGGTATGATTATTACCTACAATTTTCATTAAATTATCTTAATCAGAAAGAAAGTTATTTTTAAAAATATCCAAATCCAACCTCTTTAGAGGGTAATTTTTCAGTAACGTTGCTCCGGAGGACCAATATTTATAGGAACCTTTTTTACTTTCTTGGCATTACTTTTGCCGCCTTAAGTTTTGTACAAACTTTTCCAAATACCTTGCATTTCTAATAGAATAGAATAGAATCTGTGCCATGCAAAATGAAATTTACTATACCTTATTTTTAAACTAAGGGGAGTGATTTAAATTTCTAGCGCTTAAATACTAGCTTGTTAGTGGTTAATTTGTCGCCAAGTTTACACAGCTTCACATAAATTCATGTTTATTGTCAATGTCAATACTGTCAGCTACTAACATTTAAAATGTCAGTTATATTTGGCTAAGATTAACATTACCACTTCGTTGATTATTTTGTGTTTGTTCTCCCTCCTAGCTAATCCTAAATCAAATGAAATAGTTCTGCTTATAACTCAGCAACGAATTGTATTGCTTTTTGGCTAATTTCCCTTTTTTCAAATTTACCGCCAAAATGATCTAGTTATATTTTCTAGTTACTTTTCCCTGTGTATATATGACCTCTTCATTTACTCCTCCTAGTCTAAAAATAGAGTATATTAATTATTAAGTACTCTCAAAATACATTTTAGGTACCTACCTTTCTGTTAAGATGTTACAAAAAGTGGAAAACGCTCAAAAAATATATTCCCAACCTTGTCCATGCGCGATGACACAACAATAAGGGATTTTAATACCGCTACTCCCTACGCAAGGTCTCCAATAAATCCGTCACGGCGGACAGCACACGACATGCAAATGATATTTGGGTATTTTACCAGTCTCCCGGCTGCTGACGCTGTCCGCCGCCGATGGACTGGCCTAATAGATGGCCGCCGGCTTCAGCGAAAGACCGCCGACATTCCCGATGACAGATACATAATATTGTTATGGAAATATTAATATAGAACGGAGAAGAAAGGAAGCATAAATCCACGGCGGCTATGACACGTCGCCGATGCGCAACTGTTTGGAATATTTGAGGTGGTGTCTGTTGCTGCAGCCGCGGCTCTGGAAACAAAAGAAATCTCTTTCGGCCTGTAACCAAGCGACTAGATTCAGTTCACCATATGATGTTCCATGATATACATAGAAAAATTTGTAACACTAACAATTTCACGTACCTATTGGAATGTCAACATAAACCTAACAATATAATTGTATTAACTAAATAATTACAACAAATTACTGAGTTACTTTGTTGTTAATTGTATGGTGTGTATGTAAAATGCACACTAATTATTTGGTTTGATATTAGCTATACATTATCGTCATCATTTGCAATCAGTAGCACTTGTAAACTTGCTTTTGACAAGTAATAATAACAATAATCAAGATAATATGCTATTTTTGAATAAATAAAAAGTTGCTTGTTGTAACATTAACTCAAATACCTACATCAATTGTGTATTATCAGTACCAAATTATTATGACAAGAAAAAGAAAACCAAAATTAAAAGGGAAGAAAATAAAAAGTAGAGGAAGAGAGGTGATGGTGGTAAAATTATAACTTTTTTTTCATATGTTTTCATAATTTTTATGTCAAATAACATTGCTGCTATTTTAATGTTATCAAGTGTCACCTACTTTTATAGCTTGATACTAAATTCTGCATCTAACTCTCCTCATAAAAGACGTAAAGTAGAAGTATTCTTTAACAGATCTATATGTTTAGATATTACATTGTTTCACTAAAACCCCAAATAGTTTTGAAAACAATTAAAAACAGTTTTTCTACATTTTCCAAATAATTGCTATCATCATTTTCTTCTGTATAACTGAGTGACCAAAAATTGGGAGGATTGCTTTACCGTTATCCTCAAACATTACATTTATGAAATGTCCCTGTTTGCGTCCTTTTTGATTCCCTTCTTCATTTGTTGCTTTCAGCCTCTTTTATAGTTTCTCCCTACTTTCGATTTTCTTCATTTTTCTCTATTTTATTATTTTTCCATTTCTGTATCCTCTAATTCCTTTTGCAAATAAGTTCAGATTATATACTTCTACCTGTTCTTCCAAATAGATATTCACCGCTTTAGCTGCCTCACTCAACAGTGTTTTTTTTTAATTTTAGCAAAACATATTACTCTTTCTTACATCTTATTTGGATCATTTTGTTTATTCATTTGACACTTGCTAAAGTCCTAAATAAAGAAATGCATATATTTACCATGCAGATATTGTCTTTGTATATGGGTATTTCGATGGGAACGCCAGACAAGCAGCCCGAGAAAACCAACGAAGATACCCAAATAGGCATCAACCTGCCCATAGTATGGCCACCGCGTTCCCCAGATCTAAATCCATTGAACTTTTATTTATGGGGATGAAACGGCTTCTCGACCATGTTGAAATAACTATCCGTTATCAGTTACTTGAAATAATTCAGGATGCAGCTAACCAGATAAGAATAACCGTTGTAAGGTTTACATTCGATTCGATGGTACACGTTTTGAACGAATTTTATTTACTAATATGGTTAATAAAGGTTAATAAAACAAAACTTTATTGAACTATATTTAGTGGAAAAAGTGGTTCTTTATTGCACTAGTGCAATAAAATGTTTATTGCATTCATCTGTCATTCTACTACAGCGTTTTGTCATCATGACAAACATATACGTTCAAATCGACGTCATATTTTCCTAGACTTGTGTCATCTAAATAAAACATTTTTTTCTTTTGCGTGAACGTAGAAAAAATATTGTATGCAACCCGTACAAAAAGTGCTTATTGCACTAGATGTGTTGTCCTACTTGGCCTGACGGCCTCGTTGGACAATTTCACGTCGACTTGTTGCATAAATAACTATTATTTATTTATTTAAATACAAACCCAACAGGCAAAAGCTCAATTACAGGGTAGGTAACGCAAAAAAAGAAATATTTACAGTAACATTGATATGTAACACAGTGACTAAATTAGTTGAAAACAACATCAAATTTAAAAATATAAATTAGTATTACAATACAATACCATTTTAAAGGTATTAGAGCATCGGGAAGAAAGTGTTGATACCCTATATTTAAGTGAAGTGCAACGGTATCTAATTTATTGTTTACGAGTTTGTACAGAATTATGACTGAGTGCAGCTCCTCTTAGATTGAAGGGTTGACAGAGAAAACGCTCCAACAACAGTTCCCAATAGGAGGATAAATTCTATCAATTATAAATGAGGCGGGCTTCAAAAAGCTTCTTTGAACTTTTTCAATTGCAGATATATGTATATTATAAATAGGATTCCAAACTGCAGACGCCTATTCCAACCGAGATTTCACAAAAGTTATAAACAACAGACGCATTGTAGTAATATTATGAAAACTTATTGAGTTTCGTATTGTAAACCCTAACCTTTTATATGACAAAGAAGTAATCATCTCAATATATATATTAAAACTTAGTTTGTGATAAAAAAATAACACCAAGATCTTTATTTATTTTATTTATTTATTTATTCCAAATTCATGCTAAATACACAAAAGTGTTTGCATACGTCCAAAGAAAGAAGAAGAAAACATTATAGTACAAGTAATACAGAAATAACATAATAACAAAAGACTTGATACACATTAAAACAATGTTAAATAGTAAAATTTAAAGCTATAAGTTAAATTTAAATCACAAAATAGTAGTGGAATATAGATTAAAAACTTATATAAAAACAGGCAAGTAAGTCACTTATAAAAGTCATTAAAATTACAATTAAAAATTCATCCAAAGTATAAAAGCTTGCTTGCTTGATCTTTAATCGTGCTCGACGGTGCAAAATTGAGTCTACAATTTTATAATCATACGAAACTAGCTTTAACTTTCTATGACTTTCTATAACTTAATAATAAACTTATAAATTAAGAAAAGATGGTAAACTTGGAGCCTTGAAAGTTTATCCTATTTTCAGTGGCACATTGAAAATGTCTTAAAATTTTCCATAAACAGTGATACATAGTTCTGCACTAACAGACCAATTCTCATATATTTCATAAACGAAAGATGATTTTTAGAAAATCATAAAACTATCATTATTACTAGACTTTCTTAAATGCCTTATCAGTACCTACACTTCTCGTAAATCAGAAGCATTCCTATCAAATCTGTCTGTTGAGGTAACTGCAATGTTTGTTTTACCGCCGCCTTTGGTCGCCGGGCAAGGAACGGCCTTCAACCGATCAGTAAGACTCCGACACTTTCCATTTCGGACGGACAAAAACCACCTATAGCCCGCGTCCTTGATCTTGTTCTAAAAGCATCTCGATCTCGTCGTCGCCGTCGCTTGGTTGTCAGAGCAAGCGGACCCACACACGAGGATGCTGCGAGTGGAACAGGCTACTGCTACCAACTACACGACAGCGGGAGCTAGTTCAGTATGGCTGAGTTTGTAGACGACAAGCAGCTTTAAAAATTGTACTGTAGTAGTCTTCGTTAGAAAGTTCAAGGCATAGAAATGGAAAAGTACATATATAAAGTGAAAATTGTACTGGTGTTAATAAAGAACGTCTGATTTTTTAAACTTACCAGCTAATGTAGCTGGTAAGGCTCAAAAATTAGTTTTCTAGGAGTTGCAAAAGCTGTTGTAATATTACCGGTATGGATTGTCGTTGTCTTATTTTTCAAGATATAGTAGATTCTAAAATACACACGGTGAATCAGAACTTTCTATGTACAGGTGACTCCTACATATATTTGTGTAAAAATAAAATCAAAAAGAGCAGTTCAAAAATGATTTAAAAATACACTTCCGCATGGCACTGGAACTGGTTCACTGTAAAACCTGATATGGCGTATAATTGGATAAAAACTTCAAAGAAATTCCCAAGGAATGAAACAAGTTACATTTTACAACACCTATTTTAATGCACCAAATTCAACTGATTTTGCCGATATTTTTATTAATTATTAATAGAATTAATTTGTGGTTTTAATTAGTAAAATAGTTTGACATACCTGATGTTACAACAAAATTTTGGGCCTGTCTTACCCAATTTCTACAAACTAACACAACAGTTTCTGCTTCTTGTCCGTTTTGAAGTCAGGAGATCGTGCTGAGTATGGTACCGGTCCTCCTCGTACAATCCCCTGGCGTTAATCCTTGGACACGCTGTACATGGTACGGATATAATTGAGTCTTGTGTATGATACGCCACACTGCTACAATAGGCCGTGGACGTCCTGGACCTCCAACTCTTCCACGATTCGGTTGCAAATTTCCCGTGCCACACCTGCGTTGCACTACACTTGCACTTACTACACACCGCTGTAAAAGTAGCTGCATTTGGGGCATGTTTACCGGGAAGTCGCTCTGCAAAAGCATTTTCACTTTACTATAAATTAAAATAGTACACATCAACTCTGAGTTGCTATACGAAAGCCATTTTTGATATTTGAAAAACTAATATAAATACATCGCAAAAAAGTTAATACGATAAGTAATCGGATATTTGAAATCGCCTGGCTAGACAGTACAGTAGTCCAGCGATGTAAAGTTTGAAACTACTAAAATTTTCATATTTTTTCTCTTGTTTTTACAATATTGACTACATTTTTTATGACGCATCTATTCCCAATTTTTTTAAATAAGTTGTGAATCGCCCTGTATAAATTCAGACCGTTTTACTGAATATATAATGTATTTCTTTTTAACAAACAAAATACACGAACTAATAAAAGATTACAGGAATTTTCCAGATATATCCTTCCCTCTGAGCTGAAACTAATTAATTCAAGTTAATTTTTAAACAGCATATAAAGAAATGAATCTACAATAGGCCTCGGTCAGAGATTAATATGTATATAAATGCAATGAGATATCTATTATTACTGTAGATTATATACCTGCATATCATATAAGCAACCTAGGTTATAGGTTCAACATCATCCAAAATTGTTTGTTTCTAAGATTGTCGCATAAACCATTTATTAGACTCGTTTGACTAGATGGCCGGTTTTTCTGCCACATCTCAAAAATCGATGGTGGTGAGCTACTCAATTAGATTGGTCTTACCACTTTTGTGTTTTCAAAGTGACACTAGGTGTATTGATGTATTGCAATGTATTTATTCTTGTATTGTTTATTTTTGTCGTCTACTCTTTGCTTACTGGTTCTGCTTGTCGAGGTCTCAGGTTCTTCACTTATGGTTCTTTTTCAGATGGTTGTTAAATTTCCTGTACTAGTAGTTGGTTCGCTTTCCAGAATTTGAACTGCTATTTCAGTTTCTTTTAGAAATTCCTCAATTTAGCCCTCAGCTACAGTCGACTCTCCATGACCTTTTAATGTAAACATGTCCCCTCCGATTCCACAAGCAATGTTGCAGAAGATCTGCTAAAACAGTGTCCTGTGTATTGTATTGGGTCTGTAACATTTAAGTATTTTGCAATGTCACTTGGAAACAGCAGGAACTGAACATTTTCGGTTATAATATAAAAATCTAGTGTGACTGGTAAACTGAGGGCGAAGGGATGCATGTTTGTGACACATTTCAACAAAATTAAAACATCTAATTTTACCGCTTATTACAAATGATCTAGATTAGTTTGTCTTGTTATCGAAAATTTTCATAGTTATGACAGAATTCATGTCACTTATATCATTTAATGTCAGTTTCTGCAACTCGTCTCTTCTGCATGCTTCTGCAATGCCAAATATTCCAACTATCTATAACAGAACACAAGTAAGTATAATGTTAAAAGAACATAATTTGCATTTGTTACTTTCATTTTTATATGTATCACCTGGAGTTTACCACGTGTTTACGTATACTCAAGTTACGCGAAAAATATTATCTTTATATTAAAGTCGTAATCAATATACTATCAAAGCATTTAATGCAAAAAGTAGTAACTTTTCGCGCCATCGTAGAAAAAGAATTGTTTTAAATTGCCTATTTACTGTCAAAAACATCCCAGATTCTGACCCTGACAGTTCCTAGTCGCCTGGCCGCCAGTCCCGCTAGCAGAAGCCCCCTGCTTCGTTAGACGTTCTTCACTTGTTATTCGCAACGCGCGCGCTCTAGCGGCCGCCGACATGTGTTATGATGCGTCCGCGACCCCGCAAAAACCCATGTCCGTGGTACTTGCTCCTGATCGCAGCAAATGCTGCTGACAGCATCAATAAATATATTAGATGTTTTGTCACTTGCACCGGCAGGATCGCTGGACCGCACTTGCGGGCATTTTTGCACGTCAGCGGTGGTGTCGCAGTAGATATTGATGTGATTATTGAATGACCGTGCAACAAGCGCAAAGTACCAGACGGTGTAATAATGGTAAAAATCTCCGTTTTGTACAGTTTATAAAAACAAAGCATTGATTTGTAAGTTACCTGAGAAACTGATGAGATAAGGTACCTACATTAATTCAGAAAAGCAATAAGTGAAGTAACTACAATACGTAACATAACACAGCAAAGTTTTATAAGATATAGTCATAGTCATTACAAATTATTTAAAAAAAAGTTCAACATTTTCTTGTTCGATTTGGCAACAGAGCGTTTTATTAGGGTACTTATTCAAAAAACAAATGATATGCAAAAAATAGACCAATATGATGTTAATCTAAAGATATCATTTACAGGGTGTTCTACAACTTCTGTGACAAACTTTGCCAGATGGTAGTTGGGTTAATGCCAAAAAAATTTTCTTATATACACATAGGTCCAATTTGTTTAGATGTTACAAACATTTCAAAAAATTTAATTTCATAGGTCGAGTAAAGTAGCTTGATAAATAAAAATTATTTTTGTAACTGTAATTATTACTTGTGTTTAAAGTTTAAACCTTTGTTAACCTTTATTAACCAAATTAACAAATTTTAAAACTATAAAAATTGTTCAAAATGCAAGTATCAAATCGGCGAATTAAAGATTCCGTCGCTCGACAGATGAAATTTGGGTCATTTCTTATCTGATTAGCTACATCCCGAATCCTTGTCTCACTCTATCATGTGCACCATCGTGCTGATACCACATATTTTGAACAATATTAAGCCCTACGTCTTCAATGAAATCATAAAGGTTGTTTTCCAAGAACGGTCATTTAAAATAGTACAGGCTGTAAATTTTTGTTGAAAATGCTACCTCAAACGTTGACACTGAAACGTTGCCGATATGGTCTGAAAATGTTCTGCTGAAATTTCACCGCCTTTTGTTTTGTCCCAAAATCTAAGAACATTTAGGAATGTTGTTGCTTGCCATTAGGTAATTCATATAGATTTAAGAAAAGGGAGATAAGCCAAAGACTGTTGAGCATCCTTCCAATTTCCCACTCCTCTCACCCACCAATCACAGACATCAATTTGAATAATACCTTATTATCGCTTGTTTGATCGTTTACTAACATTGTTCCTTAGTGTTGGTGTAGTTTGAAATTGCATAACAAATGTGTCCGTACCAGGGTTGTATTTAATATAATGTTGTTTACTACTACTTTTGGTACAAATAAAAATGACCTAATAATGATTAATTTCTGGGTAACAAAATAATGTAATTGGAAATAGAATAAAACGTGATATTATTTACGTAAACTTGCTTGCTGAAGTTTAATTTAGAATTATAATTTTGGATTTCCTAAAGATGGGAAAAGATAGGACGTTTGGATAGCTGCACTAAATTTAAGGAAAGGTGATATTTTGCAATATCCTAATGCGTGTCATTTTCATATAGAAACCGAAATAAAACCTCAAAATATTAAGGATAATCCTTTATCAAAATTAAATATTCATTTGAGAGAACAAAATTTATTTACTTGCTACTATTCAAATCCAATTAAGCTAATTCCAATTATATATTATATAACTATCAGAAGTCACTATATTACAATACAAATGTTATTTTTCTTTAGTTTAATTGGGTATTTTGCCATACTTCTGAAAAAATAAATATTAAATGAATGATAAAATGTAATTGATAAAAGTAGGAGCTTGGGAATAGTATAGGTATAATAAACTACATACTTTTATTTAAGTGTCACTGATTTTCACCTTTTAAATTTATAATAAAACGCTTAACATTAATTAAAAATACACTATAAAAAATAATTATACATTTTAACGCAAAAGAACACAATACTGTGTTAATCGAAGTCCACACCTGATTGTGTATGTTTTAACACACTCCTCTGTATGTAGAAGTGTGTTAAAGATTTAACAAAATCCATTGTATTAATATAACAAGTGTTATGTGTAACATTCATGTGTTATTTATATCATTAAAGGTGTATACTTTACACATTAACATGTTAATTTTATTGTATAATGGGTATTGATATGGAAGTTTCCTACCCTTTTAGTTTATTATGTTCCTGTTTGCTTTCGAAATAATTTTTAATAAATATAAAAATTTTCCCAGTTTTCCAAAATGCATCGAATGCAACCTGGAATGTTCTAGAAATCGTCAAAATAATGTACTGTACGTATTACAAAAATTGTAATTTGAAAAGCAAACAGGGATATAATTAACAATTTACAGCAATAATAAAATAATGATAAATGATTTTAATAAAAACATATAATTCAGTTCAAATGAAAAACAACCAAGTTTTCTGATAAAATTAGTAGTAGTATAACATATTCTAAAAAGGAACTTATAAACTAATAACGTTATAGTAAATCATAAACAACGAAACAACAAACATGTATTTAGGCACTACATACTAGGAGTTTACGAAAAGTAACTGATCTGAACATATAATTTTCTTTCTCTAAAGTTACAAGAAAATCAGAATACAGAGTAATATAAAATGTCAAAGTGAACTAATATTTTTAAGAGTACACAAATATCACAATTATCAGCAATATTTATTATAGTTAGGTAAGTACTTACCATTTTCTTTGATCAAACCTCAATTTAAATTTAAATGTTCTCCATTTGACACAGTGAACGAGAGGTAACTGAACACAACAACGCTACACGACCAACATGGCTTAGTGACGTGTGTTGAAACGGTTAATATACTGCAGCTGCGCAGTTGTGTTCAACCAGTCAGGAGTAGAGATATAGGACACAGAGGTGTGTTAAGTTTACACAAAATGGTGCACTTTTTACACGTCATTGGTAAGTATTACACAAATTCAGTATGTTTTATTATAATACTTGTAATTTTAACACATTTTGTGTAAAAAATCCATTGACGAAAATTTTATACATCCCAAATTATACATTGTAAAATCTCATTAACATAGTAACTTTTCTATAGTCTGAATGACACTCAACAAATAATTTAATTCAAATTAACAGTAATCACAAGAGCTGAGGGATTAATTTGTTTTTTCTATGTTCATGCAAAAAACAAAACTTTATTGAACTATTTTTAGTGAAAAAATGTTTATTGCATTCATCTGTCATCTACGACACCGTTTTGTCATAATGACAAACATAAACGTTCAAATCGACGTCATATTTTCCTACACTTAGTGTCATCTAAATATAATTCTTTGGTTTTTGCATGACCGTAGAAAAAATATTGTATGCAACGCGAACAAAAAGTGCTTATTGCACTCAGCGTGTTGTCCTACTCGGACTGACGGCCTCGTTGGACAATTTCACGTCGCGTGCAATAAACACTTAACCGATATTGAATAAAAACTGTTGAATTTTGATGTTTCCCCAAGTCGCCCAGTCTCCAGGAAACTTACTTTGCGCAAGTAAAATTTAGTTTTTGTTACCTCTATTCCCCGCAACCTCTTTGGTAATTCAGCATTTTATGTAGAGCAAAAAAAATATTCTAGGAGCTAGGTGCACACTCGTCGTTGGAAATGGACCCGGGCTTTTTGCTGGCAGCTTCCTTGCGTTCGTATCTCTGAATTTATGACGCATCCTTTAAGGTGGTCACTCCGTGGTGTCCATTCTTACACGTGATGGGGCATTCTTCAGGTCCGAATTCGCACAAGATAAATAATTCATGCGTGGATGGTCGCGGCGATATGAAAACTAGTTGTTCGGCATGCGTTTTTCGAGCCATTGTGGTGAAGAGTTATGCGCCCCATCGGCGGGTATCAGCTCCGGAGGATCTCCAGACACACGTGTCCGAGTCTCACATCGTCATAACTGCCAGATATGATGGGATCCAGGGGAAAAAACTCAGGAGATGCCTCCCTTGTGCGAAGTCAGCCGCCTGGAAGTTCTGCCGGTTTTTTCTGATGGTTATGTACTGAGCGTGCAAAAATCTGGTTTATGTAGACTACCACACCTACCAAATATTTCGCTTTAATAAACAAATAGTTTACATAACAAAATGTGATCAATTTTGGTCCAATTTTGCATGAAAGTCTTATAATTTGAAGTAACGCATACATACATACAGGGTGTCCGGAAAGTCCGTCAGGAAACTCTGTGGGCTGATTCTACGTGTTAAAATAATAGCAGTTTGTAAGGATTTTTTTTCGAATGCCCAATTGTGCGCAAGTTACAGTTTGTCAAAGTTCAATTTTTAAAATTTTTCTTTCTAAATAACTTAGTTAATTCAAATTCGATTAATCTCTCCTTTGGTACACCCACTAAGTACATCAAGCTCTATTGGAACATTGAGAGAAGAGTTTCATTATACGCCGCTAGGGGGCACTTTACCTAGAACTCAAAATTTGTATTGTTCATAACTTTTTTTTCTTGCTAGATATCACAAACATTTAAACATTTCTGGAAAGAGAAACAATTTTATAAAAACTTATGTCCTCTTTATTCAAGTCGATAAATGTAACCGTTTAGCAGAAAATCGCTATTAAAGTTTTATTAAAAATCAAATTTTTGATAATTCTTTCTTTAATTAATCAAGATGCTTTGCTTCAAATAAATGTCACTAGTAATTTTATTGTTTGACATTATCACGAAAATTGTTTAAAGCAGGTATAAGTCTGATTTTTCACCTTAAAAATCTGAAAAATGGCCCAGCAATACTCAAATATTGAATACAGTGACATGCATTTTTGTTACGGACAAGCAAATGATAATGCAGAACAAGCGTGTTGGAATTACATAGACGCTTATCCTAATAGAAGATTACCACCTGCCCGAACATTCGTTAACATTCATACACGTGTGGGGAGCAAGATTCTTTTAAAACTGATTATTATGACACAGGAAGGAAGATCAAGAACAACAAGAACTGCAGAATGAGAAAAAAGAGTGCTGGATGCAGTAGAGATAAATTCAGCTATAAGCACAAGAAAAATTGCTGCTCAGGAGGGTATACCTCGTTCTTTAGTTTGGGAGGTTCTGCATGAGCAACTTCTTCATCCATTCCACGTGCAAAAGGTACAAGCTCTTTATGATGAAGATCCAATGCGTCGTCTACGGCTCTGTAATAGCATTGTAGAAAGATATGATGAGGATAATGCATTTATTAATAAGATTTTATTTACCGACGAAGCTGGTTTTACAAGAGATGGTGTTACAAATTATCATAATACTCATCGGTGGTCCGATGAGAATCCCCATGCATACCAGGAAGCAAGACATCAACGGAGATATTCTCTTAATGTATGGGCCGGAATCATAGGAGATCAACTACTGGGTCCTCACTTCTTTAATGGAACATTAAATGGTGACAGTTACTTGGAATTTCTTCGAACCGATCTTCCAAATTTGCTTGACGATGTTCCTTTAAGAACAAGAGCGAATATGTGGCTATTACAAGGTGGCGCACCTACGCATTTTAGTTTGCCTGTTCGTGCGTATTTAAATGAGGTATATCATAATCGTTGGATCGGTAGAGGTGGACCGGTATCTTGGGCACCTCGATCACCCGACCTCAATCCTATGGATTTTTTCTTTGGGGCACTTGTAGTCGATAGTTTATAAATGACGTCAACGATCTTCGTCAAAGGATTATCGGTGAATGTGAAGTGATTCGAAACAATATCGGTGTTTTTCATCGTGTCAGACGATCATTTTTAAAACGTGTCAGAAAATGTATCGAAGTGAATGGAGGTCATTACGAACATTTATTATGATAAAATAGGACTGAAAATCTGTCAAAAATTTGATTTTTAATAAAACTTTAATAGCGATTTTCTGCTAAACGGTTACATTTATCGACTTGAATAAAGAGTACATAATTTTTTATAAAATTGTTTCTCTTTCCAGAAATGTTTAAATGTTTGTGATTTCTAGCCATCAAAAAAAGTTATGAACAATACAAATTTTGAGTTCTAGGTAAAGTGCCCCCTAGCGGCGTATAATGAAACTCTTCTCTCAATGTTCCAATAGAGCTTGATGTACTTAGTGGGTGTACCAAAGGAGAGATTAATCGAATTTGAATTAAGTTATTTAGAAAGAAAAATTTTAAAAATTGAACTTTGACAAACTGTAACTTGCAAACAATTGAGAATTCGAAAAAAAATCCTTACAAACTGCTATTATTTTAACCCGTAGAATCACGCCACGGAGTTTCCTGATGGACTCTCCGGACACCCTGTATATTTAGTGACTCAAGTTTGTCATGTTTTAAGTAAAAATCGATTTGAATTTAAATTCTTGTCTCAGTTCGATTTTTTTGCTATTGATCTTAAAGTCTTTGCCAGAATATTTACTTCCTTTGATAATTTCTTTTAGTTTTTATGAGAGAAAAAGAGGGAAGCTTCCAGCGCCGCGCTTTCTAAAAATGAACGGTACTTACTCTCAAATGTATCTTGGATTTTCTGAAGTATTTCTCACGGTTGTAACAAAACTCAACTTACTTACCTCAGGTATGCATAACACACAGTAAGAAGCCACCAAGAAGATATTGATTGTCATTTTCAATTGTGATCATTTATTTCTTAAATTTGATCGCTGAATAGGTACTATTGCTCTATTAAGGATCACAGTAGCTAATGCAAATATTATGTTCTCATGTTATTCGTATGGCTATATGCTATATTGCCTTCAAAATTTATCAGCACGACGTCCGATATGTTCTAGAACTGAATAAGTTTCTTTCAAAGAGGTGCTAGAATGCTATTAAAGATATTGAAAAACTAAGATTGGGTTCCATGTTACATAATTGTATTTGAATATGAATATCAAATTGCATCCTTCAACATAAAATGTTGAAGAGTAATGGAGTATTTTTAAAAAAGCATTTTTCTTATATAATTTAATTTAATGACATGCATAACTAGCCAGTTTTTATTGGAATCACTTGCACTCTTAAAACTTTGTAAAAATAAATATACAATTAAGTTTTGACGTTTTTCCACAAAAATTATGTACGATAATACAAACCAAATTTGTACTAAGTACCTACTTTCTCATATTTTATTGTGCAAAACTGTTTATATCCAATTTATATAGTTTTTACTATGTTCATGCAGAATTATGCATATATTTGATAAACATTACAAAAATTCAAAATATAACTGAATATGCTATATAAGAAGTGAAAGTATATGTGAACATTGTTGCAATTAGGACATCAACAAGAGAATCGACATATTTTACCTGAGTTTGAAGAAGTATTGAAGAAGTATATGTCTGTACTTACGTACAGTAGTTTGCACAGCAACCTACGTTACTGTCATATTTGTCGTCCAAACCCTCTGCGACCGGACAAAAAATGGAAAGAAATGCTAAAGGAATTAAGTAAATAACATGTTATAACGCCGATTTTATGCAGCAACATTTTGGGCCCGTCGACCCAGTTTCCACAAAGTAACACAAATGTTTCTGCTTCTTGTCCGTTTTGATCCCGTAAGTTATTGGTAGCAACTATCGTTTCCGTAAATCATCAGTAGTATGTATCCACTTTGGTGCAATACATTTCATTTTTTTAAATATCTCCACAAAAAGAAGTTCAAATGATCGATCAGGAGATTGTGGTGGCCATGGTACCGGTCCTCTTCATCCGATTCCTTAACACTAATGCTTCGACACGCTGTACATGGTAAGGGTATAATTGAGCCTCGTGTATGATACGCCACACTGCTGCAATACGCCGTAGAAGACCTGGACCTTCATCTCTTCTACAATATGGTTTCAAATTTCCCTCATGTTGCACTACACTTGCACTCACTGCACACCGCGGTAAAAGTAGCTGCATTTGGAACATACCGGGAAAACGTTGTGCTAAAGCATTTTCACATCGTCATAAATTAAAACGATATCCAGCAACTACGAGTTGCTACTGTACATGTAAGCCATTTTTGACATTTGAAAAACTAATGTTACAAAAACATTAGTGCCTACAAAAAGTAATCGGATATCTAGATTTGGAATCGCCTGGCTAGAGACTACTGTAGCCCAGCGATGTAAAGGTTGAAAATACTACAACTTCAGTAATAGGTTTGTTTTAGCAGCAGTTCAAACTGTTTGCAACTATCAGAAATGTCCGTCCAACTATTTATTGCGTCAAGTTCAATGGTAACGCGTTCTCAACTTAACTGGTCGAATATTTCTGACAGTTTCCAAATCGTTTTCAACTGCTGCAAAAACAAGCCTAATGTTTTACTTGGAAATTATAAGGATTTGACAAAAATTTTTTTACGATATTGACTTCATTTTTCATGACGCATCTATTCCAAAATTCTTTTAGGTAAGTTCTGAATCACCCTGTATATATTATAGCTTGGTGTCATATTTAACTTAATAACAGTAAGTAAGTCCTATTATGCATTACAATATGTGTGGCATATATACAATTATTATTGTGCAGAAATAAAATGTGTACGAGATGGTTTGAATTAGTATGTTTTTGGTGGGTTACTATAGTGGTTCTGTCATAGATAGAGTGAATCTGATAAACTCTATTTTCGAGAAAATAGCAGTGGCGAAAACTACATATTTGTCTCTACCGTTTTTTAGATACAGGATGTTTGCACAACCGAGTGATATAGAAAAACGCCTTGTAGCTCAAAAACGGTCGTTGCTAGTTTTTCGAAAAAAGCGCTTGTCCATCAAATTTGCTCTATCTATTGGAGAACTACCCTTAACCCTTCTCAAAAACATACAAATTTGAACCCCCGTGTCCACTGTATTAAATCTATAACACTTTAGAAGCCTGCTTGAGATTATACACATTTATGTAAAGAAAAGTAATCACTTTCAATAAATATACGTAATATATTACAAACATTTCTTTAAAATTAAAAAAGTGCATGTATGAACTACATTTTGTTGTGTACAAATATAATGCATTGGATAAAAAAGGAATAAATAATGTGCACAATGAGCAAATAATGTTTGAAACTGAAATTAGTAAATAATCGTAAGTCCTTTTATGCATAAAAATTTCGAGTCAGTATACGTAGAAATTCCAACTAGTTACTTCTTAGAGCGTGTAATTTTATTTCGGATGTTATTTTTCTTAATTATTGGGCGCATTTGAATTTGTAGTAGTATGAAACACATTCAATAAACATAAATACCTTCAAAGCTTCTTATAACCCCCACTTTCCTTAACATTTTTGTTTAAGCAACTCAATGTTTTCCGAAAAAATGGTGTTTCATTAAGCGTGTTTTCTGTTTATAATCTGTCAGGACTCCTAAAAGAAGCTTGAATTATCTTATGCAGTTTTGCACATTTCAGAAAGTTATATTCAGTAACTAGAATTCTACCGTAAAAACGTGATTTTAGCATATTCTGCATGAGAACATACGATAGGCGTTTTCAAATGGTTAAGCAATTTATAATAGCGGTAAATTTTAATGTGGGAAAAACTGCAAAGCTTTCAAAAGAACGTTTAATGACTAAACGTCAGTCCTGCATGAGATTGACTTGAAAGTTGTACGATTTAAAAAATAGAATATAATGACCGAACAATTCGTGTTCGGTTCTTTCAGCTGGCAATTGATTGCTATTTTCTTGCATAATAGAGCACATATTACAGATCTTATTATTTTTTAAATTGATTCACTGAAGAACTGATGGAGAGTGATTTGATAAAATTGATATTTGTAATGGACTCTGGATGAAAATGAATCATTAATTGGAAGAAAGTGTTAGTTCAGAGCAATCTTTTTTCAAAAACTTGGATACATATTAAAAAAAACTGTTTATTAATAAACCAAATCAGTTTGTTCTAAGAATTGCTTTAAATATTAAAATAAATCAGCATAAGAATGGGAACGTGACCACTAAAATTTTAATTCTTTAATGTCATAGTGAGCCAAAAAGTATTTCGGAACATAAAACATTATGTTGAAAAATCTAAACATCAAAATATTCCAAGAACTATAAATTATCGTCACAATTAGGAAAACTTTTCTAAACAATAGGGATATTTTCGTAATATATGACCTAAATAATTGTAACATACAACGTGTGGCGTTTATAATGTATAAAATTTATAAGATAGCCTCTTGGCAATATTTGGAATAAAATAGTTTTACCTATATCAAAACGTTTTATATTTACTTAGGTATTTTCATATAAAGTAAACTTTAATTTTTGCAGCGAAAAATTACCACCGGTATGGTCCTGGATGCAGCTAGCATTGTATATACAGGGTGTCCGAAATATGAGTGCCGTAATTTTAAGGGCTTATATATTCTTATTAAAAAAATGTCTAAATCAAATAGTTTGTATACAAATACATTTTGAGAAATAAAAATATAACTGCAATAATATGCAAAACTATGTTACGAAATTACAAACTAAGGTACAATTAAGGTTTAGTAAAAGCACCTGTAACGTAATTTGTTCATAATTTGATTTTTGGATTAGTATTAATGAAGTAAACCATTGAAGTTTTCGAGAAATTCGTTGAAACTGTAACGTACGCCATATTGGTGCGTACAGCTAGTACAATTAATTTTTGTCTAATTTTTCTTTGATGTTTGTGAGCATACACAAACAAAAATGGAACAATTTATAGTGATCATAACCCACTGCATCGCATGTTAATTTACGGCGAATCTAGGCAAAACTCTCTGGCTTTTTTCAAGAAACAGAAGTCATTTTAAACACTTGCAACTATTATTCTGTGCTGTGAGAAGAGTTTTAAGAAAACCATTCCCAGTAAGTACATATGTTTAGGTGTATTTGTAATAAGTATGTATGAAACATAACAATTCTAAGATAGTATGTGAGCGATGTTGTCACATATTCAAAACCTATTTGCTGTCACAATTCTGTTACCGTTGGTTAGAGATATTAAAATATATATTTTAATAAAAATATTGTCTAAAATATGTAATAACATATGTGTGAATGTGATACTCAAGATGGTGAAAGCTATGTTTTACTGTTTATTGGAAAAAACAATAATTTTTAAGCATCATCAACTTGGAAATAATTGATACTTTAGCGTCCGTTACGGGAACTGTCAATATATAACTTTTAAGTACTACAAAGTATCGGACGCTCTGTAGCGTTATTTTAAAGTAGCAGTAAGTAAAGTTGGGTCTAATACATATTGTCTTTTTAAAGTTCCCACTGCTACTACTGAGTAATATTTTTCTATATGAAGTTATTTATACACTAAAGTAGCAAATTTAGTGGCGGTTACGTAATAGTTACTCTTTGAAGGTTCCAGTCTCAGTTAATGTTGCATTGGTGCTAGTGTGGTGAATACTGACCTAGCTGAATAAAAAGCCAAGCCACGAAATATTTACATAGTTTTTTAAAAACAAAAATCTGAACATACTATAGACGGTATTACCAGTCTCGAGACATTAGGTATTGATACATCGTAATCTTGTGATCAAAGGAACCACGATTGCTGTTACTAATTATTAAAATTACGGTTTATGAATGCAACTGTCGTGTTACTTTTTTAGATCTTTGTATAGTTGGCTGGCAAACTATGAAAACAGGTAATTTCCTAGTAACTTTCAGAATTCTAGCCACATTATACTATATATAACTTGTTTTGTTTATTAAGGTTACATAATGTATGACTATTATATATTATTGTGGCAAATAAATAAATAATTATTATTATATTATTTGAAATCGTTTCCTTTTGTCTAATTTATCTTTAGTATTATAATTAACCTATGCCCTAATTAATGAGAAGTTGGGAATAGCGAATTGCATAAAATGTTCCAGTTGTTTTTTGCTGTACCATTTCATGACTTTTTTAAGAAATGCTAAACGCAATACGCCAGTCGTGTCCTACGTTTAATAAATTAACAGGACCGATGCTCATAGTTTTGCCCCTTTCGAGAATTGCGATAGTTAATTTATATAAAAATGCGTAAAAATCGAACTTTTTGATATAAGACTTTTTACTCCAAATTTTGTCAAGTAGCTGTCCTATAATTTTATACATTTTAAGCGTCACACTCTGTAAATTAATTAAGTTGAAGATTTCGGTTTTGATAATAATTTCTGAAAGTTCAATTCGTGGAATTGTCTTTCATATTAAGTGACATCCTTAATAATTAAGAAATCTCGAAGAATTTGCAAAATGTACAGGTAAATATTGCAATTATAATAGAACATTTCTTTTAACACAATTAGGCACCCATAATGGAGTTATTTTAACTGGAAGCTACAAATATTAGTGTATCCATTTTCACCTTAGCATAGCGAAAGACCCATTAACTTTGCTCCCTATTCAATAAATAACCATTATCATCCCAAAGATGACAGTTATGGTTCAAAATGATGGATGGCAGCCTCGCCACCTGTTGAGGGGCTGCTTCCTAGCTTGCAACATCCTTTTCAGCGATCTCCTTCTACGGAGATAAGTCACGATATTTGCGAAGGATGGTCGAAGAACTTCGAATATATTTATTCTGTTTGACAGGTTTGTAGATATGCTCGTCTGACCTAGTTTAGTAATGAAAGAGAGCGAGTTAAGTGTTCCCGAATAAGAATAGCTGTGATAGCCTTTTGTTGGAACTGTAAAAGGGGCATATTATTTACAATCGGTCTGTTAATCTTTAGGAGGATTAGGAATTTGAGCTACCTATATCTCACTGTACTTAAGCTATTGTACAGCATGTAAAACAATATTTTATATTTCAATTAATTTATTGAACATAAAATAAAACGGAATTTCTAGTACTGCATGCGTATGCATCTAAAAATACATTTATCCTTGTGTGTATTATACATATTGTTGCAGTTATGTGTTTAAAATCGACGAAGGTTTAATGCAACCAATTCAATTTTATCTAAACAAGGTAACGTTCCTACAACTATGCGCAATATATGATTCTAACATCTGGTGATAACTAAGCTAACGGAAAAAATTGATTTCATATCTATCTACAACAATACTTTGACCAGTAACAAGTAATTTTTTATTTACTTTCTGCAGAGACACGTGTGCAACCTTCATTTACATGGAACAGATATATCCATTTTCCTGACTACAAATAATAACATTCATTTGTTTATATCGGTGGACATAAATTATAGCTATTTATTGAAACAATGGTACCGTTTAACTGCCATATTAACAAGTTATAACAGTGGTAGAATGAGAGAGAACTGCATGCAGAACCGACCTCAAATGTTTTCCTTATTTGGAACTTTCCTTTCATTTTCATTTCCATTTGCATTAATTGACTTACTTTTGATGTTATACGTCTTTTACATTCAAAATTTTCCTAGTTAGTGACATCCTCTCTAAAATTGTCTGTCTTGTCTGAAAGGTTCAATAATATTTATTTTGCGATTGTTATGTAATTTGTACTATGCACATATTTTTTCATCTATTATACTTTCAATATTTTCTTCATTCACATCAATACCATGACATTTTCCCTGTGATATACATTATGATATTGTACCTTCAATTTTCTGTGCATTGAATACAAAATGAATGAGAAATAGAGTTGTATGAATCAATTACTCCAGATCTGATCAGGTATTCAAGTTAAAGGTTACTCTGCTTTACCTTGGGTGGGCGGAGTTTTAGTTCACTGGACGAGGCCCTATGTCGCCGGTATGTAAAAATATTCCGTAAATGAGTAATGCTAAATTGAATGAAACTAATTTATTCAGGTACTTACGTTTAAAATATTAAATTATATTCGAAAAATATAAAAATGTTCTGAATTTGCATAAATTTACTTAAAGAATAATATTCCATGCCACGGTTAATTGTCAGTGGTGCTACCAGACACACACCGGTTCTTTATCTGTTCAATTCCATCGTTAAAAAATTTCCAATAAGATGTGAAAGATAATAACATTTTTATACTCTTAATGCTGTGACACGAAGCAGGTGTAAAGAGATCTCTATGTTTTGATGCAACTTCGGTCATCTCTCTCATTTTATGCACAATAAAATAATAAATCAAATCAAACTTTATTTATCCAATTGATCATACAGTGATATAGGATATGTAAAAACTGCACAAGAGACATTAAAAAATGTATATGATATGATACAACCAATATATACATATACCTACACATACACACACATACATGTGTATGAAACATCTTAAAATTCCAAATACTCTCTAACCGATTAGAAACTGTAATTCAAAAGAAAATTCTTTACATCACACATATATTTATTAATACTTGTCAGTGATTTTATATTATTACTTTCTAATTTATTATAAACAACAGCACCAATTTAATATGAATTGGCTCTATACATCTCCAAACGATGGGCATTATATTACAAATCAAGTCCATGTCGCGCAAAATAGTTGTAATCGGCATTTTCATATAAAAAACTTCAAATATTTTTACAAAACACAGTAACTCCAAAATATAAATGCAAGACAGTTTTAAGATTCCTTAAATGTTTGCCTTCAAGATTCGCGATAGTTAAGATGATGTGTCGAATGAATAGCTCTTTTTTGCAATATGTACGGTTTTCAGATGTAATATCACCTGCCCAAAAGATCACACCATACCTAAGTTGAGATTCAAATCTTGAAAAATAAAAAATCCTGACAACATTCTCACTACATATTTTAGACAACCGATTTATAGCAAAGCAGTAAATGGCACACTTCTTATTAAGTTCAACTATATACACTTTCCAAATTAACATTCACAGGGATTAGCCCAGAAGTCGGAGACTTGTGCGGGAGAGGGGGCGGCATATTATTATTAAGCAGGCCGCATTTGCGCCCAGGAACGACTTACGTTGGTAGGCCCTAACCACTATTCAGTGCAAGAATGAAAGAAACCTGGAAAACCTCATTAATTAGGGGGGTAGTTAAATATCAACCGGTATCAATCTCTCACATTGACCCAAGCTAACATTCTTCCACTCTACCATACCCGCAGAGAGGGTGCCAATCATCTCCACGAATATAGCTTATATATACGGTCTACCGGCAGCTGGGCGCGAACCCACACCGATCTAGTCACCTCGATTCAAGTACCGACGCCTTAAACCGCGCGACCACTGACCGACCCCCAATGACATCTATATTAATATATACCCAAAAGCTTAAAATTTTATACATGCTGAATAGATTTTTCATCTAATTTTATAAGGGGACTGCATACACAATTAGCTGGAATTGCATGAAACTGCATATAATAAGTTTTTTCACAATTCAGGACTAACCTAGAATTTGTAAAATACTGCCTCAAATACTTTAAATTTGAGTACTTGTTCGATAGATCTTCCAGTTGATGCAATTGTAATATCGTCAGCAAATGCGCAGAATTAAGTAGATATACAGCTCACATTATATTAATATATGACAAAAACAACAAGGGTATTGTTATTATTATATTATTGTGTTGTATTATTAAGATAAATAGGAATATAGCATCAAAATGCTCTGCAATGAAGAAAACATAAATTTTCAGAATCACACAAGTTATTCTATTCGATTAACAATTTGTAAAAATTGTGATTCCATATATTTATGACATCACTCTCTATAATTTCAGCACCGAATTATAACTAAAATACTTATGAATGCTAAACGAGCCGACAGGAAGGGTGTAGCAATTAAAATGTCCCACCCCTCCCCAAATAAATAATAGAGGAGAGACGCGTCACAAGATAGGCAGATTCCCACAAATCAAAGGATCCAGTTTTGGGTTAAAATTGGGCATAAATCTATATTATATCGGACCGGGATCCAATTAGATGAGCCTTGTACTGTTTGGGACCTGTGACAAAGGTGGATGTCGAGATGCGAGTATGTCAGTGCATTTCTTTATTTCTCGGCCACTATCTATGTGACCGTAAATATCTCTCAAGGTTCCAGTAACAGGTTGGGATGCAATATTAATTTTAAAACTTATTGTTGTCATCGCTGCATTCAAATTGAACATTGAAACAATTTAATATACCGGATGTTTTCTAATTGCGAGCAGAAAATCCAGGGGCGTATTTTATGGTTAAAATTAAGGGAACTTTGTTAAATAAACATAGGGTCTCAAGGCCGCCGTTTCCAAGATAGTCGCTATGTGCGCAACATCAGCAGCGCGTAGCGTTCACAACTTTGTAGGCTGTCAAGGCTGTCATGTGCTTGTCAAAAATTCTGTTAAAATTGATAATTTAAGATTGCACGTGAATCGCATTAAATTTAAGTCAGTCAGATAACATGCAATTATGTAGTGGATACCATTTGTACATTATTTACAAGTCTTGTATTTGGAAAATACTGCTGCTGGAGCTGTTATCAATAAAAATAATGTAACACATGAAAAACAAAGTTTCACTGGAAAAGATGTAGGCAATTATAGATTTTATGTAATACTAAATGAATAGGAATACATATAAATAAATAAAAAAATGTTTATGAAGGATTAATGTTGATTATTCATAATAAATGTTTATTTTTAATAGTAACATGATTTATTTGTTTTTCTACGTTCATGCAAAAAACAAAACTTTATTGAACTATATCTAGTGAAAAAAGTGGTCACTTGTGTCATCTAAATAACATTTTTTGGTTTTTGCATGAACGTAGAAAAAATATTGTATGCAACTCGTACAAAAAGTGTTTATTGCACTCAACGTATTGTCCTACTCGGCCTGACCGCCTCGTTGGACAATTTCACGTCGCGTGCAATAAACACTTACTTTTTGTACTTGTTGCATAAATAACTGTTAATGATAATCCTACTAATATTATAAATGCGAAGGTTTGTGTGTTTGGTTGTTTGTTACTTACTTAATCACGCATGAACGGCTGAACGGATTTGGAAGAAATTTACCAGACAGATAGATCGTGATCTGGATTAACACATAGAATTATTACCTCCGGAAGACAAAGAACTCCCGCGTTAAATCACGCGGGTCGAAAGCTAGTAAATAATAATAATATCTCTACCCCTCATTCTAATCACGAGGATTAACCCAGAAGTCAGAGACTTGTGCGGGAGAGGGGGCTGCATATTATTATTAAGCAGGCCGCACTTGCGTCCAGGAACGACTTACGTTGCCCTAACCAATATGCAGTGCAGGAATGAGGAGAACCTGGAAACCTCATTAATTAGGGGGTAAAAATAAGTATTTATAATTATGTCCTGTTTTAAATATTGGGAGTTGGAACATTACCAATACACAATAAATATGTATAGTGGCATCAACGTGGTTAAATATTATTATCTGGTAAGTTCTTTTCTTAAGTTTCCTCTCCGGGAACTTCACTTTTGTTCTGTAGGAAAGATGGCATAACTATCTTCTCATGCTTTCGTTTTCGAAATAACATTTGTAAATACACATCACAAAGTATAATCTAGTTTATACTTTGTAGCACACATATGGTCTGATCTGACATTTTACTACTGACAGCCTACTTTAATGCAATTTGTCTCCACTGCAAGCGCTGCCATCGATTTCATTGCTCCCATCCCATTTTTGGTTTAACTTATTAATTATAACAACTTACACATATGCCGAAATGGCTAATTGGTTTATGTTATGGTGTTGCTAAAGGTGATTGTTATGAGGTTAGGTGAATTTATGTTAGAAGATTTTTCAATCATGTAAGATGTACCAGTACAAGAGAATACCGCAATAGTTTGGAGTAAATTAATCTAGAAATGATCAAAGGAAAATGTTTATTGTAAAAAATGATATAGATAGAGAAATCTTTATTTTTTTGTATCTCAACACTGAATAAATAACTTTTTTTCGATAAAGAAGGAGTATATAAAATAGAGTTATCATGAAATATCTATTCCTACAGTTTCATCAGTGACTTCAGTTTCTTCAGGGTCTTCCTTTTCATTCTCCTCACCTGATAGTTCAACTGTCAGGAAATTCTCTAAATCGATCTAAAGGGGTTCATCGATGTTTGTTTCAATGTCCATGTCGGCTGCCTCGATATTGGAATAAGTTCATGCTTCGCAAGTGGTATGATCGAAAACCTCAGTTCAAACTTACGACAGCTACAATTGCTCTTGCACCGACTTCAATATTTACAGAAGAATGCTAGCGGCTCTGCTTCTCTTTCAATGGTTTCAGTGGCAGCAAATCGTTGATAGTGCGTTTCCAACCATTCCATTGGTTCCAAATGAATAATGGTTCCAAATGAATGATGGGGCATCCCTCTCCAATTTAGTTTGACCGGTAGTACATTTTTAAATCAACATTTTGCAAATAAGTGGATTCAACAAGGCTCTGAACAACCACATCAAGCTTGGCCGCCTAGATCACCGGATTTGAATCTCACAGACATCTTTCTTTGAGAGCATTTCAAAACATTGGGTTACCAGCATCCTACTGAAAATGAAGAGCAACTGCGACAATGAATCGTAGTTGGCTGTGATACTAAAAGAGCCACCCTTGGCATCTTTCCACGCGTTCGAGATTAAATATGAAGATGTGAAGCCTGTATTGTGTGCGAAGGCGGCCATTTCCAACAGTTATGTAAGTTTAACCTCGTAAGATATTATTTGTTTCAAATCATAATTCATAGGATCTATTATTAGATACTTATTATGCCATAGGTGTCATAAAAAATAACCCTGTTAAAAAAAATCCCTAAACGGCTAGATATACCAAAAATGTGGAAAGAGAAAAAATAATGAGAATGCAATGGAGCATATGAAAACCAATTTTGATTGCATGATTACATAGGGTGATAATAATATACTTTTTCTTGTGAAAAAGTCATGGTAGTACCCACAACCCCGTTACTGGTACTTTACCACTACAGAATTAAGTCAAATTTGCTAAAAATAGAGAAGTTATGAATTTTAAATTTTTTTATCAACTTGAGATACCCAATATTTCCAAAACAACGCCCTTGGGACCCTATACATATTTAATAAAAATCACCTTAATTGTAACCATAGAATACGCCCTGGATTTTCTGCACCCAATTAGGAAACACTGTATACGACAAAACGTCACGAAGGCTAAACAACACTACAACAGCTATAGTTACTTTCTTATTATTAGATATTACTATAATGAACTTAGTGCAACATTTATGGTATATAACTGATACTTCAAGACACCTGTCCAACAGCTTATATAGCTGAGGAAGGACATATATCTATCAATCTAATAAATCCGAGCTGATATGTATATGAGGTATTTATGTTTACATGGAACGATTGCGACTGTATACCTTAAAAGAGAATCTCGCAGATATTTTTGCGCAAAGCAGAAAAATCTTATTAGTAATATGACCATATAATAAATGAGAAATGTGTAAACAATGCTTACACAACGTATAGAATTGATGCTTTCGACAGGTAGATAGTGTCATTAAATATGGTGAATTGTCGGTCAGCCTTTACCGTCACTGTTCAAGCTAAAGTAATAATAGAACAATTTTCTTTATACGGAGAATACGAAAAATTAATGCCATAAACTCCAAAACATTTTTCCGAAAACTCAAAGGGGAGTCAAACAATTTTTTTATATATTTGTTCTAATAACTTTTTGTTAGGTGAGATATAAGTGGTCTGCTTACTACCTGCTCCGCCTAAGCGGCTCGACTTGCAGGAAGTGATCTACATTACAGCAGGTACTCAAACGCAAATATATAAATGATAGTGCAGGTCCCGACCGGCATTGAATTAAACCACCTGCATCAGTGGCTGTGTGAACAGCCAAGAACCCCCACCAGTTCACCTCACCTCAGCCAAGAATATCTTACCTTCACTTGGTTTATATGTGAACAGACATATGAAGGAACAGTCAGTTCAATTGTCGGTCATCTCACCTATGGCTTACTGATGAGGGCTAACAAGACCGAAACCGATCTATGTCTGGTGGTGTGACCGACAATGGTTCTTGACTGTTAACACAGATACTGCAGGTGTAATTCAATGCTGGTCGAAGCATTAGTCCGCGGAGTAGTTGTTACCTGCAGTCTCATTATAGAATTAACTTTTTGTTAGTCTACCGATTTTTAAATTCTCATATAACTAGTATTCCTTTGTATCTACTTTCTTAATTTAATGCATATTCTCTAACGCCCTATGACCTGAATTGTCCTTTGCATTCAAATAATGACATAACATTTTTGTTTGAATATTTTTATAAATTTGGATAAAGCGTAATTAAAAGTCATGAAAAAAAACTTTAACAAAGGTCCTCTTGTTATATGGCATTAAAATAAACGGTTTCCGATAAATACCACATTAAATTAAAAAATGTAGGTATTTTATACTTAATACCTACTTAAGTTTGCCACATTATTTTTCTTATTGTAATACTAAATAATTTAAGCTTAATTTCAACTAATGCTAGGGATGTGCACTCTAATTCTGTTACTGGCAGCTACCAGTTACCGAGATCACGGCATAACAACCCAGAAAATCACTATATATCAAATATCACAAAAAGTTAGAAGAAATTTGTTATTTTTTTATGCTATGTAATCCCACCAATTTTAAGTTTTCGAAAAAATGTTTTAGGTTGCAGCTCGCATTATTATGCCATGGCGTATGACCGATGAGATGAAAACATGCGGTGCGCGACATGTATCACGGTTGTTTGGAACTACATACTGAAAATATTTTATTGACTTTGTACTTCGACGTTAAATTTAAAATTAGTGCACCAGTTTATCTAAAATTTTATAAACATTGAAACCGGACACCCTGTACCTGGGATGGCGGGGGAAGTTGAGGGTTAACTTAAGACTTAACCTCGCACTTCGCACCTTATGAAACAATTTAACTATTACGCAAAACTTAGAACAAAAAATAACTTTTTCAATAAAGCTGTTAATTTCATATTTTTTGTTAAAATAAGAGTTTCAGTCAATCTCGTAAAGCGCCATTTTTCGCGTTTTACTGGCATAATAATATTTTTTTACGGTTTTTTTTTATTGTACAGAGTATAACTAGGATCGTGAAAAAAATTAGTTTTTTCGATCAAGAATCTCACAATTCTAAGCAATCTCGAAAAGATTATTTTTTGTTTAGTTAATATATAGGGATATTTTTGAAATTTTTTCGATATCTCGGATATAGAGTGTCCCTGTAAGGTTGTGGAAACATAATACCACATATTTTGAGGGCCAAAATATGATCTAAATTAAGTAACTGTACTTCAAATTTAAAACTATAAAATTTTGGACCAAGGTAACATGAATTAGGTCATCATATTTTAACACCAGAAATATCTTTTTTCCCAACTTTTTCCTGGCACTTTGTATAAGTATAATAATTTTCGAAGTAATTTTTATCAAATTCGATATCCTTGCAAATCCCTGGAACTGCCCGGAATTCCGTGAAATCTCTTGGAAATCTCCATTTTGCGGAATCTTGTCACAATTTTGATCCCAGTGGTTACCCCCTCGTATTTCAGTAAACTTCATTCTATACTACTTAGTATTCCAAAATGATGTTACGTTAAAGAGATACCGTACTTTAATCTAGAAGCTTGAAGAGACAAAGATAGCCGACAATTATATGAACGCTCCATTGAAGTCACAGCATTTCCACGAAGAAAGGAAACAAGTCGTAGCCTTCTCTATTTGTACATTAATTATAAATCTCATAAACTACCATGATTTAAGCTGGCTGTGCGTATGTCAACTGTTAATAGTTTATAAGAATTTCACCGCACAACTCGATCCATAATCAGTTAACCGTGCACGTGCATTTTCCTATTCGGGCCGAGTTATTTGGGCTCTATGCGGACGTATATTTCTCTATAATCGCTAACGGTTGCTCGTTATTACGTTTACAAGTATATTTCATGTTCTGTTCGCTTAAAATGGCTGTACCCGTCGGCTGTTGCCTTTATTGTACCTCCTACGCACAAGGAAATAAAGATACCGATTATTCGTTGTTTATTCATACATCTCTGGGTAATTTACGGGAAATTATTGCTACCTAGTGAAACCAAAACCATTCAGCCTACATTATTAGCTACTGTGTAGTGTTTATTAAGATAAACTGAAATGCGGGGATGAAATATGTTATTACGGTTTATTTTAACGCTGGCAAGTTGGCCAGCTTTTAATATATTTTTTCCTACTCATTATTTTTGAGTATTAAATTCTCATAAATCCTTGTTCAGCATATTTTTGGTCTAAAATTACCCTTATGGGAACTTAAGAAACATTATATGACAATGACATGAAATTACCTGTAGCAACTATTTTAAAAACTATTTATTAGAGATTTTTATGCTGTTATGAACATATTTAAATGAAAGTCGAATTTAAAAAATAAGTAATTTTTCTTCTCAGCGTCATGAAAAATTATGTTAATTATTAAAACTCACTCTTAGAAATAATAAAAACTGCTACTATTAATTTACTTAATAAACTAATTTACGATGTTTTTCTTCAAGGGATTAGATGAATTGGGTGTGCATTGTTTTTATTGACAGATAGATCATTAAAAGGTTACTGAAGCAAACAAATTTCTTTTACTTGAATCAATTCTTATCTTAACATCGACCAGCGAACAATCAGAAGTCTGTAAATGATACTGCAGGAAGCAACTACTCCGCGGACTAATGCCCCGACCGGCATTGAATTACTCTTGCAGTATCTGTATGAACAGCCAAGAACTCTTGTCGTCCACACCACCAGACATAGACCGGTTTCGGGCTTGTCAGACCTCATCAGTATGCCATAGGTGAGACGACCGACAATTGAACTGGCTGCTCCTTCATATGTATGTTCACATATAAACTGAGTGCAAGTGAGACTGTTATTTGTTGAATATCTCGGAAACGTTTTTACGCAACCTTATTCAGTATAATCTGAAAGTAGGTTATATACATCGTCACAAAACCTGTGCAATCAAATGATTTTGTATTTCATTATAAACATGATGATGGTTGTTTAACTTGGATCAGTATGCACTCAATTAGTAAACCGCTGCGTCCAGGACCGTCTTGACACTGATAACACAGGCACACAAAAAAACTCCTTTCTTTCTTTTTTTTGTTTTTTTACTTTGTCGTTATTCACTGTGCAATACTACATGAAGACAATCCTCTTAAATCAATTCGATCCTGAATACGGTAAATTCATATGATTTTTTCTGACAATTTGAAATTTTTTAGGACCAATTTTCTGCCAATTCGTGGCCCTCAAGTGTCAATTGGGTTGTGCAACGTCCTATCCAACAGCTGATTCATGTTTGGACCCTTCAATGGAACGGAGATAAAGCTTTGCGCTTATTTCCACGTAATGGCATTTTGGTCATTCTTTTGACCGTAGGACGCAAATATGGAACGTCTGGGCTATACCGACCCCGGGATTGGTTTCAGGAGTCAAAAATACATGGGGAACCATAAGTAGGAGCTCGGGCACAGAACTTTTTTTTATTTTTGTGTGCGTGTGTAACTTTTCGATGCATAATTGAAATTTAATTTACCCCCTAACAAAACCAAAGATAGAACTTTTTCATATCGAATTTTTCTATTAGAAATGTCAAGAAACTGTAGTTTAATTTTTATACATTATATATACCGCACCGTGCATGTTGATTTTCAATAGTGTATTTTTACTGCATACGATGAAATTAGACAAATGTCTGGAGTAAGCACACGTAAAAGTTGTAGAATTACCTAATATCGATTTATTGTAAGTAGTTTAAAAAAGTGTTCAAAGTAGACACTTGAACTTTCAAAAACTTTGCGACGTCTTTAATAGCCAGTATACAATAGTAATCGCTTATATAATTGTAGATTTATATTCTACAATTTGTTTTGTTGTCATTACAGCTCCAAACACAATTTGTAGTAATATTTCACATACTATTATTATCAATATTGTAGTCATAATTTTCGGACACTATTTTACTACAACAGAAATGTTACCAAATAATTGGTGTACCATTTACTAAGTTTTGTGCATTTACTAACACAAAGACTATAACAGTTTACCAGCATTTCTGTACCTCCCACTACAACGTTTTTTAAAAATTTCTGTTAAATATATTTAAAATTACCAGTAAATTATATATAAAAATTACACATTGGTAGTAATTTTTACTACTCCGTTACTGAAACTGTTGACAAACAGAACAGTAATTTTCATAAAGTGTGTTTGCTACATAAACCAGTTTAACTTGCTAAGAATATTGTTTTGATTTTTAAATTTTACTGTAATATGTGTTTAAATTTATTTATTTAAGGGGATTAGTACCTTATCAAAAGGAACAAATTTAGTTTAGTTCATATACATATGACATATTCACAGTGTTAATAATATATTTCTGCAAAAACATTAAAATCGCCGCATCTTCCGTGATATTGAACTTCAAGACATATACATTAAAACCTTGAATCTACGTGGATATGGGATACTTACCCCGGAATTTCTTAACATATTGTCTAACGGTGTATTAGTGGTGGGTATTACCTAGTTATTTTTTATTCAATAGGTTTGACCCTATAACAATAGGAACCGATTTGAAACTGTTAGAAATATTGTACCAGTTAAGTTGGGGTCAAATTACCAGTGAATTGAACGCAAGTAATTGGACGAACATTTATGACAGGTTAAAATAGTTTCTAACTCCAACTGCTGCAGAGGCACATACAGGGTGTCCAGAAATTATGCGTCAAGACTTCAGGAGGTGATTCCTCACAATAAATTAGGGTCGAAATTAGGATAATCGATTGTTTCGATAGTCAGATGGATACATTAAGATGCAAAAAAGTTCTGTCATTTAAAAGAAACATGATGTGCCACAAGTGGCGCCCTCTACTAGTGACGTCAAAATTAGAAACATATTTGAATTTCTCGTCCGCAAAAACCCCCGATTTACAAATTTTATGTAAATATTTGGATTTCTTAAGAAGTTATTTACAAATATCGAAAATAAAATTTTAACTTTAACACCCTGTATCTCCGTTAATATTAAGTTTTCGAAAAATTGTTATAGGACCTTGTGACCCTAATTTTTGTGAGGAATCACCTCTGAAGTCTTGACGCATAATATCCGGACACCCTGTATATGTAAATTCGCTATTAACATACCAAAACAGTTTATAAACAAGTTATACAAAGGCAATAATAGATCTCACTCCGCTGTTCGAAAGTCGACTCTATACCCGCTCTTTATATATTTTACAATATGACATTTATTACAAAAAATAGTAAACAGTTTTATAATTATAGTAAAATTTACAACAACGCAATTACTATAATAGTTTTCCATTTACCACAACACCGAACGTGGTTTACTTCATTTGTAATTTATTCTACGACAAAATTGTAAGCATAAATTTGTGGTAACTGTTTCAGTAGAATTTCCTTTAGTATATTATTCATACACCAGCGCCGGTTTCAGAATTTTCTGTTTAATTTTTTGGTAAAAAATTATAAAAAAAAATTATACCGAAATTTAGTTCATGAACATTGTTCAATCTCACATCCTTTATTACTCTTTGAAAGAACGCGACTGCCTCACAAATTCTGTGTTAAGATTCTACGAGTCAGTTCTAGCACATTGTTTCTAATGCAATTCTACATTTCAGCAAAGTCTCGAAGACACTTTAATGCTTTCGATGCTGAAAATCGAACGTCAAACGAGCTGCTGTAAGACAATTAAAATTACATTTAACAAATTTAGAAAAGGAATTTTCTGCTAACCACCTATCTACTTCTTGTAATTGTATGATATCTACTTATTTGAAAACTACACCAGTTAGAAAAGAATTTTCAGCCAATTATAAAACCTTGTGAATGGAAAAGTAATATACACTATGAATTGTAGCGAATAACCTCCCAGCTCGGCCATAAAGCTGCCCAGACTGAAAATAACAATAAACATTCTATATACATTTTCCGTTTTGATTAAATAAATTGCCTCGGTTTTATTTTGTAATTGCGTATAATTTTTATACGCCTGGGAATACTACCGCTGCCGGTGTATTATGCATGAATTAACAAAAAATATTTTTCTAAATAGGGAATGCTATCCGAGGCAGGTAATAATGAAAATATCCTACAATAAAATTGTAAATTCCTTGTAGTAAGTCTTTGAGTGTCACCGCTCTCTATACCTATCTGGAAGTTAATGGGGACTACGAGACGAGAACGTTAAGGACGTTTTTAATGCCTATTCTAAATTGTTTTTCTATATTTTTTATCGGAGCAGTATGTGTATGATTAACGAACGGCCACTTTTTAATATTCAGTCCGGTCGGCGGCCGCTCTGGCAAGATTTTTCTGGAAAATTGTTCACGTCAGATAAGGCTTTATTACCTACCTATAAAAAGAACCAGTGACAAATTAGTGGAGTTATAAACAGATGCATCCTCTTAAATTTCATCCGTAACATAAATAAGTATACAGGGTGCTTTACGCATAGGGAGATATTAGAAATATACGTGAAGTTGTATTCACATTTTTTTTGAAATTTGAAATATTTGACAACTTTAGTCGCTTACCTATATTGTCATTAGTGCGAAATTTCTTTCGTGACAACTTTTGTCTGGAAAAACAATATCTTTGTTAATAATTTATATTTTTTAGGTTCGTACTCTTCTAATTTTCGCTTCAGGTATGCAATCAATTTTTTGATATCGGTATTCCTCTTGAGTGAAATTTCTGTTCTTATCATTGAGTAATATCACCACTTCTGTGTTTTGCTTAGTTCGTGAAAATATACTAATCCTTTCTTGTTAGTTATGTTAATTTTTTTTCTCTGTACCATTTTTATAGCGACCCATTGCTTTTTCGTATTTTTTCCGTGATTTCTTTGGTACGGTATTATGAACAGCACTGGAAGCTTCATTCTCAGTATCTGATGGCAAATCATCGCTTGAACTCGTATTTACACATTCACCATAATTACAAGAAATACTTCAATGACAGCTATGTTGCTACGATAACTTCTTCTTAATGGATGATTTTTACATTATGTCGAACTATGATACAAATTATGTAGGAATAATGATACTAATTCTTATTATTATTATTAACCTCGACAGTTCTAAATGAAACATGGTATACAATACGTGGGATTATTACCGCACTTACGTGATTATACTATTCAGCTTATGGCTTCATCGTACAAATTTCACACGCGTACTGTATTGCATAAATAATAATATACAATAAAAATTGACGTGACCTGTACAACAGTTTTGCTAGTAATTTAGGTAAGTAAAGGACAGTAGTATGAGCTACTACTATTATGTCTATAATTCATCTAAAATTGGTTGGGAGTTGGATGATCTGAGGGTTACAGATACAGTCTTAGGCATAAGCATGCGTATTACTGTTTGAAAATCTTACAAATTATTAGTACATGGTAAATATATGGATAAACTTTTTTGTTTTAATAAAGTTTCAATACCATTAATCCATTAAATCACATTTGGAGAATCAGTAGGTACAGAATTATATATACTTATAAATTAATTGATACACTAGCGGACATCTGTGATTAAGAAAAAGCTACCCTAAATAACCTTCAACAACGCTAGTGTACCCAAATGTCAAACCGACTTTACCAGAACAGAGCAATGTGTGAGAAAAGGGCTAAACAATGCTAACTAAGGTCCTGTTTATAATGGTGCCACTTTTCTTCAATAACAAAAATGCCACAATAGATATGAATAGAAAACAAACTACTCATGAACTATTTTGTATCATAGCACTATTTATGTACCTAACCATGAAATAAATGATAAATTTAACATATTTTCTAGTTAATAGGAAATTTCAGAACTAGATGTTACACTGATAAAAATGGTAGTAAATATACACCTTGTTCGCACCATCTATTACTGAAAAAATAGCAACGTTTTCATTCAAAATTCATCCTGAAATTACTGTGTTAGTAACATATAGCTGAAGGTTATGTTACGTTAGTTTAGGCAAAATAATTTGCAGGCCCGTCCTTAATTTTGTAACTTGCAACAACCAGTTACCGATGTCACGACATGACAATCCGGATATTCACTTATATCAAATGATTATCTTATTTTTCTTGCAAAATAACATTTGTACTAATGCAAAGCTACTATAGTAAGCCTCTTATTGATTTTAATTTAACATCACATTACGAGGCAGATTGTGGAACATTACAGGATAATGCTATAATGAAATTGAAAAAATACATATAAGTCTTACATGAAAATTACATAGTACAGTTAGTAAAACCCAGGGTAATAATACAAAAGAAACATAGAGTTACATATTATGAATTTTACATAAAACTATTAACAGTACTTTACATTTCAAATAGTAATTTTTTGTTGAGTTGCAACGTTACATTCTAGTTATTGCACACTATTGATCTCAGCAATAAATAACCAATAATCCATCAATATTACAAGTAATTGTATCAGCTGTTAATGGATGTGTTCGTTCAACTCTTAACTACTTTTAGATGGACTATAGTCTGTTGAATTTGTCCGCATTTTACTTTTGTTGTCTTACATAATGATTAAATCTGCACCTAGTTTCTATTGTATCTCCGTTAACTTGCATGTTTAGATTTAACACAACTTCCATGCTTGTTCATATAGCAGTTTTCTTTTTATATTCATTGGGATGAAGTCGGAACTATGGAAAAAGAAATAAGGCTTTCTGGAGCACGTGTCTCACTATTATCCATATTTAGCAGTATCTGTTCGCCTATGAACCTCGCCGCCCTGTAAATATAAGCGGACAACGTCGTATTCAAGACCTTTTCCTCAAGCACCTCAGGTGCCTCAACTATCACATCCGTCACGGACAATTTTATAACTAGTATGGCCGAGTAAATTGGCAGTCGAGTTGGTTTGTCTGCTTTTGTAAGGCCGTGTCTTCTGGGATTGAATCTACAGAAGAGATGATCTTTCCGTGCCTTCTTGTATGGAAATGGGCATGTACGGACATATACAGGTGTTTCCAATGATTAGATGAAGGAGACATACATTACTGCCAAACGCTATAAAACTTATTTTTTTTAGACTTATGACTATGGCTGAATTGTTGCGAGACAAGCCATTGGCGTGGACAACGTTTCACGATTGAAAGTAAACAGTAACTTACAGTACTGTGCAATTCACAGTTGTGTATAATGACTAGTGAGGCAAGCCAAATATAGACAAATTAATATTTCATAAAGCATGTCTGAACATTTTGGAATCTCCACAACCGAAATTGAGAAGATGCAGCAATTTGGAAACCAAGGTAAGAGAGATTTTGTTGCTTTCAACAACATTATGAAGTGTTTCTGAATACAATTGATCAACTACAGGACAGCTTTTATGAAATCATTTGTAATCGTGGTCCATTTAAATTATAGTCTACAGACATTTATTGTCCAGGAATTCTAACCGCATGCTAAGAAAATTAAGAATACAGGGTGTTAAAAAAAGAGTATAAAATATTTAAGGAGGTAATAGTATAAACCAAAATAAGCAGAAAAGTCTCAATAAACATGGGTCCGCAAAGTAACGGTTGCGGAGATATGAAATGTTTTATGTTTTATTTAAAATCCTCATGCTCTAATAGAATCTGGACATCAGACACGTTTTTCATTAAACATTTGGATGGGTATTGTAGGTGACAGGTTTCTAGGTCCTGTTGTTTTACCAAACCGATTAACAGGCGCTGCTTACCTCAACTTTCTGCAGAACACACTGTACGAGTTTTTGGAAGACATTCCTTTGAATCAGAGGCAACAAATGTGGTTCCAGCATGATGGTGCTCCAGCTCATTTTTCCATGGTCGTTAGAGAGCATTTACACCAAACTTTTCCACATAGATGGGTAGGAAGGGCCGGACCTGCTTTATGGCCTCTAAGATCGCAAGATCTTAACCCTCTAGATTTCTCTGTTTGGGGATATTTGAAGACATTAGGGTATGGTACTCCTGTAAATAGCCTGGAAGAGCTACAGCTACGGATTAATCAAAAGTGTCAAGAAATCCAAACCAAGGAGGGTGTTTTCGAAAGAGTTCGAATATTGTTGAGACGAAGATGTCGTGCCTGCTCGTAAATGGACGGAGGGCACTTTGAACACCTTCTGTAACTTTGTTTTTTGTTTGTTAAAAGCTACCTTTGTCGGTTTATTCCTAATAAAATAAAATGAAAAACGAATAGTGGTCCATATCTCCGCAACCGTTACTTTGCGGACCCATCTTTATTAAGACTTTTCTGCTTATTTTGGTTCATACTATTACCTCCTGAAATATTTTACACTCTTTTTTAACACCCTGTATTTTAAGGGCGCCGTATTCCTGAAAATGTGTTTTCTACAAATATAAATAATTTTAGACATTTAAGAACTGAATAATATAGAGTTTAGCAAATAACAAGGATGTTATTTCATGCCACCTGCAAATATTCAAAGGTACCGAAGTAAAATCAATATTTAACATCAGAAAGCGATCTATCCAATGAATTTTTAGGTACTGAAATCTTTCAAAATACGTATTTTTTAAATTCAACTATAGATGTAAACATTGTTATAACATAAACTTACATAGTTCTGCATATAAGATTGTTCACTTTTGTTTATAAGTATGTGAAAATAATTGTTAAAATGTGAGGTTAGAATAGCGAAATTATGTGTGTCATATAACTGCATTTTAAAAGTTATTACATTATTTGAGGAAAGTTTAAATAGTAAAAGTGGATAAACAAAACATCAATAATTCTATTTTTGATATTACTTTTGCTCTACGAGTTTTATTTTTCGAGATTTCAGTACCTAAAAAACACCACAAATTTGATCATTTTACGGCGAGAGATACGGGCACCTTAAGTAAAATTCCAGATTTTGTGAGAGCACGTTGTGCAGGCTGTTACAGACCAGTACTTTTCGAGATACAGCAGATTGAAATATCCAAAAACAAAACAAAAAAATCAATTTCTAATCATTTAATAATTATGACAAATGAGTTACAACAATTGTTCAAAATTCTCATCGTCTGCCACTAAACATGCTTCAGCACGTTGTGCTACTACTCGAACGGATTTCTGATGTTATTTGCAGAATGAATTGAATCAGGCTGTTTTGCAATTCACTGAAATTTACCACTGGTTCTCTGTACATCAACGTTTTTAGGAAGCAACAAAAGAAAAAATCATATGTCGTTAAATCTGGAGGACGAGATGGCCAACTAAATCGATCTCGTCTGCCATGCCAACGTCCAGGAAAAGTATCATTTAGGTAATCACGTACAATTAATGCAAAATGTTATTTTAACGCACGTTTAGTGGCATGTCATTCATGAATTCCGGGAGTTCTTGGTACAGGAAATTCAAATAATTTGATGCGTTTAAACGATGACATAATGTGGATGAACTAACAAGTGGTTAGAATCGATTGAATAATTTAATAACCAATTAAGACTGTTTTTAGAACAGTTGGAAATAGTTTCCAACCGTCAGACGCACGAGTATTGCGTTTATAATGCCCACATAAGATTGAAAATGCTTTGTTTTAAATATGGTTCGGATGCTTTTGACGGTTAGAAAACCATATCCAACTTTTAAAAAATATTTAAAAGTGGTTGAAACCCGTAAGAATACGTTATTTTTAACTAGAAAAGGAACGTTTATTAAATTACGTTTAAATAACAGAAAAAACTAACTAACGTTTATGAAAAGCGTTTTATGTAGAGTTTTATTAACGTTTATATAACTTTTCACGTCACGTATTGAAAACGTTAAATAAAAGTGTTCTTCGACACTAGTAAAGAAGATATTATGGTACAATTTTGTGTTCAAATTAGGGTTCAAATTCAGTAATGATTAGATATAGGTATTATAGGATTTGTAGAAATAAATACTCTGAGGGCTAATGCAAGCATCTAGGTCTAGGGTTCAGGTGTTACCTACCAGACATAATATACCTACTGATTTCGAGCTTGTAAGCTAGTTAGGCCAACCATAAACAAGACTGCTTGATTCTACATCAGTGGTCATTAGTTATTATTATATTTTGCTCATTTGTACGTGTATTACATATTATACAAATATTATAAAATAAACGTAATTTTCTTTTGTTAACTTCTTTTATACGTTTAAATTTGTAACTAAAAATAAACTTAAATTTCTACTGTTCACTTCAACCTCTGGATAAAATGCGAATGTTATTAACGTATTTTAAAAGAAATATTTTATACGGTTAAGTTTTTAACTAAAATTGAACGCTGAGCATTTTGCGTTAAACGTTTAATCAATCACTACAACGTTTTATAAACGTTATATAAACGTACGTGTGCCCATTGGGTAGATACTGATTTAAGGTGTTTCTTCTCACATTCGCTTCTGTGTATTTCTCAAAACATATCCGTATTAGTGGAAAGTGCCTACAAGTCGGGCTGGTATTGTTAAACTAGTATAAATCTGGTGGTATGGCGTGTATATCCACCGTAGCATACCCTCTCAGTGTACCAGGATAATTAATCCCCCATGTCGCACATAATATTGTTTCTGTATAATTAGAGAACGTGTAGTTGTGACTGCGCTGTCTGCTGCTAAAGCCGGAGTGCTCCTGCCGCCGCCGCCTCATTATAGATGTGGTCCGCTCCTGCGAACGCGTTCAGTCACTTATGTTTATGGGTTAGTTCTATCTGCCCTTGTGCACCTTCGGCCACGGATTCTGCCTCCGCATCGTGTCGGACTCGAATGCTACATACACGACTGTTTTCATTAATATGCATTACCGTTTAAACGGCTGTACAGCATTAGATCCTGAAAAAAAGGAGAAGCGGTGAAATGATATTCGAAACTTGAGCAATTTTTTAATAACATCGATTTGGAACAAAATACTCTCTTAGATAATGTGTGCCGCAATCATCCTTAATTAGGGAATTCCAGTGTAAATTTGTCGTTTTTAATAGTCCTTTGCTAGGGTTTAGGTGGATCTATTTAAAACATTATTAGAAAAAAGGTAATATTTTAAATAATTTTCAGGTCTTACAATAAATTGGCTGTACTGTGTCATTTATTTAGATACAGAGCCCAACAGACAAAGTCCAACAATAGGGCTAAATGATAACAACAAACAAAAAAGGGAACAAACACACAGGGTCTTCCAATGAAAACTCGACTCTCTTTATAATTAGAAAACCGAAAAATATTTTAAAATTCGCCGAGACCCGTCGATTTTTGTTCTTGGAGGGAGCTTTTTTGACAGTCAAGCCAATTCGATATGTTCATCCCCCTAATATCTAACAACCCCAACTTAAAAATTTCAAATAGAACTACCCTTTCTTTTCTTGCAAACGTCGTAACTTTACATTTAGATTCACGCCAATTTATTAGACAATTTAAGTTATCTTGTTACATCATACAGTCCTGCATAGCGTTGATCTCTTTAAACAATTTCAATATATCATTAATTAATATTAAAAAGTAATGGCCCCAAGATGGAACCTTGCGGAACCTCTGATGTAGCAATAGGTATATTGGCAACGATTTGATAAACATTCTTTAAATAATTGAACTAATTTAGCTAAGAAATCTTCAATTAAAAGTTTCAAGTGTAAACTTTTCCCTGAAATGATTATTTTTTCTTTAACGTTGATAAATAGAAAACTGTAAAATACACAGTATTCGATACTAGAATAATTTTAAAGTGTCAAAGATTTGGGCAGATATATTGAGTCAGGTTGCAATACAGCTTTCTGTAAGTAATTAATTAAATTCTATATCTTTTGCAAAATCTTTGATTGTCCATAATGTAGATTGATCTAATTTAAAACACTATAATTCTAGTAACAGTTTTATATAATTTCGCGCAGATTTCAACTAAAGCAAATTCGTGAAGAGTCTGCAATTTCAGGGTTACTTTTGAAAAATAATTTCCATTTCCTTCTAAGAAGTAACTAATTAGTATTAGTAACCATAACGTCTTATGGTTTTTTAAATGTAATATTAAAAAATAAACAAAATACTGATCCTCTTTGTATATTCATGTTCTAGCATTTAGTCACGACGCAAAAAGACTGGACAACCCTTACTGAAAAAAATAAAATTGTTCAATCTTGATTGAAATGAAAAAGTAATATTTGCTGTTGTAAATGGCTAACATGGATCTAGTGCTAGTGACATCTTGTATCATTTGTGTATAATTTTGTCTACTTGAATCTAATAATAATTTTAGCAGTCGTATCGCTACACTATCTTAATTTTATTGAAAATTGTTATGACTAACTTAAATGAGTAAATTGAGACCATTAAGACATTAGCAACAAACCAAGCGCTACTATACATAATTTCCATTATGAATGCTTTTAGGTCACTTAATCATGAAATAAAGAGTACGAAGAGTTACCCAAGTGTGCCGCCAACATGCGTGGGAGCCAGAAAGCAACACACCAAGCAGGTGTTCTGGAAGCTCAGACAATAGAAATCGTACAATTATTTCGTCATTAATACACAGAGACAAATCGACAATTCTTGTCGCCGTACCTAGGAAAGAAAATAAATTGTTACGCTAACCGGAAAACACCATTATAAATGTAAAATATCATAAATAGCGTCAGTATCCTGTTCCATTTACTTAGCCTATCACTTGCATGTTAAATATCCTGAAAATTATGGCAGCTCGCTTTATTCTACATGCCTTTCTCATTGAATATGTAAATGAGTGATGTTATTGGGGTTAATTATTTCTGCTTTTTTATTATTTTGATGTATTTACGGCTTGGGACAATTATTAAATTATAACCGCAACCACAAAAAGGCCTGACACGAAACTACACTCAGCTTAACACATTTATCTTCATATTTATCTTTAATTGTTATTGAAGTGCAGCTTTTTTACATAAATTATATTCTTGTTCGACAAATACAGGGCACCTTTTGTCGTCGATGCAACACTGGCGCACCGAGAGTGCATGAAGGGGCCTATATAGAATTTAACATAAAATTACTTAACTACAAAAACTGATTCAGTTCCAAATTTAGCTTAATTATATGTACTGTAGAACATACTAATAATAAATAACGAAATAACACAGTATTATGCTGTTACAGTATGGCCCATTACTTACGCAACAATTTAACTTTACTTCATGCATGCATCATGAGATTTAGTAACGTTTTTCTCAGAAACCATTGCTTCTAACGACATCAACAAGGTGTACCTTTTTAAACTAGAAAAGATAGGGAAGACAATTTTTCCAGTCCCAAATGAGATACAGTGTAGCACAAAAAAGTCGTAGCGATTTAAAGGGGTCCAAATCATCGTTGGTGGCGCCCTCTAGCAGATACACCAAAATCGTTGACATATTCGAATTTCTAGTCCCATATCCCCCTATATTTCATAAAATACGGTCGATGCGATCGGAAAATAATAAAGAACATGTGGTTTATTTTTTCAACTTTGACACCCTATAGATCGAGAAGGAGCAACATTCGGATAAGGCAGATTTGGCTTAATCGCTCTATTTGGAGGTCAGCAACATGCCCTTAAGCTCTGTCCCATTATTAATGAATCACCCTGTATACACCATAACTATGATGACTTGCACTTTTTTGACTAATAAAATAAGATACAATTAATTTATTTACTAATTACAGCTATAAATATCAATATAATTAATTTGCCTGGTCAAAGAAATATGCAGGTAAAGTTTTCTCGGTATTCATTTCCCCAATTTCCATATTACTAACTTGCATCCATTGAGAAAACCTATCCAATTCTTTTTTTATAAAGATCTACTTTTTTTAAATAACGCTTGATTCAGCTTCTTCGACATTTTTTTAAGATTTTTTTCACATGCCTACATACAGTGTGTCCACGGATGGAGTTGCCAAGAGGAGAAGAAAGTCTTTTGTTTTTGACTTTATCGAAAAATGTCACTCTTTATAAAAAGTTCTGCTTCTCGAAAAAAATAGATTCCCATAGAAACGTCTTAGATCAGATATACAGGGTATTCATAAATTTAAAAGAACATGAAAAATTCAATAGGGAAATACTATTACTTATTATTCTATACAAAATTTCTATAAAACGAATCTGTTTATAACCTCAAATATTACAAATTTTAAAATCAAAATTTAAATTTTTACTTTTACTATACATATCCTCCCACGTCAACACATTTTTCCGCTAACTTGATAAATTTTTCGTACACCGTATGAGGTCTTTTAATACTTCTCATGTGGCAGATCATTTGAATAAACCTTTTTTTTTAGGTCACCTCAAAGAAAAAAGTCTAAAGGTGTAAGGTCAGGTGATCGAATAGGATAATGAATGGGGCCAAACCTTCCTATCCACCTTTCACCAAAATGATCTGTTAACCATTTTCTGAGCAATAAGCTATTTTGGCAACAGGATGGCTATCCTGCTCATTATGCCGACAATGGTTAGCAGATTTTTTTGGTGAAAGGTGGAGAGGAAGATTTGGCCTAATCCGGATCTTTGACTTTTTTTTCTTTGGTGTGTCATAAAACAGAAGATTTATTAAAATGATGTGCCACATGATATGGAAATACTAAAGAGCACATGCGCGAAGGAAAACATGAATTAAATGTACGAAAAATGTATTAAGTTAGTGGAAAAATGTGTTGAGGTGGAAGGTAGCTATGTAGATTAAAGTTAAAATTGAAATTTATATTATGATTCTATTTGAAGTTATAAACAGATCTGTTTTATCAACATTTTGCGTAAATCTAGAGTATTTTCGTATTCTTTTAATTTATAATCACCCTGTATATCTGATGTAAGACGTTTCTATAGCAGTCTCGTTTCTTCGAGAAACAGAACTTTTTATAAACAGTGACATTTTTCGATAAAGTCATAAACAAAACACTTTCTCCTCTTGTCAACTCCATCCGTGGACACAATGGATATTTAGAAAAAAACGTTATGTGTACACAATGCTATAGCGACCACATGCAAACATTCTGCTATTGCTCAAATAATTTCATAGTTAGAACAAATTTAAGTTTTTAAAACTTAAATTGTTTGTTAAAATCACAGTTCGACTATAAAATGGCGCATGAAACTTGTTTATATTGAACGATTATGGCATTCGTGAAATTAGCTAAAATTCACTACTGCTATAATCCGTTGCATTATAAACTAATTTCATCATATACTATTTAAGCTATGAGTGCTGCTTTATGCCATGATAGCGAAAAATGTTTCTATTTTCAGTAGGAATTTCCAAAAACAGTATAGTTAGGCACAAGGTTATCTAAGCGCGCGTTACTTTCGTTTTTAACGGCCAAATAAGGTGACTACAAAAAACGACTTACCATAGAGTAATTACGGTAACACCACCTGATCAGGCCATATCTAATAGTTGAGATAATAAGAGCAGAACACCGAGTACCAGTTCCTTCCCACTCACGTCCAAGCACACACCCATAAATTATACCAACATCGAATGGTCATTAATGCATTGGGTGGCAATGGTAGATGCTGGCGTGTGGTCTTCTCCTCTTGCTGTAGATGTATTTAAGGCACTACAATTGTATTTGCATAATCGTTTGCATGGTGACTTGGTAGAGCTACAGCTAGACTAGTCTAGGTGTGCAATATTATTGAATATTGTCAGTTAAATTAAAACGCAAGTTTGAATATAGAAACCATTAGAAACATGTTTTTTATTAAAAAATTACAGAGGTAATATTTATTGGGAAGTACAAATGATATGTCACGTCGCTGTATGAAATTTTAGAATAAACTGGATTGATTAACTATATTTTGACTTACTTAAATTCATTTTCCATAATCATAATAAGAAGAAAGAAGGTTAATGTTGGATAAAAATTTGAAATTTCTGTCTCCAAATATACCAACAAAGTTATGACGGCATATTATCATATGTTATATATACGTCAAAAATATGTTCAACTCTCAAATCTAACATTAAATAATCATTTATCATTACTATTTATTACTCTCTTAAGACAGTATCTTCATATCTAATAATAATAATAATAGCTCGGCCCCTCATTCTAATTACCAGGATACTTGTGCGGGAAACGGGGCTGTATATTATTATTAAGCATGCCGTATTTGCGCCCAGCAACGACTTACGTTGGTATGCCCTAACCACCATTCAGTGCAGAAATGAGGGAAACCTGGAAAACCTCATTAGGTTGTCTAATGTCGACCGGTATCCATCTCTCACATTGATCCAAACTAACATTCTTCCACCCTACCATACCCGTAGAGAAGGCGCCAATCCTCTCCACGAATATAGCTGAAATACGGTCTTCCGGCTGCGGAGATCGAACCCACACCGGTCTAGCCACATCGATTGAAGTACTGACGCCTTAAATCGCGCGACGACTGACCGAATAATGGTTATTCATTCATTAACGTTCTAGAAAAACATTAGATTTTCACTCAAACCCATGATTAGAAAAAGAAATTATCTAAAAGATTTTTCTTTTTAAATTTTTATTACATACAAAATTACACAAATTCCGAAAATGTCTACGTTATGCTTGCTACGGACACTGCGTGAATTCGAGATTCGTAATTTGTATATTTGTATAGAATTCGTGCATAGTGTGTAGGCATTTTATGAATAGATTTTTAACGAACAATACCCTACACACTATTCTTGAAGTTCTAGCATATCACAAATCGCGCATAACGAATCGCGAATACACGCAGTCTGAAGCAAGCCTTAGAAAAACACTCAAGTTTCGAATATCATTCATTATTTATACTTTTTGCAAGAAATGCTCAACAATATCTTTCTATGGAATATTTACTTTTTTATAATGCGTTCAACTTATTAGTTTTCTTAACTTTCTTATATCAAACATAATATATTTATATCATAAAAAGCGTTGCTTTAAACTTGCCAGAACAATGTGGCTTTTTTGAGGACAGTTCCTGTGTACATTCTTAACACAATAAAAATCCGACGAAAAAATCCGATATCATTGTTTCCACTTTATTGCTAAAGCATTTTCATTCAAATCTTTGTGACAAAATCACTCAAGTTTCGAATATAATTTCATTATTTACACTCTTTGCGAAAAATGCTTAAATATATTTTTCTATGGAATATTACTTTTTTATGATACGTTCAACTTTTAAATTTTCGTGCTATTAAATATTATCTTATAAAAAAAGTTATTTTTTATGTCGGATGAGCGACGTACCGTTGCAAGGGAGAAAACGTTGCTTAATACTTAACAGGACAATGTAACTCTTTTGAGGACCGTTCTCTTGGGCATTTTTAACATACGTACTAAAACTCCTACAAAGATTCCTAAATAGTATCACTGTTTTCACTTTCTTACTAAAGCATTCTAATTCAACTCTCAAATTGAGAAAATCACTCAAGTTTCGAATATCACTTCGTTATTTACACTTTTTGTGAGAAATGCTCAGATAAATTTGTCTATAGAATAGGTATTACTTTTTTATACATTCAACTTTAAAATTTTCTTTCTACCAAACATTGTACTATATAATAAAAAAAGTAATTTTTGTTTGTTGGATGAGCAATGTACCGTTGCAAGGGAAGCAGCGATGGTTAAAACTTGACAGAACAATGTGGCTCTTTTGAGGACCGTTCCCGTGGACATTTTTAACGCAATAAAAATCCGACAGAAAAAAATTGCACCAGATAGGACCACGTCAGGACTGACGCAATTTACCGTCGTCAAGTGCCCCGTTGCAATTCACAGACAGAGACAGAGTCTGGGGACGCTTGCCCGACTTGAGGACAGCCAGGTATATCTCGTTTTATTTATGGCCCGTTTTGGAGACAATCAGATATAATCACACAAAATCCTAATCAATGTTAATTTATAGAGGTCCACCGTAATAAACATATATGAACCCTTTGTTTGGCCTCTCCAACGGGACGTTTAATAATGAGCCGAAAAGGCACTATCATTTAAAATGAGAGGTTTTAAATTTCACGGGCGGCGTGGGACGGCCGGCTGTGCGCCCATTCAATCTGGACGCCGTGAATGTGCCGCTCAAATTGGTATTGTAAATAGTGAAATCGGCGTGGTCTCGGCGGTTTGGATATTTTATAAATAAATACGCTTCCCCGTCAACATACACAAATTGCCCAACCGTTTTTAAATTAAAATCACTATATTAACAATAGTACTCATCTCAAGTGAATACAACACTACACTGAACAGTTGTTTAAGTAAAGAGAGCCGAAATATAAAGATAAGATATTGTAACAAAGTTTATACAGGGTCATTTTAAATAAAGTAGCAAAAATGAGACCACAGATTCCTTAGCTGAAAGTAAATTGATTTAACCTAACATACCTATATCCCAAGACACATAATATAAAGATACAAGGTGTTAAAATTAAAATTTTATTTTCGATATTTGTAGATAATAAAAAATCCAAATATTTACATAAAATTTGTAAATCGAGGGTTTTTGCGGGCGAGAAATTCAAATTTGTTTCTAATTTTGACGTCACTAGTAGAGGGAGCTACTTGTAGTACACCATGTTTCTTCTAAATTGGAGAACTTTTTTGCAGCTTAGTGTATCCATCTGACTATCGAAATAATCGATTCTCTTACCTGTTTTATTTGAAAAAGGTATACCTTGCTGAAGTCGGTAGGAGCAGTGTTTATATAAAGTATAGTTAGTTAACCGGCCTTAGTTGAACCATGTCGGCTAGATTGCGGGACTATAATATGTGCAAATTCTCTTAAAAGAACCCTAGAGAAGTCGGTAAACAGGGTCAGACCGACTTTATTTTAAAAACAAAGTTAGACTGACTCTGTTTGCTGACTTGCCTAGGGCCCGTTTAAGATATTTTGCACATATTATAGTCCCGCCATCTAGCCAATATGGTCCACAACTAAGGCCGGTTGACTAACTATACTTTATATAAACACTGGTAGGAGTAACCATTTTTGAAATAATACTATTTGAAATGCTCAGTACACCGAGTAAAAACTGTTTTGGTTTCGGGTAATGTGCCTTTTCTGCTGAAAATACAGCAAAATGTTACTTAAAAAAGTTGTTCAGAATAGTAAATTATGGAGATGTGCAAAATTTCGAGAAGATCGGCAAGGTTTGATTGAACCGTTTTTCAGCAGTAGGTACAAAGATTTTATCAAAGCAGGCCGATATTTTTGAAATTTTGCACGTTCCCATAATTTACCGTTCTGAACAACTTTTCAAGTAACATTTTGCTGTATTTTCAGTACAAAAGGCACTTTACCTGAAACGGTAACAGTTTTCAATCGATGCACTGAATATTTTAAATAGAATTATTTTGAAAACTGTTACTCCTAACAACTTCAACCTACCCTTTTTCAGGCATAACAGGTAGGAGAATCGACTGTTTCAATAATTAGTTGGATACACTAAGCAGCAAAAAAGTTCTTCAATTTAAAAGAAACATAATGTGCCACAAGTGGCGCCCTCTAGTGGTGGCGTCAAAATTAGAAACAAATTTGAATTTCTGGCCAGCAAAAACCCCTGATTTACAAATTTTATGTAAATATTTGCATTTTTTAAGAAGTTATCTACAAATATTGACACCCTGTATCTTTTTTATTATGCGTCTTGGGTTATAGGTATGTTAGATTGAATCGTTTTACTTTCACCTAAGGAATCTATGGTCTCAGTTTTGCTACTTTATTTACAATCACCCTGTATACGTTAAAACACACAGTTTATATACCTCAAAACACGGATTTATTGAGCAACTTAGAAGCATCAAATCTGTGTCACTCTTAAATAATTATAATAAAACGATCCTTGCGGAACGTGCCTAAACATATTTACATAATTTTTATTTTGAAGAATTCTTCATGAAATGTTTAGGTTCCAATAAAAAAGACGAGATACACATCGTATTTTAATGTAATTGAAAAAATTAAACATTGTTGTAATTTTTTCAGAACCTTCAATATTTTTGCTATTTCTTTTCCGATTTTTATTAGTTGATTAAAAAAAGAACATTATCCTAGGCGCTTGTAGATACATTATTTCAGTAAATAGTTTTCAATGGTTGACTAACTATTGTTGTATCGAATTGTTATACAGGATGATTCAGGTCAGTTCGAAAACTATTTAAAAATACTCATCTGCACGACACTGAAAACTGGTCCACTGTAAAATCTGACAATGCAAAGGATGCAATCGGCAACCGAACAAAAAATTGAAATAAATTCCCAAAAAAGGAAATAAATAACATTTTATAACACCTATTTTATACAGAAAAATCAACTGCATTATCCGGTATTGTAATTAATTATAAGTAATTTGTGGTTTTAATTAATAAAATGGTTTGACATACTTCTCATGTCAAAACAAAATTTTGGGCCCGTCTTATCCAGTTTCTAGAAACTAACACAAATATGTTTCCTTCTTTTCCGTTGTGAACTTGTAAGTTATTGGTAGCAGCTATGAAAAGTTTGCGTATCGCACCGAAGTGGACCCTTCAGTGCGATACGCTTCATTTTTTAAATATCTCTACCAAAAAGAAATTCAAAGGATTTAAAGCCAAGAGATCGTGGCGGCCATGGCACTGGTCCTCCTGGTCCAATTCCTTGGCATTCATGCTTGGACACGCTGTACATGGTACGATATAACTCAGCCTCGTGCATGATACATCACACTGCTGCAATACACCGTGAACGTCCTGGAACTTCACCTCTTCCACTATTCGGTTACAAATTTGCCGTATCACTCCCCCATTTCATTACACTTGCACTCACTGCGCATCGCGGCAAAAGTAGCTACATTTAACACATGTTTACCGGGAAATCATTGTGCTAAAACATTTTCACTTCACATTAAACTAAAACGATATCCATCAACTTCAAGTTGCTATACACGTAAGCTATTTTTCACGCTTAAATAACTAATTTAAATACTCGCATCACAAAAATGTTAATTCCTACAAAAATTAATTTCAATATTCGGAATCGCCTGGCTAGAGACTACAATAGCCCAGCGATGTAAAGGTTGAAATACTATAACTTAATTTTTTTTTCTCGAAAAGTAACTTACAAAAAATATGTCTGCAATATTGACTCCATTTTTCATGACGTATCTATTTCCAAATTTTTTTAGATGAGTTGTGAATAGCCCTGTATTCATAATATATGAATTTGATTTGTACCTATTTTTTATTAAATTAAACGCACAAACTCACATATTTGACAAAGGAAAATGAGCATTCTACAGGTAATTATTTTTTATAATTAAAAAAAGAAACAAATTTCATAGATCTAATTTAGTAGATAATCCTATTTTTGGCCAGATGCACAAGCTTCGCACATAAATAAAGCAAAACAAAAAAAAAAAATTTACACATTTTATAAATATTTATTTATTTAGTAGCATATATTTTAGACGACATTTTATTAGCGCAAAGATTCTAAAATGCGAGATCGTCGGGTCTTTAAATATCATAACGGAAAATACAACATTTTATCTATAATCACAAGAATAAGTTGTTCGAGTTTAAATAAAAGAAAACGACACATTTTTAAATGCCAACAAAAATCTTTACTCAAAAACTCGGTGAGAATGGAAGTTTTATGACGAGATGCGCTGATTGCTATGGTAAAATGTTCATTTTTTCATTTAGCTTTGTTCAAGATAATGGACTTTTTTTCTCTATAGCTTTGTTAAAAAAACTACTGAAAATGAAAGATGTTAAGTTTATATCTAGCGGAAGCTGAAAAGCAACTCTGTCTTTATTACTAGGCAAGTCAAAAGAAATACGAAAAAAATTTGCAGAATTTAATAGTCCGAGAAAAAAAGTCTTGTGCTTACACCTATTTTTAATATGAACAAAAAAATCCGTGGTTTTATCAATGTGGACGAAGTGTTTCGTTAAGTACTGCTTTGAAAATTCACATAAAGACCTGTCAAAATATTGTAGTTTGACGGCTTTCCTGATAAGGTTTATACAGACTATAAAGTAAACAAGTGTGTTAGATAGAAAACACATCGAAGCGTTTGCAACAAGAACTGCTCAAGATTTTATTGATTAAGATAACTTTTCATTTTTTGGACAATATTAGATACAAGTTTTGGATCATTTCAGGTTGCATTAATAATTAAAATTATTGGTTTCCATGCCTGATACCAAGATGAATGTGTCAACGCGGAAACCTACGTGGACCATTGCATGAGATTGAATAAGGGTGCTGACATTACACCGTTCAAAGGTAGGGTGGGTGGCAGTCATCATCAATAGCAGATTGTTATGTTGAAGACCCTGGATATAACAAGGAAATTCAATACGAATCTTTTACTTCCAAACAAGCAGATATCAAAAAATGTAGACAAGATATATAGCAATGACAAGGAAATAAAAATTTAATTGATTTGTATTAATTAGTTTTCCATGTTAGTGTCACACTTCTTTATTTACATAGTGAAATAAAAACATTTTTATTTCTCTAGTAAATAAACTATATAAACACCCATTGCTAGTCTCGTGAATCAAGAATATCGAACCTACTATCTACCACTAGTAGATACAAAAAGGGAATAGTTTTGAAGTTACCCCGTACGAAATTAATGCTACGATGTGCCCATATTTCATTTGTCAAACCATCCACCGGCGCTGAATAAAAATGATGTGAGTACGGCATCGTACGCTATCATCGTAAGCTGGCAGGCATTTCTGAGATCCAGGCGGTACTCGATGAATAATAACAATGCAAGCGGTGATATTTTTGTGACGTGCATTGGAAACCACACTCGACAGGTTTATTGCCTCGACTAAACATCATTTAAATTCGAGCGTTGTGTCATCTTTCGAACTCGGTGCAGGAGCCTGTTCTCCTCACCATTTGACGTTCTGCTGGTTCAGCCTTCTGCATCGATGTGCATACACTTATCGAAGGTGAACGTAGATCCTGCAGCATCAGAGAAGGTTGTATGTTAGAGTTAGAATTAAAAATATACGCATACAATTTTGATCTTTAGGTTGATTTTATGTTTGTTGTCGCCCACTGTTCATGATGTACTAAAATATTTGTTACGGCCGGTTTCATAATAAGACCGTTAAAGTTACTTACTTACTCAAAAGTTGGTTTCTTGTTGAAAATTCGATTTCAACAAACTCTGCCGATCTTCTTGTAATTTTGCACATTGTCAGGCTCCTTACCTGAAACCAAAATAGTTTCTAAAAACCTCCAAAATAATAATAATAATCTTTATTATCCTTTAGACAATACATATATATTGTATAAAACTAGTCAAGAGACAAACAAACATATAAACAGTAAACCCAAAAATAAACAGTCAAAAGTCATCTTTTTTAGATATTCATCTAACCTGTAAAAACATTTATCTATTAGATACTCTTTCAAGTTTTTCTTTTACACACCGTTAAGCGCGTGGGTATTCGTTACATGGATAGTCGCGTTGTACCTCACAGATACATTAAAACAATTTGATGTTTTTAGTGAAAATATACATTCTGAGGGTTGTAAAATCAATAAAATATTGTTTATCGTTTACAATAAAACACGTATTTAGTATAAATTATAACAATTTTATTTAAAAAATACACTGAAGCGACTTATGGTATATATAAGTCTAATACAAATTTTTGACTTGAGCTAGAACTTTTTATAGCAATTGAAAAATAAAATTTCTAATTTATTTACACAACATAAACAAACATACGTTTAAATTATACAAAATTATTCAGATGAAGAAACATATTCATCTACCTCTGGATTCAGACACTTGTCGCATATTATCCTTGCGTGTAATTTTAAACATAAATGCACATCGCACTTTTGACATTCTTATATCCCGAAAGTGAATTATTTTTTTCTATGTAGCATGGCTGACATCTTTTTCTTTTTGTGGCTCCTGATATGCCAGCTACCGCTGAAGTTTATTTTTCATCGTGTAGTGTTTCAGGTTGCTTTTATATCTGCAACATACTTGTGATTTCTCTTGGCAAATTTGTCATTTCAGCTCTTCTATGTAACTGTTGATTCAATAATGTTAGACCCAATTTTTTTCGATAGTCCCGCCGTCTACAAAATTTGTTATTATTCCCCAAAAAATCAATACCATGAGGTAACTGCCGTCGATCGACTGTAACAAGAATGGGCGCATAGTATCTAGCAGGTACATATCCCAAGGCATGCCCAGTTTTACCTAATTAATAAAATTTCCAGGAAACGTCTGGGTTTAATAATGCTATAAAACTATTTAAAAGATGTTACCTGAGGATTATTGCCAATTATAGAACTTTAGAATTAGTAGTTTTTGAGAAATTCTCATAAATATTAACAATGTATCTGTCAGATACATACGCGACTAACTAAGGAGGGTTAAAAGGAGTACAGTTTTAAGTTCTCTAATATACACATGTAAAATATTGTAAACTCTTATGTCCTAATACCCTAGGTGAGCTAGATGTAACTGCTAATTTATTATAAGCACGTAGAAGTTATTATTCTGCCTCGTATTACGTAAGCGAATATTTTTTCTTAAACGAAAATCATTTTTATTGTTGAATACATTACAAAGTTCATAAATAAAAAGGGATGGCAATTTTAAAACCTTGTATGATTTAAAAATATATTTACAACTTGTAGTATATGGCCATTGTCTTAATGACTTTTTCTTGTGATATAAATACTTTATGTGACATACTAGAACTACACTAAAAACATAATCCATAGGTACCGGATTTGAGATTCAACTTCTGCACAATACAAACTGATCATTTTCACGAAATGTAATAAAAAAAATCAAAATGTATGAAAAAAAGTTATTTACAAATATCGAAAATAATATATTGACACCCTGTATCTTCTAAACCATCAACTTCTGACTAAGGTAAACTTGGCAACAACGCATTATTGTGTCGTCAGGGATACAAGTTTATAACGTTATAGTCATACCTAACTTATAGTAACACATCAAAAATGTTCTTTATGCGTTGCAATATAAGTAGCGTGGAGGTGAAATTATGCAGAAATAATGTAAATGTATTAAATCAAATATCTACAATATTTTGCGTGTGTATGAAAGTCCTTTACACAAATGTGTAGAAAAAAGTTATAGCTACTACTTCCAGTAAATATATACCAAATATAAATAACGTCTCTTTTAAACGAACAAAATGTATTTAAAAGCTATACTATCGCAATCGTGTATTTAAAGAATATTTGTTGGGTGGAAAATATTACAATTTTAAGTTTACCACATTTTTTTAACTATTTTCTTATAAAGACCCTATTTTAGTGAAGTTTTAAAACATATAAACAAAGCAAACAATTCATGTAAAATAAATATGTCTTCATTTCTTTCAGACTGCAGAATATTCTCGTACGCCTCTGCATTCCGCGTCCCAGATCACGAGCTACCATCTACTTTGTGATACTGTAAACATGAATCGGTCCAGTTGACGGGACAATGTAGCTATGAGGTGTCAGGTGCAGCGACGCTAGACAAATGCGGACGATACTTCCATCTACTCGACCACTTCTAATATGAAATAAAGTCGAGCAGGAGGGCGAGCAATCCTAGAGTGACACCCTCGCTTTGTCTGGCTATCATCGTCGGTGCCGCGCTAACGCTGACATTTATAACTGCCGTCTGTAGCTCTTGTTTTTTGGGACACGGTGATATGCGTCGTTTGAGATGGGACACGCTGGTGTGTCCGCCATGCGCTCCATATCCATCTCTAGCAAGGAATTAATATCAAATAATAGAGTGATTTAAAAATAACCACAAGTTCTAAAGTAGGATATATGGAACACAATTTTTGATAATAATGACTTCATAACACTGAAATGTAAAAATCTACATATAGACATTTTAAATTCTGTAAAGTTTCTCCCAACAAGTGAATCTATCTTAAACTGGATAAGAAGTAAATAGTTAAAGCTTACCCTAAATATACTGAAAAAATTAAATGAATATTTTCAATAAATATTTGTTTCTTATTACTTAACCATGAAAATACCCAATTAATTACTTCATTTCGCAATAGTAGTTGACTATTTAATATCACAAGTATCAGCAATGTTATTAAAATTGTAGCACATTACCAGGGGACTTCATTAAAGTATTAGTTCTAGCAGTTTCACAGCAAAAAGTATTATGGGATCTTGAAGTCATTCGAGGTATTAGAAACGAAAACAAATTTATCAGGGGTAAACAATTATGTAGTAAATTCTATAATATTTCAAGGCTATTCATTACTCTACGCACTTCTAAAGACAAAATATGAAATCTCTGTTGTAAAATAGAATTGTCATCCCCTTTTCTCAGGTAGAACCCATCAAATTTTAATAAAATAAACTTCAAAAATTTGACTACATCCTTCCACTATTTGCTTCTAGAAAACATACATGAAATGGGTAGCAAACGATTAAGCACTATTTATTACATTTGAACAAAATAACTCTTTAAAAGCCAATTCATAGTACATGTTGCAGTTACTAACAATGAAATCCAACATTTTCAGTGATTTTGGCAATATGACCTGAAAATGTCAATTTTCAGTTAAAAGCACTCCCAAATCTATTTTACTGAATCGTACCGCCTGAGTGCTACATTATTTATTTTATTATGGTGTACTACTGGACCATATCTTCTGGAATAGATAACCACTTTGAACTTACTCAAGACTCAATTTAAAAAAGATTATTATTCTCACACCACTTTTCTGATACCCCCAGTTGTTGTTGAATATCCTCAGCATGTGGCTGTCATTAATATATCTTGAGATTAGCTACAAATAACAATTTTTCACGTACTATGTCAATGTCCAAGTCATTAATAAACGATAAAAAAAGTAATGGACCTAGATTAGAGCCCTGTAATACCCCCGTTGTTGGATACCAATTTGAAGCGAGTCCATCATATTCCAGGTATTGCTTTTTTTGTGTAAATACGACTTAAAAAAGATATAAGGTGACTGTAAAATCCGAATAGAACTAATAAGAAATCTCACCATTTTATTTGCTATTGTTAATATATCTATAGTGGATTTCCGGATATAATGTGACCTTTGACCTGTTCGTTGACCACTTCTCAACTAATCTACGTTGTTAAAAATGGGTAGATTATGTTGGTCAGTGACTTCGGTAACATTGTTGTGATATTATATATCAGTATTGAGACATTCCCAAATTACAAAGTATTACAAACTATTCTTACCATCTACACATTAATGGATATTAAAGATTTGTAAATAGATTTAGTAATATTACACAATGTAGTTCAAGATGTGTAAAACTTCCATGTAAATAATTTAACACACTTTTATAAGTTTCACATAAAATATTTTTTAGTAATATAATAAAATATAATGGATCTGCTTAATATTTATCAATAACGTGTGAATTTCGCTGTGTTATCTTAACACCTGTATGTGTTTTGTATCCCTACTCTTGACTAGTTGTGCAGAACTGCTCAATTGCAGTATATCAACAGTGCCAGCACACAGCACACCATTTTGATCGCGGGACAGGGGGCGGCATATTATTATTAAGCAGGCCGCATTTGCGTTCAGGAACGACTTACGTTGGTAGGCCCTAACCACCATTCAGTGTAGGAATGAGAAAAACCTGGAAAACCTTATTAAATAGGGGGGTAGTCAAATTCCGACCGGTATAAATCTCTCACATTGATCCAAACTAACATTCTTCTACCCTACCATACCCGCATATCGGATGCGGGGCTCGAACCCATACCGGTCGAGATACATCGATTCAAGTATTGACTCCTTAAACCACTGACATACCGATATTAATGATACAAATAACAGTGAAATGTGTAAGTGTGACACACAACGCTTGTTATATTAACACAGTGGATTGTGTAAAATCTTTAATACACTGCTACATACCGATAAACACATCACACGATAGCATATGAACCTTAGTTAACACAGTATTGTGTTAGAACGTGTAATTATTGTTTTACAATTTTCTTTTTAGTTATTAAATAAAAGAATGTGTGTCGGCTACAGATATTTTCCTACGATATAGTTCGCCGGTTTGTTTTTCTAGGTTATGGGACAAGACTGCCGCGAATGCATTCAAAGTTTTCTTTGGTTCGATTTTCTTATAATAAATAGGCATTTTATCTAACTGTACCTACGGGAAGTGCGTTTTATCGGTAGTGAGTAGTTGTAAAGAGTGAAAATGTTGGAAAAGGTTTGACAGTTTGTAACGTAATAATGAAAAATGAATGCAAAATATTGGAGCTACCTGGATTAACTGTTACACCTATCTATCAGGTATTATTACTAATAAGAATGCTAATTTTTGTCGCTTTTGCATATAGAAAACTTAATGTTAATTGACATTGTTGACAGATGTAGGCTTTATCTATGGATCTAAGCCATCTTAGTTGGTGCTTATCATAGGAGCTGACTTTCTGTAGGAAAAAAGGGTTTTGCCCCATTTTTTAAATATCTAGCTAAAATTCTGGAATAATTTTTGTATTGTCTTTTAGGCCTCCCTGAGCACGTGGTTAAAATTTTTGTACATAGTCATTGTTAACCCTGTATGCGTATTACCGTATGCATTATTTATGGTGATAGTAAAGTTTCTTGATTGTATGAGTTGGACAATCAGAAGGATCCTCGAGAAACTTATTAGGTAGAGTGGAATCCCTCCATAATCCGCGTCATATCGCGGCGGCGAGGCTGGATTTAGAAATCCTGCATGGAGGAGCGTCCTGCTGCATTCCTGCGAGTCGCTTAGCATATTCATCGCGAACAATGAGATGGAACCCGGTTCTCGGCGTAAATTTTCCTCAACTATTCGCGGCAGCCGCGTTATTATTCTCTGGCGCATAAAATAAAAGAATTCAAATTATATGTATGCGATTTTTTCGTCACTAGTCCCGGCTGGTATTTCATGTTTATATTCAGAGTGTCGCGAATAAATATCGGTGTTTTTCACAAGAGGCGGCCGTTCGCGCACAGATATGCAAGCACGCTACTTTATCGCCACAATTAGAGGAGGCTGGTGTGTCGCCATTACCCCGACATGTGTTTGCGGAGTGACTGAAAACCCAGGCGAAAACTTCTAGGTACTCGGCAATTAGTGTCTATTATCGCAGGCAAATGCGACTGAAAAATTCTGCGCTACAAAGCCGTCTTAATTTGGACCGATGACGTTTCCAGACCCGATGACATTTAAACAACACTTGAACAACTGATCGTCTTTGACAAGACAAGAAGGCTACAGCGCATGACGTTATAAGATTAGTAATTATACCCACTGCCAAAGATTACGTATAAATATGCTAGATAAATACTGTTGTCGGAAGCTCATCTACCGGATTTGTTTGTTAATTATGTTCCTATTTACGTTAAAATTCTTGTAATACATTTATTTTGACGTTTTATAGAACATTCCAGGTTATATTCGATTTGATTCTAGACGCGGTCTTGGGAACCTAAAAGACTTCAGTGGTTCAGAACTTATCTAAAAATTTGGGAATATATGTGTCTTGAAAAATGTATTCAATATCTTAACTTTTTTTTTGTAAAATCTTTATAGTTTTCGAGAATTTTCGTAGAATTTTCAACCTTTACATCGCTGGGATACTGTAGTCTTTAGAGAGGCGATTCCGAATATTGAAATCCAATTACTTTTTGTAGGCACTGACGTTTTTGTAATGCCAGTTTTTACATTAGTTTTTCAAGTCAAAAATGACTTACTTATACAAATCTAAAGTCACAGTTACCTATCTGCGAAGGAGTCCATTAAGAATGAAAGTAGTATAGGGCACTTTCCTTAAACAATTCGAAGCTGCCGCTTTGGCAAACAACTGGTCAGACGAAGAAAAGGCCACCTCTCTAGTAGTTGCTCTACGGGGTGAAGTTATGCATATATTAAGAACACTAGCTAAGGATAAACAAAAGGACTATCAAAAGTTGAAGAGTGCCATAGAAATGAGATATGGTGAAGCCCATCTACAACACGTTTACCAAGCACAACTAAAACTAACTACCCCACCGCACCGGCAGAGTTCCAAGAATAGTTAGCGGTAAGCATCTTTATCAATGGCCTGCAGGATTCCGACATTAGACAAGCATTAAGGTTAGCTATACATAAGAATATATCTGAATGCCTAGCCCTGGTGCTGGAAGATCAACGAGCCCAAAAGGGTGTAAAAGAGTTTGTGAAGAGTCTGCAAGATTTATTGGATAACTTTTTTAAAGGACGGGACGTGCTGATTTTATCATGTACAAGAGGCGAAGACCCATCCTGTGTAAGAACTGTGGAGCAAAAGTACATCTAAGGAATTAAGTCCTCGGAATATATTCAATCGGAATCAGAAAGAGCCTGACAACTGGATAACAAGCAGCAAAAGTGTCCAGCAAGAACTGAATTCCAAAATTGGGACACACAAGAATCAATTATTACATTTTTAAATCACATATTTTATCAAAATTTCATACAAGTAGGTACGTTATTGATAGTATAGAATACGCTGGTGTCATCAGTTTTTTGTTTTTTTTTTGTTAAAATAAGAGGGCACTAGACGCTAGTTCTTCCGTTGACATCTTACTTTGTAGGTAACGTTTTAAGTTAGATTCTTCCCGTTTTAACCCACTTCTTCTGTAAAACTGCATTTTACACAAAAAGTCGCTCTTATTAAATTTGATAATAATTCACCGTTTTCGAGGAAAACGCAAAAAACTGATAAAATCAGCCATATACGCTCTATGTAATATCAAGTATACATCTTTCCTAGATTATTCCATATTTTGTATAACAGAAATTACGGTATGTTGCTTATTCTCTGATTTGAATAGTATTTGCTTTTTTAGTGAATATTGTAAACTGGTTAAGGTTTTATTCTGACCTGTGTTTGTTGCGTAATACTACATAATATAGTAGTAATGGAAGCTTATGCAAGCAGTACAGAAAAAAATAATATCATTCAATAAAAATATATAAAATATCAATTAAACTAGAACGTTAAACGAAACAAACTAAAACAAAAATAACCGACTTTAAATGATCTGAATAAATAATGTGTACAATTCTATACCTATTAAACAGTAAATAAAGGAAAATGGGTGTACAGAACTGTTAAGACGTTTTTGGACAAAAGTGTTCTGCATACTATATTGCAGACATGCTGCTAAACTATTTCTTAGAGTGTAACTATAGAAATCTATTTTCTTATTTGTTTGGTCAGTATTCTACGCCACTGAGCCATGCACGTTCATTATATTGAGGCTCTTACACCGCTCTTACTCCATTTTCTATACCTAAAACGGTTAACTCTGCAGGAACTATGCATTTAAACACTATTTTAACTATTAATTGACAAGATCGAGTCGATCAGTCTTATAAATCTACAGAATTTATAATAGATGTTGAAAGTTAGAAAAAGTGTGTTCCCATATGTAAACTTGGATTTAATGACTGGTAAGTAGTTGTCGTTCGAGGAAGTTTTCAGGATTTTACTACGGTTAAAAAATAAACGATGTTTTAATTTGCTGTGACATCAAAGAACGACAGTAAACGTAAGATATATTGCCTATTTGACCGATATAAACGCAGAGACAGCTATGTGTTCCATAAATGCATAAATGCTTTTCTAAATGAACGTCAATACTGAATACTAATGATTTCAAAAACGTACCAATAAAATTGCCCATACACCAAACTTATTCTATTAATATCTAACTTTAATTGGACATGGACAATTTTTAAATGAATAAAGTAATTTCAATACTACAAAATAGCTTGGTAGAGCTTTGTATATTCTGTTTAGAATATTATTTTAAAAATTAGTATATTATTTTCTACACAACAAATCGTTATTTACGCAATTAGTGGGATATAGATATTATTACATGTGAAATTTGTAAAATTCGTTAAACATAAGCGCGGTACTAATGCGGTAGTGTCCCACGTATTGCGTACAACGTTTTATCTACAATTGTCAAGATTAATAATAAGAATTAGGATTATTATACATAATTTATATTATAATATGATATAATAGCTGCTTCGCTTTTGTAGGAAAACTCACATTATTCTCACATGTGACGTCATGACACACTAAATTGAATGATTCTTTTAATTTTCAGAACTGAGTTCCAACTGGGAAATGTTTCTTAATCTTACTTAAATACTTAATAAAGTATAGGCTCATAACAGTGCAAGTGTTACATTTTTTAATGAAATTTGTTTCAAATTATTTATATATTAAACAAAAAAAACTAATAGTTTTCTTGTTTATGTTAACTCATATGATCGTTCCTTTTACAAGATTCACAACTGAAAGAAATGATGTGATTATACTCACATCATCTGTAAATCGTACTCAGTTGACTGCAAAAGAGAAGCAGCTTATGTAAAATTTCTCTATTAAGAAGAAGTTACCGTAGCAACGGATATAATAATTCCAGCTGCTCTATCATTGAATTATTCTCGTTTCTTGTAATTATTGTGCAAGTGCCATCAGACAATGATAATAAAGCTTTCAATGTTGTTTCCAACCTCGTGCCAGAGAAATCACAAGCATTTGGTCGCTACCAGAACAGAGATTTCATTCAAGAAGAATATCGATATAAAGAAATACATACATTTGACTGCATTCCCGAAGCAAAAATCAGAATGGTAACAAACTTCAAAAATCTAATGTATTAACAAAAAGTAAATATTGAAATTTTTAATGAATGCAGATGATAATGGATTTCAGGTCATGAAGATAGCTATCTTACAAATATGTAACCAATATTTATTTTAGGTTGTTCTTATTACCTACATATTAGTTTGGCGGGCGGATAGAACTTTCAAATCTGCTTGTAGGGCATGTGAAAAATGAAGGACTATGCTTCCAAATCATGATACCCAGTACCAAGACAAAAGTGCCTATAGAGTTTTTTGTAACATCAGGAAATATTGATGTATGTCCTGACGTAGTAGAACTGGTACGAAAACATGTCAAATAATTGAGAAATAAAAACTGATCATGTTACCTTCTTTCTTCGATATAAATATGGTAATGGCACTGAAGAACCTATTGGTATAAATATTATTGGCAATGTGCCAGAATTGATTGCAAAATTTCTTAAACTGCCTAATCCTAATGCGTATTGAGCACTGTTTTTGGCGATCTTCAGCTTCCCTTTTCGCCGATTATGGGGCAAACCTTTTGAGTACAGAAAGACATGATGACTGAGTCTAATTCTGTCGCTCAGGGCTACGTTGAAACTACTACTGAAAACAACAAAGAAACAGTTATGAAAGTTTTAGGTGTAAGCAAGAATATACCCTTGGAAACCGAAAATATTCCCTCAATATCCAAAGTTAGATCATCAATACTTAAATTTTATATTCATATTCAAAATATTACAATGTCATTATCGCACTGAGTGCGTTAATACATTTTATCGACAACTATTCTATAAAATGTTCATTATATATGTGTTTCAAAGAATTGGGAATGAACGAACAAAACAAAAATTCTCCGGTTTCAGCAATTGCACCTGAACCTCCTGTGTGAAAGCCAAACGCTACCCGCTATACCAGATACGCCAATATTAACATTTTTCCGCCGAAAACACACATATTGTGTTTAATCAAATTGCACAAAATTTGTTTATCATATTGTAATGTATTTTTATTTTGTGTGTGTGTTTGTGGGTAGCCCTGGATCTATTCAGGCTATAGTTACTAGTTACATTCACTAGCTCAATCGGTGCCGGACTTACAACTGGACGCTAGTCAAATTTTTAATATTTTACTAAAAAAGAAACACCAAAGAAATTCAAAATTCTTGGTCATGCAAAGAATACGAACTGGTTTCAAACTGTCAGAAATATTCGGCTAGTAAAGTTATAAATTTGTTCTCAGTCTGGATTCTATGCTTAAACAGACTTAAAGTATTTTTACCTTACTGATTTGTTTCTGCTTGATTTGTTTGATGATCGGTACATATGGTTATGGATTCTTGGCAATGGCGTCGATTTTAGGATCTGCACCAATATATAGGCTGTATCTAATAAGAGGGCCACTGTCATGTATCTCGCTTAATATGCGAGACACGTAAAAAATCTTAAATGGTTTTTTGTTGCATTTTTGGAGGCCTTTATGCTCGTAAAAACAAATTTGAGATCCATGGCCAACTTTATGAGTAATAACAAAAAAAACTGTAAAGTGCCCAAACTTTAAGGCTGTCTAACTTTTTTTTTTAAGAGATAGAGAAAACTTATTGGTAATAAATTTTTATTGCAAAATTGATACCTTCCACCTGATATAAACAGATTTTTGAAATATCGTATGTGGTTTGCTGCGCCCTCTAGGTGGTTAAACATTTTATTATTGAAGCATGCAATGACCACAAAAAATTTCCAGTTTTTTAGTATTTAATGCGATATAATACATGTTGCCCTTATATTTCGTATTTATTACATTTTTAATTTCAATTAAAAAAAAACGTACCTAAATATTTTCGTGTTGCTCAAGATAATGTATAACCGGTTTTAAACACGCCAATTTCAAAAATAATAAACAGAATGTACTTTTTTTATGCAAAATACAGATTTTCTTATAATATTATTTTATTATATTGTCTGTATCAAAATAATTTTAAAGACCCAATTGCTTTTAATGTGAAAACCAATAACATAATATTATAAGAAAATCTGTATTTTGCATAAAAAAGTACATTCTGTTTATTATTTTTTTGCAGTTGGCGTCTTTAAAACAGATTCTACATTATATTGAGCAACACGAAAATAATTAGGAAAATTTTTTTTTTAAATAAAATTGAAAACAATGTAAAAAATAAAAAAGAAAAGGGCAACATGTAGTATATTGCATGAAAACGAAAAACAGGCAATTTTTGTGGTCATAGCCTTCTTCAATAAAAATTTTTTCCGCCTAGAGGGCGCAGCGAACCATACAATATTTCAAAAATCTGTTTATATCAGGTGGAAGGTATCAATTTTGCAATAAAAATTTATTACCAATAAGTTTTCTCTATCTCTTAAAATAAAAAAGTTAGACGGCCTTAAAATTTGGGCACTTTACAGGGTTTTTTGTTATTGGTACTCATAAAATTAGCCTTGGATCTCAAATTTGTTTTTACGAGCATAAAGGCCTCCAAAAATGCAACAAAAACAATTTAAGATTTTGACGTGTCTCGCATATTAAGCTAGATACATGACAGTGGCCCTCTTATGTGATACAGCCTGTATACCGTGGTCACAGCTTAACTTCTCCAATTTTCTCTTGTTTTTTGTCCTGTGACACATTATGATGTTCGCAAGATACAGTTGACAATTACTTTTTTTCTGTACTCAACGGAAGTTTGGACAAATTATTCCTCCGTGTAAGAAAACTTGTCTGTGGGTGTTTTTATAGCACCGAACTTGTTTTCATGCAGAAAGTGCATGATACCTATTTCTAAATTTTAGCACAACTTCTCCATGGGGAGTTCAATATCAACTAATGCGTATATTTTGTCCATGATTAGGATACCAAGCATAGGAAAAATTATTTTGTCAGTGAATTCTGCTGTAAAACTACCTATTTCTGAACTAAAATAACAATAATTATATTTATATTTTTCTTTCTCACTCCAATTCAGCTCATCTCTTGGATTTACCTTAACTAATTCATCATATCTCTGCTCACATTTTCCCTTCTTATATATTTTCTCTCCATTTAAGAAAAATGACTCCTCGATCTCATTTCACAGGGTAGCTGTCAATGCAAATCATATTTTATTTGACAATTCGGAGGAATACTTTCCTATTTACTGCTTACTCCATTTTAATTCATTAAACTTATTTATGATTAAATTAATTAAACAATGAACAATTTATTTTGCACTTCATGTAAATCGAAAGTGCCGATACTGCAGTGAGTTAAATTTATGTCAGATCCAGTACGGTCAGTTATCGTAACTTTGAGTTCTTGGTGTTCAATGAGGTTGCTGCTGTAATTGTTTAAGTGTACTGCGCATGTTGTATTAATGGAAAGTTCCGTAGGCTCTGCTGAAGATGGTAACAATTCATTTGCGATTGAAATTATATTTTCTATAGAATATTCTATATATGTATCCTCTACCGTACTGGAATGCCACCCCCGTGTTCGGTAATGGTGGTAATATCAGCCCCTGCTAACAAAGTGACGGAAGAACGTGTAAAGCAGTACCCTGTATAAGTTTTCGTATGAGGCAAATTGAGATAAGCTGCTATTTCTTTTGGTACATTCCTTATTTTGTTGATGCTAACCACTTGACATACACATTTTTTCCTAACATACTTCAGAAAAAATCTTCGACAATATTTGCGGTATACCTTTATTTGGTCTAGAGTTCAAATCACGAAACATCACTTTTGGAATCATGAATTCTTACAATAATAATTTAATATTTGTCTTGTATATCATCGATCGTTATCTTTAGCAGGTCACCTCTTCTCAAAGCCTCACAAACACCAATTAGTAAAATCGCCTGAAAAGTTAAATCTACCGGTTTATATTAATTTGAATTACTTTTACTAGCAGAAATCTATTATCAGGTGCTTCTTGCATAAATGTCTCATTTCCTCTTTCGCTCTGGAGGTTATCCAACTGATTTGCTTTTTCAATATGGTGTTAGTTTTGAAAATTTTCTAATATTCACATTTTCCCATTTACATTTTATTAATTTTATGTTCAAAATATGCCAATAATTTCAGAAACGTTTAGAATTTTCTTCGTTCTACACCATCCTTTCAATTTGATATAGACAATCTCATACTGTCTCGACGATTTTTTGGGGATTAATCGTGAAATAGCGCATTGTGTCTCTTCCACTACTTCTTCTGGTAAATGCTCGTCTTCACTTTCCGAGCTCATTTTGAATTAAACATTCTTAGGATTACTATATATAATTCTGACACAACTGTCTTATTTTATTGCAGTTTTCGAAAAATTATTGTTTGTGTCTCGAATGCAAAATGGTTGTGCATTCTCGAATGGATATAGCTACCTATTTACATCATTTTCAGACACAATATTATGTAGAAACAATGTGTTTGTATTCTCTACAGTTGTAAGAGTGAATAATTTTTGTTTATTAAAACTAGTTCATTGATCTGAAATCCGATGAATGAGGTGGTCCAGCGGTTAAACCTCTTAAAGTTAAATAAATCCTATTTAGAGGAGGATATTTAAGTCTAGATAGAAAATTATTATTTGAGTTATATCAGAGGCTTCCAATAAAATGACAATACCATCTAATAGAAACAAGATATTTTCAGATGCTGATAAAGTTTCCGCGGAACGGCTCTCTAAAAGAGTGCACCAGGTCCCTTTTGATGAGGCACCGCCCGGTGTTGATTTCAAATTAGCCGGTTCTAATGGAGTCAAGAGCCCTGCCGTCACTTCATTAGCTTCGCGCGGATGCTGGAGCCGCCGTGTTCCTCTGCAGTCGATCATCTTTGAAACGGAACTAATTAAGTAATTAGCGAACGCATTATCCGCACCCAGACTGCCTGAACTTTATGTATACAAGCGATTTTTGCTCCTTTTTAAGCGGCCTGTACCGTGAATGGGACGAGCATCTTTTAATTACTTTATGCAAGAGCAAACATGGTTACTGGTCGAAAGCTCCAGGTAACTGTCCATCAAATATAATTCCCCTCCGCACTCTGAAAAACTCGGAAAAGGAAGTTGATTTTTAAATTTCGTCAAGTCGCTCCGCGTCAAGGGTAGGTAAGCATTATGTTCCAAGAAATAGATGATTAAGAAATAAATTTAATAATAAATAATTATTGGGTAGTTTTCATCAGTTTTGGTCATTAATGTCCATTCTGCTATAGACAGTGGCTGATCTCGCAAGACAAGCCCAAGACAAGACTTGACTGCTCCAATTGCAAGACAAGACAACAAATATTGCTACAGCGAGAAAGACATCAGAGTTTACTGAGACTAGATTCAGTTTTGCTGAACTAAACTAATTATAAATTCACTGCCACTTGACTGAAACATCTCTGATTCTGTTATATCTATTTAATATATTACTTATTATGTGGATCTGGCTGTTTCTATACCTTATAACGCTAATAATAGACCAGTATTGGCGATAGACCATATCGACAGTTATGGGTGAGCTGTGCGCAGGACTGTAGTCGACCGAGAGTAACGACCACAGTTACCAAAATCATAATAATTTTGCATTTTTCATTTGTATACAAGAATCCGTTTGAATTATTATTTATTAAATCAAGCATTTCCAAACCGTTGGATTGTCTAGTGTCTTCCTTTGGCCTTTTCGCTAGAAGAAAATGTGTCGAAGAGAACGGGGGCACCTAGACCATTTATTATAAATTAGTAGACTTTTACTATGGAGTAAGAATTCTTGTCTCAGACAATGCTAAATGAGTAATATAAATTATATATCATTGCAAATGTGATTTTTCAATTTTTGAATACTGAATGTACCAAAACGAAATTCACTCGTCTATCAAATTTCAAGATAATTTCATTTTCTATATAGAATGAATTTGGTACTACCATTACAGTAGAATTAAATTATCATTTCGGATTATAAAAGCAGGTTTTCCAAATATTCATATTATATCAAATAAAACCTAACAATCAATAAAATTGTACTACTACCACAACACGATTCACATAATTTTCAAATATAAAATTGGATTCTTTGGGTATAAATACGCATTAATTATATTTTGGATACTTAGCTATGTATGTAATAATAATGAAATAAAGTCCTACAATCAGCTACAAATGTTTATGTTATTATAAAAAAGTAAATCATTGATATTTAGGATTTTGAAATCGGTTCATATTCAATTTGTATATGAAGTGAAGCTCTATTATTAGTTATAACTGAATGAAATCATGTTTCACAGATCTTTTAAATTTTAAAATTTCCTATAACGTATGAAATAATTTTCATGAAATTATATTTTTTGTATGAAATAAAACTTAGTAACACGAACATTGTACTGCTCATAAAATTAATTCACTTATCTTTTAAATGATAGTATGAAGTTGTTTATGACGTCATATCTAAAAAGATATCCAATAATCAAATGGCACTGTGTACCTATACTGTTACTAAAATGGAACTTATATATATATTTCGAATATTATAACTACTTTTCTACGTATTTATACATTGAATGATTCTATTAACCAACTAAAACCACTTGTACTACTACACTACTACCAAAATATCGTACCCTCATATTTTGAATTATAATATCCAGTTTCCATGTATACGAGTATACGTGTTCGTATGAATTCATTGATATTTCGAATTTTAAAATCGTTTTATTTTCTTATTTTATATATAAAGTGTTTAGTTATAGCAAAAAATTATGTTTCACTGATCTTTCGAATTTGAAAATTGGATTTTCTATGGGTAACATATTGTAACCTCTAAATTAGGTTATCGTTGAAACACGTCACGTAGGCAAACAATCTTTATTGTCACTCTTGATAATACAAGAAATATCCTTCACACCAATTTCACAACTGTCAACGCTTTACTTTGACGTTTGTCTGCTCAATATAAACTGACTCCAGCGTCGAAAATGATCTGCTTATATAAGTTTTTAGAGTTCTGGAAGTTTCTGAGATCTCGAGAACGTGTCGAGAAACAAATAGAATATAGCCTGGAATATTCCGGAAAACGTCAAAATAAAGGCATCACAAAAATTGTAAATTCTAACATAAACAGAAACGTAATTTACAAACTAACGAGGTAGGTGAGTTTCAATTATAAATTCTAACGAAAACAGGAACATAATTAACCAACTAAAAAGGTTGGTGTGCTTTCGTAACAATATGAAATAAATTTTATAAAATAATATTTCTTGTTTTTAAATTAACTGAAACTCAATAATACTATTGTACTGCTCATAAATATGAATTCACTGATCTTTTGAATTATAAAGATTTTTATGGAGTCATATCTGACATTCAATAATCTACTAAAATTGTGTATACTGTTACTAAACGGGACATATATATCTTTTGAATATTATAGTTAGTTCTCTAAAAAACTGAACTAAAACTACTTGTACCAAGATATGGTTCACTTATATTTCGAATTATAGTACAGAGCTTCCATGTATATGCGTATGAAATAAAGTAGCAACTGAATAAATTTTTCTCGGCATGAACTTACTCCACTCCGTAGTCTACACACTGCAATATAGTCTGGATCAGGGGTCAGGTTATGACCCCGCTGGCCACCAGATCTCGTGCTCCCTGGCTCTATCATTATATAAATACACCATTGGGAACTGGCAGATCCCGACCGGGGCTGTCACTCATTTATCTAAGACCCTGCTATTTAATCACTGCTATCATTATTGCTCTCGTGCTTTCCTCCAGATACATAATCGTTACTAGACGATTACTACGTGCAGGTCATTATTATTATTACTCCCTGTTCCTTGAGCTGACGCAAATTGTTGTGGAGTCGAACTCGCCGAGGGTGCTTGCCAGAGGTTTCATCAACCGCTGCCAAGAGGGCTTGCAGGACTGTTAGGACTAGAGGTCTGGTTATCAAATCCCAAAAGAGCTTGGTCAGAGATATTTCCATCACGTGCAAAAATGTATTTCGAACAGTAACTTTTGATAAGCTGTAAGTTGTTGATACATTCAAATGCTAAAAATGTTAACGTAGTTATCAACACATTTGACAATGTGATAATAGTCCAATTTTTGGTTTAGATAATATATATTTTCATGACAAAAATATTTTGTTCATTTGCTGAAGTATCCACATTTTTACCGCATCTGGAACCAAAATATATGTTGTTTCCTTATCTATACCAATGATGTAGATATTTAAACCTACTTTATTGCAGTGACTGCCTAACTGCCAAATCTTTAAAAAATGTTAAATAAGTGTTGAAAAAAATAGTAGGATACTTGAATATAAATAACTACACATTTACAGCAGAAATATTATATGCTAATTGATACATTTGTGGAACCTTTTATTCATATCTGTACTCATATAAGGAAGTTAATATTAAACTCTAATGGTGTAGAGTCTGGCAACCATGTCGAGTAAACAACTTATTTGAATCATATTTTTTAAATATTTGTAGAATTTAAAAGATACTTTTAAAGTAAATATTTCGAAATTCCAAGACAATATTAGGAAAATTTCCATTTTGTAGTAGCCCGTAATACTTTCTTTTGTATTTGTACTACTTTATTTAGTACGTCGCAAGTAAAAAAGATTTGAATTTTTGTGACACCTTTAATCTTAGAAGAAAAAATGAAGTTTTGATAACACATTCTGCAAAAGAGACATAATATCTACAATAGACAATGACAATTGCAACGGTTCACAATCTAATCGCAGTCTAAATAATACCACAGTGGGGATAGACTTCAAGCAAACAGACATTTCCAAAGTCTGACGAACATGGAAAGTCAATCTATATACCTGCCTTTCTATTAGCCTAAGGTCCGAACTAAGGTCGCCCTTCTTCCATCCGTTTACCGGATCAAAAAATGGGTTGCATAATGAAATATGTTCATGGCCACACTTAATTAAAAATACTGTAATCCATGTTTTTTAATATTTCGTTCACTTGCTTACCAATCGCAAGTAGAAAGCATATAAGGAACATACAAAAATTAGGTTGCTTACCTTTTTCTGGTCACTATTAAGCCTTGTCCTCATGGACACAAAATTCGCGAAAATTCTCGAAAATGTCACAAGGTTTGACAATCTACCATGACAGTCAATGACTGTTTTATGATAGAAAATATTGCAGTTGGAAAATTCGCTAAAGGTTGAGACTTTTCCCATCATTAAATATTCTCCCCGAATTTCTCGTCAATGAGGACAAGGCTTTACCGAGTTCCGGGTTGCCAGTACAAACAAGTAGTTGATACCAGCAATTTGTACTCATCTGCTTTCTTATTGAAATATACAGGGTGTTACAAATTAGTAGGTCAAGCAGTTAACCACATATTCTTTTGTACTAAAACAATGGGACTTTTCCACTTTTTATTTGGGAGGTCCATTTCAAAATACAGGATATAAAAAAATAAATATTTTTATTATGATTTACCACTGAAAGGTCCGGATTTTAGAGATATTTGTTTGAAATTTGCCATATATTTTTGCCTTAGGTCGGCTCACTTTCTATGTAATGTTGGTTTAAAATATCAAGCACGAACGGCGGAAAGGAAAATTCTAGTACCCACGGACTCCAATTTTTTGGAGGTCTATCAAATTTTATAGACAACTGACTACTGAAAGTCTTACATTCGTTCAATGGAAAAAAAGTTAGGTATAGTTTTAAGGCCCGACTCACCCTCAATGAACATGTTGTAGTGTTTCAATTTACTTGAACTCATAGTCAAAGAAGACCAATAATAAATCTAAATCTGTACCAAACTTGGTTATTCCAAGTTCAAGTAATTCAGAGAAATGAATTTTTTTCGAATTACTTGGCGCCACTTTGGAGGCCTGCATGCAACTTTGTAAATAGGTATGTTTGTTAAATTGCAGTGTTTTGGGACTTCCTACATACACCTGCTAAGTGTTTCATCTTATGCAGAACACCCTGTACCTTTCAAATCATTTATTGGAGATACTATTCATTTTATGGTTTAACTCCGTACGAGTACGCATCCAAAGAGTACGCATGTGTACCTTTTGGCACCTTGCGTACTTTTGGGTAAGTGTATGTACGTCAATTCTGACTTTTTAATTTGTAGATAATAATTATAATTGGAAAATATAAAAGAAAGAGTGAAAGGCAAATAAAATGTACTAAAGATTTATACTTTTAAAACCACATGCGTATTCTTAGCGACGTGTAGTTCTAAGAGTAGACATATTTAGAGTTACAAAAATGTAACTTTTTTCTGATGGAAGTAAAAAAGCTATTGAGGCTATTTTATTTCCTTAAGAATTGTCTAATGTCTGTTAAGTATAGGCAGATAAATAAATAAATCTGTATGCTATTTAGAACTAAAAATTAAGTGCGTGTGTATTTACTGGGTTGTAGATATAAAAAGTAAATGAATTCAAATTGAGTCGACACCTTCTACTCTTGACGAACTAAACAAAAGTTGGGATGTTATCTTAACGCTCTGCAGTTAATTAATACTCGGATTACAAGAGCGCAGTAGCCTTAATTATTATGAAGGCATATTCAGAAAAATTACTCCATTTAATTAGGGCATTTGGACGCCCTTTTCAATCTCGGCCTGGACCATTAGGCCGGAGGGTTTTATGATATTCTTCCCATTATGAATAAGACTGAAAGGGGCGTCGAAAGGAGCATTCTAATTTGGTTCAATTGGTTAGGCGAGTGGAAAAAAGTTGCATTTTTTTATCATGTTACGAGGTAAGTAATTTTTTCTTTAGTTTAATTGAGTATTTTGCCACACTTTTGAAAAAATAAAGATTAATAATTGAATAAATCTTTGCACCAGAAGGATCAGTCAAGGGTTATTATTGAAAATAAGTTTGCCTATTCAGAAAATGTCGCACTGAAAAAGCAGATAAGTAAAAAATAATAAAAGATACATCACTATAGTATTTTTTGACGTTTCCAAAAACTCTCCATTTTTGTTCTCAAAAATTGCAATCGTATTAAAAATAAGTGAAGTTCGATAATTTATAATTTGTTTATATGAATTATGCCAGTAAATAGATTCAGACAATTTAAGTTTTTTTTTTCACATGATAAGCAATATTGAATTATGTTAGAAACTAAGTGTCTGCAGGGTTGGGCTGACGGTAGCCGAGCGGCCAAGGCGGCGATGAATAGTTGCTGCCAGGAAAGCACGAGCGGCCGGAAGTTGGTTCGAATCCAACACGGGGCAGGAATTTTTCTGTCCTACCCATGAATGTTTGTGTTTGTAAGGGTGGAGGGTAGTGTAAGTTAGTAGGTAAAAAGGGCTAAATATGGCCTAATTACCAGTAAGCTTCAGTACCTTTTTTTAAGTGTCTGCAGCCAAAAAATTATAAATAAGACACGATTGAAGAGAGCAAATGCCATATAGGCTTGTGTACATTAAGAAAAGGCTTTTGGCGAAATACCAAGAATAATGGTGTGGGATATATTAGAGAAGAAAAGAGTAAATAGCAAAATGAATAAAGTAATACAAGTCTTATACAGTGCTTTCGAAAAGTAACGAATAAATTCATTATTTTAGAAATTGAGAAGTTTTCGAAAAAATCCCCTGGCACGTTGATTTTGTTCTTAAAAAGGCACTTTTTGACATACGACCCATATTTGTGACGTCATCGTTGTTCGATATATGACGTCATCGACAATTTTTTTTAAATAGCAACCCCTAATTTTGACCATGCCATTAGAAAGAGCATGTTGTTCTACATACATACATCATGAAAAATTATGGTGTTACATAACAAAAATGTCAAGAAAATAATGTAATTTTCACAATACTGAATGTGATTATGTAAAAAATCGACTAAATTAAATGTTAAAATTGTGCACCGTTGGATTCCTGACAGTAGCCAAGGCGATTAATAAATTCTTTTTGGACATTATCAATAACTTCAGGAGGTATACGATGTATCTCGTGACGAATTCTTGCTTTTAAATGTTCTAAATTAACCGGTCTAGTAACGTATACTTTGCTTTTTAAGTATCCCCACAAGAAATAATCTAGGGATGTCAAATCAGGCGATCTGGCTGGCCACTCAATCGGCCCCCTTCTCCCTATCCAACGATTCAGGAACAGCTCATCTAAATAAGCACGGACAGGTGTTGCATAATGGGGAGGTGCACAGTATTGTGAAAATTAAATTTTAAAATCTTCAAGCATTATTTTCTTGAAATTTTTGTTAGGTAACACCATCATTTTTCATGATGTATACATGTAGAATGACACGCTCTTTCTAATGGTATGATCAAAATTGGGGGTTGCTAATTAAAGAAATTGTCGATGACGCCACAAGTATGAGTCGTATGTCAAAAAGTGCTTTTTTTAAAAATAAAATCGACGTGCCAGGGATGTATTTGTAGGTTACAGAAACTTGCAGACAGACAGAGGCTAACTCCTTATTTCAATCCAGAAATAGGTATATCTACTAACTTGGTTTTCCAAATAATCATATTTAATTATTAAATGTACCTATACACAAACTAATAAATGAATAATTTTTATGTCTCTAAAGTTTAGCAAAATATTAACATTTAATTTTCTAGAACACCATTGAACCTATCGGTTTGCAACAAGAGTACCTTTTTTGTGTAAAGAAATATGCAAATTTTGAAAATTATATTCACGACTTAGGAAAATATCCCCAAAGCCATTATTGAAAAAACAATACTCAACCCTTACAAATATTACCATCTCCAATTGGTATATTAATTTTTTGGTATGACCAACAGATTTAGGGGCAAAATTTACACAGGTGTGAAAATTATCGTATTTCTTTATTATTTTAAAGTTGCTGTTAAAAATAGTTATTTATGCAACAAGTGCAAAAAGTAAGCATTTACTGCACGCGACAACACGTCGAGTGCAATAAGCGTACGAGTTGCATACAATATTTTTTCTACGTTCATGCAAAAACCAAAAAATGTTATTTAGATGACACTAAGTCTAGAAAAATGTGACGTCGATTTGAAGGTTTATGTTTGTCATGATGACAAAACGCTGTCGTATAATGATAGATGAGTGCAATAAAGAACCATTTTTTCCACTAAATATAGTTCAATAAAGTATTGTTTTTTGCATGAACGTAGAAAAAATATTTTTAAAATATATGATTTTTTCTATTTTTTGAGTAATATCATTGAAAAGCTTTTATAGCTATAATAAATAGCAGTGGCACATGATTGTCTTGATCTATTTACATTGTTGTAATTACAGCTGGTAAATATTTCTTGTATTTTATTTTTATTCCGAACGTCTGGAAAAATACCCAGAACTGATTTATTTTCTAATTTCCCGCCAACGTTCACTGAAAAGGCAAAAGAACTTAGCTCCAATTAGTCGAATAATAAAAAAAAATAAATTATCCGCAGTGTAGGATGGCTTGATCAAGATTTAAGAGCCAAGAAATAATTAATATAAACATGCAGGTTATTTTACACCGTCCCAACGCCTAATTAGAGGGGAACAAAGAAGAGGGCATATTATACCGAGGCTAATTAATTAATTTTTTGTTATAGCAACAGTAAAATTTAAAACAACAAAGGAGTTAATTAGGGATCCGATTTCATTTGAATTTTAAACATTACGATGCTGCTCACAGCCATCCATTAAGAAATATGCTGATTTTAAACGTCGCCTGAGGCTATTTTTGCTCCGGATAATTCATTTAGCTGAAAATTTAATTAGCTGCACTTTCTTCAGCCGGGGATATCTTAATGTTATCATAAATTCGCCACAGGCGTTCGCTAAGGAAGGAAGTTCTTACATAAATACGAGTTAGCCATGGAATGCTACTTTGAAGAGGGATTATTTTCAAGTTAGTTATTTTGGTAAGTACCCGTGTGTGTATTGAAAGTAAAGTTCATTTCTGGAGTACAAATTATCTAAAATTATGAGAAATTAAATAACCTTAATAAATTACATATGTATACTTGCCGCAATATAAAGGTTTCCAGTCAGAATTACTATCATATTTTGCTTAAATTATGAGGGCTTGACCTCTTATCCATTACACATATGCCTAAACAAAAATAATTATTGATACGACCTACACTCCATCTAAAAATTATAGACAGTTCAAATATCTGCAAATATAACGTATGTACTCTAAAGGATTTTTAGTGGGTGGTTTGCCAGTAGCCCTATTTTCCACATAAAAACAAAAAATCAACAAAATTTAAAATAAATATCTCCAGAATCAACAGATAGCAAAATAAAACATAACAATTAAATATATAATAGATATTGTTACCACTAAATACTCCTAACTATGTAGTTAGGGTGTAGTGTGGAAGAATGAAAATAATATACAATGCATTCAAGTGGACACTGAACTGGCTTGAAAAAGTTTTGAAAATGTCTGATTCTCGTCTTCCTAAAATTTGGCTTAAGAGGCAGTTACAACTTACTCTGTCGGATATAAGGTATAATTGGGCTCGTTAGTTAAAAAATTGTTTTCGTTTGTTGAAGTTGAGGACATTTGGAACAACCTCTCTCTTGCACTATTGAAAAGAAATACCAAAATGCTGCTCTCAAAATTCCGGGAAAAATTGTTTGTTAGCGATCGTAACCTTCTTCAAAGGACAACTTTTATGCCACTTTATAACTTCTTTGGTGTGAGCTCTACAAGTCAGTCGTATTTAACACTGGGGAACTATCGCTCAATTATGAATGTGTAATAATATAATGATTAAATTTACATACAACGGTTCCACATACAGCATTAATCCGAACAACAAGTGTATGACATGACATTCTCTCTTTTCTGTAACAAAAACCTAGCAATAAGATTTACAATTTTCAATGTAAAGCAGGACTCTTGCTATATGAAGAAATTTATTTTTCTTGTTTTGCAATAAAGGAATTGAACTGAATTGAATTGAATAGATACATAAATGAATTAATATAAACTTTTCAGCATATAAGTAACATATCTCAGGGTATAACCTTTATTAGCAATCACTGTCATCACCAGTGTCACTGTTTCCAATATGGCAGACCATTATAATTAGATCAATATAATCGATATCAAGATCTAATTCCCGTATTTTTTGCTGTTTTTTGGACGTAGTATTTTTGCCAATCTTCAGCACATACTTTTGCAATTGCTCTTTTAGGCATTACTTCTACATCGGTTTTCCTTTACTTGTGCCCATATCAATTCTGTCCGATTTAGTTCACAATGATAGTAGTCTTAATACTGTTACTCCACGAATTAATGCCATTTAATCCATAGAAAATTTGTTATATTGCCTATCATTTCTCTGCATAATTTTCCATGAGTTGGGTTTTAGACGTTTTCATGAAATGGGCTCCTTTTTTCTCGTAACCATTCTTAGAGTTCTGCGTTCCTTCATGATTGTCGTGGCATTTCTTCACATCTTCGACTGTAGTATCGAGCTTTGTCCACAACGGATGACTGAGGTTCTTTTAAAAATGCATTCTAATCATTTATCAAAAACTTCTGTATTTATCTCTTCCTGATAATCCCTGGTGTTTTTTGACTCAAATGCCAGTTCCCCATTCTTCAGAAATCTGATACCACTTCCTATGTGTGTCACTATCAAATGACGACCCCTTCCATATAGTACTCTTAAACCAATAGACCATACTTCTGTTGCTGCTTGTCGAGCGTATGCTACATTACCATATTGCCACACTTTTTAACTTTTGACCCATGTTTCGTCTATGTAATAAATTTGTCTTGTTACCTATTTCTTAACTTATCTATCCTCCATATAACTATATCATATTTATCAATCAGAAAACTTTTTCTATCAACCCTCCCGTACAGAAAGCGGATTGTTTTGTAAAACTTTTCTAAATGTGTCCATGCCCAGTTTAGGAATTATTTCGATTTCTCCAATAGTTTGCAAATCTTTTTCTAACGTTGGTAATTCATTTTTAAAGAAAAATGTGTGAACCGTTCGTGGTATGGCATCTTCTTCATTTATTTATATTTTCTTTCGCCGCTGCTTGTTTTTGGCTTTGGTACTTCTCCATACGCTTTTTTCTTATCTCAAAATTCTGTAAATGCTTTATTTTGAAATACCTGTATAATCAGAAACATATCTATTAACTCAACTTTTGGATGCGGATGTCTTAAAAGATTTAAAAACTTGCAATATGATTTTCTTTTCTCCAACTAAAATACGAAAACTTTTTTTGCTTTGTAGCGTTGAGGGTTTAGATCAGGACCGCAACAAAATACTCACGAGAAAGTAATATTCTGTTATAATATAGGTAGGTTATAAAATTACTACAAAGTATTGCACTTAACACAAATTCAATTTTCTCTTATAATTGCACAAATATAGTAATTAAACGAGAAAAACTGTCAAATATTAGAAATGCGACACCAAGTATGGAAAAATAAATACATTTTTATTAAGCGTACAATTATTAAACACGCAGTTATTGAAATTCATACGAGTAATACTAATGTAATCGTTTCTGTAGATGTTGAAGTTGGTTCTTTTTCCAAACGAATCGATTGAATAATGCTCGAATGATACTCTTTGTCAACTTGTAGGTATGGTTTTATTGATGATGAATTGCTGTGTCCTGTTATTTTTATTAGAGCTTGTCCTGCAATTCCGCTTTTACTTAATTCGCTAACTGCTGCCGCTCGATTTGAGTGATTTGTAATTTTGACGTTTGACATCTATACCAATGGGTTGTGCTGAGCATTTAGTCCATTTGGAAATTTTGTTAATTCTCATCGGCACTTTTTTATACCAATCTTTAGAATTTTTCTTCTTCCAAAAAGGATTTGCTGTAAGGAATACTCAGTCCGCTGTTATAGAAGTGCCTCGCGTTTCCATCAACTTTTTAAATAAGCGTACTGGGCAAATATCTTTCTCTAAAATATGAGACGTAATCAATTTGCTGTCACATAATTTAATGCGGCTTGTCGCGTTTTCGAAAATAGAGGAAATAGAGGATTACACCCGATTATACGTCCAGTTTCTTTTCCATTATTTTTAATTTCATATACGAAATTAGTGGTTTTGCAGTAAGTTGCTTCTCCTTCGCGCCAAGCTAATTCAAACGCTAAAATGTGATATAATACAACGCTATATATTTCATTAATACGTTCTAAACTGGAATATGGCTCTTTAATCTGGTACCCTATATACCAAAATCATTCTTTATCGCTTGAATCTATTCAAAGAAAATTCTTAAAGTTTCTATCTTTTAAAAAAGATGGTATATATCCCGACCGAGGTTATAATCATGAATTACTATTATCAAGGTTCAATATTCCGTTGTTAAAATTTAGACGTATTCTAAACAGCATACTATTTTTATTTAATTTATTTAACAATAATATTGATTTTATATCTTTACTGGAATGTTTTAATTATAGAGTTCCTGGTTTTAACCCTAGGCTAGTTGAAACGTTTTATTTACCGTCAGCTAGTACCAACACTCTTAAAAAGTCGCCAGTGTATGTTATGTCTCACAATTTTAATATTATTTCGGAGCAATGTGATATATCTATCAACTCTGTGAGAAAGGCTGCAGCGGAGAGGATTCAACAATTTTAATGTAATTAGTTATTACTAGTTTATTTATGCTATTTTACTATATATGTTTATATATATTTTACGTTAAGCATTACGTACATCTCGTGATGAATTAAACTATACGTCGGTAAAAGGGTTACAATACTGAATACTTTAAAATATTTAGTTTGTAGCATTTTAGCGGTGGTGTTCCAAATTGTTTTAACCATCTAAGCCGTGATTGTAGTCTTTTCCGTCTCATTTTCACATATTAAAAGCTTGTAATATAATATTCAATTTCTCGGTGGAAATATCTGGCTCAAATTTATATATAATAAGTAATTTGAGGGTTGACCAAATAGGGTAGGTAATCTGTAAAGCATATTATTACATAATATATTGCTTACTAACGTATCTTTCTTGCTGGACAAATGTACGATGCAATAGTCATAAAACAGGTCTTTATACGTAATATGTTTTAGTATTACCCTAGTGTGCATTAAACGTAATTTCATTACTGGACGCTGCAAATCCACCGTGGACCCGGAAAAAAATAACAGCGAGAGTGAAATGAAAATTGAATTATGGAGATGTCTGGATTTCCGCCGGTGGAGTACATCCTAACTCCATACAAATTAAAAGTATTTTATTGGCGTTTCGTGCATGCCGAAAATCCCCAGAGTAAACAAGAATAATATTAAAACGGACAAAAAAAGCAATCACAATTTCCAGCGGATCGAATCCAATATCCAATAAAAATAAAACTATGCGAAACGAAATAAATATTCCTTTTTTACATGGTGACATGAAGGGGAGGGTGCAGGAGAGTTATAGCTGGTGTCCGCCGGACACCAGATCGGGGAACAATCTACTGGCTGTCAATAAATGCTCTGTGTCCGTTTCGATAATATTTCCCTGGAGCTCGCCCTGACATATTGCATTTTCGCCGCTGCAGACTTTGAATACGAAATACATAAATACACGGAATAGGCGGTGGACCTAAGCGCCTAGATATATGCTACTGTTCCATACGCTCTGCTACTGTCTTCCGACAGCGAACCTAGTATGATTTTAGAGGGTAGTAGGAAACTGTGGTGCCCGAGTATTAGTAGTGTTAAGATATGTGGAAATGGGCATTTATAAACAATGGTTGTTACACTGATAAAAAGGCTTGGAAATTTCCATGTTGTTATGCTCTGTTTACATATTATTTTCTGAGAAATTTTTAATTTATATTATATGATGATGATGATGATGATGATACTCAACTGTATTTTCACTTCAATGTTGAAGAATCTCGGCAGGCAAATGATATCATCAACTCTGAGTTAGAAACTATTAAACAGTTATCAGAGGAACATGATTTAAAAATGAATTCTAATAAATCTAAAATTATATTTTTTGGTAGTAAGAATAAGGTACAAATTTTAAAACAAAATTTTAATATTTTGATTGATGGTGTTCCAGTTCTCACCTGTGACCATGCAAGAAATCTTGGAGTAATTCTTGACAAAAACTTGCGTTTTAATGAGCATATTAAAACTTTACTGCAGAAAGCTTATTCCTCTCTTAGATTGATTTGCAGTAGTCGTCACGTTCTTAATAAAAGACTTAAAATTGTTATGTGAGTCACTTGTTCTTTCCCATTTTAATTATTGTGATTATGTGTATGGTCTATGTCTTACTCAACATGAGAAAAGCAGAATTCAGAAAGTTCAAAATTCGTGTGGTCGTCTCATTTATGGCCTAAGAAAATATGATCATATTTCTCATAAAATTGATGAGATCGAGTGGCTTAACATGGAGAATCGTAGGCGTCACCATCTCTGCAGTTTTGTTCATAAAATTATTACCGTTCCATCTCATCATTCACTAATAACAAATTTTATTACGCGTGGTAATGTTCATTTCAGAGATATTAGATTCAAAAATAAATTCACTATGCCCCATCACAGAAGTGCGTTTTTTAGAAGATGTTTCACTTATAATGCCATCAAATTGTTTCATTCTCTTCCTGATGAATTTAAAAGATTTAATATTAACAAATTCAAATCTTTGGAATTTTAAAATCGTTTTGTATGTAACATAATATACTAGGTATATATTTACTACCAAAATAAGATGAAATCATTTTCTAACTTTAAAATTAGCTTCCCATAATATTCATATAATACGAAAGCAAGGGAAACTTTGAGGTGCTTACTTGGCTCATGATTTATCTTTCTTTTTCAAAGCCAGAATAAATGGTCAAAATGATCATCATCCGTGTTTCCACGGATGATCCACTTTCTATATTTGCATATGAAATGAAGCTGTATTAGTTATAACTGAATAAATACAATATTCACTGATCTTATAAATACTTAAATTGGATTTTCTGTGTAACTTATATGAAATTATTTCCAATAATACTAACTATAATTGTTATACTTTACTACCAAAAAAATTCACTGTTTTTAACATTGGAATTGGATTTTATAAGAAATGAAAGGAAAAAGAAATTAAATCTAGTACCCAACTACAACTGAATTCACTTATGTTTCGAATTATAGTTAGGTTTCGTTTGTACGAAATAGTATATTGTTATATTAGGATTAAATGTGTCACTTTCATGGCGAGAAAATGTTGTATATTCAAAATTACGAGACACAAAAAACACTTTTAATCTGAATAAAACATGCTTATTTTTTCTCCAAACAAAATCTCTCATTAATTTGTGCTTTGAAATTATTCAAACCAAATTTGGATAATAAAGAAAAGTAGGTAAGTCGGATATACTGATGTAGTCACGAATATTTTGTCAAACATTAGTCGCCATATTGAGTTCATTTGTGATTGTTGTGCAATTTGCTGAAATGTCTGCAAAAATGGAAATCTAATGAAGATGTACCTGAGAAGATACTGGAGTGTGCAAAAAAGGTTTCTTTGAATCTTCTACCAATGTTTTATGGACTGATGCAAAGAAAAAATATTAAGTTGTATTTACAAGATGTATTGATGGTGTATTTCTCAATATTAACAAATAAAATGCCGGCAATGCTTATTTGGTCACAATTCTCCATGTTGCGGTCATCAGCGTCAAGTGACAGAATGAGGCATAAGGACCGAAAAAATCGCGAGTATTTACAAAGGAGCAAGTCGATTGCTTTTTGAATAGTGCACTTGATAATTAATTTATATTTGATGATGAAGGTAAGCGCTTTAAAAATAAAATTTTTAGAAAGATGGTTGCAGGTGCACACCTTTCTGATGAATTAGTCAATTTAACAATTGATAATGTTGAAGATGTGAAATCCATCTTAATTTTAAAAATTTGCTATACCAAGAAAGATACAACGTTTTTTTACTGTAATGGGAGACAATTATTTAAGTTTTTATCGAAAATACGCCCACCCGAATTGATAGAACGTCGATTATTTGTCAGATATGTTATTGGAAAGTCTCATTGAATGGTGGTCGGTATTCATAAAATCAGTGCCGTCTCGCAAAAGTGTTGCAAATTTCTCATTCTTTGTACAATCTGAAAATAATATAACTATTAATGAAAACGGTTTGGAACTTTTGAGAATTGTTCCAAGAATGAAGGTAGTGGCAGTTTCAGCAGTTTATTTAATTTTAATACTTGTTTGAACTACATATTTAATATCAATGCGGATAATATTAATTATTGTAAATATTGTTGATAAACTTTTATAAATTAAAACTTGATAAACACATTTAATCTAAGTATTAAATGTGTCAATTTTAGCTCCTAGTATTAAAAGTGAATATTTTTGTTGCTAAGATACCATTTTTTCTCAGTATGCAAAATGTCAACCTTAGAGACTCTTAACTGTCAAAATGTCATAGTTTTGTGACGATTGGAGAAAAAATACTTTCTGAAATGCGCAAAGAGAACCCAAATGCATTTTTTGGTTCATGATTTTCCTTGCTTTATTCAAACGAGCCATAATAAAAGGCCCAAATGAGGCAGCTCGGATATGATTATTAACATCAGAATGTGGCATTCCTGGGCCGCTATCGTGCTGTCCGCGTCTCCGCGGATGATAACCAGAACATAAAATGTGGGGCAGCCTGCCGTGGGAGCCTCCCGACCTCCAGGTGTCACCAGGTGTGCTTTACGACGTACACTACCCAGCGCCAACTCATTTTTGCGGGCCGCTCTCCGAACAAGCCGTCCACGTTCGATTACATCGGTTTTTGCATCGTCCCTCTCCCCTCTTCTATGAACACGAGCACTCCACGCTATTTATTGCACAATTGTGGCACTTTTTCCGATACGAAATTGATCTTGTTATCTGCGAGATAATTTTGCGTCTTGTCTGGGTATTGTCGTCCGGGCAGTTGTCGGTTTATTTCAATATGGTTTTTTGCCGGCGGGTATTATGTTCGCGCAAGCCATGTCGCCTAGTAGAACATGTCGCGCAAAAACTGCCTGCCGGCCGTCTCCTACGAGGTGGACGCTGCCTACCTCTGCCACAATCCTTGATTTTGCGACTTTATCTCAAATCCAGTACTTGAAGATCATAGGGAAAACCTTCATTTTCCCCTGACACGAAAAGTTAGTTACGACACGAAATATTGCATACTTGTCAATACTCGATAATACATAACAAATAGACTTAAAATAAATTCACAACTGTCAAACTTTGACGTTTACGCTTTTTGAAATCGAATTTTCAACATAAACTGACTTTTAGACTGAGCTGATCCATTTATTTTATTTATTTTTTGCTTCTCCAAGTTTTCTCGGATCTCGAGAACGCATCTCGAACCAAAATTAATATTGCCTGAAATTTTCCAGGAAACGCCAAAATTTAATTATAAATTTAAAAGCATCTAGGAAGTATAAGGATAGGTGAGCTTTCGTATCAATATTTATTGTCTTTGTTTATGCAAGGGACATTATTATAATAGTACTAAGATTCTAGCTGATAGCAATTGTCCAGTATGGCCCTACGAATTGCATCCAATTAATATAAAAGCAAAATTAAATATATACAAGGTTAACTATGAGTAATTACAAAAATTTTAACCACATGCTCAGGGACGCCTAAAAGACTATAAAAAAATTATTCCAGAATTTTAGCTTGATATTTAAAAAATGGGACAAAACCCTTTTTTCCTAAGGAAAGTCGGCGCCTATGATAAGCATCGACTGAGATGGCTTAGATCCATAGATAAAGTTGTCAACAATGTCAACTAACATGCAGCGTTTCTAAATGCAGAAACGACAAAAATTAACATTCTTATTAGTAATAATACCTTATAGATAGGTAAGAGTTAATACAGTTAGCTCCAGTATTTTGCATTTGTTTCGTTACAAACTGGTAAAACTAGATTTTCACTCATTAGGTACAACACATCTTTTCCTCCTCCATTTTCTCCCTCTTGTTGTCTTTCTGTTTGTGACTAATGCTATACAGTTTCAGATTGTCAACAGCCATAATTGTGAAATAAATAATAAATCGGTGTTTCATTGCGCTTTCGAATGATTTTTTGTCTGGACTTACTGCCTCAACCAAAAATTCACATTCTCACGCGCCATTAAAAAACATTGATTTTGCGCACTTAATATAAAATCAACAATTGTTACTAAGTAATTTTATTTAAATTAACTTCCTTTGGAAAAACAATATCTTGCCCTTCTGTCTTGTTACGCTACTGTGGGAATATTATACAGTTTTTATGATAATAACCAGCCAATATCGTGAAAAAAACAAGAATGCAATAACAATATTTGGCAACACGCCCCACGGTCCAATACAGAGAACAAATAAAACCGAACCATCGCCACACATAAGCCCTTAGCATCACGTCCGCTTTTATAACCATACCGAAATCAAGAAAATCTCCATGAGCATCTTTTTGATCGTACATTGACAACGCAACAAATCGGGGCTCATAGATCGGCAATTTCTCCAGGGTTCCCCGGGGACTTCGGACCCAGCTATCTGGACATCAGCGTATTCTCTTTATGTGCTGAAGAAATTATACCTTATGCTCTCGGGTGCGCCGGTTTTCGTTAGACGGGCACGTAGCATGCACGTACCGCCTGATTTCATGTCGTCTGCCCCGTTCGGACGTTATTTTATTATTGAGGGGGATGAGTATTCGTAGACTGGGATGCAGCTGGAGCAAATTCTGCCTTTCTGCATCAAACTCAATTTTTTATCGTTTGCTTCCTGAAAATTTCAAGACATTTAAGAAACCAATATCGGAATATGTATATCCACTTCTAGACTGTACTGATAAAAATATATTGAAATATTCATATTTTGTTATGCTCTTTTTAAATAATATTTATTGGAAATTTTTAATTTACGTTGTATTAAGGGGGCTGTTTTTATACGCAAATTTCCAACGAATTTCATAGCTGTTTGTTGGGAAAGTTTTTAAAAAAATTGAGTAAGTTAGAAAGAATATCTCTTCACTATGTCAATTATACAAGTTTTCTCCAGGTTGTATAACAGTGTCCAGGCTGACAAGTCATTTAGAATAAGAAAAATGTATCATTTTCAACTGTTATATGCTGAATTTTACAGGTCAACTGCACATTGAAAAAATTGTTTACGACATTATAAACATTATCGCATCCCGCAGACTTCATTTAAAAAACTAGTAACACTTGAATTGATGTAAATTATACAGCTTATGTCAATTTAAACGTTATTATACATTTCATAAATATAATAGAAATTGAAACGGTTTAGATATTTGCATCAAAACTACGCCATTTCCTAACCATACAACATTTATTTCAAATAACATATTTATCTTTGTGAATAGCTTACAACATATATTAACATTAGGTATAATTGCGATATTTATAAATTTACCACTAAAATTCGAGTTAATAATATTTATTTTCAAACAGATATACGTATATCTACAAAAATTTTCAAAAACCAAGGAATTTATGCAGATGTTTGGGGAATAATTATGTAATATTGTCAGCAAAAATATTCAGTATATTTTCTAATGCGAATGAAATACCTACATTGCAATGCATTTTTAGATGATGGGTGAACAATACACTTTTACATAAAAGGATGTATAATTCACATATAGAGGACAAATTTCACTAAAAAAATCTTCCCATACAGAAGTTATTTCTGCTACTAAATGTGACTCACACATTATGTGTATTTATTACCCAATTCTAATAATAAAATCTACTGTATTTCTAATAATTTATTAGTAACTTAGTAAGAGATATGCTGCATTTATAATTTTCTTAACAATTTATTAATTTTCAATGTTCAATAACTCGAAAACGGTAAATGATAAGGATATGTAATATATATCATATTTGTGACTTGATTTTGAAAAAAAAAAGAATAATTCAACAATACACGTTTTATTAAAAAATGTATTATTGTTTCTTGTATTCCTCAACTTCTTGACGCCACTATGCAACCATTAACTTACTAGAGAGGTTCAGTTACACTATAACTGTTACTTGAAACTTTATTTTGTATCTCTAATAATTACGATAATAGAGGATGGTCTAAATATAATGAATAACCTTGTACAAAAATTATATATTACCTTCTCACTATATTTCGAATAAAAAATTCTATCTTTTGGTAGTTTCATGTAACTGAAAGTTCAGTTACAAAGAAATTGTCTCTGTTGCGGTTCTGGATAAAACGGTTATAAGTGCTATTATGTAATGCTTATACTAATTGAAAGATTAACTGCATAAACAGCTGGAAGATGTCAGATAGCAAAACATGTTTTAATTTTTGGTGATTTTATAAGAAAAGGGAAGTAAAATAAATTTAAAAACCTATTTTTTATTTATCGATTTTGGTAGTAAATTATGGAGAAGTCTAAAGTAAATTCTTTGTAGACACAAAATAATAATAACTGTAACTCTACACCCATAACCACTAAAAGAGGCAAAAATTATATAAAAACTTTTAAAAATGTTGAAATTGACTTCCATTTACACGGACACAAACATTGTACTGACGTACTCAATTTTAGCGAACACTTTTCCAGATTTCAAGAATCCTTATAATTGCATCAGCAGCTTCAAGCAATGTCAATGCTCAACTTCAGTTGATACTGGTCTAGGCTAACAATAGAATGTCGAACTAGTGCTGTTTGCAAAGAGTTTCATGACAATTTGATCTCGATTGACTTATACAGGTGCCGGTTGTTACAACATCGCCTTATGACGAGTTCTAGAGTGATTATGGTTTATGGTTGGTTTTAAGGAATTCTAAACGCAGTACGTTAGACTAGGGTTGTTTTCTACATGTTTGATGAAATAACACAGGAGCAGCCTTAATATTTTGTTTCGGTTTTGGAAATGTGATATTTGTAAACAATGGACAAGAATGTATTCCTGCATGGTTAGTTCTTATGTTTTATTTACTGAAATGAAACAAATGTTAAATTCAGTAAAAGCTCAACATGCACTAAATATAAAAATATAACTATTCCACATCTACACTTGTACGTAAAAAATCTTAGATAAAATCTGCTATACCTGAGCATTAATTTCAAATCCCCTGGTATTGTCGGCTACTTTCCAAGCGAAAAATATGTCGAAGAAGGCCAGTATCGGTTGCGCCGACAGTTATGGATTTCTATTCATCTACTAGCCACAAAACCCGGCTCATATCAGGACAAGTTTACAAACATGGACTAATAAAGGATAATAAAGGATAATCCTTAATCGCTTTATGCGTCGGCAGGATTTAGGCAGTTTCAAAGTGGCCGGCACTTTGTCACCTTCTCGGGTCCAGTCCTAGGATTATTTTGAAGGAATCCTTGCGGTAGAATGGTTTTAACAGGTAATTAGGGTTTTTGTAAGGAGTTGAAAAATATTAGTTTTAAGTTATTACTGTAATACAAAGTGTTCAACGAATCCAAAATTTCTTTCTTTTTACGTAATTTTGTTGCTACTATACTTTGTGACTATACTATGCCTATCAGTGTTGACTGTAGATTGTAACTAACTGAATAACAGAAGCGTAACTGCAGTGAAAAATAAGGTCATATCAATTTGCTTCTTTGTGACTTTACATACTGTTAAAATTTCACTGTCAGTGATTTCTAACATTGACATAAGGCCTGTTCTCACAAGAGTCAGGGATTGCTTTCAAACTGTTACAAATATTGGACCAATAAAGTGGTGATTGTATTTTCGGTGTATGTAACTCAAGAAGTAGATGGCTGAATGTTTCTGACAATTTCAAACTAGTCCCTGACTGCTGTGTGAACAAACCTCTAGTTGAACACTTGCTATGATGTGGCAATAGGCCAATACAGGCAAAAAATCGAACGGGCAATGTTATTGTTGTGAAAGTCGAATGGCCGAATATGTCACCATGTGATTTTACAGCATTTATTTAAGTTCTCAGTTTGCCCGTTTATGAGAAGGTATTTTTAATGCAGTAAGTAATTTTGCGACTGGAACAAAGTGGTATTTAGAGAGGCGGCTTAGTTTAGTGTAAGAGTATAACCTTATAAAGTTATTGATTATATTGATGCTACGGTATATTTTTATGTAGCAGTACCCCACAGAAGTTGTAAACATTTGCTTTCAAATAATGAAACCTCGCTTCACCGCGACTAAGCGAAGCTATTGTGGAATCAACAGTGAAGATGCCGACAGTGAAGAGAGGAGAAACATTCGGAAGCATGGGATGCTACCAGTTACAGAGGCAGCTACGAGATGTCTTGGAAAACCACCATTATCCGAGGAACAGTTTCGAACGCATTAGTCCTAATACCCACAACAGGAGCCAAAATCAATATATGGGCGGGCACAGAGATACCGATAGCGGGCCTGTCCCCACAGAGCCTAGCGTGAGAACGACAAGGGCAGGTCAAATAATCCCAGTTATAGTTAGGCATGTGCACTTTAATTCTGCTAATGGAAGTGACTAGTTATCGAGGTCACGGCATAACAACCCGGAAAATCACTATATAGCAAACAATAGCACCGGCCATGAAAACCACTATGACCCACAAGTTTGTATATCGAATAATAAATTAATGTAGGTTATGAACAATACTGGTTCCAAAACTGATCCCTGCGGTACGCCACAATCAACTATCTCAGCACGACTTACGACGCATATTATTCATTTCTGTATATTGAATTCTACCTGTTAAATATGATTTAATTAAATTTAATTTATTTTTTTCCCTAAAACCTAAGTTAAACTATGTTTAAAACAATTGACTATGACATACCGTATATACACTGTTGTTAAGCCAATAAATATTTCTAAACTTTTTTCCATCGCCTAATGCTTTATATATTTTTTTCTACGTTTATATTGAACTATGTTTACTGGAAAAAGTGATTCTTTATTGCACTAGTGCAATAAAATGTTTGTCATTCTACTACAACGTTTTGTCATCATGACAAATATAAATGTTCAAATCGACGTCACATTTTAGAGTTAGTGTCATCTAAATATCATTTTTGATTTTTGCATGAACGTAGAAAAATATTGTTTGCAACTCGTACAAAAGTGCTTATTGCACTCGACGTTTTGTCCTACTCGGCCTGACGGCCTCGTTGGACAATTTCACGTCGCGTGCAATAAACACTTACTTTTTGTACTTGTTGCATAAATAACTATTTTTCTACGTTCATGCAAAAAACAAAACTTTATTGAACTATATTTAGTGGAAAAAGTGGTTCTTTATTGCACTAGTGCAATAAAATGTTTATTGCATTCATCTGTCATTCTACTACAGCGTTTTGTCATCATGACAATCATAAACGTGCAAATCGACGTGATATTGTATGCAACTCGTACAAAAAGTGCTTAATGCACTCGACGTGTTGTCGAGACAATTTCACGTCGCGTGCAATAAACGCTTACTTTTTGTACTTGTTGCATAAATAATTATTATTACAAGGCAGCCAATTGCATCTTGAGTACTTAATTATATTTGAAAATCAAACCGAGATCTCAACATTATGTTATATTTTTCGAAATAAATTACAATCGGGAAATTACATGATTTTTTCAAATACGTGCATAAGAAAGAATGTATTATTTTAATCGCTTTTGGCTTTTGTCCAAGACAGTTTTTTGGGAAAATTATCCTAATAACGGTATTGCTTTCGTTTATATCTGTATAAGATTTCCATTTTCAGAAAAGAGTTAATTTGTCATTTCTGATATTATTACGGGTAAATGTTGTGTTAAATAGACATTAGTGTTGAATAAATTTGCAAAATAGACAATAAAGTTGTAAAATGGGTCGTGATGAACCGCGACGAAAAGAAGCATTGCCACATGTTTGTTTGTGAAGACTATTTAAAGTTTAATTGGAAATACATAAGTAGGTAGTTTTAAGTTCATCGAAAATATTAAAATGTAACGAATCAATTAGTATAATAATATCTCTACCCCTTATTCTAATCACGGGGATTAGCCTAGAAGTCGGAGACTTGTGCGGAAGAATTAATTTTTTTTATTAAGCTATCAGAATGTATACAGGGCGTCTAGAAAGTCAATGGCAAAGCAAACTTACTATTTTTCATGTATTTAGTATGTATTTTCATGTATCTTTCTATAGTATTCGGCGCTTCAATCTGATTCTAAATAATATGTTTTGTATTTTCTTCTACCATTTACAAGATTACCATTCTGCTATCTGACTTAAATTACCTGTTTTATTCTATAATAAACAAAAGCAAGAAATAAAGATATTTTTAAAATGTTGCAGACAAAATTAAATCACTAGGTAGGTAGTAAAAAGCTATAAAAAATTAATATAAAAAAATTATTAATGTTAAATATAATTAAGTATTCATTATTTTTACTTCGGTACTATTTTTCAAATTAAAGCAAGAAGTTCAATGTGAAATAAGGTAGCACAGTTTTATAAATTATTACTTCGAGTAAAATCAACTGTCTGGTACTTACCCAACAGCATTGTCGCCGTAATTGTCATGAGCGGTTCTATATTGTAAACAAAGGAATTACATTTAACAGACCGTAAGTTCGCCACATCAACGCTTATAATTATGGCAGTACTTACACATTTACTCTATGTATCTATAACCAAAAAATGCCACAAAAACACAAGAAACAAACGCCTGTTTACATTAAACCGTACCGAACACCGTAACCTGCACCTGTATCCACTAAAACAAACCGCGCTGAACGACGTGTGACGTCACACCAATGATATTGCGTTTTCGGTCACGCGGTTTTATTTGCATTCTATGGCAATTTATTAATGTTAACATCTCAATTATAATGTGAAGATTACCCCGTAATACATTTCAAACCAATATAAAATTCATGCAATTTCCCCATTCTTGACTTGACAATTTTTTCAAATAATTTCACAAGCACAGATTCTAGCTCTCATATATCCTGTAGCCTATTTTAAATTGTTTTCGCGTGATACCCTGTCGATACTGACGTCCGATTTTTTAATTTAAAAAATGAATGCGCCGAGGGTGGATAAGAATACCCCCTGATTTGTCGTTCGTCGACTATGTGAAGGCTTGTCAGGGCGACGGGACTTGATTGACACTGATTACAGGCTCCCGACTGGCATGTGTCCGTATCAATTATAATCAGGTCAGGTTTAGAGTTCGAGGTTCAGTTAAAGGTACATTAGCACACACAGAAGGGTAGTTGTTTAATGCTTACTTGAGTAATATTTATGCAGTAGTTCATGAGTTAGTATAGTTATTTTCCTTACTAGTGCGGAAAGGGATATTTTCCCGCAAGCCGACAGTCGATGTGTTGGGAATATTGACAGGTCTTGAGATAGTTAAGGTTGTTAGACTCGCTTAACATTATTAGTAATTTAGAATAATACACATACACATCAATAAAACTTCAAACCAATTAAGTAATAGGTACATTGACCTGTTTATTGTCATGAACAATTACAGTTCCCTAGCAAAGACATTTTATGACTACACTTAGTCAAAACAAAAGATTGTAACACCCTGTAACTGCCTTATGTTTTGAATACAAAATTGTTATAGTGCAGGTGTTTCTTAAGTAGAGGTCAAAATTGCAGGGGCATATTCTGTAGCTCAAAATAAGGATTTTCGTCAAATAAATGTGATGTCTTTGGAAAACCATCGTACAGCTTGTCAAAAATTAAAAAACAAATCAGTTTTTAAACCGCTTGAGATAATTTAACCAAATTCGGTTTGCATATTTAGTATAATAGTAGGTATGAAACAAAAAATTACTTTTCGTTTCTATACTTTTTTGTATTCCAAACCGATTAACAACAAAATCGATTTATCATTTATCAAGTGCATGTTTACGATACATTATTTAAAATAATAACAAAATAATTATTTAACAATGGAATGACTTTACCATGATTTATTATAACAATGTTATGTTGGATATTCAGCATAATACATGCTTCAGATCTTCTTGAAATTACAACTCGAACAAGTGCAAAAAATCCAGGAGTAGCTCTTATCACATCACAACCAGCTATATTTTGTTGACGTAAGTGCTTCTCAGATTCAATGTGAACCTTGTAAACCAATTAGGAACACGTATTCAGGAACATAAAAGAGACTGTATGAATATATTAAATCCAACAAAAACAAAAAAAAGTAACAATACTGCACTTGCCGAACACTGTTTTAGTAGTTTACATCATTTTGATTATGATTCAACTAACATTATCGGCAAACAAAATAATATAAAAAAACGGTTAATAGATGAAATGATATGCATAAAAAAAGAAAAACACTCAGTAAATAAAAGATCGGATATTGAAACCTTTAGTAGATCATATTTTAACCTTATAGGGGAGATAAAAAGGTAATGTTTGTAAACTTTTTGTATGGTTTTTGTTCACCCTTAGTCTCGTACGACAAGCTAACTTTAATTTGATTTATATTTTAATACATGTTCATGTTCTTCATATATGTGTACGTTATTCTCTACCTATATCTATATACTGTCCAAGATTGTTATATGACATACTATGTACAACGAGACTCGGAAGACACAGTGAAGCACTTAAATCTGTAATGTGAGTAACATATAAACAATACACGCAGATCTAATTTTTAATATTATTTTTTTTGCATGTTATACACAGGTTGTTGTTTGTTACATTTTTCGTTCTTTCGCCATATTTTATTATTTTAATATTCATTATATAAAGACATTTTGTTTATATAATTTTAATACTTTTGCTTTTAAATTTGTGACATAATAATTGTTAGTGTGTGTATAATTGTGGTTTCTTTTTTCAAGTTTATATACCTAGATATTGTTGTAGTCATTTTATTGTAATGTTTTAAACACACTTTTTTAATACTTTAATGTTAAGTTGGTTATTTATATGTATATTGTGATAAACTTTTGAATATATTAAATTTTATAGTGTCCTGAGGATGTCACGATAAGTGACGAAACGTCGACAATTTAGAAAATTTGGTGTTTTCTTTAAAATTTGGCCTAATTTCCCACTATTGACAACAAATTGAACTTGTAAACCAATGTCTTGAGATGCCCCAAACATAAAAATCAATAGGGTTCATATCGGATGACCTGGGTGGCCGAGGTTGACCTGGTTCTTGAGTGCCTCGTCCAATCACGTTATTACGGAATATTTCATTTAAAAATTCACGAGCTGTTAAACTAAAATGTGGGGGGGGGGGCAGTCGTGCATAAATCACATTATTTGTTAGCTTAGGGCATAAGGAACATCGTTAAGTAGTTCAGATAAAACTTTTTCAAGAACATGTCTCTAGGAGGTACTGGTTCTTGGTAAAAAGTAAAACCCAACAAGAAAATGTCCAATAATACCCACCCGTATACTCAAAGAAAACTAATGTTGAAATCGAAATTCCATTATGGCATTAGGGTTTTCATCAGATCAAACGTGCTTATTGTGGAAGTTCATTACAGCATTTTTGAAAAAATTTGCTTCGTCGGTAAACAATATGATCAGCGGTAAAGTAAACATTTTGTTACATTTTTTGCAAAATCCAGTGGCAAAATTGTAGACGAGCAGGATAGCCTTGCGGCAGTAAGGCTTGAACCCTTTGTATTTGATACGGGTGTAACTGTTGATGCTTCAGAACGGACTAAACCAATTTATGATTCACATTAAGATTTACAGTGATCTTCCTAGTACTAGTATTTGGGTCTTCTTCACTTTCGTGTAGCATAGCTTCTTCCAACTCAGGCGTTCTAACGCTCGAAGGTCTTCCAGGAATTGGACCTTTCTAAAATGAACCTGACTCCAAAGACGTGGAAGAGTATGTCTGAACATTCTTGGATTTGGAGTTGGATGATTTGGAAACTATGCAAAAATGCACTTAATCAAATAATTCAATTTTGTTGTTAGTCGGATTGGAATAGAAAAATAATACGGGTATAACTGTTGATGCTTCAGAACGGACCAAACTAATTAATGATTCACGTTAAGATTTGCAACAATCTTCCTAGTACTAGTATTTGGGACTTTTTCAATTTCGTGTAAAACAGCTTCTTCCAACTCAGGCGTTCTAACATTCAAAGGTCTTCCAAGAGTTGGACCCTTCTGAAATGAGCCAGACTCTGGAACATTAGTGAACATTCTTGGATATACAGGGCTATTGGCCATTTCCGCATTTAAATATGAATAAGCTATTATTATAACTTTCTTTTTTAAAAATAAGCTTAATTTGACAGTATACAATATTAAATACAAATACATTTTGAATACAAAAAAGTGTAAAGAAACAAAAAGTGAAGATAGTACAATAGTGCAAATATTGATTATGAATACCCACACCTCCACTTCTAGTTTCTAAAGCAGGTATTTTTCTGTTTCATACCTATTGTCATAATAAATATGCATACCGAATTTGGTTAAATTATCTCAAGCGGTTTAGAAATTAAATACTGATTCTTTTTAATTTTTGACAGGTGTAGCTAGACGATAGCTGTGCTAATACGTCACATTTATATAACAAAAAATACTTTGTCTATAATACGCCCCTGGTTTTTGACCTCTGCTTAAGAAACAAATACAGTGTAGAATCTGTTTTATAAAAAGACCTATTATTTGACGGAAAAGAGTAACATGTTTAGAAATGCATGAACTCGATCTCCTCCCAGCCGATTTCCAATATGAATTGATTGAGCCTGGCCGGATCAACCAACGGAGATGAGCAAAGTTGGTAATCTCGGATATTCCAAGTTCGCAGCAGAGGTCCGCAACTTCATTAATCTGCTGGATACAATTAATGTTCGAATAGCGACGCTTGCTTGTCAATTTAATTGGGAGGAACTTCCCCGGATTCGAATAGGGATTATCAAATTCTGTCCACTTATCTATAAACTTCGATTCCTGCCCATTAGACTCGGTTCTAAGCAACGCTAAATGCCCCGCAACTTAGAACTATATCCGCAGTAGCAGCAGATTTAGTTTGCATATGAGTTTTTCAATGAATTTTGTAGGAATACATGTTTCTCTAAGAGCGTATCTGCAGATTTACATTCCTGAATGCATTTTGTTTTCGAAAACCTCACTACACGCTGTATGAGAAAAAATTGGAACAATTTGTAATCTATTTTAATGTTAATAATATGGCTAGTTAGGTAGGTACAACTCCACTAAAGGTATGGCAAAGATTTTTATGTTTTAAGCAATTATTACGCATGATTTTATTCAGTTTATGATGAAAAATTTGTTATTTTTTCAATGTCATCAGTTTAACATAACAAGTTTTTGTCATAACAACTAATTGATTTTTGGTTATTTCGGCTGCCATAAGTTTGACAAAGGTATAGTGCGATTACAAAAAAAGATAATTTATATGCTAAAGAAGAAGAAAAGAGAACATTACATGCAATGAATTCTGACGAAGAACTTCCAGATGCAATAGAAGCTGCTGGTAAAATGAATTTTAGAATAAGGCGAAGAACACTATGCACATATCCAAAACTAGTGTAACGAAAAAGGAGTGAATAGTTTCAAAGGAGCAATAGGTTTAGCCCGACCTCAGCAAGGTTGTTAATGCTAACGCCATAGAAGTATTTACATAAGAAGGTATTTCCAAATTTATTACAACTGCACCAGATGAAACGTACCTCATAATCAAAGTGGCTACCATTTTTGATTTGGCTGGACCTTGTCGTTGAGTGACTTACACAAATAAGTGTTGATGACATTGAAAACAAAGTATACCTCATGGTTAAAATAACTGACTAAAAATCATTATAGAAGATCATTTGTAATATTACAAGAAGTAAACAATGGAACTTTCTTGCAATTGTACAAAAAATATGGGAACTATCCCAATTACTTCACATCGTCGTTTTTTGAGGAAGCTATTCTACTTTGTTATTATGTAATTCTGTATTTTTACAAATCAATGTGTTAAAATTTTTAATTAATACAATAACCGCAATATTAACAAATAGCCCTTGTGTAAACAGCATAGCTTGTTTGATAACTCTCATGAAGTATAATTAGTCGTTTGTCAGCAAGATTTTCGACTGATCCAAAAAAAGGCGACATATCCAGATACCTACATCAAAAAACTGGTCTAATTTATTAAAATATATTTAAATGATGGTAATAGTTTAAATAAATTAATTAAAAAAAAGAAAAACGATTCTATTCTGATTTTTCCAATTTCCTTATACGTACATTAAGATAGATCTCTTATAAAAACATTACAACAAACACAACATAACACGTGTTTTTATTACTCTCAATTTTCCGGGCGTGTAGGTAAGTTTTATAACAGAGGATTCCAGATGCGATGCAGAATTTAGGAAGCTCTGTTTTTCTGTCGTAAAGTTTTTATTGAAAAATACGGATATAGATTTCCATACTACTTTATTACTGAGGAAATCTGAAAAATAAAGCTCAGGCTATAATTTTCGTGATAGGTACGATTTCCCAGTTCCAGTTCCAGAAGTAACAAACATATAGGTATACACATATATATTTTTAAGTATTAATAAAATTGTGTGAAACTACTCTGTGGACAAAAGCCCCAACTAGCGTTGAATTACACCCACAATCTCTATATTCCACAGACAAAGCTCTATTCAATAATTATCTAACGAAATGAATCTATCTAAAAATGCAGAAATAGGTCAGATCTCATCTATTGTGGTTGAATTCTCGTCTTCCCACTGCCAAAAGTGAAGTTAGATATTTATAGAGTGTTTGCATTAAAGCAGGTTAGTAAATTTAGATAGATTAATTTCGTTAGATAATTATTGAATAGAGCTTTGTCTGTGGAATTGGTCATTAGCATACCTAGATGTTTGGCATCAGAGAACATACATATGACTTAATTGACAGGAATTGTAGGAGATTTGATTTATATTAGCTTAACATACCTTTCTAATTCAGTAAAAAATATATGCACATATTCTGTATGCAACTAACAGACACATTTAATTCAGTTTTATTAATTAAAAACAACTTCACCTGTAAAATGTTTAACAACACTTTTCACAAATAAGTTTCCATGCCAGAATATACTGCTGGTGTAAGCAATGAATTATTTTAAATAAGCTTAAACAAATATGCGTTGTCAAAATCTGTACAATTTAAATTGAAACGTTGATAGATTACAACGACGGAGAAACAATAGAAGAGTATCCCATGAACAATCAGTCGTCAACAAAAATGCCTCACACGTGTGAACCATCGCGTTTCTCTTTACAACTTTCCAGAGACAATAATATTCAAATAAATTAAAAAGTCATGCCCAGTCGCGTCACAGAAACCCATCCATCCATACAATTTATATTTTGACATAAATAAACAAATTACTATAGCCTGCTTGATTTGTGTGCTAATGGTCGGACAATCGAACAACGAATATTGACAAATAACCGTCTACGAGGACCGGAATGACATCGAAGCAATTTAAAACATATTCCCATGGAAATAATTTTAAATGTTATAAGTAACAGCACATGTGTCGTGCGAGGGGAATACTAAGCGTTCATACGCCGTATTATAAGTATATTTGATTGTCCATCACACGCATAACGTATAACCATTTATTATTAGTGGTACATCGATGGAATTTTTATCGCTGTACGATGTAGTCGATGTTATTTATACCGGCACGAAATTTCAATATCGCCCGTGGAATTTCTCACCGATAGATCAATCTAGGAGACGTTTCTAGGATCTGTGTCACATACAAGTGCTGCCAAATTTTAATTTTATTTTCTTAATGAACTAGAATAGTGATGTGACGTTTCTTCCTACTATCAAGTCGTTGCTATCTGGAACAATATTGGTATTATAATAGCGGACAAAGACTCTCTTGCTTGTTCTACTGCCCATCAGTTTGCACATTCATTTCAGTAGCACGAATGGTCTTTTTTCGAGCCTGGTTATCTTCTTCTTAAAGTTTATGAAATGCACTAAAAACTGTGTAGGCAGGTTGATGTATATTTAGGTATCTTCGTTGGTATTCTCAAGCTACTTGTCTGGCGTTCCCATTTAGTCTAAGAGCCAGTGGCCGGCAACCTATAAGTAAATGATTATACCTGAAATTTTGCACAGTGAGTCTCTTATACCTATCAATCTTGAGGTGATGACTCGCTAAGCCCGGCGAGGCCGACCCAACTGTTACTCAGGTGCTAGAGGTTTGATAATTTAACCAACTTCGCTATTAAATTAACAAAGCTGCCCTTTGAAAATTTTAAAATTTCAGATCTAACAAATTAGGCATTTATTTTTATTATTTATTATATGTAGCACCTTTTTATATTAAGATAATATAAGTAACAAATAACCTCTATTTCTGGCACAGGTTCTGATATTTGGTGATGTCGATTACAATGCTTGACATTTCTGACAGTTTTTTAACGTCAAAAATCAGATTTAATCAAATACTTTTGAAATTTATAATTTTTGCCAATTTCACAAGTGTCTGCCATGACCTTAGAAGCACGGTAATCGTCTGCCTTTGTTATTTTTATATAATAATAATTGTATATTTTAAAATTTTCAAACGGCAGCTTTGTTAATTTAATAACGAAGTTGGTTACATTTTCATACTTCTCGCACCTGAGTAACTCTTGAGTCGACCTCGCCGGGCTTAGCGAGTCCCCACCTCATGAGTGATAGGTATAAGAGATTCACTGTGCAAAATTTCAGGTATAATCATTTACTTATAGGTTGCCGGCCACTGGCTCTTAGACTAATTGGAATACCCATATACAAACATAATAGTTATTGTTCTAGCAACCATCATTATTATTTATTTACTTTGATTGAAGTATTAAATTATATTTTTTAAAACGCTTGAAATTTATAAATAAAAGCGAATGTTCAAATAGGAAAAAAGTGTTTGACATTAACCCAGCTAGGTATCAGTACCAAAGATTGTCATAGAGTTTGCAGAATACCCTTTATGTAACGATTGCAGATATCTATATTTTACCTTTTTAAGTGTAAACTGCATATTTTTTCAGTAGATAACACCACATTTACACTTTTTAATAGTTAAACTTTAGAAATAATATTGAAATTTATAGTTTGTTTGTTTGTTATCTTACGAAGTTTTATTTGAACTGCAATGAGATTAAAAAAAAAGAAATATAAACGTGTCCTCGTTTATATTTCTTTTAAAACTTTTGAAAACTTTGCACGTCTCCATAATTTACTGTTTTGAACAACTTTTTCAAGTAAAATTTTGCTGTATTTTCAGTAGAAAAGGCACTTTACCTGAAACGATAACAGTTTTCAATAGCTGCACTATTGCTAAAGTTGAAGAAATAAAGTGTTGAAATTATACATTTTTGAATTCAGCAAGTTAAGCTCTACAAGAATCCGATGAAAAAATATAGGGGTTCTATTTAAAAAAATATCCGATGACGTCATCACGCGAAAACAAATGAACATCGGAAATGCGTTAGTATAGAAAAAAGAGTCATTTTAAAGAGCAAAATCGACTGGTCCGAGGAAATTTTATTAAACTTCGTTGTTATAGAAATAATGAATTTATTCCATACTTTTCTTCCACACTGTATGTAACAGATTTTTAAAGTAAATAGAGACTGTACTTCAAAAACAAAGTCATATGTATGTTTTTAGACATACAACTATAGAACTAACATTATAATGAAAACAATAATCAGATCATAATGGATTACTTAAAAAGGTCAAGTCAAAATCAAGTTGTGTTAGAAAGATAGAAAAATGTGTCAAAATCTACAAATTGTAATGAATAGTTTCATACATTCTTTGTCTGTTTATTTTCAAGTCTTGAAATGATCTTAAGCCTGAGGCATCTCTTACGATGTCGTATTTATCAGCGCGATTTACAACGGCGAACTCCCAATCCAATAATTAACAGTTAACCGAGTTATATTGGTTTATGGCATCCTAGTTCGGCAATAAGGATTCTCCAGAGTCCTGGAGAGGCAACTTCCTGTATCGGAGGGCTCGAAGGCTCGGCGGACGGCTTATAATAGTTGTTTTGAAAACAATTCGGGCCGGAGTATGATCGCGGCGGCGTTATCTCCGGAGCCAAGGGGGCTTAAGCGGAGTTTCGACCTTGTTAGCCGCGGTCTTCAGGTTGGGATTAGCGCAAGCCGTTGGCGAAGGATAAGCAGGAGGAATTGTGTCTTTTGGATTATATGTAATTGACTGGGAGTTCTGTTGTATCCACCAAATGTCTCAGAATGATGTAAAATAAATGATTTTTTACAGAACAAGGATTTTTAAAGCTCGAACATTGTATCAGAGAAGAATTTCGAAATATAATAGCAGATATATTCAAAATATGCTCGTATTTGATGAATTTGAACACCGAATTGGGTATTGCGTATTTGATAATATGGGCCACTTTGAACATTTGCCGTAATAAAATAAAATGTAGTACTAGTCCAAAAACTAATCGTTTTCATTTAATTAGGTAGGTAGGTAGGTCGTTATTGTCATGTGTTTTGCTCTAACATTAGAAAACGCCTTGACCAATTCTTGACAGTCATCATGTATGATTACTTACTATCTTAATTTGGAGTGCTTTTTCTTATTCAGCTATTAATTTTGAACACTTCACTTCACTTCATTCATTGTTGTAAAGTATGCCGTTTTTTAGGAAGTAGAAGTAGAATTTCTGAGAGCATACATCTTTTTAAGAATAGGTACGAGATTAATGCTTAAAATTGTTGATTTGGTGAATTTGTAACTTTCAATCCACCTGCTAAATCAGCTATTGAATTGGTGGAGGACAACAATTATATTATGGTTATGTTCAAACTTAGTAGCCCAAGAACTAGTTCTCCACCTTATGACCGACCGCGACCTTATGGTTTATTTGTGGCTCACATTCATATTATACTTCACCAACAAGTTTAGCTTCTTTATGAAGCTAATAACCTTATTGGACAAAATTTTGTCCAGATCTTAAGTCAAGAGATGCCTCTTGCCAAATATCTGGTTCATTCTTCCGCTGGACATTGACATAGTATATGTTTTGCAGATTATTCACTCTCCAAGTATAATCAGCACTCGGTCTCTTCAGCCAATCCTAATTTGTGAATGAGATTCCTTAATCAGCAGTGCCCAGTATATGGTCCAACTAGACTTTAGGTCTAGCCTATTTAACTCTGTTAACTTTGTAGCTCTCTTTGTCGATGGATCCCATATGAACGCATTCGAATAAACTAATCTTAACAAATTCCGCCAGTATTCACACAATTCTTCCTCCACCCAGGTCGAGATGGCTGCTTTGGTAGTAGCCAAAGCTATGCCAAGAGTATCAATGGAGCTGCAGGAAGCACCTTGCTTTTATAACGAGTCCGCTGCCTCGTTCCCCTGGATACCTGCATGACCAAATATCTAAACCAGAGTTAATCTGTTGCTTATTTCCAATCGCTTCAGAATCTTCTGAAAATTTCGTACCAATCTTGAGTCTCACCGGTAGGATCCAAGTGCATTTAAAGCCACTTGGCTATCATAAAAGATTTTTAATCGTGTATGTGTCAGCTTTTCCAACTTCCATAAACACAACTCAACGGTATACGGGAACAGCTATACAGAGTAGGTATAATAAATATATCTTAATTAATTCATGCATTTTGTTAAATTAGTTTATTTTTATGTGTGTTATATTAAACAAGAAATGCATTTTGAATTCAATAAAAAACGTACGACCGTGCGTTAACTCCATATAGATATAATTATATTGATTACAGTTAGAGATTATTTGGAGACAAATACATACGCCCTGTACATGTCTTCCATCAAAGTGAAAGCTGGATAAACGACTGAGCTGCAACACCCTCCACACTTTATTATTCGGAGGAGATGGAAAACAAATACAGCTGCGCGTATGATTATGTAAATGCAAATTGCAAATTAGTCGCACCATAAGAATCAATTAGACAAAAAGCATAAAACGGCCGCCGGAGACAGCTGGACCTCCCCCACAATAATCCCAGCGCCAACTCGATGAATAAAGCGTTACATTTATGAGAACCTGCAAATGACAAAGGCCTCCACCCCGGTCGACGAGTGCAAAGATGTATCAAAAAATATTCTGATAAGCAATATTGGGGTGTCTATCGGCTCTACAATTATTACTATCTTCAATAAAGTTTCGTCTTTAACTCAAAAAAAAGGAAAAAGGAAATAGGAACAAACCTTGGTTTCCTGTTTGACCATTGAAAATTCTTTATGTAGGTAGATATGTTTTTTAACCAAGCTCAGGTTATTTTAATGCAATTTACATTATTTATTTCTATGTACACAGGGCGGTCACTTTTACGATGACCAGTACAGAGATCATGGAAACGGTAATATATACAGAGTGGCTGAAATTATGGAAAAGTTGCACAATACTCCGTCTTTCAGTTTTTTGAAAAGAAATATGAGATATTTTTATTTTCCATTCATAATTATTTTATGCTTAAAGTAAATGTTTTCATATTTTTTAATGAGAAATTAGAAAAATCGATTTATTAAAAGATTAAGTAAACTGTACCCTCGATCAAGCTATTTTCTCATACTTCTGGTGTAAATTTTTAAATATTTTCTATTGCATTTTGTTAAACACACAAACTTTAGTGACTGGCCAAAACTTCGCAATTTTATATCATAGTTTTGAAGTTATTTAATAACAAGTGTTTTCGGGACCACCTTTGGAATGTATTTGAGAAAACTGTACTAAGCTAATCTTTTGACTTTCTCTATATGAACTGAAACTTTAAATACTCATTTCAGAAACACTGTGTATAACTAAATCTGCTACTACTCAAATTCTATGCACTACAAAGTCATCAAATTAATTTTCTCTCTGTACGAGATGCTGTGTATGACAGAGGGTGCCACCCCGATCGACTCCTGTTCCGGGGGTGGCTCCGTTTTAATATTCAGATTGGTTACACCTTTTATGCGTATAGGAAATAATTTGGCGCTATATTTACCCCGAGCACACCCTTGTTTGTTTTTACACTTGTCGCTTTGATACAGAGGATTAATAGACACTCGATGTGTTCCTAGTCGAAATTGAAATAATATTCAAATTTCGTGTCAAAGGCGAGCGGAATATGCCCCAATGGATATGTGGTTATGCGGTTCTTTTCAGAATTCAATTTAGAATAAGTCGCTACTTTAAATATTTACATTTATTTATTATTATGTAACATAACAAACTATCGAAATGTTTATTTTGAATGGTGTCATGAAATAATCAGTTGACTCCAGCTATTTTAAAGATGTGACATAAATTCCAGGAGTGGAACCAGGAATAAAAGTACACTTACTTTCCTTCCTATATATAATTAGAGCTGATAGTAAACACAGACTTATCTGTAAAATCTTCTGCCATACGCAGACTACTATAAATAATATATTTTTTTATGAAATGTCGATTTTATGTAGTCTCATGTTCATGAGATGTTTTCTAATATAACCTCGAATATAACACCAAACAAAATAAATATATCTATAATTTTATATATTTATAATGTAAAGAAAATACAATAATTTGAAAATAGTACAACTAATATCAATTTTTTATTTATTTGCTGTGTGCTGGTGATTCCTCAGATTTTTGAAAGTTTGATAGTTTAAATTGATGATGATTTTAATTAATAAACAACAGGACATTCAACATCTAAATAGCTCATATTTTAATTTAATTAGAAAAATGAATCAATGATAATGTAGACTTTATACATATATTCCATTTTTGACACCTGCTATGGTATGGTAAGGTATAAAGTATGCAAATTTTCTTTTGGCAATTCTTATATATATATATTTTACATATTATTATTAACTAATTTATTCTTTTTCGATATGATACATTTGCTTAGATCTAAAAGACATCTTTTCCTGTATAAGTACAAGGTAGCGGTTTCAGATATTTATATTTTGTACGTTATTGTGTATTTCTATTTTTGTTTATGCAACTTTTAGTATCTTAATGACGACCTTTCAAAACCTAACAAAATTGAAGAAATCTTTTAGTTAAATTATTGACTACGTAATAATTATAAATAATTATATCAGTCACAAAAATTACGGTTCATAAAAACGAAACTGATTAGTAGTAATAATACAAAAATAGTAACAATCGTGCTTATTAATATAACAAGATCAAAATTGGAATTATGTTTGTAAATAATAACTACTTAAAGATGATATATTATTATTTAGTTATTTATAAAATAAATCTAAGAACTTTTATTTGAATCATTGAATTTTTTCCCAAATATTCTGTTAAGAAGAATCTTTATCATAGAATTCTAAATTACCATCAAGTTCCGGAAACTTTCTTCTAGCTCAAAGTACAATTTTCAGAAATTAAATCTTATACTTACATATTTTTGTTATTAATTAACACGGCACTGTTATTTAATATGTCAACATATGCAACGAATAAGGTAGCAGAAAAGTATTACTTTTGAATGTTTGAAATGCTCTTGTTTGTAATTCTGTTACTAGTTGTTGCTTAACTGCTTCTACCACAGCTTTATGACACAGTTTCTATTTTATTCCATATTTTTTGCACGCAAACTATAATTTGAAAACGTATTTACAATCCATGTTATGTTGGGAAGAGTACTCTGAAAACGCAGACAATGAGCTTTCCATTGGTATATATATTTTGTTTCACTAAACAGTAAACAGCCGGCGAAGCTGTACGGCAACTATATAGACATTTATGTTTAAATAACCAATGTTGAGCAGCTTCTAAGGAGTGTCAACTCTATACATTTTTCTTCATTATTTATTTCATCAAAACTAAATTCTAGTTCGTCTCAATAAATATTTTTAATGTATAATTAATGTCTCTAGTACCCGGCTTTGATTAGCCAACCTAGCCAATTCGTGTTAGGATGTACACCAAACACATGTTTAAATCCAATTTCTTCTATTAACATTTGGGTGAAGGTACGAAGGTGCTTAGCAATGGGATCTTGAACCATAGAGGTTGTAATCGTTTTTTCATTGTGGTTATGGAGATTACTAAAATGTCTTACTTTTCAATAACGATATAAATTTAATAGAAGTTCCGTATTAATAGTAAAGTTACGTATCACAGCCATCTCTATAATAATTGACGGAAAAGATGTAATCCGTCTTAATCCAGATCTACATCAGTCTCTTTTTTATCAAACAATTTCGGGGCGAATCTTCCAGATATCAGCCGTCAGATTAGTCTATCAAAGAATCAGCGTTAATGAGGAACATCTATATTAGATCAATGTTTAATAGGCGGAGAGTGCGCGGCGGACAGACTGACCGACAGGCCTATAAGTCAACAATTATCAGATTCCCCAGGGCCCAGAGCAGCATTACCAAAGTATCTGATCGGGGACGTCTTAGTCAGAACCTCTGGCTTTTGCCCTCACGCTCCCGATGTTCCAATCACTGCCAGACTGTTACAATTAAATCCCCTTTATGGTTGATGGAATTCCGTGTTATTGCTTTACGTGTTTAGTGCCCTTCGGGCCTCCGGAGCTGCTGGTTTATCATAGAATCAAATAAGACGGCGTCTCCGCAACTTTCTCCGCTATCAGCGGTTTGCTGACTGCACTAATCTACACCACGGAACTCATAAAACGTATTCTTGGAAAAGAACAGCTACCGTGTGCTTCTTTACTGTAGCTAGGTGTAGGAGATAAGTCATTAAAATTGTGTAATTACTTTTATACAGAGGTTTTCAGTCATAATGTTATTAATTTTAACTACGTATTCGGAAGGTCCAATAAAACGAAAATCGAAAAAAAGAATGTTTACTTGATCTTTCAAAATATAAGCAAATGAACCAATTACAATCAGTAACACGGCGCTGCTGGTACGCTACAAATGTTCTAATAATGCGTTCGAGTGTTGAAGCGAAATACAGTTGCCACGTCGCCAGGACGTCATTTTGTATATTCCTTGTAATCCTTTTAAACATTGCTGCATTTTTAAAATATTCATTGAGCGTTTTGTCAAATTCTGCTCAAATAACGGGATTGAGAACTTTAGAATTGGTCATGCCCTCGTAGTGTAAGTTCAAAAACTCCGCAAATTTGTATATAGTAGATAAATAAATTATATTTCTGAAAGCGGAATCAAACTGAGCTTGAGTTTTACCATTTTCATATTTTTTTGTTTATTTTTCTCTTTAAGGTCGCCAAATTTTTCGCCATAAAATGATGAAATTTGTGGTGTTCTTTAGGTACAGGAATCTCGAAAAATGAAACACGAAGAACAAAAGTAATATCAGAAATAAAATTATTGCTGTTTCGTTTATCCACTTCTACTACTTAAATTCTCCTCAAATAAAACAATAACTTTAAAAAAAGCGTTTGTAAGGCACACATTATTTTGCTCTCACATTTTAAGAATCATTTTTGCATTCTTATAAACAAAAGTAAACAATCTTATCTGCAGAACTATGTAAGTTTATGTTGTAACAATATTTTCATCTATAGTTAAATTTAAAAATATACGCATTTTGAAAGATTTTAGTACCTAAAAATTTGTTGTTTAGACCGCTTTCTGCCGTTATATATTTGTTTGCCTTCGGTACCTACGAATATTCGAAGGTGGCATGAGATAGCACTCTTGTAATTTTGTTAAACACTATACTATTTAGTTCTTAAACGTTTAAAATTATTTGTACTTGTAGAAAACACTATTTCAAAATTACGGCACATTGAGTGCATCAGAATCAGGTCCCTTATTCCTGTTTTCATCCAGGCTTTCGCGTTGTGATCAGTACCGAATAACACACGGAAAACATGTCTTTATGGGGACGACTGTGCTCTATCATTGTTCGTAATCTGTTCCACTCCCCCTAATATTTGTTCTAGGTAGGAAAATTTGTGAAGTTTAATTTCAACCAATTTGAATTGCATTTTTATTTAAGTAAACAGTAAATTTAATTAGTAATTATAAACTATACTGGTGACAGAAGAAGCAGCAAACATTAATCGCATATTTTTACGCGAACATGGCAACTGTTGGGTGTTGGGTGTAGACTGATGTACTGAAGGAAGAGGGAAAAGGCCTCTCTCTACGCTGCTTGTTTGAGATGCAGTTCGACGGCTGGCTTCCGCGGCATTGGAAAACTGATCCGAATGAGTTTAGCAATAATTCAAAATTTGTTAATGCGTGTTAATGTGTTTACTATAAATGAAAAAGTAAACAAATCCAAGTCTATGTATTTACATTCAAACTAATATTTTTCTTTGTACCTTTTTTGTTCCAAAAGATGAGTTTCTCTTCTGTTTTGGTTTGCAATCTTCGCAGTTTCATCCCATAGAATTTATTATGCATGTACCATTTTTGTATCTTAGTGGAAACGTTCACCCTGCTCTTCGCTACAGTCTCTTAGAATCTTTGGGAATCGATCTATGTGAGGATACAAGAAAAGAAACTTTCTGCTTTTTTCATATTAGAAAATAATTTTTTCAACTCTTAACTCCAAACCTCTCCTTCTATTTTGCAGAGCGAATTTGGGGAAATTTCTAAGTATTTGAAAAATTATCTGTCTCTATCGGACGCTTTTACAAATTGCTTCACAAGTTTCATATTAGGATCAATCAGTGGCTATACAATGATTTTATTTGCACTTTATAAAGAAGATAGGAAAAAATGAGTATAATGCAAATATGCAATTACAATTTCTTTTTGAATATTTATGGCGAAAAAAAATATTTTCAAACCATTATTCAAACTCACTTTTTGGACTGTCACTAATCGCTGGCGGCAGTTCAAACCGGTGTCGGCCTAACGCGACGTTGCCAAATTTAAATATATTCCTGGTACTTATTGTAATGTTAAAATATGTTACGAAGCTATAAATTATTATAATAATAAACCACTTACATTTCATTACATAAATAGTGAGATAAACAAACCATTACTCATTAGGTAAATTATTAAGAAAGGTTGAAACGTTTTTTGTATTGACACACCAACAGTAATACAAAAAAACCCTCATGCTCAACAAAAAACAGTCCTCCCAGATATATTCAGTGATAAACAAGCCGCCAATCCTAATCCTGACCTACCGTATTTAGGTCAATAACTTTGTTCTCATTGCCTACTTAATGACAAGCACTGCAGAACCGTTGCATAATAACAGAAACAAGCAATTAAATTTACAACAATCGAAAGAAGAAATAGGAAGAAGAAATAATCGGATGTAGTGAATATTTAATGATTAGTTCCATAATACATGCTCAACCGCAATAACCACGACATCGAATCAGCTGTGATTGGCACATCTAAAAAGTTGGCAGTTTCAATTCCGGTTTAATAGTTAAAGACGGTATAAGCTGAAGCTCGTTTGGGTCCGTTTTCCTATGCCACCGAAGTTACATTTCAAAAGCATATTTTAACATAATTATCTATCTTTGAGACTCACAATATTCTATTGAGTTCATTTTTGCACTAAAGGTATGAAGAAAATTGTGTAGGTGATATTAGCATACATTCAGAAGTTCAGTGGCCTAGGTATCACCCCGGACAGCCAATTTTTTCCTTCGTCCCCCGACGACGTCTCCTCAGTCGCATTATTTTTATTACGATCCCGTCGCCGGAGATCCGAAGAAGCGATAACTCAAAGCTCAGGATGGATCGGCGCAGATTATTGACAAAGATAATAACGCTGCGATAGCGGGGATACAAGAAGGGAATTCTCTTGGCATAATGGCCTGACAGCACACTTATCATCTCTTCCCGGGAGCTCCGTAATATGATGTTATAGTCCGTCGCAGATCTCAATCATTCTCGACAGGTTCTCTCTATCACCTTGCGCTGCTGAGAGAGCCACAAGTGGAAAATGCTCGTACCAGGGGCGCCAGAAAAGCAAATGTGTTTATGTAAATATAAAGGCAAATAAATAAAATGTTCTTCAAAGGACAACTTAGTAAAAGTACTACTGCTACTGCTAAATTGGATAAAGGTGAAGACAACAATTTTTTTAATTATTTTACTATAGGAAATCATCTAAAATAATAGTTAGCACCTATAGCATACTGATGAGAGCTAATAAGCTCGAAACCGATATATGTCTGGTGGGCTACTGAGTAGTGACTCTAGCTGTTGCTATAGGTTTTCCAGGTGTAATTTAATGCTGATCGGGGCATTAACCTGCAGAGAAATAATAGTAATGTTGACAAACATTTTCATCGATATTGTTGATTCTTTTACTGATATATCGATTTTACTATTGGAAATGATAGCTAAACTAAGAACAGATTTTGTTTACAAGATATTTCTCTTTTTTTAACTAATATACTGAATTTTCAATTTTATTACTGAATATATTAGCTTAGAGCTAGAGAGATAAGAGGTTTGTTATGGAACATTTTATTTATCTTTGAATTGTTCATTGATCGTTTAATTAAATTGTAAGTGACCTAAAATAACAGTAAAATACTATCAAAGTTCATAGTTATTCGATTTTACTAAATCCCAGGTAAATGAAACGTAGATTTACTACATGATTTGCTATCAAAGGTTTTCTACTTTTTCCTGATCTTTCGATTTTAGGACTGAACTCATAACTAAAGTACTGATAGGTTTTGTTATGGAACTATATAACTTAACTTCTACTAATCTTTTGATTTTAGTGTCGGAAATATTGATTAAAGAAATAGGTAGTAAGTTTGCTACCAAAGGTTATATTTGCTTTTGGAAATATTTTTACTGTATTTAAAAGTATGTTTTGTTATTATTTTACCAAAACTTACAATTTTTCTACTAATCTTTCGATCCTTTTGTCGAAAATTCTAACTAATAATAAGCTTTTGGTGATCTTTAGATTTTATTTTTTGGAAATCTTAGATAACAGTAAATGTAATGTCAAACTTTTTATTTGTTTTTTATTTATTTTTACAGTTTACTAAAGGAAGTATTAGCTAAAAGTAATAAATAGGTTTTAAAACATAGGATACAAATTCTTTTCAGTATTTCAATTTCTTTTGCTGATATTCCAATTTTACTGCTGAAAATCATAATTAAAGTAATAATAAATTTTGTTATCAAATAGTTTACTTATTTCAAATTTCAATTTTTTGCTTTTGATTTCACTTTTAGAAATGTTAACTAAAGCAATAGTAAATTTGATATCAAAGTTTTTTACTAATGGAGATTTTTACTGGTCTTACTACCTTACTATTCACATTAATTTCACAATTATAGCTAAAGTAATATGTTCCGTTTCTTCTGACTATTGTATTAATCTTTTAATTTCAGGAATTAATACTGAAGTAAAGTAAATAGGTTTTATAACATATTTTCTTAAAACTATTAATAAATTTATCTTATTTCCGACTTATACCGCAAACTAACTAGGTACTCAGAAACATTGTAAATTCTAACCTTGAAAACGGAAATTGCTTATATGTAAAACTAAAAGTGATGCATTTCCTTGCTCTGCAACTCCCCGAATCCAATCTCATTTTTCAGGACTACCCTGTACTAAAACTACAAGAGAAACGGCGCCCTGAAAAGATGTTTCGCGGCAAGTTATAAGATTCTACAGGTGTAGGGATTGCTAAAATATCATATTGAGGGGAACTTGAGTACCAATATGTTATGTTTGGGGATTTTATCCGCTCACACTCGACTTTCATATTGATATTGAATGGAGAATATGAGATTTATGAAGAATTCTTCGCAACGCTCCTGCTTGAATTTGATGCCTTACCTCGATTTTATAGCCTCATATTTTTCCATTACCGGAGAATAATTTTTTATATGATCGTGAGTTGTGGTTTATAGAGGACATTAAAATTAAAGGAGATTGGACGTTTATTTTTGGAACCACGTTATTTATCTCCTACAACTGTTAGTTACTAAATACTTTTCAAAATTGGTTAAATCAATGTTTTTCTTACGTATATTAGTCTAGTAATCATATACATCAGACTTTGCGTCAGATCCGATAGTTGCTGAGTTGTTTATAACGTGAGCCCAATGAATAATTTCGATCTTGAGCACCGAACGCAACACTCAAAAATTAAAAAAAAAAACACGAAATGTTCTACCTTATTTCAGGCTATTTTAACCCTGAAGCTAAATCTGCTACAATGAAACTTTGAACCCCATCTGCAAACCCAATGCCAATTCCGAATGACAGCTTTTCAAAGTTTAAATTTTCTTCCGAACTCAAAAATTTTTGGTAATACCTATTTTGCTGTTCTGTGGGAATTTTGACCCTGTAGGCATATTTTTTTTTCGGGAAATGCCTTCCCCTTCCCATATTCCAATAGACACTGGAATAGGTTTGAGCCACCCCCCTACATTTTTCATATTTCTTATTACTAGTCATATTCTTTTTGTTACATTATCGAAACCTTGTATGAATGTTTCATGACCATACACTCCTCCATCCATGTCAACAATTCTGAATATAATATGAATATACAGAATCGGAAATTACGGATCTTTACAGAGAAAGTAGAAATTACCGCTTCATCCCAGGGAAGGTACGAAGTATAAGCGGCGCGGTAGTATAATAGAAAACTAAATTTTATTTGTATATATGCCCTATTCTTCTCAAAGTCCTTTTATTGCATTTAAAATGCTGACGTGTATTAATTTATTTGGAAAGAGTAACGAATAAAACACGGCGTGAATAAGATCTTTAAATTTTGAATGTCCATTTAGCGCGTCTACAATCTCCGATTACGGCCGATGGTAGGCGAGAGCTAACTAGAGCCGCACAACAAAAACGTTTTCCTCACAGATTACAGATCTCAATCTGGTCACCTTATGCCATTGTTGCCAGGTCTCATGCTTTTGCTTGAGATCTAATGCTTTCCCCGGAAATCTCATGCTCTCATATTTTTATTACAAAATCTCATGCTTTTTAATAGACACAAAAAGAAATAATAAAATTATTAAAATTACTCTTTGAAATCTACCAAAACAAAGACCTAACGAGAAATAAAGGCAAAATCGAGGGCAAAATTGAATAGATAGAGGTAGGTATACAATATTTGGGTACTTGAAATGTCCTTTATTGTAGACTGCTCTCTTAATAATTAGCAATGAATACATAAACGGGTATGACAGTCGACGGATATGCAGTGTGTGTGCTGTATTCACGCTGTATTGCAGTGATTCTTAACTCTATTCCGTAAGGGTACCTACATTTTCTGGAAACAACAGATTTTACGACCCGTGAGTCACCCTGCGTCATGTCAACTGCGCCTCAACGTTCGCCCGGCCTAACAATAAAATAAATTAGAAAGGTTACGTGGTTAATAACTTTTAAGTAAGTACCTGTAAGTACCTACTTACAATGTAATATTATGATAAAATAGCATAACATAATGAAATAAAAATGGCATTACAAAAGTAATTAAAAATTAAGCTGTGTCAAGAGGTGTTTTTTGATAAATTAAGCCATCTCATGCTTTTTTGAAATTATTCTCATGCACTGAATTTTTCCCACCTGGCAACACTGCCTGATGCGAACAGTGGAAGCACGCTGTGGTGGAAGTATGCGTGTAGCATGACACAAACACACGCAAGCGGCAAAACACAATTCATTATCAAAATCCTCACTATCCAAATGTGTATATCACATAATATTATTTTGATCCTTTTACTTATTATATACCGATGTTAAGACAGAAAACGAGAATTATGAATGATTATTTTAATTTAATTTTCAAGAAATTTATTTAAAATTAAAATACACTTATTTTGAAATTCGGTTAAGATCAGATTTGTAAAAACCTATCCAATTTATTGGATCTAGTATAATATCAAATTAACAGTATTAAAGAACGAAATATATATCAACACATCTTATAATGTCTAAAGATTAATATACAAAAAAAATCATATTTGTTGAAAATAGAATAAAATTAAAAATATTAATGTTCTAATCAACACAATAAATGTGTTTTGTTTTCTTTTATTTTCAACAATATGTTTCTTTTCTTGTCTAATTATTTATTATCTTCAGAAGTTATAAGAAGTTTTGATATAAATTTCTTTTTTTAATACTTTTAATTTAATACTAGGTAAAATAAATTGAATTGAATAAATTTTTATGTGGCCCACAACATCAATGTTAAATATATTTTTAGAAATTAAAATAATGATTCATAATTTCAGTTTTCTTTCATAACATCTCCACAGAGAGTACACGGCCAAAGTTCCTATAAAAAAACAAATTATTGTTAAACAGAGACTGTTTTGAACTCAAATCGTAGCAAATTAACTCTACTGTGAAAGGTTTATAATCGAGAAACCTAGCACTTCAAAGTTACAATCGCCAGAAACTGAAGAAAGGTAGAAAATTTTTTGAATTTTTGACAATGTTCGGCGCTCGAAGTTGAAAACTTGGATTATTTACTGGGCCAACATCATAAACAGCTCAGAAAATCAGAACTACCGAACCTGACGCAAGATCATCCCTCCCTTTCAGACGACAAGGTTATTGGACTATACTAGATAGCAACTGATAGAAACTACAGGTATAATAATATTCGACTAAAAGAAAGTGAAAACAAAACTTTTGAAATTAAATATTGCTCCATTTTAAAGCTTTTATATTAACTGAGGCTATTGATACAGATTGATACAAGCGGCGGTAACATTTTGTCTGCCATCAGAAGCTCAGTTCTGGGAAAAGGAAAAGCTGTAAAAGCGTCGGCTGCATGGCATCAGATCAAATAGCAGACACGATAAGTATAATGCACTGAACAACGTAAATCCATAAAATATTTATGTCAGCGTGCCCCGAGGGGATCAGATTATGACAGCAGGACGCAAGGACGAAGGCGAACTGTTACTCTAGGACAGGAGGAAAGCTCTATTGTAGTCGGACGGGATGGCAGACCAGTTAAACAGCCATGCATAAAGTTTTTTTAAAAAAATCGTTTTAAATTAGACAGTAGTTCGCATATCTATTAAGCCAAATTTACTACTGAAAATGGACAGGACAGGACAAATGGATCTTTTACTTCCAAATTTTTTTTTTACTATTCTTTCGATTTTACTATAAAAAAGCTATAACTGAAGCGATAGTACAAATTTTATTGTATAATTTAATTATTCTTTGGATTTTTTACTTTCGATAATTTTTGTCTGATCTGAAGCATGGCTAAACAGGTTTTGTTACATAATTGTTTAACATATCTTTCGATTTTTTACTGATCTTTTGTTTTCACTATTAAAAATTGTGGTTGTATTACCGTTTCTTTTTACATTCTACATTCGATTTTAATGATCTTTCGATTTTAGCTAAAGTAATAGCATATTTTGTTATAGAAATTATTTGTTTCAATTTTTTATGATCTTACAATTTTAATAATGAAAATCAATGGAATAATTTAGTATCTTCCGAATATTTAACTTAAATTTCGATTTTATACTGATATATTTTCCATTAAAACTTTTTCAGTTTTAGATATTGGAAGATAATGGCTAAATTAAGTTTTGTTATCGAATTCTTTATTCACTTTCCATTTCACTGGTCTTTCAACTTATTATTATTTTTTTTCTTTAATTTTTTTACTATTTTCTTGATTTGTTTAATCATAATATCTTCGATATTAAGTCCTGTGAAATTTAGGCAGCCCAATATTTATTTAAGTAACGCTGCATTTTTTATTAGAATGACACCCCTGACTGTTTGGAAATATTATCTTCATTTGCCCGTAAATGGCGTTTTATTTCCCATAAATCTTCCGGAAAATTGGCAAAAACTAATTAAACGGAGCACCTAATATATTGAAATAAATTTTAAGTCACTTTAACTGAGGACAATAAGCAATAAAACAGAATAGCTCGACAATTTATATGAGTGCATCGGCAGAAGGGGTTGCCGGCAGATGGATTGTTCTTGAATATTGTCAGTGGCGCTTCATGAGAGAATAAAATAAGTTTGCGGTAACCGTAAAACAAAAATATTTTTAAAATTGTTGAAAATGACAAGTGCTATACCTAGTTAATAAAAAATATTCTTACGCAAATAAAGATGTTGTAGGTGGATTAGATGTGGTTATCTACTTTATTACAAACAATTCTAAGGTGTTTTGTAAAATGATTAGATTTAGTTATTATACAGAGTGTTCAGTAAAGAATGGTACAAATTTCATTCTGTATCCTTCGGACCAAAATATAGCAAAACCCAACTCAAAGTCAAAGTTAAAAATTGCATTTTGTGTTTTGCTAATATTTCAAACAGTTTTTGAGATATTTGTTTAAAACTGCACTGGGAAGTTCTTTGAGATGACAAAAATAATTTTTCATGTGCTAATAATTGTTTCAAACTTTTTTCTGAATCGAAGTATGCAAATCGCGGACTCGTTGTGGTAACTCTAGCAGTACTATCATTTAAAAAGCCATGTCTTATTCAAGACTCTAAAGTCAACCGCTTACGGGAAAATCTCATTTTCAATTAGAGCTGCATGTCAGGTAGAACGTAATAACCTTAATGATAAGCATAAGCTATGAAAATCATTCATTTGTGAAACAATAGTACATAGTAAAATTTATAAATTAATTTCCTACCTCATTTAATACAAATTTTCACTATTTTATTGGAACAACAATCAGGTTACACAAAAAATTTGTGCTTCTTATGTGAATGGGGTAGTAGAGATAGAAAAAAAAACAGTATCTAGTAAAATAATGACCAAGAAAAGCTTAATTTCAACCAGGTACTAAGAATACCATCAGATAAGTACTAGTTTCTCATCTTTGTAAAATAATGAGAGACAACATTTTTGTCTTCAAAATGAGAGAAGACGAAAAAGCGTCGTGGCTGGATTTCAAATGGGTTATCGGTAGTTTCTTGGGGAACCATAAAAGTCCATATTACTAGAAAAAGTAACGCAAATGGCAAAAAGTTATAAGAAACTGGGTTGCTTGACGAATCTAAAATTGCATTTCATGGATTTCCATATTAACTACTTCTCACAAAATTTTGGTGATTATGGCAAAGAACAAGGGGAAAGATTTTTACATTAGTGTTATGAAGCAGGACGGCTTTCAGGTTTCTCTTCAAAGATTCCATGGACAATATCCATTTATTGGATTTGTAGCACGTTAATATATTTACAGTACACTAAAGAAAGTACATCATTTTCCGAAAAATATTCCATAAATTCCTTGTTCCTGTGACATAAAAAAAAGATTTCCGTCACCGTCAGCTTACGACGATTGTTACTGTATAATATCCCTAATTCTCAAAAGTTGTGCTTTAGTGCTTCTCAGCATCGATTACAGGATTAACAGCGTTATTGGGTATTAAAGTTTTGAGGTTGTCAGGTTAACTTGAACTGATGGTGTTAAATTAATCCTAAATTCAGATCCAGCGACCCCTGAAACATAAATCTACAATGGTCTGGTTCACTTGCATAATCTATCTTCCTATTTGACCTCTAAATAACCTTGAAGCTGATCTGACAACATTAACTGAGTCCCGGATTCAGATCCAGCAAACCCTAAAACATAAATGTATGATGGTCTTGTTCATTTGCACATCTATTTTTCGGTTTTACCTTAAAATAACATTGAAACTGACTTGATGGTGTTAAATAAATCCCGGATTCAGTGATCTCGAAAACATGAATGCATGATAGTCTGGTCCACTTGCCATCTGTATTTCGCACTGACCTTGGCATGACCTAGAACCTAGGGCGATGAGGCTAAAGATTCGAATTTAGGAAGTGAAAATACAGAAGAATATATAAATTTAGTCAACAGACCACATTTTTGTGGTGCTGTGATTATTACGTCTTACCTGACATGCAACTCTAACTAAAAAATGTGATTTCCTCTCAAACGGTTGACTTAAGAGTCATGAATGAGGTATGCCTTTTTTAATAATAATACTTATAAAATTACCACAACGAGTCTGTTATTTGCACACTTCGATTCACAATAAAGTTTGAGACGATTATTAGCGCATATGGAAAATCTCTTCGAAACTGTTTGAAATATTAACAAAAGAACTAAATTTAATGTTGATTTTGACACCTTGAAGGTGGACAACCGTAAACTTTTGGACTGAGGTAAGTTGGATTAAATCGCTATATTTTGGTTGGTTTGATTGGTTGAAAAATACATCCCTGAAATTTCGACCATTCTTTACTGAATTGTTATGTCTTGCGAGGTGTGAACCGCCCTTGATAATCTCTTACCGGGGATACGCCGTAGCGTCACCTATTAATTAAATATGCACTAAACATGAAATTCATTGCAAAGTGTCGTTTGCAAAGATTATATCCTCTGCGCGTATTCGGCGCAGCCCCAGCAGGCGGAGGAATATTAACGAGTAAGGTGCGAGGCGGAGAGACTCATCCCCGTCCATATAAAGTGAATCCTCGAGCCGTTTTGTCGGCAGTTTATGCTTGGAAATGCAAAACCCCGACTGTTTTACATTTCAGTAAGCTCATATTTAATGGCGGAGTCTGTGAACTATATTCCCTCGGATGGGGCCGCATATGCTACCCCTCCGGATACCAGATTTAGAGCAGCTTAGATTTTATGGAGCAAATGAAATTACATTCCCCTTTAAAATATGATGAGCTTTCCCGATAATGAAACCGACTCAATCTCGGGGTATCTGCCTGCGCCTCGCCGCCTCATACGTGCGCCTCTCTTTATCCGTAATGAAGCCGGTAAATCACTTCACCTTCGCTTAGCGCGACCAATTTAGCCGAGCTGATTTAATTATGGGGCACTCTTTCGAATCAGTCCAGAAAAATTTTATATCGACATAATCTCATATTTCATTATAACCACATTGGCTATTTTACAAAATTGTTACTTTTTTCACCCATCTTTTGAATATTCCACTGGCATAATAATTGTTCCTGAATGTTGTAACTGATTTTTCTATTCTATTTTTATTTGTCTTCCAATGTTTTACTGATCTTTCGATTTTTACTTGTCTTCCAATTTGTTTACTAATCTTTCGATTTTACTATTGGAAAACAAATATATCTATAGCAGTAGTGCTTGCACACTGAAGAGAAGCGACGCGAAGCGAAGGAAAGCGCTGTAACAGAGCGACATAAGGGAAAACGCTACGTGGCTTTTGTATCTGATTGATGTGGGTGTATAAAAGCCAAATGGTATTATTTCTTCATGTCAGTGTGGGCACAGGATCAAAATGATTCATTCCCTTAGCAAGTAGTTGTAGTAGCTTAGTAGTAGTACTTTCGTTGGCCAATTTTTACTTGGGCTTTGATTACTGATCTATCTGTTTAAATATTTTACTGATCTATCGATCAAAAAATTTGCTTGAGTTAAATAGGCTTGACCTAAAGACTCTGATTGGCCTATATACTGGGTACTGCCGGTTAAGGAGTCACATGCACAAGCTGGGCCTGGCTAAGGAGGCCGAGGACCGTTGTGTTTGGAGAGTGACGAATCGGCAGCCGGAGAACGGACCAGATTTTCTTTATTTGGCAAAATGCATCTCTTGCCAGAAGATCTGGACAGAATCTCACCCATTAAGGTTATTGGCTTCATAAAGAGGCTAAACCTGTTGGGTGAAGTATAATAAGGATGTGAGCCACAATAGACCACAGGATCGCAGTGGAGGGCTAATTCTTGGCCCACTCACTTAGAACTAAATCTATCGATGATATATAAAACAACCATAGCTGAAGTAGAAATTTTATTGTCCAGTTTTTTTACTGATTTTTCAATTTTAAAATTTAATCGCATACAACTGAATTCATAGTATACATTTTGTTTTTAAATTTTTACTTGTTCTTGATTTCTTACGGCTCATTTAATTTTTTATTAATCTTACAGTTAAAGTAATAGCAGAAATTTTGTTGTCCAATGTTTTAGTTGTTTCGATTTTTTCCTGATCTTCCGATTTTTAACTGTTTTTTTTTTCAATGTTTTACTGATCTCTCGATTTTTCACTGATTTTTGTTTATCAGTTGTCTGTCGATAATATTCTTTCGATTTTTTAGTTGTCTTTCAATTTTTCACTCAGCTATCGATTGATTATAGAAATTTCTCATTTAACATAATAACAAGGGCAACATCCAGTATAGTACGGTGAGCTATATAGTAAGGTCGAACAATCAGCTATATTGTGAGCATACCCCGCGCACCTGATTCTGATTTATTTGCCCATCCCCTGCGAGGCCATAAAGCGAGCAGCGGGAATGTTTTATTGTCGATACCAAGATACTAACTCAATGAAAATATTTCACTGTGCCGATTTTATTTTCCGAATTTACATTTTCACAAAACCGTTTTATATTCGTTATTTTCGATAACGCGCAAATGGAACCGACTTAATTTGACTAATGGATGTTTTACTGTCATAATATTTATTCGGATCAAAATGGATGCGAGTGGAAACAGAGGTAATTTGGATAAAATCAGGTCCTGGCCTGAATTGGTTTGACTTCTAGGACAATAAAACAAAGGATATAGAGATTATAATAATTATATTATTATAATTATGTCATTATTGTAATATTCGAAAGTGCAGTGAAAAGGTTTCTAGCGAAATATTTTAATTCCACGTAGCTTGCTTATTTATTTTACAAGTTGTGCAGAATGAATTTTGAATACAGTTAAATATTATTAAGAGTTCACTAATATAATCGAAAGACTTATGTAAATGTGCATTACACAGGGTGATTGGAGGAAACCCCCAATACTTTAAAGAGTAGAGGGTAGAAGTGAACAAAAAAACCTAATAGCATATGGTCGAATATCAACTGTTACTGAAATAGCAACGAAAATATTTTTATTGCTATTTTTACGAAAGCTGTTATTATTTATTATTTTATTTTGAGTAGATCATGCCTTATATACCAAACTCACAGTAGTGATTAATAATTCACATTTAGTTGGACATTTGTGATTTAAACGCTTACTTTAACTGTCGCATTTATTTTTACATGTGCTTTCATTTAGTCGGTATTATTGTACACACATAATTTCTTAAATGCCTGCCATATTTAGTCATCGAGAATATGCTGATATTATTTTTATTTATGGGTAATGTAGCGCTAATCGTGTAGTTGCCGAATATCGACGACGCTTCCCGAACAGAAGAGTGCCAGATACAAATGTATTCCAGACAGTCTTTAACAATACACGTGAAACTGGAATGTTTTCCAGTGTGAGAATTACATCTGGTAGGCAGGCTGGCCCTGCTCTAGCAGTGGAAGAAGAAATTCTAAATATGGTAGAACGTAGCCCGAGTGTAAGCACAAGGCGCATTGTAACCCATCTCCAAATTAATCATACGAGCGCAAGGGAAGTCATCCACAAAAATAGTTTCCATATTCAGCGCGTCCAGAATCTTCAGGAAGGTGATAATGGTTTGCGGGTGCATTTTTGCAATTGGATAAATGCAAACCATATACTTTATAAATACATTTTGTTCATCGATGAGGCTCAATTTACTTGTGATGGCTGTCACAATGAACATCATTAGTCAGATGAAATTCTGCACACCACGGTAGAAAGTAACATCATCGGTTCATCAGTAACATGTGGTGTGGTATGATTGTGCCCAGTTGTGCTAGATGGTCGTCTTACTAGATATGTAGAATTTTTAGAAAATAATTAGACAGATCTACTAGACGATGTTCCATTGGATATTAGGCAAGACATGTATTTTCAGCATAATGGTGCCCCTACCCATTTTAGTCGTGCTGTGATCCATCATTTTAACAATTGCTTTCCACAACGCTGGATTCGGCTGGGTTGTTTCCAAAATTGACCACCAAGGTCACCAGATTTGAATCCACTTGACTACTGCCTATGGTGATGGTTTAAATCATTAGTATATGTAACAAAAGTGAACACAAGAGAGGCTCTATTCGATCAGAAAATCACCGTGCATGCATAGAAGCGGACGGTGGCATTTTTGAACATTTAATTTATTAATTTCGGTTTATTAGATCTTTAATCAATGTTATAATTTATAATACCCACAGAATAAACACTTTTCTCTAAATAATAATTAACTCGGGTACAAATAATTTCATTGCTATCTCAGTAACCGTTGATATTCGACCATATGTTTATTAGCCTTTTTTGTTCACTTTTGCGCCCTTAACACCCCTTTCGAATATTGGGAGTTCCCCCCAATCACCCTGTATTATTTCATGGTGACGAAAACTGTTAATAGTTTGTGTGTATCCATTGATACATATTAAAGGTTTGTAAACAGCTTTTGTTCTATTTTCTGTTCATGACGACAAATTAAACGTATCAGATCAAAAGCAGAGATTCTTCTGCACAGTACAAAGACGCAGCAAATAGCCGATCTGTCCGTAATAGACAGTTATGCGTGTGTTGACATTAATGTTATCGCCGCCGAGGCATAAATAAATCGAGAAAACAAGAGAAAAATAGAAGTGGCAGAAATTCCCGTCGGGATGGTTCAGTGTCTGCGTTTTAGAGACATCAGTAATTTCTCTCAGAACATTTCATTGTCTTATGCAAAAAAGCAAAAAGCGAACAAGCGGCTATGCTACGAAACGCATTCGTTTGTCTAAATAGAACGGCCAGTGGCGCGCATACTGGAAGTTCACGACTGAAATAAAAATTAATACCTACAGCAGATATTGAAGTTTGCTATAATATAAAAGGTTGAAAAACTTAAGGAAATGTTTCGAGACTAAAAATTAACAATATAGCATCATACCATTTGTTGAAATCTACAGTGCCTTTTACACGTTGGCAATCCTAACTTAATATTCACTAAATATAGGAACAGTGATAAACAGAAGAGAATACAGCGCAGTAAAAATTATTTTTATTACAAAAACTAAAGTTTAATCTGCAAATTCTATTTATATTTATTTAGAAAAATACATTGTTAATTAATTAATAATAATCATATTACTATGCGATATTTTTCTCTTTTTCTCTAATCTAAACTGGGAAGGTATAAAGGGTAGTCAGTAAAGAATGTTCCAAATTTCAAGGCTGTATTCTTCTCGTCAATAGTAAGCGATTTTGTCTTTTGCTAATATAAATATTATTTTAACTGAAATTATGTTACCTTATATTTCTAGCAAGCGCTGTGTACGGTTTTACATGTGCTAATAATCGTTCGAAATATTTTTTTTTAATTCAAAGCGTGAAATAACATGTGGTAATCCTAGGCCATATTTCATTTATGACTCTAAACTGAACCGTTTACGAGAAAATTGCATTTTAAGTTACTTGTCAGGTATGACATAATAATTAATATGGAAGACTATGGATATATTCTTGGTAACTGAATGTCTATAAACTGTACCAAATGTCAAATACTGTCCCTTTGTTAATTTCTGTTAATAAATGATGTAGCGATATTTCTTTAAATATTTTTTGTAGTTTAAGTTCCATAGTCTTGACTATTTATATAACCATCATCAGAATAAAACGCCAGGTATAATGAACTACTATACTCTATTTTTAAACTAAGAGTAGTAAATGAAAAAGTCATATATACACAGGGAAAAGTAACTAGAAAATATAACTAGATCATTTTGACGGTAAATTTGAAAAAAAAGAGAAAATAGACAAAAGACAATACAATTCGTTGCTGAGTCACAATCGACGATCTACTTCCGGTATATCTGGCTCTATGTTCACGGTCTTCCTGAGTCCACGCCTGGTAACGCCGTACTATGGTACGTAAGGATCTGTTAGTCTTTCTAGAAATTTCTGACACCGACAAATCTGTTTGGCGCAACCCAAAGACCTGCCCCCTCTCAAAGTGACTAAGCTGGAAAATTTGCCCATTTGGCTGTCCAAATTTACACATAATAAGCTGTAAAAAATTGTCGTTTGCAGCAAACTTTACAAAATTTTTGAAACAGAATACTGTATTATCAAAGTACGATCTATGCAAACTACAATATAACTAAACCTGAAAATTCAATGATATTTTACTTTCACCAAGAGAAGTAAATACGCAAAGAATGATCGATATAAAAGGCTATTTAGTGGGTGTTTACCTTTCTTTGTGTATTCTTAGTTTGTCAACTACCATTGACATTTGATTAATGGTCCTACTTTACTTTTTGATTAATTTTTTAAACGGCAACACCAATCAAGTTACCACCACCATAAGATGAATAAAAAACATATTTTAAACAATAAATGTGATTGTATGTATCAGATAAGTACAGACTGCAGGTAGAAGTGTAACAAAATGAAAGGTCAACAACTTACATTATTTCAAGTTGAGTTATATTGTTCCTATAATTACGTGTTATATTGAAGAAAAAGCCGAACAAGTAAATTTTTAGCAGAACTAAAGTGCAAAAAGCATAACATATCCTCCTAAACCAGGACGTCTGGCAACGCTAGCTGGAGGCAATGATTAAAAATATAATAATACAACATATAACAGAAACTAAGAATCCGTAACACACCTTCATGCCCTCTTAAAACAATTTCGTCACTCTAGTTGCCTTGTACAAATGCTTAATCCCTCTAAGCGCAATAATCTGGTGTCGCCCCAGAGCCCGTGGAAAATTTGAATGTAACCGGCGTCGGGCCGCCTGGAGGTCCCCCGAGGCGCTCTATTAATTATTTTATCGAACGCTAAGCCTCACGGGAGGCGGCATAATCCGAACGTCTCTAAGCGACCCGTCATAAGGGCCGATTTCGTTCGTTTCTGCGTGTGTAGGGCACACGTCGCGCCAAGCGGCTTAGCCGTATGGAGATCGGATTGCGCTCACTGCCTAATCCGTTAATAGAGCGGCGTCGCGGGCGTCCAGCGGCGTCATTTCACGCTCGACACCCCCGTTACTACCCCCAAGTACGTCGAAGATATTTGAACTAGTAACGTTTTGAGGTGCCTACACTGGACTACTACAGCAAACATCATTACTAATAATAAGATTAAAATAACATAATGCAATTGAATTTCATAAAATATACAGAATGTATATACCTAACATTTAAAATATTATATATATATAGGTATATTTTAAAAGAGACATCCTGTAGAGATGATTTCTACATAAAAAAGTCTGTCAAAAGGAATTTTCACCATTCCGATATGTCACCTATTCTCTGAGATACAAAAAATCCCTTAAAAGTAGTTTTTTAAATTTCGTCCTGCATTTTAAAAACGAATGAAAATTTTAACTCTTCTTTACTTTATTAGACTGTGGTCCCTACTTGCTGTGTTATTCGATGAGTGTTATTTGTGTGGCTTTCTTCAAAAGTTCCGATCACTCATGTTCTACATTAGGATTAATTTAACTGGCCTGCCATGTCCTTATCCTCATAGAATAATACTTCCCGTTTCTTGTAGTGGTTGAACACAACGTATGATTATATATGCCCTTGATATGTGGCGATTTGCTCGTAGTTCTCTGTGCGACGTTCTTGCCGCAAGAGCATTTTCTCCGGCTCCAATATACATTAGAGCCATTATACGAGTACATACGTTCAATAATAGTAAATGTCATATTATTTTCTCAGTCCATTTTAATAATTTGTATACAAATATTAAGTGACCTAAAAAAATAGAACAAACTTAATCGTAATCTACAAATGATTTGTTTTTATTACATTCATTGACTAGGTAAAAGACTTCTTACGCTTCTTATAACATTGTTCACCCTTTAGTGAATCTATATTAATAATAAAAAACCAAACCACAATATATTTTCATAGGTTTTATAGGCAACAATATTAGCTTGACTTAAATAAGATTTTATAAAATTTGCGGGGCGTTTTTTTCAATGTAATCATTTGTGATTTAAAAAAAATGCTATATACACCATTTGTGTTTTACATATTTTATGGAAGAACAGGATCGGCATTCATATGTTGGCTCTTACGTATAAAATACGTCACATTTAAAACCTTTAAAAAGATATCATATTTCATGAGTTACATGATGTGATAAGATGTTGAATATTAACAATAAACAACCTGTATAATATATTTTCAAAAATCTTAATAGACGGTCTTTCCAATGGCGTAAAATATACAGGGTGTTGCATTCAAAAAACAAACATATTGAAAATGCAATATTCAATTGTTATTATGATATATGGTTTAAAAATATTTAAAAATTCCTTCGTATCTCGAATACCTAATAACGCAGAAAGAAAGGATGGAGGACATTTTTGTCTGACCTCATATATGTATAATAAAACAAAAATTAACTTACACAAGCATTTTTTTTAACATTTAATTTATTAGGACCACGTATACAGGGTGATTCAGACCTTATTAAAATAAAATGTACTTTTACGAACACAACTTTGTAAAGAAGATATCAAAAAGAGCAGTTCAAAAATGATTTAAAAATACACTTCTGCACGACACTGGTAACTGATCTACTGTAAAACCTGACAAGATAAAGCATGCAATCGGCGACCACATAAAAAAATTGAAAGAAATTCCCAAGCAAAGAAATAAATAACATTTTATAACACCTATTTTATATATCAAATTAAACTGCTTTTACCGCTATTGTTATTAATAGATTTATGTCGAGGTATTAATTAATAAAATAATTTGTCATAGCATACCAGGTGTTACAACAACAAAATTTAAGTCCCGTTTCACTCAATTTCTACAAACTAGCACAATGTTTCTGCTTTTTGCGCGCTTTGAACTCGTAAGTTATTGGAAGGAGTTATGATACGTTTGCGTAAATCACTTCGGTGTGATGCACTTATTAAATATCCTCACAAAAGAGTCCAAATGATTTAAAGTCAGGAGATCTTGGCGACCATAGTACTGGTCCTCCTTGTCCAATTCCTTGGTATTAATGCCTAGACACGCTATACATGGTACGGATATAATTGAGCTTCGTGTATGATACGCCACCCTGCTGCCGTGGACAGGGCGACGTCCCAGCGATTTGGTTTCAAATTTCCCGAGTAACGCTAGCGATTCACTACACTTGCACTCATTGCACACCGCGGTAAAAGTAGCCGCATTTGGCACCTGTTTACTGGAATATCGTCCTGATAAAGCATTTTCACATTATCAAAATTAAAACGATATCCGTCAGCTGTCCGAGTTGCTATACTCATAAGCAATTTTTGACACTTGATAAACTAATGTAAATACTCGAATCACGAAAACGTTAATACCTTCTACGAGGTGTGGCAATTAAGTTCCGGGAAATAGTTCGGAAACTGACAACACTACATCGTTCGTCAACGTTTTTCTAGAGAGAGGGACCTTCCTTTTACTTTTAGTCGGTTGAACTCGATAGCACGTTTGGTTTGTGTTTTATGTATTTTTTGGAAGTAACTTTTTTAGTGGCGTTGTGAAAATAAGATACTCAAATTACAAGTAAAGTGTTGTCCCGCATTCGGAGCGACAATAGAGACCGAATGAGTCAGGTAGACACTGCAGATGAGACCTGGATATTTGAGTATAATCCCGAGACCCATAAACAAAGTCAGCAGTGGGTGGAAAGGGGTGGAGAGCGGTCAACGAAAGCAAGAATGTCCAAGTCACAGCTGAAGACAATGTTGATCGTTTTTTTTTTCGATATCCATCATTCATCGAGAATATGTTCCTACCGGCCAGACAGTGACTGGACAGTTCTATGTTGACGTCCTGGAATGGCTACGGGCCCGCGTTTTTCGTGTGCGACCCGAACTCTTGCACCACGACAACGCGCCAGCCCATTCCTCGTTCATTGTGCAAGAGTTTTTGGCAAAAAAGGCATTCCAACGTTGCCACACCCACTCTATATCGCCGATATTGCCTCATGTGATTTTTTCCCCAAGGTGAAGTCACACCTCATCATGGCGGCGTACAGAAGATGAAAGAAGCTGTAACCGTGGTGTTGAATGGGTTAACTGCGGATGATTACCAAGGTGCTTCCAATCGTGAGAGCAACGTTGGAATCGTTGTGTAGTTAGATGGAGACTATTGTGAAGGTCGATAATAAAATTTAATTTGTTTGGTTTTTCATTGACAAATAACCGGCACTTAATTGCCACACCTCGTATAAATAATCGGATTTTAATATTCGGAATCGCCTGGCTAGAGACTGCAGTAGCCTAGCCTAGGGATGTATATGTTAAAAATACTACAACTTCAATAATTTTTTACTCGTAAACTATAAGGATTTTACAAACATTTTCTTTACGATATTGGCTCCATTATTCCTAACGCATCTATTCCCATTTTTTTACATAACTTGTGAATCACTCTGTATGTAGCAGAAGAGAATGTTTAAATGTAGAAAATCCTTTATCCCAATCATAGCTACTTTAAATTAAAACGTCCTTATCGATTGCATTCCGTAATTTACACCCGACAATTACCCTTATCTGCGACTTAACATGTGTGATATTCATAAATGCGAATTTTTACAGCGCCCTGAACGTAAATCCAACTAATACGAGTGGACTTTATCAGCTAATTTCCATTATATGAGTTAATTGTTGAGGACCCGGACTGCCGTTTTATTACGGACATAAATTTTAAAGCGCGCGAAGGCGTCCAGGACAATTTGTCAAAAAGCTGCCAGGAAATATTAATTTGCAGTGGAAATAATAGAGGAGCAATCCCCGGGCGTGCGTAATCGAGAATTAATGTTTGAGTATTATAATGAAGCTATTAAGCAGTAAGTTTTAATGGGACCTGCTTAAAATATTCAAATTTCCCGCTGACAGCTGCACGGTATTGTTTGAGCGGGGTTAATGACGACGTTTCAGGAGGCGGGGGTCTACACATAGATAGGGTTACCATCCGTCCGGATAAAGCCGGACATGTCCTCCTTTTTAAGGCGAATTTAATTGTCCGGCCGGATTTGTTCTCTGTCCGGCTTTTTAAAAATAAATATAAAAATCAATCTGAAATCATGGATCATCTGAAAATATTGTTCTCAAGCATCACCTTCTGACCCCGAAAGAGAACGCGGAAGAGAATAAAATTCTACTTATATTTTGGCTTTAATATTTTATAATATTATGTTTTATTTTTATTATTTCACATTATTTATTTTTGATATATGTAAGTTCAAAGTTAATACTCATTAACTCATTTATATAACGTTTGTTTTCTTAACGCAATATATGCATACTGCAATATTTTTAATGTTACTTGTGTTTACAAGGATTTTATGTTAACTTAATAAAGTAAAATAAAATGTTCAAAAAATGTCCTCCTTTTCCATTGAAAATCATCCTTTTTTGTCACAATTGTCATAGTTTATATGTTTCACACATGGTAACCCTACACATAGAGATTAATAATGTACTCAGTACAGGGGCCTCCATATATTTCATTGAATTTTTTAATCTTATTTTTATGAGAATGTCTGTAACTACGGAAAATAACTAAGAAATGTATTACATATGCAATGCTGCAAGTTCAATTCGTATTTAATTTTTTTGTACCTATTAATTATTTTTAAATAAAAAAGAAAAATGTATTGTGGCATGAGCAGTCAAACTAATATGTGGGGAAAACCCGCCGTGCATACGAGTAAACCACACACTGTGTCTTGCATAGGGAACATCGTCTAGTAGTTCAGGTAAAATATTTTCAAGAAAATGTCTGTAGGAGGCACCTGTTAAAGTTCTTGGTAAAAAGTAAGACCCAATAAGAAAATTTCCAATAATATCCACCCATACATTCAAAGATAAGTGATGTTGAAATCGAGATTCCATTATGGCATTAGAGTTTTCATCAAACCAAACGTGTTTATTGTGGAAGTTCATTATAGCATCTCTGGAAAAATTGGCTTCGTCGGTAAACAATATACCAACGGTAAAATCAACATTTTGTTAAATTTTTTGCAAAATTCAATGACAAAATTTTAGACGAGCAGGATAGTTTTCCGGCAGTAAGGCTAGAACCCTTTTTATGTGATACGGGTATAACTGTTGATGCTTCAGAACGGACCAAACTTATTTATGATTCACATTAAGATTTGCGATCTTGCGAGTACTAGTATTTGGGTCTACTTCAAGTTCGCGTAGAATAGCCTCTTCCAACTCAGACGTTCTAACACTCAAATGCCTTCTAGGAATGGACCTTTCTGAAATGAGCCTGTCTCCGAAAGACGTTGAAAAACATTTCTCAACATTCTTGTGTTTAGAGTTGAACGATTTGAATATTTTTCCATATAAATTTGTCTAGCTTTAGTACCATTTCCATCTGCAAGGCCATAAATATAAACCATATTGGCCATTTTAGCATTTCAATATGCAGATGCCATTATTAAAATTTAATAATTTTAAAAATAAGTTTAATTTGACTATACGCAATATTAAATAGGATGACAGTTATTATTGTTTTGCATAGCCTCCCTAAGTAGTCCCTAAGTAATTTAAGTAACTGTGTAAAAATGCACTTGATCAAATAAACCTATTTTATTGGTAATCTGTTTGGAATACAAAAAAGTGTAGAGAAACCAAAAAGTAAAAATTACGTATTGCTTATTACCTATTATAGGTAACAGGAAAATGGCAGCTACCATGTCGGAGGCATTAGGTCAGGGTCGCCGGTGTGTGATTTAAGCAATCGGAAGAATCGAGTACTTGAGAGGCATCGAAGAAAGATAAACAAATTTAGATTTTAGTTTGAGCGCCAACTTATATAAAAACAAGACACTACTATCTCCTTCAATACTTTTGTTCTCTATAGATTGAGAATGGAGGACAAAATACTATTCACACATTTATTTCTGACTATGAAACTGGTGGTAAAGATGACAGGAATCGGTGAAAGCTGACAGATCTAGTAGTACTTCACATGAGCCTCACCTCCACGGTGTAATTTTGCCAGATAGTGTTGAATCTATTTGCTCTCTCTCTTTAGTAACATTAAGTATTTAATTAATATAAATTTATTTATATATTAAAAAGTAATCCAATTAAGTAAATCAGATATTATATGTTAAGTTTTCCTTACTAGGAAATATTTCAATAAATGAAAGAATACATCTAAAAACTGTTAGATCAAGAATTATTTTCTTTTCCAAATAAATTATTCTCAAAGAAATAATTATCTACTAAGTAAATTTATTAAACAGTTAATTATTCTGGTTATTAAAAAAACGAGAGATTAAAAAATAGAAAGTTGATAGCACGTAGTCGACAAAGTTGCAGGTTATAAAAATGAACTTTAATTTGAAACACTAAAATTATTAAATTTCAGAATATACAGAGTTACAAGTGAAATTCAGATTCACGAAAATATAGTATGGTTTCATCTTAACCTATGTTGACAACGGTGGATGAAAATTTCACAAGTTGAAGAGGTCTATTGTTAAAGTATGGAAAAATATTGGAATATTCTTAAATGCAAATTAAGAATATTACCGTCAATGGCGCATATACTAACCTATTTTATTTGTAATACTATACAGGGAGATATATATTTTTTGGCAAGTAATGATTGATGACATCCATTCTTCCACCACTAGTAAGTTTATAAAGCTTTTTGCTTCATACCTACCGTCATACTAAATATCCACACTGAATTTGGTTAAATTATCTCAAGTGGTTTAGAGATGAAAAATTAAAAACTGATTCTGATTTCTTTTAATTTTTGACACGCTGTAGCTGGACAACGGCTGTCCTGTAGATACTACATTTATATAAGTAAAAACCCTTATCTTTGGCTACAGAATACGCCTCTGGATTTTTGACCTATACTTATAGATAAAACACCCTGTACATTCGCGGAGTTAAAACATCCGAAATTAATTAAAAGACATTGCACATTAATAAAATCCCCAATCAGATTATGTACTGAAAATAAACGATCTAATTTCCCATAAAAATATTTAAAGACACTACCGTTGATAAAATCTATGCCTACACCTACATGAATTGTTATTTTTTCAAGAGCCTATGCGATATTTATTTCCTTATTTAAAACAAACAGAGTGATGCATTTCTAACCAAAGCAGTATTTCATGCAGACAACGAGCCTCCAAAAATATCAGACACAATACGGAATGTACCAAACAATGCTCTCACCCCAGCTGTTGAGGCCTGTCAAAAGTCCTATCAAGAGAACTCGCTGCTGAAAATATTAAACGAAAGTTGAAAAATCGTCAGACCCTGCCAAATGTTCTCTTAATACGTTTTTAAATATTTTAATCTACATGTTGATGCGGTTGTCAGAAAGAATGTATTTGGAACGTTATTGTTAAAACTTAATATTCCTCTCTGTCTCGTTTCAGGGCGAGTTATGTGTTTGTGTTGGCCCGCAACTTAAATTTACCGCCTATGAACGTTGGAATGGACTCGAAAAATATAATCTGACGTGACATTCATTGCTCCACGCATTTTGGACGTAACTAATTCCCGTTTAGTCCAATGAGGTATTGCAGTTGCTTAAACAGTTTTATTATTGTTAATTACTTCATACACATTTTTAACAGCTAGTAGGTGGATGATTCTTATATTAATCCATAACACAACTAGAGTAATGAACAAAACATTACATTATTTAATAAAAATATATAAATTGACTAAGATAATTGCACTACATAACATCATTATTTTAAGTAGAAACAGTGATATAACAGTTTTTGCTAATTTCGAGGCGAGATAATAATAATGATAAGAGGTATTTCCAAATATAATTATCTTGTATTATCAATTACTCAAGGTTGAAAATAATAGATAGTGACGTCGAGTGAATTTAGCACTTTAACAGTTTACTTTTTTTAAATGTCTTCCCCCCCCATTCCAACCTACTTTACAAACACATATTAACAGTTATTATATTATATCGTACCGCGCCGTATGATTTTCCTGTATCATATTTCGACCTTTTAATATTTATTTATAATTTTTGATATGCGACTTTTTATTCCAAATATTCCCATAAACCTGTCTTTTATTTTTTCTGCATTAAAGACGTTACATCCTGTATATTTCGATTTCTTTGAAATTCAGTCGAATGGTATATTTCATGAAATGCAAAAGTAGCAGACCTGGACAACAAACGCAAATAAATAAGGGTTGTCTGTGTAAGAAATTTTCTACGGCTGCCTACCCGCACCCTGGCAGGTGCCGCTGAAATATTTCCCAATCATTTTTTCATCGGCGGATAAAAGCCGGGGGCACTCAGATAAATCAACGTTTGAATACCGATATGAGAGGGCGCGGTGCGCTGCAGCTATTGACCGTTCGACCGGCGAAGGCAAAGCCCATAACCTTTCAACTTTCTATATAAAGCGACTGCAATAAAAATCACCTCCGTGAATCAAAAGCGATCTATCAAGCGATATTATCGGTCAGCTATTACAGCTTCTGTTCCTGCCTGTGACGCAGTCATAATAAAAAAGCGGCGATACATCATGCCATGGCACGCTCTGATATGTCACCGCCTCGCTCCAGTTACTGATTGTACTTAAATTGCGTTTTCCTGAGACATGCGATACAAAGATTTTTCTTTACTGTTTTTTAATTCAATGTGTATTTTGAGATAAAACATAAATGGATAACTTCCATGGCAGCTTTTGTTGGTTGAGCAATTTCTAGATCACTTGCAGATCCACGGAAAATGCTATTTGAAGATCCAGTTTGTCTTAAAAAGTTCTTGGATGCTGCAGATACTGAAGGACGTTGTTCCTGTAGTTGTCTTTGGAAAAGGAGTTCCTACCCTGATAGGACAATCATTATCAATATGAGTTTTTGAACTTTTGCCTAACTACATTTTAAACGAGTTTAGTTCACTCTTGTTAAATTGTGGATTTATGGAATTTTCACACTACCCTAATCGTTATTGAAGATTGTGGCTTCATACAATTTATTACCAAACTACGAGCGTCGGTTCATAAAAAGCAACTTTTCTCATAAGATTGCAGTAAAAGCTGAATTTTGTAAAAATGTGGACTTAGACCATATTCATATGACTGTGACGATATGAACAATGTTCTACAAAATATTTTTTATAAATTTTGCCTCTCAAAACCATTTTTTACCACATCTATACAAATTTAGCTTATACCGCATATGCCTTAGCTACCTTATACGTTTTAGTAAATTAACTTATAACACCGTTACATATTGACAATGTCTCATAACAAGAGCCAAAATATAGAGATTCACAATTCTTCTCCTTAGTAACATGCCTGAACTTCTTCTATTCAACTCAGAAAAATCCATCGGATCAGCCCTGCGCCCAGCGGTCGAGATCGAACATTTCTTACATTTTGAAGGCCTACACTCCCCCCTCCCCTTTAAATTTACCTTCACACTACCGATCCCTTGAACACTTCTAAAGATAAAATTGTGTTTTTGCATCGGTTAATAAAGATACCTGATAACCATGAACTATCTTCAGAAGTCTTAGCATCCCGACCTTCCAGCGCAACTTCCTTCGACCAGCCTTGACGCTGAGGACCTCCGACGATGACACGATGGTATCACGGCCCGGCACCTCGAGTACCGTACTGCGAGTGGCCAGTCACTCATATTAATAACCCCCTGGCATCCGATGGTACATAACACAATGCACCTTGCCGTCTAGTGCACGGCCGGCCGTTCTTCTCACACACTTCTTCATTCATATTTATCACTCATGGCCGCGATTATATCGCCACATAACTGTTTGTTATGCCATTCAGTGTATTCTGCGGGCGTAGCGCTTATGCTAATACGTGGTCGCTACTGTGGTGACCTTCATTTGGAATAGTTCGGTGCTACCTGTCCGTTCCCAGTCTATAAAAATAGCCGGTAATTAAAATATACAGTTGCCAGAGGCTTGGAGAAACCTGAATTGCTTCAGAATCCAAAAATCTGACAACTTGAGGTTTCAGTCTCGGCAAAGCATTTGCGAAGTCACCAATGAAGATGAAGACGTCTCGGTAGATCTTTGTTATCTGAGAAGTGATTACGGCCGTAGCAGCAATATATGGGTGACCTAGCCGAGAACAACAGGAGCAGGTCAAGGAAGACTAGCTTAAGGCCAGAGATGTGCACGGTACTTCTGTTACTGGCAGTGATCAGTTATCTTAGACATAATAGCCTAGAAAATCGTTATGGGTCAAATATGTATATTATGGAGTTTCTTTAGAATCCTTAGATATTTGGTATTTTGATACCGATACTTTTGGTCTTATCATGCTTTCTGAAGCATACATGACTTCATTATTTATTGTGTTATTGTCTCACATAATCTTATTAACATCTGATAAACAAAATGTATCAAAACCTTATTATATAATGAGTAAATACTTTTCATTGACTTAATCTACTTTTCACATTTAATTTTTCAAATCAGTAACTTTTATTTTATATATTATATTTAGATACATTTTAAATTCATTTAAAAATTAGCCTTTCCGAAGAAGCCTTTGCAATACACAAATATTTCAGATCTCAAAAATTTGACTTATGAAGCAATTCTGAAGTCAGATTCGGATTCAGTGCACTAAAATCCTTTGGCAACATAGATTAGAGTTTGTGCGATATAAAAAAGTATAAATTTTGTAAACCTTCTGTAGACCTTGTCTGTTTAATGGTAATAATAATTATGTTTATTTGACTTTAAATACTTATAACGTGCTAATAAACCAACATTCAATAAAAATACTGACATCATTTAATTTTACACATAAACTTGTAATCTACATAATGAAAGGGTAAATGACATAAAAACTTTAGGTTATAATTAAATACAAATTTATGTTATAAAGGTAGATATCTAACATATAAGTATTAAAGAGTATACATGACTTTATTAAGAATAGCAGGAAATTTAATAATCTATATGTGCAGCTATGTGTTTATTCGTTAGTTATATTTATAGCTAAATTATTTTTAAGTTAGATGATTTTCTATTGAACGCAAACTTATCTAGTGGTTACTTCAGTTTACGTAGATGTTTGGTGTTAGTTAATAGGAACAGTAGGAAAACTGATTTAAATTAAATAAAATAAAAAAAGTATATGCGTCTTACACATTCAGATGACTGTTTTAATCTGTACAATTTGGAAACATTTTAATGGTACCCCAATTAATGAAAATCACATGAAGATTCTTCAGAACCATTATGAATTTTTTTGATGATTCTGACGGCATGTTATCAAAATTTCTGTATAAAATGATAATTAAACTATTAACATGTTCCGCTAGTAAAGTTTATCTGACATTTTAGTTAGTGATCAGTATAGCATTAGGTATAAAAGGCAAATCAGCTTTAATAGCAATTCAGAAATCTACCTGGCGTGTAATTATAGCTTAAAAATCTCTACAAATTATAATGCAACAGAAATCTAAAGCAAGATATTTGTACAGGGTGAATTTTAAGATTAAAACTGAAAATAAAAATGTATGTAACATATAGAACATATAGAATATAAGCAGTTTTTGCGTTTTCATTAAGAGTTATATTATTTTGAGATGTTGTGAAATCAGAAATGACAACGGTACTTGGTTAATGTAGCCTTCCGCCACAGTATTCGATCTCCATCCTCTGTGTCTTTTAAGACAAGTCACCACCGCCTTCAACTAACAGGGTGGCAGATGTTCGTCGCAATGCGTGTCTACTGTACTCTTTCGAGCTGTCCAGCTTAAAAAATGTTGCCACTTTCTGCGAGAGAGCACTGATTTTATAAAAATGTGGTCTCTTGGTTTTGGTATTGGGAATGTGTATAATTAAGGCGGATTTCACATCTTTAGCATTATCAATTGTTAAATTGACTAATTCATCAGAACGGCATGCGCCTGCAACTCTCAATATTAGGACGACGTATAAAGAAGCTTTTTAAAAATGGTATTCTTTTATTTTTATAGCATCATCAAATATAAATTATCAGGTGCACAATTCAAAGACCAATCAACAGGATCCTTTGTAAATACTAACGATGTTTTCGGTCTCATTTTGTTTCTTGAGAAAAGCAAAAGGTAACATTGAATATTTGTTTATATCAATCCCCTTGTGACCAAGCGTCAGCGGCTCCATAAGTTTCATAAATACACCATCCATACAATCTGAATATAATTTAATGTTTTTTCTTTGCACCAATCTATAACACTTTAGTTGGTTGGATTCTAAACAACCACTTCACACACTCCAGTCTCTCGTCAGGTACAACTAAATCTTCATTAGATTCCATTTTTCCACACTTTTCAGCAAATTGAACCACAAATAATCACATCTGGAATCACAACTCAATTAGGAATATGGCGAATAATTTGGTTTGAATAATTTCGAAGCACAAATTAATAAATAAATGGAGGATCTGGATGGAGATAAAATAGCATATTTTATTCGAATTAAAAGAGTGTTTTTGTCTCGCAAAATTTTCTCGCCACAAACTTGTTTTAATCGCAAATAGATACGTAAATTTTGCAATTTTTTACCAGCGATGAACTGAAGCACTCTATCGTGAAAAAATGGAAATAAAAACACACGATCGTGAACATTGGTTATTGATGTACCAAGGGAAATACAGGGATGGTTATGCCATGCCTGCAGACAACAGGTCGCCTAAGAGCATAATCATCTTGGTATCTCTCGTGGTGCAAACAAGGTTCTTTATTTCACGTCATCTGAAATAAAAACTATAAAAGGTTACAGTTTTGACGTTTCTTGATTTATGGTTTTGACTGATGTTATACGTCAGTGCTAGATATTTTCAAATATGTCCATAACAATCCAAGCCTTATTATTTTCGGGATCGGAATTTTTCATTATTCCATTATGAATATTCGGGGTAATGGGTATGGTTGTATACTAGTATCCTAGATATAATAATAATATCTCTACACCTCATTCTAATCACGAGGATTAGCCCAGAAGTCGAACACTTGTACGGGAGAGGGGGTGGCATATTATTATTAAGCAGGCCGCATTTGCGCCCAGGATCGAGCTACGTTGGTAGGCCCTAACCACCATTCAGTGCAGGAATGAGGCAAACCTGGAAAACCTCATTAATTAGGAGGGTAGTCAAATGTCAACCGGTATCAATTTCTCACATTGACCCAAGCCAACATTTTTCCACCCTACCATACCCGCAGAGAGGGTGCCAATCTCTCCACGAATATAGCTTACATACGGTCTACCGGCTGCGGGGGTCGAACCCAGAGCGATCTAGTCACATCGATTCAAGTACTGACGTCTTAAACCGCGCGATCACTGACCGATCCTATATTATAACTAAATTATAAGTAAAATATACATTTTTTTTAATAGTTTTTTCTCGACCATGTCACTTTTGACAATGACACTAACTTCATATAAAAACACATTGAAAAATAATAAACTTACAGTGGCAAATACTTAGGATAGTTGGACAAAAAATATTGTTTATATTTCGTGCGCGAAGTCAGTGTTTTATGGCGCTTTAGAATGATTTTTTGTATTGACATACGGTCTCGACTAAACACTGATTTTGATCACTTTTTTATTTATAATAATACTGCATCACGTGTACTCAGATTCTCTTCTGTCGGGTGTGACAAACACAGCCTGGATTAATCGTTGGTTGGCTCATCTATGGTATACTGATGTGAGCAAAAATTTCGAAACCGGTATATGTTTGGTGTCGAAATTACCGAATGATTTTGACTGTTTGTTATAGGTTTCTCAGGTATAATTCAATGCCGCCTGAAACATTAACCCGCAGAGTAGTTGTTTACTGAAATTCCCCTTTTGCAAAACTATAAGCATGTACCGTAACCCTACAATCAACCAGAACAGCTAAAGAAACGGTGCATATACATAATCTAATCAATACATGAAACCTTTCATTTATCCACTTCTTTAATATTTCCTTATACTAGTAGTGAAACGTGGTGTATATTTAGCGAACCATTATCTCCTGCAAATACCGTCGTGTTTCCAAGATATCCCGGGCAGGAACTAGAACATCCAGCAGCATTAAAGCAACTATCGACTGTGCCGAAATCGGTGATTTAGTGCGGATTACTCTTGGAAACACTGAATTTAGTAGCGAGCGAGTAGTAATGCAAGTTATAACATAATCCCCGAACAGAGCAATTTGCGTGGGTGGTAGTTTGCGTAAACTAATCGGATCATCGGGTGCATACAGCTCTCGTTATCATTGTAAGCAGCGTTATTGTTACCAGACAATACAGAGCAGTTAGGTGGCTTTTATCTCTTGGAAGTGGAGCTGGAATCGCGCTAACGAGGCCCGGATTGCGGCGACATCCGTACTACATTAAGATCTCAACCGGCGGGACTACATCTCTTTCGCTTTCCGCGGGCTGCGTTAGGTTTTAGTTTGCATTTAGTTGTTTGCAACTTTTAGTCGAAACCACGGTAAGGCATTATGGCAAAAGTAAACGATTTAATAAACTAATCTAAGCATCAATAGCAAATAATATCTGTGTAACCGCCAATAAGCACTCTTAAAATGCCAAAATAACATAGAATTTCACAATAAAAACTTTGCTATTCTTCTGAAAGAAGGGCCTATTATTTTTTATGTATCTTCAAAGTACAGGTTTACAGTTTAGATATAATTATTCTGTCATGATGTTGTTCAAGTCATTAGTGATAAAGCAGCTCAAAAAGCAATCTCTGAGGTCTACAACTGTTATTTTTATGTATGTTTGTCCAAATGATTTACTACTTAACATTTTAAAGACTTTTAAATTTGGTTGGTATTAATATTTGATATGTGCACTGTATCTTTAAAGTTCAAGTAATTCATACCTTTAGATATGAGTCATGACGTTAAGTCATGAGTGAGCTTTATCCAATAAAACGGTCCAAAAATCAGTATCTAAGGTATATATCTGTTATTTTATGTATTTTTGTTCAAATGAGATGTTAGTTAACATTTTAAGAACCTTTAATTTCGGTTGATTTTAATATTTAATATGTGCACTGTATCTCTAAAGTACGAGACTTCATAATTTAGATGAACTTTATCCAATAAAACGGTCCAAAATCAATATCTAAGGTATATATTGTAATATTTATGTGGGTGAATGTTTTATTTTAATTAAATTTATTTTTATTATTTATTTTAATTTTAAATATTTTGTTATGTATTTAATGTCAAAGTTTGAATATTAATTTTTTTTGGGCGCCTTGATCCTTTTATGTATTATGTTTTATGAGTGTATGTTGTGTTTAAGCTATATTTTGTTCAATACAAACCTTTTATATTAATTTTTTTTTATCTATCTTTTTATCTTACCTTATTTATACAATTTTTGTTTATCCCTTGCTAGACACAGTTTCACAAATCAAAAGAGAAAAAGAAACTTAACTCAGGAGTCGGTTCAAAATATGCAGGTTATTTTATAACAAATAGTAACACACTTGAAAGATTAATAGTTTTGGTTCTAGAATTAATTTGAAAACAATAAAGAATATTTTCTTTTTAATATTACTCCTCTGATGATAATTTTACCAAACCACTATAAGTTAAAACTTTGTTATTGAATTTAATTGAAATTTTATAAATTATGCTAATAAATATTCTTTAACTTGTAATGTTGGTTGCATTCCTACAGAGTGTAATATGATAATACAGAGTCCTAATATATTCTAAAATAATGGCTATTCATGCATGACAGATATTATTAGTTCCAGTGAAATTTGTGAATATGGTCGTTATATTGCTTGGATTAGACTTATTTTATACAGGTAAGTCCTGTAGTTTATTCTTAATACTTTGCAAAGATTGAAATATTTGAAATCTGTTTTAATTTACTATAGCTATAGAAATTTAGAGTGCACTTAATTTTTTTAAGGTACCTGAGGTTGGAAATTTATTATTTTCCTTCCTGGAAACTGGAAACTGCCTGGAAACTGGAAACTATCCTGTAGGATTCTATGGAACTGCAAATTTCCCTGGATACGGTTGATATTTTCTGTAGTAGCAAAAAAAAAACTTTACTGGAGGTTGGAGACTGGTAAATTTAGCTGGTGAGTCGAGATTTTCTTAATTTATACTTGTTTGTTCTAATAAAATTGCCATGTTAAAGGTCCTTACACATGATTTTTCCACAGTCTTTGGATGTCTTTTTTCACATTATCACAACACTGCTTATAACTAATTACATTTTATAAATGTCCTTTTGTTTTTATTGTACAATTTTAATTATTTATTAATGAAAATAGTCTTTATTTGGTGTTTTAGGTCATTTACAAGGGATTCTTGCAAAGTCACCTTTACTTTTGACAGTTCTGGAATTAATTCTAATAATTTGATATTTAAATTTATTTTTCAGGATGTGATTTATTTTTAAAGGAAATATCTTTCATAATGTTACTCGTCTGCCTACAATATGTATATCAGAATAATCTATAGACTTTCACCTTTCATTCAATATATGGTGCCTGAGTTTAAATTCCTTTTCTTTATGTACTGAGTGATAACAATTGTCAACGTCATGCAAATTTATAAAATTTATTTTTACTTGAATAAAATTATTAAATTATTATTTTATGCTGTAATGTAATATTATTTATTCTTAGTAACTTTATATCCAGGATATCCAAATTAAAAGATCTTTGTAATTTTTTAATAAATTTACACTAATAATTATTAATTCTATTCAAATTTAAGTTAGGTCAGGTGTTATTTTCATTTTATATTCTATGTGAATATTTCAAATAGTTAAAATATCTATTATTTTATGTATTTTTGTTTAAAACTGTTGGTTAATTATTCATATGAATTGATAAAGAGGGTTATATGGAAATTTGACTTCTATACTTTAACAAGTTTTTTTGTTATATGGAAATAATTAAATATAGGTACTTATTATTTGGAAAACTCTGGACCTAGTAAAGAATTTTCAGTCTGGTTGCCAAGCCGTTGGTTTATACTTCTCGACATTTTCAGGCATATCACATTCTGCATCAGAAAGAACTTTAAATATTGGCTGGTATTGATATTTGATATGTGCACTGGTTCTTGACGTTCCAGTTCCTAATTTAAATTAATTGGCCTATGATCTGGCTGTTATCCATATCTATTGATTTTTACTTATGAGTGTAACTTCCAAATTTCAGACAGTTCTGTTTTTTATTTTAGATTTGTCCGAAATCTTGACCATAATCTTTATCTTATCAGAGTCTTAGTTATATCCAGATCTGTTAACTTTTCCGTGTTTCACAACTACAGGCTTAACAGTGTTACTATTCCTTCGATGTTGTTCTTATGTGTTTTCATTGTTGTACTAACGTGTGAAGGAAAAATTACATGGTACAGTGCTTACACAGAGTCTACTCAGATATTTCGACGGTGAGTCTGATCACCATTCGGTACAGAAACAAGGTATCTTCAGAACCTCAGAATATCGGGCGCAACATATATAAGCCAAACAGAAGAAGTAGATAAATCAGAAACAAAAATATCAAACAAGCCATCAGAAGAAAACCTATAGGGAAAAAAGTGAAGTTGGAATCGCCCTAACGAGGCCCAGATTGTGGCGACATATCTACTACATTAAGATCTCAACCTGCGGGATTACATCGCTTTCCGCAGACAGTGTTGGGTTTTAGCTTGCATTTAGTTATTTGCAACTTTTAGTTGAAAGCACAGTAAAGCATTATGGTAAAAGTAAACGATTTGATAAATTATTTTAAGCAAGAGTAGCAAATAATATCCATGTAACTGCCAATAAGCAGTCTTAAAATGCCAGACATCGAATTTCTTTTTGAAAGAAAGGCTTTTTATTTTTTATATATCTTCAAAGTACAAGTAACTCAGTTTAGATATATTTATTCAGTCATGACTTTATTCAAGTCATTAGTGAGTTTTATCTAATAAAGCAGTCCAAAAATCAGTCTCTGAGGAATACATCTGTGAACAAGAGTGAATAGAAATACATTGGAAAAGGAAAAGTATTATCTTCTCACTTATTATTAGTGATATTAAATGTAAACGTACAGTTAGACGCGTTATGTAAATTAATTGCGGAAGTCAGCATGGGGGTTGAAGTTAGCTGCTTCTTGGAAGAAGATTTCTCTAATATGGGGAACAAATATTGGGAAGGCGTCAAATCGTAGCTGATGATTACTGATAGTACATCTGGATAAGTCGTTAATGGCTGTAAATTGCAGTTTGAACATGATGAAGTGGTCAAATAAAAAATTTTGTTGAACATTTATTTTTTCCAATTTGTAGAGGCTTCTAAGTAGGTACTCCTCAGCAACTAAAGTTGATTTGTACCCTCCTCAACGTTTAACATTTGTAATAACTTCTCCACAATCGGCGAGAAAAGTGATCGAGGACCGCCTAAAACTGAGACCCGTGTATAGTTCCGAAATTTGAAGGTGTAAATAGACTGCGATTTCGGAGGGTATTTTTCCTATTGAATTGATGCGTATAGGTTGGACAGTACATTTTCCATTTTTTTACTGTTTAAGAAAGGTATTTTAAGCTAATATGTATGTTCTCTGATACCAAACATCTAGGTATGCTGAGTAGTTAGTTTCACACAATATTGTTAATACCTGAAAATATATGAAAAAACTACATTTTCCATGTTTGTACTGTATAATCGGCGATGTGGATCTTCTTTTGGATATAGGCTTCTATATTTTCTGTATACATTAAAAATATATTTATTATTTGTTTCTTCACATATCACGAAAGATCTGGCGGAATAAATTTTGGAGTCATCGATATTGACAACTATCAGGTTTTCTTTCTCTTCTATATCGTCGATTTATTTTCTCTCATCTGCCGGCACCAGCCCATCAAAAATCGTTACCAACTTTATCACCAGGTAAGTTTCATAGAATGCGTCTCTCAAACACTCTCATTTTTGCTTTTGCGGATGAAATCCAAGTCTTTTATAAAGCAGTTATTTTATGAAATTTGCCAATATCCAAATCTTGTTTAACTATACAAGGACTTTTTATCATTCAACATCTGGACCATAACGCGTTTGCTTTTCAGGATTTGAACATTTCCAAATAATATGCTAAAAATACTTCCTCTTTAGTTGATTTTACCCTTTTACTATTACAGCAATCAAGAAAATTGGAGTATTGCTTCTAATATCTTTCTGTTGACTTCACGGGTAACAAATGATTCGATGAATTCATTGTCGATTTCATAAAATTGAACGTCTGTCACATAAACAATAAAACCAAATGTTATTTTTAATTGCTACAGCAATAATCATAAATGTATAAGACGGTTCTTCAATGAAATATTTCAAAACTTTTTTTTATTTAAAAAAAATGTGAATTTGTGGACAATATCAAATAAATTTTCTAACTGTATGAACAAACAGTCTGAGACTTTTCTTATTATACTCAAGTATAAAACTATACTCCCTTATCAATAGTCTTAATCAGTGCCAGATTACTTTACACATGTGAACACAATAATATGGAAAAGCAGATAACAATTGAGGACGTTTACAATGCTCTTATACATTTCAATGAAGGACTAAATAAGAAGATAGATGGAGTGCAGCACGACATAAATTCTAAAATAATTGAACTTCAAGAAAAAATAGATTCTAAACTTACAGAAGCTCAGCATAAATACAAGGAACTCGAGCATGAGAATGCAACACTCAAACGTAGACTGAAAATAGTGGAGAAAAAAGTTATAAGCAAAAACTTAATATTCTACGGCGTAGGAGAAAGTGATTTAGAAGATTATACCAGTATTTTAGGAGACATTGTTAAGATTATAATAAATAAGCTAAAAATAACAAATTTTAGAAACGATGAACTTACAAATGTTTACCGTATCGGCAAAAAGAAGACAAATTCTCATAGGCCAATCCTGGTAGAATTTTACTCAGCTAATAGAAGAAAAGAAGTTGTTGCAAAGCGTACATTATTGAAAGGCAGCAAAATATTTATTAACGAAGATTTGACTACGGAGGAGAGAAGAAAGAAAGGTATTATTAAAAGCTTTACGACAAGCAAGATCTTCAAATAAGCAGTGTTACATAAAAATAATTCTTTGGTTATTGAAGGCAATACATATTCTTACGGAGATATTATTGAAGAAAAGCATTTGAGACAAAATAGTAACTTGCGCTACCACTCTCCGTCTCCCCAACAATCAATTGCTATTGACACAAGCGTATCATCAGCAGAGGAAGAAGATATAGAAGATGCTGTAAATGAGTTACATTCTGAGCCAATAGAAAATACCAGCAACAAAAAAGAAAATCAAATAGTAAAAGATACAACAAATATTGAATTACAAAAGGAAGGAAAAGGAAAAAGAAAAAACGCAGGATCTCCGGAGAGCAACACAGGTGCAAAGTCAAAGAAGTTCTATACAGCAAAGCAGAGAGCAGTGAAAACTAGATTGCAAAGTGGTTTTAATTAAAACATATTTTGGGTACTTTAGTCTTTTTGGGTACTTTAGTCTTTTTGTCTTTAATTTATTTTTCTTGCTGTCTGTATTATACAAAACATATATTAATGAATCCTTATATACAAACTTTTACAACAGAATCATTCAAAACTAGTATTGCTTATAATGTTCCTCAATGTCAAAGGATACTTCAACATGATTGTAAAAACAACTTTGTAATTTATCACACTAACATACGAAGTGTCTCAAAAATATTGATGAATTAAGAATATTGTTAGAACAGTTTTGCAAACAGTTTGAAGTAATTGTTCTCACAGAAACCTGGCAGGTGAAAGATTTGACGTTATTAAATATTCCTGGCTACGATTTAATTTACAATGAAGGTGTATGCAACCAAAATGATGGTGTTATAGTATATGTAAAGAATTATCTACATTATACTCATAAAATAGAAATCTTAGGTGATAATAAAATAGTAAGCTTAGAAATAGTCCATCATAATCATAATATTCAAATTTTAGCTATATACCGGTCACCTGCATCTAATCCTTACATGTTCAATGAACAGTTAAATAACTATTTGAGTAAAAATATTAGTGACAGTAATATTTCTATTGTAGTCGGTGATATAAATATTGATTTATTTGGAAAAACTGATTTTTGTATACAATACATTAATATTTTGGAAGAATGGGGTTACCGTTCCGCAATAAATGATTATACAAGAGTATACAAAGATAGTAAGTCCTGTATAGATCATATATTTCTTAAATCTGCCTTGTCTTGTGAACTTTTTGTACCCATTGTGTTACAACACTGTTTGAGTGAACACTATTCAACTTTGCTTCAAATCAAATTACCATCTGAAACAAATAAAATACCAGTAATTAAAAATAGATATAAATATTATTTAAATAAATTGCAGTTAATATCATATTTAGAAAAGGAAAAATGGGAAGCCGTCTATAGTGAGAACAGTATTCATCTTGCTGCAGAACTGTTTGTAAATAAAATTACTAGCTTAATCGAGCAGTGTACTCATAAAAAGGAATTAAAACGAAACGAAATAAAAAGGAATGAGTGGATAACAGCTGGGCTGATAAAATCTGTAAATAGCAAAAACGAACTCTATAAAAAACTGCAAAAAAATCCTAATAATGAGGTGCTACTAACTAGGTATAAAACATATCGCAATAAATTAAATGATTTAATTAAATTAACTAAACTTAATTATTTCAAAAGAGAAATTGATACTAATAAGAACTGCCCGAAAAATGTATGGCACTGTGTCAAAAAAATTAATGGACAACACGATCTTACTGTAATAAAAACAATAAAGACGGAATCAGGTGAATCAATAACTGATCATAATAAAATAGCTGAGACGTTTTGTCAACATTACAGCACTATAGGACAAATTATGGCTGGCAAAATTACAGGGCATAATAATTTATCATTAACCGAAAAGCGCCTATCAAATTCAATATATTTTTATGAAGCCAATGAAGATGAAATCCGACAGTTAATTAAATCATTAAAGTCAAAAAAATCTCCCGGCACTGATAACATAAGATCCGAAACTCTAAAATACATATCAGAATATATTTCTCAACCGTTAACATATATTATAAATACTTCAATGCACATTGGTATATTCCCAAATATCTTTAAAAAGGCAATAATAAATCCTATTTACAAAAAGGTGATAAATCTGTAGTCGCTAATTACAGACCTATTTCTGTATTAAATACTCTATCTAAAGTATTGAAAATACGCTTAACGAGTTTTTTAGATAAATATCACGTGTTATCAGACAAACAGTTCGGTTTTAGAGAGGCCAAGTCTGCGGAAGATGCAATGGCGAATGTTATGACTGATGTATACAAGGCAATGGATGAAGGTGCCGCATCGCTATGCATCTTCGTTGACTTGGCGAAAGCCTTTGATACTGTCAGCCATGGTAAATTATTGAATATATTAGAGAATATTGGAATCCGTGGAGTTGCACTTAACCTAATGAAAAGTTACCTCGAAAATAGAACACAATGTGTCAAAATAGGCAATGTTCGAAGTTCTGAACAAATAGTCTCTTACGGTGTACCTCAGGGAACTGTGCTGGGGCCCCTTTTATTTAATATCTATATTAACGATCTATTTAATCTAAACATTTCAGGAAAATTAACCAGTTTCGCTGACGACACTGTATTATTCTACAAAGACAGTAACTGGCAGCATCTAAAGAATAGAGTTGAAAAAGATTTCAGAATAGTTATTAACTATTTTAAGTATTAATTTTGACAAAACATTCTTTGTGCCTTTCCACTCATATCGAAATTCTTTACCACAATATAATAAATAAACATTAAATTAAATGTTAAAAACGTAACCATCTCATAATAAAGTAAAATCAAATATTTGGGCATAATAATTGACAATCATCTTCGATGGAACCACCAAATAGACTATGTAGTAAAAAAAATAAGATCTTTTATAGGTAAATTTAAGTTATATAAAAATATATTTGAATTAGAATATTTGCGAGTATTATATTACGCCTTAGTGCAAACTCATATAACTTATGGTCTACTAATTTGGGGAGGTGTTCATAACAACTACCTCAAAGCATTAGAAGTAACTCAAAAGTGGTTACTAAAAATAATGTTTGATAGACCATACACATATGCAACTGAAGCTTTGTTCAAAGAGTCAAAAATATTTGACATAAGACAACTATTTCTGCAAACTATGGCTATAAGACATTTTAAACATATAAATATTATGCCTCACATTGAACATAATCATGACACAATATTTAGACAAAAACTACTAGTATTCCAAAAATTGAAAAAATATTGGCCAAAGATGTTTCACCTACCTGAGTCCTGTAATATACGCTGAAATCCCTGCTGCTATAAAAAATACTTTTCTGTTAAGATTTTTAAAAAGCGTCTAAGAGATTGGATAGTGCTAACACCTAGAAATAAAATACACCAGATAATTGACAGGAAAAATATTTACTAATAAAACTTACCTAATTTATATTATAGTATTTGTTTCGTTTTTGCTATGTGTATTCCACTGCATATGTACTTACGTGTCTATTAGAGCACATATATGTTTGCATGTAACTCATTTGTTGTATTAGTGTTTAGGTGCGTACATTTTGTATTTATATTGTATTTGGAGTAAAATTGTAATTAAATGTTAATATTACCCACGCACAAGGTTCGCCTTTGTGGGTTTTAGGTATTATTCGCTATACTTGGCTATTGCTATTGAGTGGCGGATGAGATCTATTCTCTGTTTATTTTATCCTTTCCATGTATTTTTCTGTAATATTTTTTTCCCTTTTGTGTAATTTCTAATATTTTTATGTGTATTGGTGAAATAAACTATATATTATTATTATTAAGTATGCGTTCGGCAACATTTTTCCCATACCGTGCGGGATAATGACAGTTTCCGAACTAAAATGCGTGTGAATTTTCCTCCGAGAGCCACCTGAAGATACAATTCTTGAAATACAGAAATAGGTTAAATCTATCTGTTAGTTGATTGCTCGTTAATATGTGTCCAGAAGTGTATTTGGAATTAGCACACATAGATATTTGATGTCAGTGATTGCTTCATATATCGAAATTGTAGGAAATTTGATTTTAACTATCTCAGTAATAAAGCAAAAAGATAGACTTCCATCGAGTCTGTTCAATACCACCTTACAAACCAGTCACTCGACGGCAGCAAAGTCTAGACTCAGTTCAAGTTGAACAATTATATTTCTCCAATAGCGGGCCCAGACTGATACACCGCCTCATGCGGAGGCACTAATTTTATTAAAGGGCAATTTGTTTCTTTACCGCAGGACAAACTGCGGAGGAGCGAGCAGGAGTCGATGAGGGTCCCGCAAGTTTGTGAAGGATTTCTTAGGTGGTCGTCGGGGTTTGCGGTGAGCGAGAATCATTCCGAATCCACAGTGCGGCAAATTGGAGCCGTATTTAATGTTGTTATTCGGATTAGAGCACGGCGTTATCTGTTCCTGCCGCGAGCACTCGCACTTAATCTTTCCCGCCGGATGGCGGGGTATCTGCCCGGGCCAGATCCTGCGAGATCCTGCCAGGAGGCGGCATATTGCTATTGTTTATCGCCGCTGTCCATCCGGATGTAAAATTACGCGCGTACGCCGGGATGAGCCGCAGGATAGATAAGATGCTGCGTATCAGTCCTTATTATTGTACTCGGGGAAGGAAATGGGAAAAATGCAATCAAGAATCAGCGCGGAAATAGTCGGATTAGGCTTATTCGCTATATCGGACTAGTGTTTCAACTACTTAGTTAAAAAAACGACAAAACTGAGATTTTCACTTATAATATCCTCTTAAATTACTTTCCGAAAATTTTCGGAGTCCTATTTTGAAAATTATTCATAAACGAAAAATTCGCTTGGGTAAGACAAAAATCACGAGCGACATTTAGAGTAATTACATGCAAAATATAATAAATACCTATTAAGAATTTATAGTTTTTATATTAATTTATACAGGGTGCTGCATAAGTGTATACAGAAAATTCAAAGAGATTATTTGGCTAATTTTAAGGGTGGTTCTTTATATAAAATGTTTTAACTGGAGCCTTCTCTAAAAACTGCAGCCCCTTAAGGGCGCCGTATTCTTGAAATAGTGTTTTCTACAAATATAAATAATTTTAGACATTTAAGAACTGAATAATATAGAGTTTAGCAAATAACAAGAATGTTATTTCATGCCACCTGCAAATATTCAAAGGTACCGAAGTAAAATCAACATATAACATCAGAAAGCGATCTATCCAATGAATTTTTAGGTACTGAAATCTTTCAAATTTTTTTTTTTTAAATTCAACTATAGATGTAAACATTGTTATAACATAAACTTACATAGTTCTGCATATAAGATTGTTCACTTTTGTTCATAAGTATGTGAAAATAATTGTTAAAATGTGGGGTTAGAATAGCGAAATTATGTGTGTCATATAAATGCATTTTAAAAGTTATTACATTATTTGAGGAAAGTTTAAATAGTAAAAGTGGATAAACAAAACATCAATAATTCCATTTTTGATATTACTTTTGCTCTACGTGTTTTATTTTTCGAGATTTCAGTACCTAAAAAACACCACAAATTTGATCATTTTACGGCGAGGGATACGGGCACCTTAAAGTAGAGGGGTAAAATATATTTTTTTAAATTTTTCTCAAGAATAGTTAAATATCGATATTTAATATCCAAATTTTTCATACTTTCAAATTTCTTAATCGAAATGAAATTCGAAGGTAGCTTTCTTTATTCGGAAACTTTTTCTTATTCTTAATGATTCACAACTACTGAGTTTTTGAGAAGAGGATCTAATTACAAAATTTTGTATGAACAACTACCCTTAAAATTTACCAAGGTAACTACTTCTGCATTTTCTGTATACACTTATGGAACACTCTGTATATAGACCATTACAAATTTCAAAATTGAAAATAATTAAAATATACATACATTTACAATTCTGAACAACTTTTTCAAGTAACATTTTACTGCATTTTCAGCAGAAAAGGCACTTTACCTGAAACCAAAACAGTTTTTACTCGGTGCACTGAGCATTTCAAATAGGATTATTTCAAAAATGGTTACGCCTACCGACTTCAGCAAGGTACACCTTTTTCAAATAAAATAGGTAGGAGATTCGATTGTTTCGATAGTCAGATGGATACATTAAGATGCCATTTAAGATAAAAAGTTCTGCCATTTAACAGAAACATGGTATGCCATAACTGGCGCTCTCTACTAGTGACGTCAAAATTGGAACCATATTTGAGCTTCCCGCTCACAAAAATCCCCGATTTACAAATTTTATGTAAATAAATGCATTCTTAAGAAGTTATTTACAAATATCGAAAATACAATTTTAACTTTAACACCCTGTAACTCCGTTAATAATTAGTTTTGGAAAATATGTTATAGAAAAAGGTAGCATTTATTTTTGGTCTAGAATTATCCCCTGATTTTTTTGCTCATCATTTCCGGACACCCTGTATTACAAAAATATCGGTTGTGATTAAAATGCATAGAACGTTACGCACTGACGCTATGATATATATTTATATCTATGCGGTTTACTTGTCTGCAGGAATATATCTCATTACAAAGAAATAATTATATATTATATTATCGACACCGTCCGTAGCTTTATAGTGAAAACAGTCCTATATTTTTGGTTTAAAGCGGGGTCCACACTTGATAACATGTAGCATAACATTGTCATATAACAACATATGCGGTTTACTTGTCTGCAGGAATATATCTCATTACAAAGAAATAATTATATATTATATTATCGACACCGTCCGTAGCTTTATAGTGAAAACAGTCCTATATTTTTGGTTTAAAGCGGGGTCCACACTTGATAACATGTAGCATAACATTGTCATATAACAATGTTATATGCTAGATGTTGAAATAACTGAGTTTCGTCCACACTTAAGTTAGTTATTATGAATTCGTGGAGTGAAAGAGAAGAGCTGCTTGCTGCAGCCTTGTCATTTTTGAGGACGAAAATGAAAAGAAGAAAAGGCGAAAAAGAAGATTTTGGATTCGTCCTACCCTGAGGTCAAGAAACATATATAGTGGAAGTAATCTTTTACAAGATCTTAAAAAAGATGATAGTGGTGCTTTAAATCGTGGCCTACCATTTAGGGGAAGCTTTCAAAATTTTTGTAGAATCAGTGATGCAGATTCTTGTTCTTTAATTTAAACAATGGACTACGGGTGTCCCATAATTCTACACGTTCTCTGTATAATTCTATTAGTTTCGAAATATTTTCTTTATTCCACTGATCATTTTCTAACTCCATTTTGTACAGAAAATAAGGAAAACTACACGACCGTCACTGATGTTTACTATACGTTTACTAAAGCGGGGTCCACACTTGATAACATGTAGCATAGCATTGTCATATAACAATGTTATATGCTAGATGTTGAAATAACTGAGTTTCGTCCACACTTAAGTTAGTTATTATGAACTCGTGGAGTGAAAGAGAAGCGCTGCTTGCTGCAGCGGCGTGCCTTATCATTTTTGAGGACGAAAATGAAAAGAAGAAAAGGCGAAAAAGAAGATTTTGGATTCGTCCTACCCTGAGGTCGAGAAACATATATAGTGGAAGTAATCTTTTACAAGAAGAATATTTTCTTTATTCCACTGATCATTTTCTAACTCCATTTTGTACAGAAAATAAGGAAAACTACACGACTACACGACCGTCACTGATGTTTACTATACGTTTACTAACAATAAAAACCGCATATTGCAAGTCTGGACGTGTTGCTATATGTTAGAATAACATTGTTGTACGATTTTCTTTGATCTTTACCGACAAAAGATGGATAGCATGTAGCAAGTTATATAGCAGGAAAATTTGCTATATTTCATTATAAAATCTCTAACATGCTATATAACTTGGCTATATAGCAGCGTTATATAGCAAGTGTGGACCCTGCTTAAGAACGTGTCTGACTCACGGAAACATATTTTGAAATGCTGAGTGATACAAATGTTCCAGATTTTTTCGTTCAATTCCAGTTCCTGCAAGAACATCGATCGAGATGGCACCAAAAGAAGCTGTCCATCGAGAAAACTAGTCTCGTTAGAAGCGATTCCAATTATTTTAACAATATGGACAGCTGTTCGCGAATTCCACCGGCGCGATCGTTATTAACGTCCGCGTCAAAAAGTATGACGGGCAAAAAGCCAGCTCTGGTGTTGTCCAAACGCCTCACAAAACCGCGATGCAGTTCTTGTGCGGCGGTAGCTCTTCGATCGCCCGCAATAATCGCACCAATAAAAATCAACGAGCGCGATGTCTGATTGACATGATACATGGACGTTAACAAATTCTTTGTGTGTGTAGATCTAGTTCTATTAAAGTCAGTGCCAGCGGCAGGGTTGTAGGTAACTTTGGACATAACGAGCCGCCAAGTGATTGCCATGCGTGGCATGTACGCCGGTGCACAGGTGTTTTTGCATCGCCGCAGTCGTTAGCCCTTTTTACGCCGCCTTATTTATTATTATTTTATATGTGGACATTTTTTCGCGCCGATCCATCATAGCTGCAGGAAACAACCTGTCGCCCTCCCTGCGAAACCCGCTCCATGAAAGATCTCTTATCGTTACCATAAAGTGTCCATTAAGTTTCTGACATGAATCCGAGTTATTGAGACTTAAAAATTTTGATTGAGTTACTTCCTTTATAATTTCTGTTAATTTTATGCGATTACTCCTACTTTGTTTATACCGAAGATTTCTGTTAATTATTTGATATTTTAATTTTATTGTAATCTATATACAGGGTGTTTCAAAAAAGGATAGAAACTTTCCGACAAAGTACAGGTGTTAAAACATTAAAATATAAGAAAGGAACTCCTGTCCGAAAATGAGCAGTTTTGGCACCACAGCTTTATAAATGCCACACACTTTTTGTTTTCTTCTACTTAAAAAGCTTTATCACACAATGTTACCCATGGAAAACTCAAAAGAAAACGTCGTGGTTATGTAACGTTATTTTTTCTACAATCGTGCAAAAAGTTACTACTTTTTGCCCTATGTGCCAAAAGTTTAACTTTTTGTGCAACAAAAGTGTGCAGTAGCACAAAAAATACATTGATATTATATTGATTACGTGTTTAATCTATAAGTGACCTTTTTTAGTGAAATTTGAGTATACGCATGAACGTGGTAACTATAGGTACTTATTATTCCTCAAAACGTTATTGTTTGATATTAAAAATATTTTTTTTAAACTGCCTTGCAAAAGGGGGTTTTGCACATGGAAAACACGCTCTGAAAACGGTATTATTTTGCACACGCCGTGTGCTAAGGATATTGCACATGGTTATGTCATCTTTGCACACGCGTCTCCAGATTGTGATTGTTGTTTGATGTTGTCACCCAAACTATGTGACGTTTCAAGTTGGCTGAGTTTAAATTAAAATTAGATGTTTGTGGTCTCTGTTTGCAGTCGTATAAAAAGTATCGTAAAAACTCGTTTGAAAACCTCTTTCACCCTCGCTTGACTATTTTTTTATTTTAATTTTGATTAATCCAAATCTTGTGACTAACGCATATTCATAGTTGGATGGCGTCTGACATTGGCAATTTCCGTAATTAATTTCAAGTTGTCAGTTTTAATATTTTGTTGTAAAGCTGTTAAAATGTAGAGTTCAGAGATTGAGGAAGAAACTATTTGTAATCCTCCAGATATAATTAAAACAGCAAATGAAGATACAGCAGATTTATTACTCGATAAATCTAGAAAAGTGTATGGCATTTGTTTATAGACTGGTGTGACAGAAAGTTTGCTGAGAACATTACCGAAAATGTCCTCCTAGTGTATTTAAAAGAAAAGTCAGATATACTAAAACCATTGACCTTATAGTCGGAGTATTCAATATTAAAGGCTACACTTTTAATCAATAAAAATATGAAAATTCGACATTTTACCAAATTAATTCCATTTTTGACGATATCGGTAGGATACCGTTACAGGTAATACAAACATTGAGATCGTTGACGAATAAGAAAAAGAGTAATTGCTCAAGATTGGACCCTAGAGATCACCCAAAGTAGGATTTGAATAGGTGATTATACCGCAGTAGCAATGAACCCATAAGCAACTAACTAATTTAGATATAATAGTAATATTTTATGGTCTATGCGATTAAAGGTCTATTTACGCACATCAGTACTGTGTCAGTTCCGTATCAGTGAAAAATAAAAAATTGTTATTTAGATTTTAAATTGGCGTGTTTATACACATCCGTCACAGTGACGTATCAGTGTTGTCAGTGCTGCTTCAGTGTCCGTTCAGTGGCTTTTAAATACGCCGGCGACGATATTTTTGTAATTCTACTGACGAACTGACCAGATTTTTCTGTTACTTAGAATGGACGAAAAGCTTATCGAGCTAGTACGAAATTTTGATCAACTGCATGATAAATATATTCAGATCAATTTGTTTGATCGTCTACTAACTCCTTTTTACGGACTACAGACGGATATGTGTAAACTGGCATCAGTGATCGATCACAAATAATAGGTACCGATACTGAACTGATACGTCGCTGATGTGTGTAAATGGACCTTAAAAGCCTTTGAAAATTTGTGTATACCTATAACGTCTAGTTGGCCCTGCACATCTACTCGATTTGACAACAATTGTGTCATACCAGTAAAATTTGTGTTAATTGTTCGTTTTTCCATGAAGCCATGTTGATCATGTGATATTATTTTTTTTAAATGAGAATAGATGCGGTTATATAGTGAAATTTGAAAGGTATTTGCAAAGTTACAGAGAAGCGTAATATGTCTATAATTTTGTACGCAAGATGGGTCACGACTTTTTAAAATAGGACACACGCTGGTGGTCGGGAATCTCCCAAGGCGTAATGACAATATTCCTTCCTTAATCGGTCAGTGGTCGCGCGGTTTAAGGCGTTAGTACTTGAATCGAGGTGACTAGACGGAATTGGTTCGAGCCCAGCTGCCGGTAGACCGTATATAAGCTATATTCGTGGAGAGGATTGGCACCCTCTCTGCGGGTATGGTAGGGTGGAATAATGTTAGCTTGGGTCAATGTGAGAGATTGATGCTGGTTGATATTTGACTACCCCCCTAATTAATGAGGTTTTCCAGGTTTTCCTCATTCCTGAACTGAATAGTGGTTAGGGCCTACCAACGTAAGTCGTTCCTGGGCGCAAATGCGGCCTGCTTAATAATAATATGCCGCCCTCTCCCGCACAAGTCTCCGACTTCTGGGCTAATCCCTGTGATTAGAATGAGGGGTAGAGATATTATAATATTGCTTGTAGTGTATATGCTAAAAGATGAACACAATTCTTAACAAAAAAAAAACAAATTGAAATTAAATCAACTCTACATATGTAATTGGTCAAAGAATTTTATCAAGGTATAATATGGGAGGGGTACAAGTAAAAGGAATTTTCAATAAGCAAGTAACATTATACCTCGAATATACAATTACGGATTCCCGTACTCAAACAACACTGGTAACAACGTCAGGGAAGGTTATCAGCAGGCTTAGTCCTGGGTCGAGAGAGTGACACAGCTTTGGATTGGCATTCTTTCGTTTCCTGACCAACACTGGTAATGACCTCGAAGACATAGGACAGATTCTTCAGAAGCTATTAAATTGTGGATAAACTATCTTTCTGAACCCATCATTATCATATTACCAAATAATCCGAGGAAACACTAGGTGACACTAGTATACACCGAATATTTTTATATCAGTTGTAGTCTTGGAAACACTTAGAAAAAAAAATAGAAAGACTGACACTTTCTTGAGCTTCGTTTTCTTTCAATTTTCCCAGTTCCCAGAAGAAAATTCAGCTAATATTTTCTGCTAAACAAATATTTTGATGAAAAACTCTAAACAAATTGCGAGTTTCACGGTTATCTTGCAACGATAAAAGACAGTCCCCATATTCAGAAAATATTAAATTGTGGATAAACGATATCTCTGAATCATTATTCAATCCGTGGAAACACTAGGTGACACTAGCATATAACGAATAATTTTATATCAATTGTCCTACTTTGAAATTCTAATTGCCTTTTTTATATTTTCATCATTTCTTCCACAGTATTTAGTATTTAGGGAAAAACATATATCTATATGTTTATGTTAGTGGCATATCAGGAATCTTTTGGAGCCCTGTTTAAAATATTCGGAGTGTAGTTTTTGGTATTAGTTACGTTCTTGAATTAAAATAAATATCCCTACAATGTCTATAAACGTTAAACTCGAATTTAATTTCTTTTCTTTCTTGGATGTTTTATCAGTTTTAATAGCTAACTCTTTCTTGATTGTATACAAGGTGCAATATAAGACCGTGTACAGTTGTTATTGTTCGAGGCTCTTTACATTCACTGCAAACCCGTGTATGTTTTTTCCACCATTAAATCCGCCTCTCTCAAATATGGATTTGGCCCCACACCCACGGCACCGGCGGCGGCGTTCCTCAAATATTTATCGGCCGTAAGAGCCCGGCATCGACAAGTCATAATCATTGATAACAAACGGCGAGGAGGCGGCATAAAGCGCCGGTCTGGCAGTAGAGGAGATGTGAATATTACTCGAGGGAATTGGCGAGATATGAGAGGGTTATTTCTCACGTATTCGGCGTATAAAGCCCAATGGATGGGCGCTGTCAGGTGCGGAACATAACCTTAATGTTGGAGTGCGTCGGTACGCCGTCTGGATGGTGCAGGGGCTGTGATAGTTAGGCGAAAGCCATTATACAAGGTGTTGGAAATATAGGTGTCGATACTGTTTTACAAATATATTTCAAAAATAAAAATGCAACTACACAAAATGCAAAGCTGTGTTACGAAATTACAAACTAAGATACAATTAAGATTGAGCAAAAGCCTTTTTAACGTGATTCGTTTGCAAATTATTTTTTGTATTAGTATTAATGAAGTAGTAAACTATAGAAAGATTCTAAAAAATCCTTCAAGCTGTAACGTACTGACGAGAATTCGGAAATAGTTGGATGCGGCGGTCATTAGCGCGTCTACTAACAATACAATAGTGGTATTTATAAAGTTTGCATTGAAAGGAATACATTCATTGGGTAATATTTTATAATATTTGTATTTACATAAATATTGTAAAACGTGAGGCTTTCAACATTAAATACCGAGTATACTGTCTGTATACTCCATCAAAATACAGGGTAGGCTCTTTAAATATTTCATTAAAATATAGAACCACTAAAAATACATTCAAACATCTATATATCACTACTAAATCTCACTATCTAACTATCTTATTGAGGGTGCTAAAATTAATATCACATAAATCTGATACAATATTAAAATTGTGACACATAATATGCCCTGGGAACATCCTAAGACAGTTTGACCTTACCTTAGCACAAACAAATGTACGATTTTGACGAGTATTTACATGAGGAACATGGAAATAAAACTGACATTATTACTTTAAGTGACATAAAATTTAAAACATTTTTGATCATTTTCTAAAGAAAGCTTTAGATAATCATATCGTGGATACCATACCAATAAACAATATTCCAGTTTAGATCTAATGTAAGAGTTATAAAGAGTCTTCAAAGCAGTTTTATTAGAAAATGACTGGCAGTTGCGTATAATACAGCCCAGCATCCTTAACACAGATGAAGTGATCCCATTAATGTGCTTGGTGAATAGAAGCTGTGAGTCAAACAAGCCACCTAAGTCTTTTATAGAGTTCAATGTGTAATCATATGTTTTTGCAACTTGCGAATGTAAGTTACAATTTTGCATTTCATTATATTCAATTGCAGGCAATTATTAATGCACCAACTGCCTAAGAGTTGTAACTGATTTTGTTACCTCTGATATAGTCTTCAATAACTGATACTTTATTAAATAGCTTCAAGTCATCATCAACAAATAGTAGTTTCTTACAACTCAGACGAGAGGTCATTAATAAAGATTATGAAAAGCAAGGGCCTTATATTGGACCCTTGAGGAACTCCCGAAGTTTCTGTAAAAATATAAGAATTGTATCCAAAATACGAAACATACAGGTCAAGGAGATATGACTCGAAAAGGTTATAAAATTTATGACTGACGCCAAACACACTCAACTTTTGTAAAATAATTTTATGATTAACACGATCAAAAGCTTTTGTAATATCAGTGTAAATTATATCTACCTCTCCTTGTAAGTCAATTTCATTAGATATGAAGTAGTCATAAATTAGATATCGTAGAACGTCCCTGCATGAATCCATGCTGATCCCATGATATAAAGGTTTTTGTAGCAAAATAGATATCTCAAGTATTTTTGGAAAATTACATAACATTGAAATCGGTCGATAGTTCTTGACCTCAGTATTCATACTGCTGTTAAAAATCGGATACACTTTCGACAATTCCCAGATGCAGTTCCACGTATCACGTCTACTCAGGTTTCCTTCTGTCGGATAAGTTGTCACATTCTACGGCATACTGAGAAGAGTTAATAAGCTCAAAACTGGTATATGTCTGGCGTGCTGCTAATGGATAACTATGGCAGTTTGCTATAAGTCTATAAGTGAGAAAAGTAGCTACTCCAAAAAGAGTACAATATAGCAATAATACTGGAATATGTACTTCAGTTTTATCTTTTCTTAATGCTATTTCATTGTTTACATTATTAAAAATTATTTAATATTATTTCATATATTTGCAGAAATTCTTTCAAGTTACTTAAAATTACATAACAACAAAAACAAATAAGGGAAACCTAACTTTATTTTTAGAATAACAATTGTTAACTCAATTAATTCGTATTATCTAAATAAAACAAAACAATTCTTCAAATAAGCATAACTTTATTTCATATTAATTAGAATTGTTTTATTAATTTCAAGTAATTTTTATTCTTAAATGAAAATATATATAATCTTATTATACAAGAATAAATTATTACTATGAAATTAAGCTAGCGTTGGATAAGTACATTAATCTTGATATTGGTATAGCTTTCTTTCCGTGTGGCTGCCTTTTATTTAATCTCCTATTCTGTCATCATATTCTTCATAGTCATGTATTTCCGGGATTATATTATTTTCGTATGCTTTACAGTTTACGCAAATCTGACAGTAACATCTTCAAGTGATTTATAGTTTGTTATTTCAATTTACAAAACATATCCTACACATGTGCCCCTATATGAAACTAAAGTTCTTTAACAATTAACTTAAAGCACATCGGTTTTTCTCTTTAATATCTGACTATCTTCATGGATGCATAATGAAATATGAAAATGGATATTCGCGAAATTTTACGCGAATTTCGCAGTGTTTTATTCAAATTATTAATGGCGGGAAAGTCTCAACTTCATCATTATGTGGGGTTAGGAAGGTTGATTTGAGTTTCTGATAATTCAATGACATTTTAGTGATGAAAAGAATAGAAAATGTTACAGTTAATGAAATTTGCTAAAAGTCGAGACTTTTTCCGCCATTAAATAATTTGCGCGAATATTTGCGAATTTGGCGTCCATGACGACAAGGAACTGAAAAAAATAGCTAACCTCTCAACGGCCCTTTTTCAACATCAGTATGAACATTTTTGTAGCTTACCTAGGTATCTAAGCTTCTTTGATAATATCATTTTATAATTCATAGATCAGCCAAATTTCAGATCAAGTATACAAGTTTTTTAAGGAATATTTTCATGTGTGTTATACTCAAAATATTACAAGAAATGTTACAGGTTTTATGAGTTAATCAATTTAAATCTCAGCGGTGTATTGATACTTTCTAACCTAATAGTGTTTAAAACTCGACTTTCAAAAAATTACGATAAGACGTCCTTCTTAACACAACAATGTGTTACTCTACTCACAACAGACAACAGAATCGAATTTTCTGTTTATTCGATTTGACAACTTTTTTCCTTAAAATATGACAATTTGGACCACATATTACTTAATTAATTATTAATTATATCCACGTCTTCTATAACTCCTTTTCAATTAAAATAGATAGATCTGTACATACTGTAAATTTAAACGTTTTACTAAATTATTGAAACATTATATGACTCCTTTAAATATTCTAAGTAGAAGCATTGAAGAGCTTTTATTTATTATTAATTTAATAGCACCTGTGTTGATATATTTAACAGTTCTTATTCATACTTAACGCAAAGTTATTTTTAAACAATCACTTTTAACTAAAGAGGCAGGAGTTTTAAGATGAGTAAATAAGGCTTTTGTGCGATTTTGTATATCATTAATAGTTTCCGAAATTCTGTATATTTTGTTGTAGTTCTTTCAATCTACAAACTACGTGCTTTTAAAAATAAGGTTCTTCTATGAACCCTGCCTTCGCACTATAAGAGAATGAGCGATGTGAACATGTAACATTACTGTCGAACTTCGCACCCAGTCACTTCTTGGCCTCATTAACTTGGGGTAACAACTCTATGAGCTGCTGCTCGCTAAAAGCCTTTCTGAAATATGAAAATGGATATTCCGGAGACAGTAATGCCTTCCCACGCATTAACTCTATATTGAGACGGAAGTATCCATAGCATGAGCGCAGACAAACTATGAAGGACTAGATGTTAACGCCATCAGTTTCAATGACACCTAAAGTGTGTATTTTAAAGTTTAGTAAATGTGTAATCTGAGAAAAATAAACTCTTTTAAGACTTCCTATGAATAATAGTTTACACACGTTGCTACCTCGCAATATGAAGAAATCGTTTTGTTTTAATACACCTTGCATAACACATACCTTAGAGAAATAATTAATTTTTGTTTTATTAGTGATTAAGAGTCACACAAAGGATGAACTGAAAAAAAATGTATTTTGAATAAAAAAAACCATTTATTTGGTAATGAAATAAACTCATGGAAAACAGGTAGAAGATAAATTGTCATTCTAAAGATAGTCAGTCTTTGGAAATGTCTGTTTCCTTAATTTTATATATGTTTGATTTGACCAAGTACGAAATCATTGGAAATACATGCACTTATTGTGTATGTACTTACCGCCTTAAAATCTGTTTTTTTTTAAACTTTTTTTGTTTTCATAAACCGTAAAACTGATAAATAAAATAAATAAAATGAACCAATGACATAGTAGGCCATTTTCATTTAGTCGATTTAACATTGTTTTTTTTGGTAACTTGCCACACTGTCATTCTAGTTTCGTAGAATTAACGTTGAATTCTTTGCTCGTTTACCACTCTGTTGTTATCACAGCAGGTATTGACAATAAGACAGTAAAGTAATGTGTCGTAAAGTTATAGAAAAGTAAATGTTGTTAAAAGAAATGTCCATTGCATTTACGCTTTCTGCCCCTATGTTCATTTCATACGATTTGTTTAAAAGAGTAACAACAGGCAACACTGATAAGTAAACCTATACAACTATCGTTCAAATTTCTAGACTGTGATACAACTGATTATTGGTCCAAAATAATACAGAGTCATTCATTCACAGCACTTGTGAATTGAGACTTGAAAAGTACGGGAGGTGAGGGTTGCAAGGGACAAGATTCCATAGGCGTGCCACTTGAGAAAGAACACAAAATTACTAAAAACAAGTTGACGTTTAGTGAATCTAGTACTTTAGTAATTTAGTTTAAAAAGTTTATACTCACCTGTAGAATGTCGTCGTTTCAGACGGCGATGGCCTACCACTACCCACTTACATCTACCTGATGCGCACTCCGCGGGTATCACACTTTAACACACTATTTACATACGCACCGGTCGCATTTGTTTTAAATGCAGCGCGCATGCGTCTGACGATTGGAAACTGGATTCTGGTGTACTACAAACAAAGTTATTAAAATTCAAAATTTAAAAAGATGTGTCTTTTAAAAGATTTCGACTACCTAAAAATTTGTTGGTTAGACCTCTTTCTGTCTGTTATATATTCGTTTTACTCCAATACATTTTAATATTCGCAAGTTGCATGAGATAACATTCCTATTATTTGCTAAGCTCTATATTATTCAGTTCTTAAATGTCAAAAGTTATTTGTATTTGTAGGAAACACTCTTTCAAGAATACAGCGCCCTAAAGTGCAAATTAATAGATCAGTTGTAACTAGACTAGCTATTTGACGATAATGGTTTGAAAAAATCAGTTTATTACTCTGAAAAACGTATTAAATACATAAATAGGTGAGTTGTTTTGGGTTCATCCTGTGACTTATTTACTAAACATCATCGAACATTCAGCAAAATATAGTTATGCAGCTCATTACACGAGTATATTTTTGTTTCAGATGATTGAGCTGACTGAAAGCGAAACCAAATAAACGTCCTTGACTTAGGCCTTCCCCGTGCGTAGTCGCGACAACAAATCGAGGCAAACGCACCCCCGGGCGCGAACAGGCAACCCCGAATCGATTCTCATTAATTTTACAACTCAATTTCGGGCCCCGTATTAATCCCGCTTATATCATTAAAATAGCAGGAGATGATTGATGGACACGGCGACGAGATGGACTAAATAAAATTTTATTATCGGCTTAAAGAACACCTACATCAGCAGGGGTGCCAGCACCCCTCCTCGCAGCCGAGTCCAGCTGCGAACCCTGCCGCATTCCGCACGCGGATTTGTACAGGGCGGTCCAACACATTTGCAAAATACTACAAAATCAGGGTTGCACTGCTTGTAAGTAGATATGCGTTTCATGGTCATAACATTGAATTATTAACTTTGACATAAATTTGCGTTTTCGCATTTTTCAACTGCGTGATAGTAACGAACCGAAATTTCTTTAAAATTTTTATTGTAAGGTTTGTTTTTGATTAACAATGTTCATATCGAACGTGTATCATTCAAAATTTAATCTAGGACTGTAAAAATAGTTTTAATTTGAAGATTCGATTTATCTTAAAAGATCAGAAACATTTTTATGCACTGAAATTCAAAATTATTAGGTTCTCTTATTTGACGATACCTACCACAGTTACTGATTGTTTTAAATTTGACGCTGACAACTTCATTATTGGCGGCCAGTTTAGCGTCATACGTTCAGGTCTAGTGAAAATGAATATTAATATTGTGGATTTAGATTTCGTTCGGACATTGCGCAAAGCGTTGTCGATTCCCTACTTCCCGAAAAATCAAGACAAACGTACGAGCAAAGTTATGCAAAACTTGAAGACTGATGTAAAGGAAAAGGAATCAAGAATAGCAGTAATGAAAAGGTTCTTCTTGCATATTTCGAATCTTTCAAAACATAGCAAGCCTTTGTCGCTTTGGGTATATTATTCTATCCTGCGTTCAGTTATGTCAATGAAGAAAAATACTTATATTAGTAAGTACTCCATCTAATATTTCAACAAAAGAAAACTTTACTCAATTATGCTGGAAGCAAACAATAGAACTCATTTTATGAGAAAAGTTGCAGTGGCAGTACGGCTTGCAAGCGTACTGAACAGAGCAATCCAACGTACTGTCACCTTGCTGTCAAATCACTTTAGAAATGGCGGCTGTAGGACAAACAGTGCGAATTTGTGTAACACAACAAAACCGCTAAAATAGTCTAAATTATCCATGGTATTACGAAATAGGCATAAAATGCAAACAGCAAACACACCAGGTGACAGTTCTACACAAAAGCACAAATTTCTACTTATTATCATATGTCAAGTTCCATGTTGTTTGTCCTACAGCCGAGCCATAAACAGAGCGATTGTTTCACTTGAAACTACTTCATAGTACATGGAGCGTGTGTAGAGCGTTACTGCCTATACTAACATCAACGGTCTTACAAACGCAGATGTTTCAAACGCTAGGTTGTTACTTCTTAGCAGTGAAAGCCATTCTAGAAGGAAACTCAACGCCTGGGTTCGTGTCCTATAGTGCTGTGCTTGTACTGTGCAATACACATGCAGTAAAGGTATAACCAGTGTGTATCCTTAATGTATGTGTTATGATGCACGTCTGATTGTATCATCAGCCACGTGTTTGTGTTGTTTCTAGAGGGAAACTATGATATATAAGCAGTCGAGCCATAAACAGAGTGGTTGTCTCACTTGAAACTGCTTCATAGTACATAGAGCGTGTGTAGAGCATTATTGCCTATACTAACATCAACGGTCTTACAAACGCAGATGTCTCAAACGCTAAGTTGTTACTTCTTAGCAGTGATTTAAGAGCAAGCACGTTGGATTGCTCTATTGACAAATCTGCACCTACAAATATGAAGGACAATGCATCCATATTATTATTCCGTTTACGAAAAGAAGAGAACATGAGATTTTTTTATCATAATTGGAAACATTGAAGGAATAAATATGGTGGAAATAGTTCCAAGATATATAGCGATGAGGCCCAGCAACACAGATCATACTCATACTTTTTTGTGGGATATATAAATGGAAAATACATCAAGCAACCAGTTGGCATTAATACTTTTTGGAAAACGCCATGTAATATAGCATTGTTCATAGGTCTTCCAAATCCTCAACAATATACTGGACATTGTTTTCGTAGATCATCTGCGTCGTTTCTTGCAGATTCATGAGTCGATTTCTTAACTGTTAAGAGGCATGGTGGTTGAGGCTCTAACACAGTGGCAGAAAGCTATATGGAAGATTTAAAAAGTAATAATAATAAATAAGAAGAAAGGGCCTCTAAATATTTTGAGTAACGTTTCAGGCATTGATGGCCTAGCAACAAGTTCAAGCACTCGGGAAATAAACTTATTTAAGTTGTAATTAATGTTATTATGGAGGCCATAATAGGATCCAAATGAGGATGCTAACTGTGTCTCGGTGTCATAATGACACCGTCGTAGATTAAACATTTAATAACCGATTTATAAAAGATTTAGCAAATAATGGACATGTAGTCTCGGCCAGTTGCAAAATAGAACAGCTGATAAAAATATATCTTCCAGAATGAAGAATATATTTTGACACATAAATGGTACGGCATATGGACTGATTTTGTAAAAGACTACTTGGCACACAACGGTTCGCAATGCGCCTAGACCTAGACCTATTGTCTTATGACAAGAATGTCAATGGAATATGTTTTTGAATTTTTTGTTTTTACAGTTATTATATTTGATTCTGTATTTACGTTTAACAAAATCCAAGTACGGACCTGACTTTATTAAAAGTTTTGTACACCTCACCGAAAATAGTTAATAACCCTTTAAAGAAATAAAATCCCTCCGAAACTTTTATATGCTACCTAATTTCAAAATTTTCACATCTCATTCAAATATTTTTATTTGCTTTTAAATTTTTAATAGATATGTAGAAAATGAAAGTAAGTAAAGTGTCTTTTTATTTTTAAATTTACTCAAAACAGGAATAACTAGAACATTCTAAGAAAAGACTTTATTGTGCAAATATATTTATGGTTGGTGACCTTCAATACCAAATTTCTCAAAGAGCAGTTAATTTGGAAATAAGTCAAAAAAAGTTGATGTAGAAAAAGTTATCTATGAATTTTTTAATTCTATCCCCATTAACTGTTCTTTGAGAAAAAAACACATATTTATTACACGGATTTTAAAGAATAAATGTTGAATGTCTTAGATAATAAAATTGTACATAATAACCCAAATAAAACGGCATATATAGTAAGTTGGGTTTAGTTGAAGGTATTTTTTTTCTTTACGAAAACCATTTTTCTGCGGTACTTTCCCCAGTGACACAAATTTAGACAACATATATTCCTAATATAAAAATATGATAAAATAGAAATTTTGTATCTAAATTATACTTAAACAACGTCTTATATATGCATCAAATGTCTGAAGATAGGTAGTGTTTATTCTAGACATGCGCACACAACGCGCTTCAAGAAGCATTTTTGGTTTGTTTCGTGAAATTTTATCTGCTTATTAATTATAACTTCTAAGTTTATTTGGGACACCCTGTAGGCGGATTACCAGATAGTTGCCCTCGACGCACTTCGTTCACTTATTACGGCCATCAAATTGATTCTGTATACCGCTTTAAACTTGCATGTCGCTTTACAGGCAGAAGGCTTCTGAATTATTAATCGGAAAAATCGCCCGTTAAATTGAACGAATTCATTTCTGCCTACCCTTCATTGTAAAATGACACATTAAATTTATTAGGATTAAAACCAATTCGATTTTAAGTAGCGGATTTATTATGCACGATATCGTTTTAGATGGGATATAAACGACGGTCTTAGTGCTACTTCCTAAAGCTGTTTGCAAAATAAAAGAAAGTGTGAAAAAGCAGGTACCCAGAACCACCTTCAATTCTATAAGGATATGATAAGCTATACTAACTGCGACGAAACGGGGAAAAAGCATATTTTGCAAGTCAATTAAAAGACAAATTATAAATCAATACTTTCAAAACCGTCGCAAGGTTGCCTCCAATTGTACAAGTTATAAGATCAGAAATAAAGCGCTCTAGATACCTTTCTCAATATAACTCTTCTTGAATTTTCAATTAACATATCAACTTCTGAATGAGAAAACATTTTGTAAGCACATAAGTCATACGTTTAACGTTCGTATTGAAAATACTTGTCATTAGTATTTTATGACATTTATGCTCTTTAAACAACGAATATACAATTATTTTCCAACGACTACTTGATCCTTCCACTGCTAATGCGTTTAGGTGGTATTTCTTTTGATATTCGTTAGAACGATATTGCTTTTAATTTTTCATGAAGTAAACAATTTATTTGTTTATCTGTCAGTGGCCGCGTGGTTGAAGGCGTCAGTACTTGAATCGAGGTGACTAGATCGCTGTGGGTTCAACCCCCGTAGCCGGTAGACCGTATATAAGCTATATTAGTGGAGAGATTGGCATCCTCTCTGCGGGTATGGTAGGGTGGAAGAATGTTGGCTTGGGTCAGTGTGAGAGATTGATACCGGTTGACATTTGACTACCCCCCTAATTAATGAGGTTTTCCAGGTTTCCCTCATTCCTGCACTGAATGGTGGTTAGGGCCTATCAACGTAAGTCGCTACTGGGCGCAAATGCGGCCTGCTTAATGATAATATGCCGCCCCCTCTCCCGCACAAGTCTTCGACTTCGGGCTATTCCTCGTGATTAGAATGAGGGGTAGAGATATTATTATTATTATTTATCGAACAATTGCTCTAATACAAACAAATGCAGTTGATAAAGATCGATTGGGTTCTAGATTGGTAAAAAATTATTTTACCCTTATGTTATCACTTATTAGTCATATTATTAATTAATGTTTAAATAATAATACTTTCCCAAATTTATGGAGAATTGCTGAAATAAAACCGTTCCCCAAAAAAACAAATCCTCTTGAATATCAGGATTTACGACCAATTAGTACATATATTGCCAGTATTATCGAAAATTTTGGAAAGAGCTGTAGAGGTACAATTAAAAGAACAATTGGATTCAAATACTTTGCTACCTGAAACTCAATCCGGATTTCGCAAAGGTCACAGTTGCACGACCGATCTTCTTTATATTATTGATGATATTGTAAGATCCATATATAACGGAGTATATTGTACCTACTGTGCTGATTTTCTTGGATTTTAGCCCCGCTTTTGATTCCCTCAATATTACATTATATAGGTCTCTCAAAAGTTGCTATTACTTTGTAAATTCTTTTTTATCTAATCGTTCACAAACAGTTATGATTAATAGTGAATCATCCAATTATTTAAAACTAAAGAGTGGAGTTCACCAAGGGTATATTTTGGGTCTTTTGCGTTTCGCACCTGTATACGCCGTTGACACCCAGTTTTATCATAGTTTTGACCTCAAAAGATGGTCAATGCATGTACTGTTATTTACAGGGATGTAATTGATTTTATTAAAGTCGCATCCAATCACTGCTTAAATATTAATTGTGATAAGGCTAATGTTTTAATATTGTCTGAAGCTATTTATTTGTGGCATAATTTTAGTTTTTCTTTAATTTTATTGGGTGTTTGCCACACTTCTGAAAAAATAATAAAGATTAATTAAATAAGCCCTTGCGCCAAACGGAACAGTCAAGGTTTATTTTGGAGAAACGTCTCGGCCTATGAATGATAGAGTTGAGGAACATAAAAAGACAGGAATTCGAAAAATCCAAAATTTGCGAACACGCTTGGAAAAACGGTCATTTGATTCAATGGGGTTCGGCAAAAATTTTAGAGAAGGCAGATAACGCAACAAACGCAATTAAAAGAGACCGCGATTATTTTGTTGAACGGAGATAAGTGTGTGTCAAACTGTTCAGTAAACATCGATCATTGCTGGCTACAGTTGTATCAAGAAGAGGTAAGTAACAATAAAATAAAAATCATTTAACATCTCTATGGAAGCAGATAAACAAATTTTAAACTGTCAAACTTGACATACCTTTAATATTTTTATTACGATTTTGAGAACGAAAACAGAGAGTTTTTCGAAACGTCAATAATACGGAAGTGCGCGATAGTGATGTGATTTTTGTTATTTTTTACTTATCTGCTTTTTTCAGTGTGAGATTTTTTGGTTAGGCAAACTTAGTTTCAAAAATAACCCTTGACTGTTCCGTTTGGCGCAAGGGCTTATTTAATTAATATTTATTATTTTTTCAGAAGTGTGGCAAAAACCCAATAAAACTAAAGAAAAACTAATGTTTTAATGTTTAGTAACAAAATAAAAATGGATGAAATACGTAATAAAACATACCTATTGGGAATGAAACCTTTCAATGAAGCTGAAAGTTTGGGTGGCATACTGGATTCTGATTTAAAATGTGACGAATGCATAAATTACTTGTTAAAGTTGTTAAAGTACATTAAAAATATTATATGGACACTTTTTGTCATTGTATGTAAAATCTATACTATGCAAAGCATTTGTCTATTTTTGATTATGTCGATGTCCTTTACAGTCCATTTTTAACTGTACGATGCAAGAACAAAATTCAGATGGTGCATATAACAAAATTACTGGTTAAGTATATCTAAAAGGAGGACCTTGCGTTTAGCAATTTTATTTAAAAAAATATTGTTAACAAGATTCCAATACACCTGCATAGAAAAATTACCTACTACTCATATGTTCACAACAACACATGATCCCTTCCCCCATCTTTTAAGCTATAAATTTTGAGATGAGCCTATACCTATCAAATATGCTTAAATTGTAATGACATTCTACGATCCTTCAAAAGTTAATCTCTTCAGAAATTTAAGCAAATAATTTTTGTCATTGGCTAATATATAATAATAAGGTTAAAATTAATAAATAATAACAGTTAAGAGTAGCAATAATTTTCTTGAACTTCGCCTTTTACTTTATACAACTTTATTATTAGGTATTATTATATCAATATACTTGTTATAAAAACTAAAAGCAAATCGATTATTAATATTATTTCCATAGTACTTTTCCTAAAAAATGTATTTCAAACAGGTTATGTTTGCTTTCCTCCTTGATTCCCTTTGGTTTCAAAATTTCTTAACCCAGTTTCAAATTTTAATTTTTATTTTATTATTTCCTAAAAGTGAATACAAACTGGCAAATTTCAGACGATCGTCCTTTCTAAATTATTTATAATTCCTCTTCCTGTTTCAAATTTTCATTAAGCGAGGGCTCTAATTTATGTTTTTATAGGGCGCCAGGCGAACTGTCATCGACTCAAATAAACTTTACAAATGAACCTTTTAGAGAACGCCAACCTCTAGGTAGCTGTCTGACCCCACAGTTATTCCTCTTTAATATTTCAACACAAGGAAATATGCCAGACTGATGGCCCGCCACGTTTTGACTAATAGTCCCGGAGATGCGATATCCATCGCCACTGTCTTACACAAACATTGGTGAGGAAGTTCTGCATATTTTACCGAAAATTAAGATCGTTAAAATAATCTTATTTTATAATTAATCATATTTTATTAGAATACAATTTACTACAACTGTCGCTTTTGTTACTAGTCTGAAGTACTACCGCTAGAAGCCTGCGTTCTGAAAGCTAAAAGCTGAAAGTTGTAGCTTCCATATACAGGGTTTTATTATTTTTAGATTATTTCGAAGTTCCTAAGAACAATCCTAGATATTCCAGTTTATTGGAAAGTTATGTAAATCTAATCTATATTTAAATATAATAATATACTTAAAATTTTAAACTTCATTATTATGTATATGTATTAATTCAGTAATAAAGTATACTTGATCTAAATATTTACATATTTTTGACATCCAAGCATTCTTATACTTAATTCCAAACTTTTGTTTCCCAAAATGACACAAAATGTACTTGCAAAAGAATAAAATTTTGTTAAAATTAAATATAGAATAGGAAAACTGTATATCTGATGTAAAAAAGTATCTTTGTTGAAAATTGTCTCGCTTTGTAGTTCAAAAACAATAAAACGATAAAAGGCACGTTTGTGTATATAGCCCCAAAATAACAAAACCACCAAAAACGCTACAGTCACTCAAACTGCAAGCTCTTATTGAGGTATTAATAGCACAATATCTAGTCATTGCTACTATTTCCTTTTTTGCCTTTGAAAATTATATATTGGTTGTCTGCCTAACACACACATTCACCTCCTACCATTTGTGTGATTTAAGAGTCCAACCTTAGCTATTATATGAACAACTTTTTTTGGACAACAACAAAAAGTTAAACAATATCACCTATTAGCCATGACCATGATTCCGCTTTAAGTATACTATCATTCGCAAATTCAAGCAAATGTTTCTTATTTTGATTGGAGCACAATAACATTGTACTCTCAGCAAATAAAATGCATTCCTCAGAGCCAATTTGACAATAGAGGCCATTAATGTAGACAACAAATAAGAGAGGGCTCGAAACAGATCTCTGGAGCACCCCATGGAAAACACATTTTATATCAGACAAAGTGTTATTGTAACTGACATCCTGTTTAATACCTGTAAAGTATGACTTGATTAACCATAAAGGAGTTACTCTTACTCCATAAGACAACATTTTTTCCAGCAATGTTTCATGGTATATATGGTCAAAGGCCTTACTGAGGTCGCACAATATTGCTGTTGTTTACATGCCTCTCTCTTAATCATAGAACCGTTCCTGCGAAAGCTATATTGACTGTTATTTAAAATAGAATAATTTTCAAGCCTAGTTTTGAGGATTTCAAAATTTTACTAAAAATTGATGTAAACTTATGTTTGCTTTTATTATTCTCCTATTAATTTATTGCTCCTCATCACACTTTACTGATATCAGCGCCTCCAAATACACATATTCTTGAGCTTCTTAGAATTTAATTTCTCTATGCTGCGTTCTCAATTTGAAATTGGTATCCTTTTTGGTTATCCTATTCTTAAAAGCTTCCTTTTCTCTTGATTTATCTGCAGTCCCACTTTACGTGCTTCCTCCACAAGTTTTCTCTCTCTTGCTATTATGACCTCATCATCTACATAACTTACTATTTGGTGACTTTTAAACAATATGTTCTGTCTCTGTTCAACTGACCTTTTCTGGTACTAAATTTTAAAGAAAGCGTTGAGAGTGGGGTCTCCTTGTCTAAGTCATATATCAATAGTAAAACCTTCCGAACATTCACCTTTTATTCGTACTTTGTTTTTTGACTTTTTTAAAATTATTTGTAATAGCCTATTCAGTTTGGTTGGTATCCCAAATTGTTTCAATATTTTACTTAGTTTATTCCTTTTGACCGAATCATATGCTTTCCCGAAGTCCACGAATAAGGCCATTGTTTTAATCCCATATTCATAGCATGTGGTAAGAATTTCCTTCAGCATGAAGATTTGGTCCGTTGTTGACTTTCCTTTTCTAAAACCTGCTTGATACTCCCCTACCTGTAGTTCTGCTATAGGTTCTATTCCTTGTTTTATTAACGTTGCCATAATTTTCCTATATCTAGCAATGATATACCTCTATAGTTTCTGCAGTATGTTGCATCTCCTTTTTCTAAAATTGGTATGATAATTGGATTAATCACCTAATAACATAAACAGCACAAACCACTTAAGTAAAACGGTCCCTTCTGGTATGTTGTTAGGTTATGATTATTTAAATAAATTAAATTATTTCCTCGTGTATTATAGGAGTGAACGTTGTTATGTAAAATGAAAAATTCATAATGAATTTTAACAAACAGTGCTGCTTCATATATCAATATACAAGGCAGAGAAAATTTTTTATTTTGTATAAAAGACGGCCGAAAAGATTGTAAAGGATTGAGAGATAGGATAATTTTCCTTTGACAAATAAAAATTCTATGAAATTCTGAACTAATCCCCCAGTAAATTATTAAATATTTTAAATGTATATAATATAATGCAAAATAAACACATTGTTGCTCAATACTCAATGAAAAGTCCTTAAAACTTTGTGTGTTGTGCTCTCTCAATGATTATTAGGGCATATTCGTATTTTAAAAAACGTGATATAATGAGTCTTTATTGGATTAATTATAAATTTATTTTTAAAACACCACACATAAAACTGTTGAAGTGTGTCATTTACGATCGTTTGAAGTTCGTCAGCAGTCGAGACACTAATACATATTGTGCTATCATCTGCGTAAAGAATTATAATCATAGCATCTCTCAATCTTCAGGCATCAACTATGGTATAGGGATTCAAAATGTTGTTCCTAATTACACACAACGTCAAAAGTCTTGGACCCCTTATTCTTGTTAAACAAATCTCAGAAAAACCAAATATATTTATATAAGTATATTGTTTGAATCTATTTTTGTGAAAAGAATATGTTCGATAAACTAAGTACTTAGAATATTAAAAACCAGCAAATGTGTGAAATATTTGACAACATTTATTAAATCAAATAGAAGCAACAAAGTAGTTCTCTATTTAACGAATAGTCGGTATGATCTCCAGCACGTTTCAATGGCATATTGACACATCTGTGCATTCAGATAATCAAGCGACTAACGAATATTGTTCTATTTCTTTTCTGTCGCCATAGCCAACTCATCTGCAGTCTGAGGTGCAGGAATCTGATTATGAATGGCTCTAGCAACGAAATCCCACATGTTTTCAATAGGATTCATGTCAGGAGAGTTGGCTAGCCAATATAATCTATTGATATGTCCGATGCCTTAGAAGTAGAGTGGGGACCCGTAATGATCTTCTAGCACGTACATTTGTGTTGTAGAGTCATCTTCGAATAGTAGGTGTTGATGAATATTGCACCAAATGCCGGTTCTCCCTTTCATTAGATACTCGAGGACGTCATCTACGTGGTATGTTTTCCACTGTATCAAATCCTTCATATGTGTGTACTATTCGTACAACAGATGATCTAGGAATACCCAACATGTTCGATATCTGATGATTAGAATGTCCAGTATAATGTAAAGCGGTCATTTTTGCTCGGGTAAATGCAGAAATTTCACGTTCTGGCATTATAATGTACAAGTATTCAAAGGAACACTTGACTGAGTACACTAGCAAATTGACCAGATTTGTAAAAACATTGGTAATAAAGTAAAGGTTCATGGTCTGCAATATGTTATTGTCTTTTTTGTTACCTAAGTACTTTTTACCACATTAAGAAAAACCCCTAGGTTTAATCGAATCATTTTATATACCATGACCTTTGACGTTGTGTGTATTTTGATAAATACGTTACCTAGTGAGAATAGAAGAAGGTAAAGCCGAGCTGGATTTTTGACAAGATTCGTGTTTGTCCCGGATCGGCGGCGGAATTTGAGTGACAGCCGCCGCCCCTCCAAGGTGGGTGCCGGCCCGCCGCCGCCGCACCGCAGCGGCCAAACTAATTAAAGTCTTCTCCGCTCGCGGTGCATAACCGAGAGCGAAGAGCAAACATATAAATTACTTTTAATTACAACAATTTTATAATTTGTACTCGGCGAGCCTTGATTAATTAACCTTCCAAGATTAATGGTTATTGTAAATTATTATGCGCGCACCGGAAGACAAACAGGCCCGGCAAATATTTTTGGAATAATTTAAATTAAAAAGCGTCTGCGTTCCCGGGGTATCGTGATTAATGTTTACTTAAAAAATACGGAAAGGGAATTTTGGCGCTCCCAACAAGTAACTACTGGTGGATTCTTTTTTAGCCAAACGTCACGTGCAATAGGCGATTACTTTGTTCATAAACAACAGCGTTACGGTTATGAATAAAATCAGACTCTCTGGTTAGACAAGATGTATTAAAACGTTCGTAATGAAATTAAGATGATTGTCTTAAAATACACTGAGAAAAGATAAACTCTTGTAGCAACACTTTTCTTGATGTCAACTTTTTTATTGTTGCCGCAAGAGCATTTTTCTTGAGATAAAACAGAGATGATTTTGAGCAAAATTATGCTGACTGTTTAAACTAACAGAAACATTGATGACAATTTACTGCTTAATTCAACGATTTCTCATGCAGAGAAAAGGAGCTCTGGGACCCACATCTACAAGGCGCCAGATCTTATATATATATTGTAAATTCTCATAAGTATTGAAGCTGATTTTTTATATTGTCTCAATTTTCCCAAAATTCAATTGGAAATTTTATTTCCCAAGAAAATTTTCAATTTAATTTTTAATTTTATATGATTAGTATAATATTTGATTTTTATTTGTCCTAAATTATATTTTGTCACTATTACCAGCGGATTTATATATGGTGTATTGCTTCTTTCAATTATTCCATCTTTTAATAATTTGCCAATTTCAATCTTAACTTTTTCTTTATGCATATATGGTATGGGATATGTTTTTGCTTTAAAATTCGTAATATCTCTAACCTCTAATCTATGTACATAACTCTCAGCTACTCTCATTTCATTTGACACTAACCTCTCATATTTTCTTAACGCTGCTCTTACCTCACTTTCATAATTATCATCTACATTTATTTTAATTTTATTAATATCAAATATTTCATCATCTACCTCATCATCATAATAATTATCATTCCCACAAAAATACATTTCCTTTTCATTCCTACCTTCATCAAAACCTACTTTACCTTGTTCACTTCCTTCTATGTACATAAATTCATCCCTATCTTTTAAATTCAACCCATATATCATCTATGCATAATTTTCTTGCCTCATAATCTATTTTAGCTTTGTATTTGTTTAAATAATCAGAACCTATCACTATATCCAGTGGCATGTTTGGCACTATTAAAAGTTGAAATAATACACATTTTTCATTAAATTTTAAATTGATATTTAGCATTTTATTTACATCATATAGTTTCTTTTGGTTAGGACCTATTAATGTTACTCTATTCACCTTTATAATATGTTTATTCAATTGAGGAAATTTATCTAAAATATTTTTACTAATTAATGAAGCTTCAGAACCAGAATCTATCAATATCTCTAGATTTGAATTTTGAAATTTTGAATTTACATATACTAAAATATTATTTTGATTTATAATTACATTTTCATCTAACTTGATAAATTCACGAGGATGGGTATAATTACTAATAAAATTTTTGACTATGTTGTTTGACTTGCTTTCTACTGAAAATTTTGATTGTTATCTACATTTTGTATTGCAGGTTCCTATCCATTGATACAGATCTGCGCTGTTTGACTGGTCGTTCGTCACATTGTGGATTTTGAACACGTTCTACTGATCTGCTCGAGTTTCGTATACTTTGAAAATTTACCTGTCTATTTTGGTTTCCATCGTCTCGTCTCGATGGCTGATTTTGATTTCTGTTATAATTTTGGTTATTGTTGTTAAATCTATTATTAAAATTATCATTGTTATTATTGTTATAATTTCTGTTATTATTATACTGATTTTGTTGATATCTACTGTTATTATATCTGTTATTATAGTTAAAATTATTACCATTATTGTTGTATCTATTATTAGTATTAAAATTATTGTTAAAATTGTTTCGTGGATAATTAGTATTATTATTATTAGGCCTAAAGTTATTGGATCTATGATTAAAATTGTTATTATATCTAAAATCTTGATTATTATTATTTTGATTGTTACGAAAATTTTGTGAATTGTTTCTAGTGCTATTATTCATATTATTACTATAATTTTGATGATTATTTGTGACATTTCTCTCTACCCGATTTAAATAATTGTACATTTGTTCCATAGTCCTAATATTTTGCATAGCAATCGTTTCTGCAATTTCCGGTTTGAATTGTCGTGAAATGTATAGCACCAAATCTTGTTCGTTTAGCTTTGGGGTTAGATATTGTGCAGACGAGTATAATCTTAATGCATAATTTGTTAAACTGTTTGTTAAATTAGGATTGTACTTTCCAAAATACAATTTTTCTCTTACTGCTAGTTGTGCATTGTCCCCCCAAAAATGTTGTGTAAAGCGTTGTGTAAATTGTGTATAGTCGTTTATATTATTTTCAATTCCATTAAACCATAATAACGCCTCATTTTCCAGGTTTTCCCTAATAGTTTCTTTGATTCTATCCATTCTTGTGTCTTCCGACGTTGTCCTATCATAAATTTCTTGTATTTTTCTGGTTAGCGCTTTTAAAAACACTACAGGGTGTAATTTGTTAATATTACCAGAAAATTTGTGAATTTTGTTATCTTCATGGCAGATTAATTTTGTTATTACTTCTCCTTCTCTATGCTTCATCTCTCGGACATGCTCTATTTCCTTCTTAAGCTGTTCTATCTGTTCTTCTGTTCTTTTTCTTTCATTGTCCAATACCTCTTGATCTGCTGGTATTCCTTTCTGTACTTGACTTTTGACTAATTCAATTTCTTGTGTATTCTTCGTTATATTCTTTTCGATATTTCCAATTTCATGTTCTTGTTTTCTTACTATATCTTCAATCTCTATCGTCTTCTTTACCACAGTTGTCATCTCCTGTTCCACCTTCTCAACATTTTTCTCTACATCCTTCTTCCAAGATTGGATATCCGTTTTTATTTCTTCTTTTAAATCTTCTACTTTTTTCTCTATTATTTTGGCCATATTTTCCATATCTTTTTTTCTGTTCTGTTCCATTTGCTTTAATTCTTCTCCAATTTTCTCTATATCTTGTTTTCTTCCTTTTTCCAATTTCTCCAAATCCTCCTTTCGTCCTTTTTCTAATTTTTCCATATCTTCTTTTCTCCCATCTTTTATGGTTTCTTCCAGTCGTTTTCTAGCTTCCTCTTGTCTTTTTCTGTCTTCTTCTTGTCTTTTTCTGTCTTCTTCTTGTCTTTTTCTGTCTTCTTCTTGTCTTTTTCTGTCTTCTTCTTGTCTTTTTCTGTCCTCCATAATTGTCCTCATCATCTCTTCTAACATACCTCTTACTCCTGTCTCGCTTGCTTCTCCTACACTCGTTCTCTGTTCCTCTACACTTTCTTGGTCCGATTGTGTCTCCGTCGACTCCTCTCCAAGTTGTTTCCCACTTCTTAGATCCATTTTCCTTCTTTTTCTGTATTCTTCTTTTTTTTAACCCTGTACTATTTTCGAGCTTGCCTCACGTTGGGCACGCCAATTTGTTGTGTTATGAAATTTTTGTTGGGCGCCAATTAATATTTGTGTTGAAATTGTATTTGTGTTTCTGTAATGTTTTGTGTTTGTGTATTTTGTGTATAAAAGAAAATTGTATTTATTGGACTACAAACCTGTATCTTATAAATTTTTTTTAATGCTTATTCAATTACCCTGGCTGCTTGGAGAACAAAGACTCTGGTAGTCGGTTCGCTCGTCAAGTCAAATCTTTTTTTAACACACTGTATCTTACTTTCAAATAAATATCAATTTAAAATGGACAATTTTATTTCATAAGAGATTTGTTTACTACTTATTCAAGAATATTTAACGTTTTATGAACATTTAATTAATAGGTAACATATAAATTTTATTTTAAAGGCAGTTGTGTATTAAAAGTTGCCTATCTTTAATATTTTAAATTTCTTAACTTAATAGGATACAACATTCTTAAAATCCGTGATTCTATGGTATTCTGCTAGTGTATGTTCATTGATGGTAATGTATTATATTTGCAAATCATAACTTTTTGACAGATGTTCCACTAAATAACGAATTTTAATATATTAAATAGAAAAGTAAAGATTATTAATTATACTAAGGTAAGTAACTTATTGTTTTAATAAGTTTTAGAGTCTGTGACTGTCTATTTTGTGAATTTAATAGCTAGCTAGCGTTTATTTTCTCTGATAAAATTTACGTAAATTTCTGTGAATTTATGTGCACATAAAATACCTTTCTGATGTTGATTTTCTTTTTATAAGACTTCGACTGGAAATCCTTTGGAAATCCCTCTTAACTTGTGCTTTGGGCTGCTGCTATTTGTTTTCCCACTATATGGTACTGCCAAATTTCTAAATTGGACCTGGATCTTGGTTTATTTTGTTGTTCGACACTTTTCTTTTAATGTGAGTATTACTTTTAACTATTATTTGGACTTTTTCTTGCTAATTTCTAAATTTTCTGGAACCCGTTCTTACATTCTTTCGTATCTAATCAACAAAATTTTGTTTTTTTCTATTTTCTACCAATTTGATAACTTGATGCCTTGTTGTAAAATTTGCACACATATTATGGTCCATACATATGATCTTATATAGTTTTTCGATGCACTGTTTTTTTTATGTTTTCACTCCACTACTTAAAACTATGACAAAATTTTTTATGTTATTACAATTTTACTTATGTCTAATTATTAAATATTCTTCAATATTACTCTTTTTATGTACATTGTTATATCTTTTGTGGAGCCAACTTTAGACTTGACATTTGTCCCTATCTATGATATTTATTTGACATTTCTAAATATTTTACAAATTTTATTTATTTAAATTACTAATATTTTAATTATCTTCACTTGACTTATGTTGATATGTGTATGATGTTATTAAATGATCTTTTCTTTTTCTTTCTATATACTTTAATCTTGGTTTAAGTCCTTTTTTGTTTATGTACTATACAAAAATATGATATCATGTCCCAATATTTAATGAATTTTAACTATTTTTTTCTTTCAAAAATGGTAATTTATTTAATTTACTCTACAATAACTGTTTATATGCTCTGCATTGTCAATTTTTATATTATTTTGTATAATTCTACTATGTTTTAATTTTTATAACAACAATAATTTCTATTCTATTTTATGGTTTTTTTAAATAAACATGTAAATTCTCATAAGTATTGAAGCTGCTATTTCATATTGTCTCAATATATATATATATATATATAAAGCTGTTTACAGGCCTTTTAGGCCCAGAGCTGTGTTATTCTCCTCCACTCCATTCTGTCCTTCGCCTTTCTTTTCCAATCCGTTACATTTTTCTCCCTTAGATCTATTGCCACTGCCTCTCTCCATCGCTTCCTCGGTCTACCTCTTTTTTTCTTGTAGTTAGGTTTACTCCCTACTATTTTCTTAACTGCCCTTTCATCCTCCATACGTTCTAGATGCCCTAACCACTGCACTCTCCTGGCTTTTACAAATTCGTCTATTGTTGGTGCCTGGTACATTCCATATATTTCCTCATTATTTCTCCTTACATAGCCTTCCTCCGTCCCCCCTAGAATTCTTCTTAAGATCTTCCTTTCCCACATTAATAAGTTTTCTCTTGACTTCTTCTTGAGAATCAAGGTTTCACTACCATACAGCGCTGTCGGCCTCAAAACTGTTTTATACATTCTAAATTTTACTCGTCTGGACAAATTTTTGATTTCAATAAGTGGTTGACTGCTGCCGAACTTCTGTTTGCTTTTATTATTCTCCTATTTATTTATTGTTCTTCATTACAGTTAGCTGTTATTAGCGCCCCCGAATACACATATTCTTGAACTTCTTCAAAATCCATCTCTCCATGCTCTGTTCTCAATTTAAAGTTGGTATCCTTGTTTTGTTCTCCTATTCTCAAAAGCTTACTTTTCTCTTGATTTATCTGCAATCCCACTTTACTTGCTTCCTCCACAAGTTTTCTCGTTACTTCTTCTAATTCCCTACTATCTCTAGCAATAATGGCCACATCATCTGCATAACTTACTATTTGGTGACTTTTAAACAATACGTGTCCTCTGTTCAACTGACTGTCTCTTATGACCTTTTCTAGTATTAAATTAAAAAGAGCGTTGAGAGTGGGTCTCCTTGTCTCAGTCCTGTATCAATAGTAAAGCCTTCCGAACATTCACCTTTTATTCGTACTTTGGATTTAGTATTTTCTAAGGTCATTTTCAATAGCCTAATCAGTTTAGTTGGTATCCCAAATTGTTCCAGAATTTTACTAGTTTATTCCTTTTGATCGAATCATATGCTTTCCTGAAGTCCACAAATAAAACCATTGCTTTGATCCCATACTCATAGCATGTAGTCAGCATTTCCTTCACCATGAAGATTTGGTCCGTTGTTGATCTTCCCTTTCTAAAACCTGCTTGATACTCCCCTATTTGTCGTTCTGCTATAAGTTCTATTCTCTGCTTTATTAACGTTGCCATAATTTTATACCCTATATCTAACAATGATATACCCCTATAGTTTCTGCAGTCTGTTGCATCTCCCTTTTTTAAGATTGGTATAATCATAGCATCTCTCCAATCTTCAGGCATACATTCTCTTCTCCAGATCATTCGTATCATTTCGTATATTCTTTGTCTTAAATCCTCTCCTGCGTACTTAATGTTCTCTGCTGTTATTCCGTTTTTTCCTGGACTTTTGTTATTCTTTAAAGCTTCTATAATTATATCTATTTCCTTTTTTGTAGGTTCTTCTACTTCAAGTTTCTGTTCTCTTCCCGGTATCATCTCATCGTGCAGCTCGTCTTCCCTTACGCGCCAGATCTTACCGCGCAATAATGTTGGTGAAGAGAAGCTTCTCGGTCTCCCACAGCTCACGTCATTTATCCTGCCTTTGTGTGCGCCACACACTAAAACATTTAATAACTATTAAGACAATCACAAAATTTAACTTTTTTGAATTCTAGATTAACAATATGATATTTATATAGAACAGTTACGTAACTGTTCTTCAAATCTCTATTTCACTTAATAAAATCAACATCGTGAAACATTTTTAGGTTTCTCTAACCAATAATTTTACGTCGAACTAAGATAATAATGGAATATTGAATAAATCAGTATTTGTTCACATTTTTAAAAGGTTAAGTGAAGTAGTTTATCACGGTTATATATGGCTCTTCGCCATATATAACTATTATAACTGTTAATCCAACAGCAAAGTTAAGTTTTTCTCTCGGTGTGGTATATATGACAATAACTAACAGTGAATACCAATAGAATGCTGGAGTGCCATTGCACCGTTTTGCAGACCGATCGGAGCTATCCCATCTTAGTCAACCACGATATCGATACCATATCATATAACATAGTTACTACCATTGTTACGAAAATTATAGTTTGCAACTCTTCATTTCAAAACTAATGAAGGAATGCCGTAGAATGACAACATGCAGTATAATGTGCAACCTTTGAATTTTATTATGAAATCGTATTATAAGTACAAATTTACCATGTTTATCTTATGCCCATTACTATTATAGTAATTGTACTTATCATTTGTAAAGTTACTAATGCAAAAGTAATTAAAAAATTGCTAAAAATTTAAAGAGAATATTTTAATTTACTGCATATATTTTAATATCAAATATTCTTTGGCGGGTCAGTAACAATAGCAGCGTAACAATAAACAAGTTCAACTGAGAACGTGGCAAGTAATTACAAGTCTATTTACTAATGAAAGGTTATGTTTCTGTTTTTTTCTTATATGAACGAAGAATATAAAATTAGGAAATTACCGTCAAAGCAGTATGACAGCTATCATTCAATTGTATAAAAGTACACTTCTCTTAATCTTACAAGAAATGAGACTCATCACGTGTTAAATTGTAACGTATTTAAAATTATCGGAATGCAGAAAGCTACACTAATAATTGCTTTCAGAGATGATCTGTTATACTTCTGATGATTCTGGAGCTAATTTCACCAGTCTTAAAGGGCAAAAGGGCTGGCGGTCTTCGACGGTTGCAGAGGAATATATTGACGAATCAATTAATTGAGAAGATAATTATTTGAAATTACTAATAGTATCTTATCTACTCCCAAATCTGGTGCTTCTTCAATAATTACCCACTGCTTATTGTTTATTAATTATTGATTATCAAAGTTTGTGTTTGAACAAATGTCTCAATTGCATCATCCTAGTTATTGCCAAAAGTTATTTTATTTTTAAAAGTTCCACAGCCTTAACTGTTTATAATACAAAATTATTGGACGTGTTATAAGGTTAAACAGTATTTAGGTTTCCCTTCTGTTGACGTCTGAACATGAGCATATGTGCTGTATTATTTAGACATCAGTAATAAGGACAGTTTTCAACCACATTTATGTATAATTAAGGTAACGTCGAGCAATCCCTTATTTGATAGATAGAGTCGTTCGGCCGTAATCGGTCATACCCGTCTTAAGCTAAAATGAAATGTTTTTCACTTTTTTAATTTAAGTTCCGTCGCATGTTTGAAGTAAAGTGAAATGAGGATAAGCCAAGTTATCCCCACTTTCTCAAAATATTGACTTCCTTTTTTCATTCACCATTAGAATGGCAACAATTGAGAGAAATAAACAAAAAAATAAGGGAATCCCATCCGACAAATTATTAACCAATAATTATATTTTTGTGGGAAAAATAAGGACAAGCAGTATTTATTAAAGTTGTGCTAAATACTGTTCGGCAGTATTAAGGGTTTAATAATAACTCTCATGGCATTCGAGATTGTATAAGGCAAACTTAACAACGATTTTAATGCACTATTTTCTACAGAATTTTTTGACTACGATATAAAATGAAAACATCACCTACCGGTTGCATTTTGTCTAAACTGCGGTTATTTTCCAAAGATTACCGCTGTTGTCTACCATCTAAATATATTCTTATGCATTTATAGGTCTGTCGCGGGACTTGACATCTCACATATTTCGGCAATTTATAACGCTAAACGGGGAAACGAAAACAAGCGCTACGTGAGCATATCGTCGACGTTTCCTGAAAAATTATTGATTTGCCGGTAAACAAACTCCGGTCCTCCGTCAAACTGGCACGTAACACGTGCTTCTGTGGATATTCCTAAAATAGTCGAGACGAATCTGTTTCAAAGTAAAAGCTTTCCTCATATGCGTAAAAACCACTCCAGTTGGGAACAGAAGAGCGGGCAAGCTTAAAAAATTTGTCGTGAGTCTAAAAACAACTACTACTTAAACAGATTAACTGAAATAAGATGACTTGTAAAATGCTGTATATCAAAATATTTCCAAAATGAAAAGCTACAGATTCTACTTTTAATGTTTTGATATAGAAAACTGTTGAATAGTTTTGGAATACTAAAATGTGTTGTCGGTATTTTTGACCAGACCCATCTTTATATATTTTGGCACTAAACACTATCAAGAGTAAATCACTAAAATTAACGATATATCGCAAAAAATCAGTTTATACAGAAAATGCAAAAAATTATTTTTGTAACATTGATCATATCTTACGTATTTTGCGTTGAATTCCAATCTGAAGCTCATTGAGCTGCAACACTGATTTTGTAAAAATTGCGAGAAATAGTTGAAAAAAGCGACATATCGTTAAACATCGCGAAAATCATTAGGTAGCAAAAAAAAATTTGGAAAAATGTGTTTTGCTTGCTATCAAGTATATTTTTTATATATTTTGATGCGCTCAATCAAAATTTGAAGTATGTTCACCACCACACATTTGAACAAAATCGCAAAAAAAATTATGAAAATGGCCAACAATTATATTAATGAGAGTTAAAAACCTTAGAAAAATATAGTTACTTATCATAAAGGAAAATGTTTTCTAGATTGGATCGAGTGTTTCTCATATATTTTGGGAGTTGAATTTGAATCTTAAGTATCTTGACCCCATCACCATAAAATTTTGCAAAAAATCGTTTTAAATATCTGGCAAGTATTCATTATAACATTTCATACGCAAATATTTCTTTAGTCGTAAGACCAGAAAAAATAGCAGTGAATAAAACGAAGAAAGACGAAGAATCCGAAGGAGAAAGTGAAAATGATACCGATGATGATATAAAATTTGCCATTTCTTCGATTTCTGATGATTTTTGGCAAATTTTTGGGTGATGGGACTTCAGATTCAAATTCGCCTTACCAAAATATGTGAGCAGAACACTTGATTCAATCCAGAAGTGCAAGATCTGTGGTTATGAAGCTGAACAGACTCTAAATTTTGATTGAGCGCCACAAAATACATAAAAAACACATGATCAAGGTCAGAAAAAATTATACATTTTTTTGCGCTCACTACGGACTTCAAAATCGGAGTCAGTAAGTCAAAATACTTAAAAATAGACGCGTCTAAATCAAAATTACATATCACGTGTGTGCCGGTGTAGTTATTTGCAAAATATCTTGCTATTCTTGCAAATAACAAATAACAATATTATGCCAAAGTTATAATTTCGAAAAGGACATACTTAAATCAGTAATATACAGTGTGTCTCGTTTTTTAGGTTAACACCTCTAGAAACGTGAGAAGTCTGTAGATTTCCTCAATTTTTTTTACAATTAATACCCTGAAGGGAGGTTATATTCTACTAACCATTTTCTAGATGTGACAAAAGCCTGGCCTACAATGATTTTTTAGAAGGTTTTTTTTTCCCAGATGATTTTTAAATTCATTGTCAGATTAATCACTTTTGACATTGTCGATATTTAATTTCAAATAATTTTAATTTATTGGTATAATAATTTTTATAGTTAGATATTTGACTCAAATGAAAGGAGGCCACCTGAAGAAGCAATCCTAAAAAATGCAGAAATAGGTTAGATCTCATCTATTGTGGTTGAATTTACGAGTTCCCACATTTTCAAGAGTGAACTTAGATATTTATAAAGTGTTTTCTATAAGTCAGGTTAGTAAATTTAGCTAGATTAATTATTTTAGATAATAATTATTGAATAAAGCTTTGTCTGTGGAAATGTTCATTAGCATACCTAGATGTTTGGTATCAGACAGCATACATATGACTTCATTGATAGGAATTGTAGGAGATTTGATATATATTAGCTTAAAATACCTTTCTAATACAGTAAAAAATGTTACAAAAGCTAATAATAGAGAATATATGGGTAGATATTGTGGGTGTGGTTCAACGTTGGTTTGGGCTTTAGTCCACAGAGTAGTTAGTTTCACACAATATTGTGAATACCTAAAAATATATATAAAAACAGTTTCAAACTAGTCTCTGACTGCTGCTGCTATTACGCGGAAAACCGATTGATAACTTTCTTTGAATAATAAATATTATGCGAAATTTTAAAAACACTAGTAATAACTCTATGGTGGAAGCAAATACTCCCTCAAATCGTTCATTTAATTTCGGCAATTGGAATTTTTTAAGTATCTCTCAAACATAGATAAATGTCTTATAATTTAATAACAAATATCTCAAGCAACGTAGTTTCAAAAGCTGTGGATAAATTATCTCGACTATGATCAATGCCTTTGGGTTATTATATCCAAAACTGATTTATCGCCGCAAATTTTTGTGCAAATTATGCCAGTCGTCGCTCTCCTATCTCTTCCAGAAGGGGATCTACTCTACTCTCCCGTCCTCGCAGCATTTTTTAGCTGTAATAAAACTATTACATTAGTTTTTTGCGAGGGTCATCCGGTCCCCAGGCGAGATGACCGTGATACATCAAGCAATATCAGTTGTCTGAGTGAAGAAGCCGGGAAGCCCACAGCGACCATACATTTCAATCTGAACTGTCACCAACTCGCTCATTCTGCGGCCACCGGATCGCTCCTTTATACACTTTCATATTTGTCTTTGGATTATATAATATTTTTCAATATGTGGAAAGTAGCGGAGCGAAATAGAGACCCAATTGCGGTACAGGGAGCTTCGGAACGAGAAAATACCCTCGCGTAGATTGGGGACGTCCAGTTTAAATTGAAGTTATGATCGGCGGAATCGCATAAGAACGTTGCTAGAAATAAAATAACTACTAGCTTCTGCAATATATACAGCCTTTCTGTGTTTGTATTTGCGATTTCTTGTGAAACTGGAGAATTCTTAACCCAAATACTTACAGGGTGAGCCATTAGTGCAAAAATGTTCAACTCACATGTTATTCAGAATACAGAAGACAGTTTATACAGTGCTTTGGAAAAGTAACGAATAAATTCATTATTTCTGAAATTGAGAAGTTTTCAAAAAAAATCCTCGGGTATGTCGATTTTGTTTTTAAAAAAGGCACTTTTTGACATACGACCCACATTTGTGACGTCATCGTTGTTTGAGATATGACGTCATCGATAATTTTTTTAAATAGCAACTCCCAATTTTGACCATGCCATTTGAAAGAGCGTGTCATTCTACATACATACATCATGAAAAATTATGTCGTTACATAACAAAAATTTCATGAAAATAATGTTTGAAGATTTAAAAATTTAATTTTCACAATACTGAAAATGATAATGATGAAATGAATTAAATGTTCAAATTGTGCACCGTTGGGGCTGCCTGACAGCAGCCAAGACGACTAATAAATTCTTTTTGGACATTATCAATAACTTATGGAGGTATACGACGTATCTCGTGACGAGTTCATGCTTTTAAATATTCTAAATTAACCGGTCTAGTAACGTATACTTTGCTTTTTAAGTATCCCCACAAGAAATAATCCAGCGGTGTCAAATCAGGCGATCTGACTGGCCACTCAATCGGCCCCCTTCTCCCTATCCAACGATTCGAGAACAGCTCATCTAAATAAGCACAGATACTTGTTGATAATGGGGAGGTGCACAGTATTGTGAAAATAAAATTTTAAAATCTCAAACATTATTTGCTTCAAATTTTTGTTATGTAACACCATAATTTTTCATGATGTATGTATGTAGAATGACACGCTCTTTCAAATGGCATGGTCATTATTGGGGGTTGCTATTTAACAAAATTATGGATGACGTCATATATCGAACAACGATGACGTCACAAATGTGAGTCATATGTCAAAAAGTGCCTTGTTTAAAAACAAAATCGACGTGTCAGAGGATTTTTTTGAAAACTTCTCAATTTCAAAAATAATGAATTTATTCATTACTTTTCGAAAATAGTGTATATAATGAAGCTTATACATATAAAAGTTATAGACGATCAAGAAACCTAGACTATAACAAGATCCCCAAACAGACAAACTGGCAGTTCCCTTCTTTCCACCTGTTCACAAACTCACGAATGACGTCATTGGTATTGCGTTGAACATGTTTTTGTGTTACTGGAATTATTTTCGTGGTTTGGTGTAATAATTGTTTTCCGGTATTTGTTACCGTTACATTTTGGTTGTTATTCGAGTGCCGCTGAATACACATACTTATCTCAAATTATGTTCCTTACAATTCTGGGGGCACAATTTATAATGTGGCTAATTGCAAAACCAAAATGAAAAATGGAAAACTGGAGAATCTACTACTTTCCATAGAGATTCAAAATAATTAAGAAAAAAGTTGAATGGAAGATGCTAAGGTGCAATCGAAAAAATACTTTTTATCCAAATAACCATGATGTAGAAAAAAAATAAACGTAGCTCCAAAAAATTATAATCTACAGCACAGAATATATGTATAGCACTACATATTCTGTATCTACAGGTATAAATTCGTGTAATATGACACAATTTTTCCCACAACCTGAAGTCTACATCGTAGAATTGCTCGGTGAAGACCGTACCATCAAGAACTAATAACAAAGGCCGAGACCATCAGTATGCTAGCTTTAGAAAACACAATCCCAAAAGAATAAAAGAAGATAGTAAGTGGCTTAAAAGCCCTAATAAGAAAAGGTTTAGCCATCTTTATAAATTCCAGTTAATAAGATAAATGTAAACACAAAATCGTACAGATAAGTAAGTACTGCGTGGTACAGTCGTAGTTATTATTTGTTTGTCACACTTAGTATACCTATTTTTATATTGCATTTCTTTTGCTTAATATTGCTTAAGCAAATAAGTAATCATTGTCAACAAATTTGTATTTTTTATTGCTTCAAATTGGTGCAACTTTCTTTTTTTTTCAGATACGATATAAGTACAGATGAGGTCTACGATAGTTCTAACAATGGGATAATTTGACATTTAAATGCGTTCCCAAAAGTCTTCAACTTTTAATTTCCAAAACTGAGCATAACGTAGATGTACAAATTTGCTATGAGAGAGTTTTTTAAATATTTTTTACATCATCATAATTTCAATCTAGATAAAAATAAAATTGGCAGAAACCTGCTACTAAAATTTGTTCTCCCTTTTTATAAGTTCCACACTCTTGTTTAGCAATTGCAATAACTATGTCTTTAAATCTGTTCCACATCTCCTCTATATTACCATTTGCCAGTATTTCAAAGTATTTCTCTATTCTTTGTTCTATAGCCCTCTTATAGTTTTTAGCTATTTTCTTTTCTGTTAATTTATAGGATTTTATTATTTCAAAGTCTTTCTTTTTAGAATTTCGTGTTTTCTCATTATTTTCATATTTTATCCTTTTCTTTATTTTTGTTACTAGCAAGTAATGATCACTATATATTTCCGGCCCTCTTCGTACTTTTGTATCTATTATCCTTTTCATATTATTTCTTTGCACCAATATGTAACTAAAAAAATAACTTCTAAAGGATACAAAGTTGTACTAAGGTAAGTCGATTTAAATCACATTATTTTTGTTCACGGAATTGATATTCTTTACTGAACACCCTGTATATACAACGTGTTTCTGCCATGCCATAACTTTAAAACGTTGCTCCTTAGTTATTTTAGATTGAAAAACAAACTAACGGGTTTAAAACGAGTCCTGTTGATGATTTTCAATTTCTCTGTCCTGCTGTATTTAAGAAATTGTTTCTACAGCAATTGTGGCAGATTGCGTGTTAACAAAGGTGAATTTGAACTTCGATCATCATTTAATAATTTTATTCTTCGTTTTTTCGTTAGATTATTGTATACTATTCATGATATTTGGAATGGAAACTGATATACTTTTTTAATATTAACTTTCTGATTCCCAAAAATGAGTGTTTTTAGGTTCATCAATGATTTCTAGAGCTTAAAGTAATCTGCAAAGTTATGACATGAATTTCGAAACACCCCCAGTCCTTGGTACTTTTAAGCCATTGACTGACCAGTGCTGATAAATATCTTCTTATTAAGGGTACTGCTCGCGTAAATGGTACTTTGTATATTTCTAATTGACGACCACCCTCATGGACAATCATTTTAGTGCCGTCCGGAGCGGCCGGCAGCCGCGCTTTCGCCGTTATCGAGACCATTCATCTGCCAGCAAATGACAGGTATGGTCGGATTATTAATTGCACCATTATACCACCGGGTCCCACACTGGCATTATTCAGTAATGGCATCATAAACAGTGTCATCGCTTCAGCCATGGTTAATATGCTAGACGCGAGTCAACGGTGACACTCCGGAGGCGGCTGTTATGGTAATAACCCACCGTTGGCATAACCGTTCCCGTTTATGTATTGATTAATTCTGATCAGTTCCAGGAATCCCACAAAAACTGCTGGAATGCAAGATGCGTAGCGGGTGTCACATTATCGGCCACATACATCGTAACATACAAATTAAATACATACATACGCATAGTACCAGTATTACAGCGGTATATTTAATTTTTAAGTAAATTCTGAGACTGCACATTCGAAGAAATAACTTGGCAGAATTATACTGTGTAGAAATCTCATAAACGTATTACAAATGTGCACTAATTTCCGCAATACGCTTTTAAAAACATTTATCGAGTTGCGTACGTTTATTTGCTATTTAATAGGTTAGGTAGAAAATTGTGCATAATATTTATTCAGAACAAATTTTTAAAAGATGGAGCAAACCCCCCTTTTCCTGCGGAAAGTCGGCGCCTGTGATAAGCATCGACTGAGAAGACTTATATCTATAAACAAATCTTACATCTGTCAACAGTGCCAATTACCATGCGGTCGTTTTTGCAGCGTTTCTAAATGCAGAAACGACAAAAATTAAACATTTTTATTACTATAATAATACCTCATAGATAGGTAATAGTTGATCCAGTTAGCTGCAATATTTTGCATTCGTTTTTTATACGTTACAACTGGCAAAACTACATTTTCACTCATTACAACCACTAACTACAGATAAAACACACTTTCCGTATGTACAGTTAGATAAAATACCTATTTATTATACGAAAATCGAACTAAAGGAATAGGTACTAACAGATAATAGAAAACTTTTAATGCACTCGCTGTAGTCTTGTCCCATAACCTAGAACAATATTGTGGAAAAATATCTGTACCCAAACTAATTCCTTTATTTACTAATAGCTATAAAACGTTTAACAATTAAAATAAGGCACTAAAAACTGAAGAACACAAAACTACAACGGATACAATAACAATTATGACATTTTTGTTTAAAATCAGACCAGTTATTGACAACACGATCAGAGGCTTTGCATGTAAAAATTATATATATTTCGGCAAGTAAAGTCATTATGTAATTTAAAACTAATTGGACAATTTTGATAGACACAAGTGTAAAAATTTTAACATTAAAATTTCTTTTATCTGAAGATGGGTGGTATCCCGAAACGATCGTAATAATAAATTAAATCTCTATGATTGCAAAGTATTTTCATCTATGGTTTTATTGTCTTGACCAATTCCCAGGAAATATTTTATACAATGTTATCATGGTCAGTAAGTTAGAAAAAATGTTTTTGATGGATATCGTTTTAACTTATGGTGAAGTAAAACAAAATGGTTTAGCAGCTTATCGTCTGTAGGTACTCAGAATGATTTCCCGATACATGTACCAAATGCAGCTACTTTTACCGCGGTCGTGCAACGCGAGCGTGACACGTTAAATTTGTAACCGAATCATGGAAGAAATGGAAGTGCAGAGCGTCCACGGCGTATTGCAGCAGCTAAGGAACACATGTTAGAGATTGTTGAGAGATAAACCCCTAATAAGTACCAGGCACATCGCTCAACAAATACAAAGAATGTCCTAACCAATAGTGTAGCGTATCATACACGAGGCTCAATTATACTAATAACTTACGAGTTCAAAACGGACAAAAACCAAAAACATATGTTTAGTTCGTAGAAACTGGGGCTAAATGCGTTTAAGTGTTTACACGTCGGTGGAACGGTTGTTGTCAAATTATCTTATTAATTACAACAAATTAATTTGACTAATTAATAGCTAATAGCAAAAGCGGCAAAAGCAGTTGAATTTGGTGATATAAAGTAGGTATTATAAATATGTATTTATTTCTTTTCTTGGGAAATTCTTTCAATTTTTTTGTCATTTTTTATTATACTTTGCCGTCGTGTGGGTTGCCGACTGATGGATTTGCCTTGCGCAAAGTCAGGTTTTACAGTGAATCAGTTTCCCGTGCCGTGCAAAAATTGTATACATGTTGTTAATGATGATGATGAAGTTTTGCCAAATTTTAATGGCGTATTCTACCCACGAAAGTAACATTTTTTGATAGGACGCTTCTTTACGGAGATACAGGGTGTAACATATTGTTACGAAAGCTCACCTACCATTTTAGTTGGTTAATTATGTTCCTGTCTTCGTTAGAATTTATAATTCAAGCTCACCTACCTCGTTAGTTTGTAAATTACGTTTCCGTTTATGTTAGAATTTATAATTTTTGTGATGCCTTTATTTTGACGTTTTCCGGAATATTCCAGGCTATATTCTATTTGTTTCTCGACACGTTCTCGAGATCTCAGAAACTTCGAGAACTTTAAAAACCTATATAAGCAGACCATTTTCAGTCGCTGCGGTCAGTTGATATTGAGCAGACAAACGCGAGTGACAATTGTCAAAGTAAAGCGTTGACAGTTGCGAAATTTGTTGAAGGATATTTCTTGTAGAATCAAGAGTGACAATAAAGATGACGTGAGAAGACGTGACGTGTTTCAACCATAACCTAATTTCGAGGTTACAATATTTATATTATTTTTCGTGTAACTTCACTGGCATAAAGATTGTGTGACAAAATTTCTTGAATGACATTTTTTTAGTAGGGACTATTTTTTCATGGATAACTTATTCCAAAATATACTCCAGTGACGTAGTTATTGGCGAAGTAGGGTATCACTATTGGAAATAAATCTTACGCCACTGGTTTTTTAAATAATTTTAAATGTTTTTAAAATGTTTAATCAATTTGTGGAAATAAAATATTTGGGAAATCAAATAAGAATATACTTAAGTACGTTGTTTTTTACCATTTTCTATTAATTTCTTAAATTCTATTTTCCTATTTGATTTCCAAATTATCTAAAGACCAGTAAATTTTATAAATACTTTACAGGAATACTTTACTGCCACAAATTGATTGTACATTTTAAAACATTTAAAAATATTTAAAAAATCAGTAGTGTACGATTTTCTTCCAAAAAAAGTACCCTAGTTCTCCAATAATTACGCCACTGGAGTATATTTTGGAATCAGGTATGAAAAACATAATTATCAAACTAAAAAAGTACGTGATTTGGCGTATCAATAAATATAATATTTTCAGAATCATGATTATGATTTTATTAAAAATATAAATTCAGTTGAACAACAATCAAATTTTCTAACAGAACATTCCACAAAATTAGTAGTAGTAGTAATACATTGTGCTATACATGTTCTAAAAAATGACTTAAATTTAAAAAAATAATGTAATTTTAGCTTTATCACGATCAGTAATATTTGTTATAGTTAGGTACGTGCCATTTTCTTTGATCAAACCTCAATTTAAATGTTCACCATTTGAACACTGGGAACTGGAGTTAACTGAACACAACAACGCGACACGACTAACATGGCGTAATGATGTATGTTGGAACAGCTGATATACTGCATCTCGCAGTTGTGCTCAAGCAGTCAGGAGTAGAGATATAGAACACGGAGGTGTATTAAGTTTACACGCAATGGTGTACTTTTAACATATCATTGATACATATTCACATCCAGTATATCTTATTATAAGACTAGTAATTTTAACACATTTTGTGTAAAACGTTTAAAAACTCTATAGTCCCTATGTAAAACTATTAACACGGAAATTTGACACATCCGCTGGAAAATCTCACTTACACGGCAACTTTTTCCAGTGTAAAAATAACTCTGCAATGTGTAAAAGTTATACATAACACTTTTATATTAGCACAGTGGCTTGTTGCTAGGTACAAACAAATGCGTAACAAAACCCTGTCCGAACCTCAATTAACACAGAATTTATGCTATTTTGTGTTAATAGTCTAAGAAACCAGTGGCCGGCAACCTATAAGTAAATGATTATACCTGAAATTTTGCACAGTGAGTCTCTTATACCTATCATTCATGATGTGGGGACTCGCTAAGCCCAGAAGCCGTCTCAAGAGTTACTCAGGTGAGAGAAGTATGAAAATGTAATCAACTTCGTTATTAAATTAACAAAGCTGCCGTTTGAAAATTTTAAAATATACAATTATTATTATATAAAAATAACAAAGGCAGACGATTACCGTGCTTCTAAGATCATGGCAGACACTTGTGGAATTGGCAAAAATTATAAATTTCGAAAGTATTTGATTAAATGTGATTTTTGACGTTAAAGAACTGTCAGAAATGTCAAGCATTGTAATCGACACCACCAAATCTCAGAACCTGTGCCAGAAATAGAGGTTATTTGTTACTTATATCATTTTAATATAAAAGCTGCTAAATATAATAAATAATAAAAATAAATGCCTAATTTGTCAGATCTGAAATTTTAAAATTTTCAAACAGCAGCTTTGTTAATTTAATAACGAAGTTGGTTAAATTTTCATACCTCTCGCACCTGAGTAACAGTTGGGTCGGCCTCGCCGGGCTTAGCGAGTCATCACCTCATGAATGATAGGTATAAGAGACTCACTGTGCAAAATTTCAGGTATAATCATTTACTTATAGGTTGCCGGCCACTGGCTCTAGACTATAAAACGTGTTATTATTTTTACACTGAAGTCTTGTAGTAACTATTCCTGTAGTTCATTACGTACACTCAAAAATGACTGTAAATCTTCCAGTATCAATTATGGGAAGGGGTTTCACAATATTTCCAGTTGAGTGTGCCACCTCGATAGGCCCCCGTTAATTTCAGATAACACCCCCGCCGCGGCGGATAAAACAAATCGATTTCGTCAACAGGGTGAGAGCGTTAATGGAAGCGGAGGTGTATAATATGCTGGAGTTTTTGGGCGATAATGCGGCTTATCCGGAGCTTCTTTGGGAATGTGTGAATCGTGTAGGGAGAGCTTTGCCATTTGTCGCCGCTAATGGGCGCGAGTAAGGGCCGCGCCGGCCGCTGCACAAATCCTATTTACTTGCCGGCCGCAGCTGTGGAAAGCCGTGGAAACCTGCACGAAAACCTGCATTTCCATCTAAACCCGACTATTGGTCGGCGGTTTATGTCGACGCGTAATTCATAAGGTAGCATAACAGCAATAGTCATTCGCAACATTTACACTGATACGGCAAAAGCGTTTGATCATGTCAATCATAAAATTATATTTTGTTCAAATAACCGTGAAGTATTCACTTCAAATAGTGTTTAACGGCCGCAAAATCTAATTTCATGGCCGTTGTCAATATAGTAACGGCCGTTAAAACTGCATATCAACCGTTTCTGCTGATAAGACACATTTCTACAGCTTATTTCTCCTATTTATTCCAATTATTATTAAAGCATCAATGTTTAAGGAATAGGGAAATTTATTTCATATTATATTAACATAAATATTAGATATACAGGGTGTCTCAAACTCGATAGTATGGGCCTACTGTGAGGATACAAAAATTTAAAAATTATATTTTATAGAAACATACGCAAATTTTTTTCCTGTTAAAAACTCTTTTTTATTAGAGATTTTTTCCTGTATCGCTTCCCGTTTAAAAGTTATAAGCAATATCGTCCTAAAAAGTCTCGAAATAAATACCACCTAAATATCACAATAGCAATAGAAGGATCAAGTACTCGTTGGAAAATAATTGAATTGAATGTTGTTGTTCAAAGTGCATAAATGTCATTATGAATAAATAAAAGGATAATTCTTTAATACCGTTAAAACAAAAGATGATGTTAACAACAACTAAACTTAAAAAATGAGGCAAACGCCGTCGTACTACATACATATTACAATCCATTATCTATATGACCTCCCCTCATTTCCAACACATATCCAATCTTCGCCTGACTTCTTTGCGAGACATTAATCATTTTCTTTCATATGTAAATTATAAATCTTATTTTTTATATAAAAGTCGAAGGGTGTTAGATCTGGAGACTTTGTGGGCCACTGAATAGGTTTATTTAACTTAATCCAGTTTTCTGGGAAAGTGTTATCTAAATATTGCTACACAATCCTGGTCTTATGGGGTGAAGCTCCGTCGTGCTGAGCTCCAAAGGCACATTCTCCAGAAGTGCAACAAGTTTTTCTTGTTGAAAATTAAGGTAACTCACGCTGTTTAATGTATCTTCTTAAAAATAAAGTTCAATTAAATTCCTACCGATGATGTCGTCATTTACTCCAAAATGACCTTGGTTTTGAACTGGATTTACAATATGGGACTTTCAATGGGCCAGTAGTGTTTGTTGCGCCTGACCGAACCATTACTGACAAACCTAAAAATAAAACAGTTATTAACAGTTATTTACATCCTAAACTAAATGAAAGTAATATCCTAAATTTACCTTCTACAGTAAATAATCAACATCTGGGCTATTTATTCTCCAATAAATAACTGATTTCTTGTCTACAGGACTATTTCGGGCGGTAACCAACTAGAGCTAAATATAGTAATAAATGTACAAAAAAAGAATAATTAAATCAGTTCAAGTATCAAAGTGCATTAATTGATGAGCGTGGGACACAATATTTTGAAATTGAAGAAAGAATGGAGAAACCTTTACAGATATGTATAAGTAACAAAAGCACCAGAGATTAAGGTGTATGAAACAATTTACAGACCTATACTGACACAAGGAAGTGAATTATGGGTATTAACCAGAAATCAAGTAAGTAAGTAAGTGAAGTAAGATACAAGTAGTACAAATGGAGTTTTTTTTTTCAAGGGGATAATTAGACTGGTTAGAGTTAGAAAAGGGTTAGTAAGACAAGAATTTCAAATCGAATCAATATTACAGTTCGTAGAGAATAAACAATTCAGCTGGTAGAGACATTTAAACAGAATGAACAGTAGGAGACCGACTAAGAGAACTTGGCAGGCAAGAGTACTGGCCAAAAAGAAGAGAGGGAGACATGGTATAGCTTAATTGAAAATTCTGAATAAGAAGAAGAAAACATGAAAGCAGGCAAAGTATATCACGCAAAATAGGAGAGAATGGAGTGCATTCATACATAGATGAAAGAAACCAGATGTCTTATTTGACTCATATACTCATATACAGCTCATATTTCCTAAGCACATTGATAAGATCAGTTCACTGCACTTAGGATGCTGGGCTGCAGTGCCACTGTCAATTATTTTCTACTTAAACTGCTTTAAAGAGTCTTTATAACTCTTACGTAAGATCTAAACTGAAATACTGTTCGTCAGTATCGTATCTGCACTATGAATATCTGCATTTGAAAAATGTCCAAAAAGATTTCTAAAATTTAAGTCACTTAAAAAAGACGGCTTTTATCTAGAGAGGTTATAAGTAAAATAATATGGTACTATTTTACTTATCATCTTCACTTTTCCGGAGTTTCGTAGAGTTCTAACCGGTGTCCAAATTTGATTCAATTTGTTCCATAACAAATTAGATCGTCCGGCTAATTTCCGACAGATTTCTCTTTATCTTCCTCGTGCAAATGCTTGTCAAAATCATGCAAATATCGGTGCTGGGGCACAGTCTGATTGTCTTAAGATCTCCCCAATGCAATGTGTCATAATTTTAATATAGTATTAGATTTATGTAATATTAGTTTTCATTTTTCTAACACAATCAGGTCCAAGAAACCCAAAAATTTTCGCCTATTTTAATTTACTAACGTATGCATAGACTTCAAATCCAGCCAATTCGACACGCAAAGTAAAATCCGATAAAATTTTTGGAATATTGATTGAATTGTTTAAGAAATATACTTATTATAATTGATGCGAGAAATAAATATACTGGATGAAACCACTTGAATTAATTAAATCAAATTATTGGGTATATTTTCACTTAGGTGTTAAAGGTTTCCAAAAACAAAAAACACATCATAACACGGCAAAACAAGTTGTAGGTAGGGTAAATAGGATTTTGCAGAATGTAATTCAGGATCATACATTTCGTGTACTTTAACACACTCTTTCTCTTTCATACAATTTACACAAAATTTGTCAAAATTACTAGTAATATAAAATATACGAATATGTGTTGTAGTAGGCAGGAATTTAATGATTGCATTATTGTTTCATTTAATGTTTTACAGAAATATATTATTAATAATATAATTAAATATACAGAGAAATTCAGAACTTACCAAAAGTTATAAAGAGCAGTTCAGAAATCATTTAAAAATACACTTCTGGACTGCACTGGAAACTAGTCCACTGTAAAGCCTAACAAGGCAAAGCATTCAATCGGCGACTGCACAAAAAATTGAAAGAAATTCCCAAGGAGAGAAATAAATGACATTTTGTAACTCCTATTTTATACAACAAATTCAACTGCTTTTGCCGCTATTGTTATTAATTTAATTGAATTAATTTGAGGTTTAAATTAATAAAATAGATTACCATACCCAATGTTACAACAACAACATTTTGGGCACTTCTTACCCAGTTTCTACAAACTAACATAAATGTTTTTACATTTTGTCCGTTTTGAACTCGTAAGTTATTAGCAGTAGCTTTGATACGTTTGCGTATATCATCAATACTTCATTTCTTAAATATCCCCACAAAAAAGTCCAATCCCTTGGTATTAATGCTTGGACACGCTGTACATGGTACGGATATAATTGAACTTCGTATATGACACGCTACACTGCTGCAATACGTCGTAGACGGCCTGGAATTCCATCTTTTCCGCGATTGAGTTTTAAATTTCCCGTATCACGCTCGCAAACATTGTAGTGGGAGTTAAAAAATGCTGGTGATTGTTTGTCAGTAAATGTATAAAACTTAGTTAATGGTACAAAAATGTAAGTATATAGTATTTGGTAACATTTATATTGTAGTAAAATAGTGTTTGTAGTTATTACTATACTTACAATTGTAAGCATAATAGTATGTGAAACAATACTAAAACATGTGTTTGCTGCTATAATCACAACAAATTCGAGTACATATCTCTACAATAATTGTAAATGCGGTTACTATTCTTTCTTTTTTCAGTGTAGTAAATGATACAACTGCAAACCTGAAAATTTGGAAGACCGTGTAGTTTCTTCGGTGGCGTCCTGATTAAACTGAAAAGGGAGCAGGTTAAGAGCAACTTATGATGATCTCGTGTGATTGCAAGCCACCCGAGCATGTTTGTAAACCTCTAAATCACTGCTGCTCCGTAATTAAATCCTCCAGCCCATTCATAATAACATAAATTAAAAGATCAAAGATTTTGCCATCCCTGGCGTGTGTAATACGCACTCAGCTTGCTCCGAAAGACCGATTTCGGTTGATGTACGGCCCGTTGCATCCAGGCCGCCTCATTTCATTTATTTATGAATATCATGGCACTCGCCGGCCAATATTTTCATCCCCGTACCGGAGAAATGGAATATTTAAGCGCGGTTTCTGAGGATTTTAAAATTTCAGATCCTCTTCGGCTTACAGTTCCCATATTTGCGGAGGGTAAGTGAAAGAACGATCGAGTTTTCAGTATGAAACCACCCCTGGGACGGTTAACCTACTTATCTGTGCTCACCCTCGACACACGCTTATGCTTGGAACATCTCAAACACCGAGCTCCAGTCGAAAGGCAGATCTTATGCAATCTTTTCTGGATTTTTTTCTAAACAAGTACACTTTAAAATTCACAAGAAGTAAGTCTGATGTTTCGTGATTGAGACAAAATTTTAAAAACCACGTAAAAATATTAAGATTAAGCTGAATTTGACCCAAATTAACACTAAATTGAGCGAAATATTTGCTGTATTAATAGAGTATTAATGCACAGGGTGGTTCAAATTTCATCAGTTTTCAAGGGTTTACTGTCATATATAGAGCAAAGCACATAGACGAATTCAAAGCTCTTTTTTTTCGAAAAAATAACAACGGTGCAAACCGCATGTTTCTATTTGTTACTCGATTTTTTCCTTTCAAGATATCTTAAAATTAAATATTCTATAGGCACTTTTTTGGGTTACATTCGATAACATAAAAATAAATGTAATAATACTTTTAGTTTTTGTGAAAAACGGAAAAAGGGCTAAAAATGCATCCCAAATATACATAAATTGTAGATAAAATTATACTGTAACACCAAGGATTGATAAAGATCTTTATTTTTTAAGTAATTACAACCACTAATAAAAATCATTACCTACTCGTAATATTTGTGAATACAAATATTAATATTACAACTAACATTCCCAGAAGTATTCTGAAACAGCAACCCTTGTAGTACATAATAAGTCAAGTCACAAAGTACTGGGCATCTCTGGCTCCAGTCAAAGATGATTGTTTTTGTTTTGACAGCAAGTTTGATGTAAAAACGAACTGCTACAGTAAATTTTGTAAAACATCTCCATCTCGTATTGCTTCATTGGGTCTGAGGTATTGCCCTGGATAACGAAAGAAGAACCTGCTTTCAAGCAAGGGATATGGTCATGTCTTGTTGATCACTGATGTCTCAATGTATAGTCTCTACGGAAGAACTGACTACGGTTACCAAGTCCAGAATTTGTAACCATCATAGCTGCAGAACGTAAAGCAATATCCAGTATACATTTCTGGATTTGACAGCTTTAAAAACTCAGCTATTTTTTGTGGAACTTTATAAATGCTGTGTAAACAGAGCATTTCTTTTGTAAATAGTTGATAAAGAATTTAAGAGAATATGTTTTAGGCCACATTCCGATGGCTTAAGACCATATATTTTCTTGATTTTGATGTCGAGAAGAAATAAGCCTTACATATTCTCGATCGTCACTATTTCCAACGTCTACGTAATATGTGCAACTCTGCTTGTAAACTCATTATAGCTACATCCTGTAAGCCAAACGGGTAATATACACATTTATTTAGAGTTTTACCTTGACAAGGAGATATTCATCAGTTGTAGCAGTTTGTAGATATTTTATCACATATTCTAGGTTAAACATCTTCTTTTTTTTTGTAATGAACTTGTTGATTGTTTTAGTCAAGTTGTGAGCTTGCTGTATCAACAAACAAAAGTTTAATTGATACTTCATAATTTTAAGCGGCTCCTCAGTTATTCTTGAAATATCCATAACAGTATGGTACTTTTAAGCACTTTTATTTCATTTGCAGAAATGTTGGTCTTCAATAACCACACAAAACGACACCAAAGAAGAAATAAATGTTAACACCACAATTACAACCCACAGAGATGACTTTATTTAATAATCAAATTCAACAAAAACCAATGGTAACTATGCAAAAGTTTTCCAAATTTGAAATCGCTTCCCGAAATTAATTCAGATGGGATTTTATTGCTCGTGTGTTATTCTTTTTTGTCGAATCATAACATAATTGTTATGTTATCATAACAAGCGTAAATTATTTATTATTGTGTATAATTTTATGGTCAGGTGTTTCCTAATTGCGTTAAAAATTACACATTTTATATATGATGGTTTGGTCGACCCTGTATATCAATTTTAAACTAATCCGTATGCAGGAATTAGCCCTTACTTTTTAACTTTTATCTTTTCGTTGGAAGGGAACAAATCGCTATAGAACTGACCTTCCTACCGGCAACAAAAAGCGGCTGTTTAATTTTCCGGAAGTCCCACAAGCTTTTCATACCGACCGGGCCACCAAAATTATCCTCCCGGTTCACATTGTGTAGGGAGGGGCAGCTTTAATATGAAGATTGCTCGAATTGATGAAGTCTCGGGGATGAAGTCATTTGCAAATGAACATCACTTCCGTCTGCCGATCATTAGGGCATATTCAAGCCCGGATTATTTCTGTACAGAACCAAACCCAGCCCGGTGGAGATGTGCAAATGCATAATTGATTCGGAGCCTCTTCATATTAATCAACTGATGAATTAGTTCCCAGATGAGCGTCGAACGCTCTCAATTATTCAAGTTTCCTTGGCGTCTTGCTCGTCGTTTTGCCGGCTCTATAACTACAAGTTCATAAACTAGCACTAATTTCAATCGGCATTGCTAGACGCAGGGCTGGGAGTTGGAGCAACTGCTCGGAAGACGCGTATCGTGTAAATTGAACTAACCATAACTGTTATAGAGACAACGGAAATAATAGTTACATTTTATACAAGACGGATAAAATGTTATTTTATCGTCCACCGAAAAAGATTAATTCGATCGTTGAAATCGCTAGTGAATTAATTTCGAGAGACGATAATGAAATTTTCTCGTCGTGTGCAAAACAATATTTTTTTCTTTAGTCTAAATATGGACGCCTTTAGTATTAAGAAAAATTTGAGGCGATTTTATATTTATTATTTTTTTTATATTTAAAAAATACTTTCAATGGCCTTAAACACATAAATTTATCTTCGATACACTAGCATCAAACAAATCAATAAGTGCCTGATACTATCTATGAGACTGATGGAATAAGTTGTTTCATAACATTGCTATATGGCGTTGATAAATGTAATAATGTATAGAAGTGAGAATAGAATAACGCTATATTAAATGCTATATGACTAAAAATATCATAACAATCAATGTAATTATAAACCAACTTAAACAAAAATAACAAAAGTAAGTGCGTCTAAGTTGAATTTATTCAATAGGTTAGATTTATGAATGCCTCTGGCAGGGTAAATATTGTCAAGTCTGAAAGATAGATGTTTAAGAAATCTCCTCTGAACTGCTTCCAAATATTGGTTCCAAGTATTGGTAATAATTAGTGATGAGTAACATATATAGTATTACAAATAATAGTTGCATACTCAAGTTATGACCCGACAGACACTGTACAAAATAGACATTGTAGAAACTTCTCTGAGATGTTTAGCATTTCTTATAATGAAACCAAGATATTGATTTGCAAGAGATATAGAGATTTGATCGGTCAGTGGTCGCGCGGTTTAAGGCGTTAGTACTTGAATCGAGGTGACTAGACGGGGTTGGTTCGAGCCCAGCTGCCGGTAGACCGTATATAAGCCATATTCGTGGAGAGGATTGGCACCCTCTCTGTGGGTATGGTAGGGTGGAATAATGTTAGCTTGGGTCAATGTGAGAGATTGATGCCGGTTGATATTTGACCACCCCCCTAATTAATGAGGTTTTCCAGGTTTTCCTCATTCCTGCACTGAATAGTGGTTAGGGCCTACCAACTTAAGTCGTTCCTGGGCGCAAATGCGGCCTGCTTAATAATAATGTGCCGCCCCCTCTCCCGCACAAGTCTCCGACTTCTGGGATAATCCCTGTGATTAGAATGAGGGGTAGAGATATTATTATTATTATTATATTTATTAATAAGAGGAACAAAGGTTAATTTAGCCTTAAAAGTAACTCCCAGATCTTTAAATTCAGTGCACTATCAAGATCAATGTAACTAATAGAATTAATTTTCCTTGTGTAAGTCATAATGAAACATTTAGAAATATTCAATGGCAACCTGTTTTTAAAGCATCATTTATTAACTACACAGTTAAATCATTTTGAAGTAAAATACAATTACCTGTAAAACAGATGAACAGTTTGAAATCATCCGCATATAAAAGAACATTGGCTCGAAGACTAACACAGTAATCATTAATGAACATATGGAACAATAGAGGGCCAAAAACTGAACCATGAAGTACCTCAGATTTTGCAATTATTTCATTTGAAGTAAAATCACGATATTGCACGCTTAGAAATATTTTAGAAAGGTGAGATTCAAATAATTTTAAGAAGTTTATAGGCAAATCGATATTAGACAGCTTACAAAGGGGAATGCAGTGTTCTAGCCTATCAAAAGCGTTTGGCATATCTTTGTAGGCCATGTCAACCTATCCACTGCTATCCAACGTATTAGAAATAAAATCAGTAATATAAACAACAGGCTATCTACAGGCAATTTGAAATTTGTAATTTTACATGAAAGTGAAGTATATTGTGTTTATCGTCTTTTTTGAAGACAGGACAGATCTTAGTTTTAGTCCACTTAGATAAAAAAGTTATACTTTTAGAGTTTTTAAAACATCAACATCAGTAACCATAGGAATATTGAACATAGGAATATTACAATTCGAATATAAGTTAACTGCATCAAATGAAGACGAAGAAATATAACCTGAAAAATCGAGATCATTAAAACTAACATTATCAAAGATCATTGAATTTTGGAATAGAAAATGTATTACGCAAATTGTTAATGAAAGGCCAATAATAACGTGGGTTTGATTTTACCTGAGATTCACAATTTTGTATATATGTTTTGTGTACAATATCGATATCAAATTTTAACTTATAATAGAGCAATAATTCAAATTTATTCAAGAAACACAAGTCACCACTGACTTTATAGATTCGCAATACCTCGAGTTTTACTTCAATAATAATGTTTCTAGTTAACTAAGGAGGATAAGAAGAGTTTCTAGGTAACATAAGTGGATCACAATCAGCAAAAATGGAATTCAACACAATATGAAATTATGCACAAGCTCCATTAATATTATTGCAAGCCAATAAAAACGACCTCTCAGTATTGCACAAATCATTGTACAGTTTCTGAAAATTTGCCTTTTTAAAATTAAAGGTTTAGAAATTGTACTCATAATTATGTTTATTAAGGAAAAAATTTAGGGATAATTCAAAATCTAAAGAAGGATCATGAGAATCCATAGGGGGTAAAAGACAATTGGGACCCATTAACAGAAATATATAAATTACTTAAAATAAGATCTAAGAGTCTGTTATTAAAGTTTAAGATATCATTGCATTGAGAAAGGCCTAAATTAGAGAAACTTTTGCATAGTAAGCAATAGTTTGATTGTCAAACCTCTTCTTAATCCCTCTGGGTTATCGTGCTGTCATGGTTGTGTCAACATTAATTTTTTCTTTGGTGTTGTTTTGTGTGATTGTTGGAGATAGAAATGTCTGAAAACGAGATAAAAGAGGAATTATTTCCATCTGATATTCGGGCTTAGTCGTCAGAGACCATATCCAAGTTATTACCATCAAAATCCCGATCGACCTATAAAAACGTCTATAAAAAAACATCAAAAATGTAAGGTCTAAGTGAGAATGTATTGTCAGCATAATTTTCATAATATAATAATCAAAGAAAATGCAGCCTTCAAGTTTATGGTCGTATCATTCAATGCTTAAAAGTACCATACTGGCGAATGACAATATCGAATGAATATGAATATATATGAATAAAATCACGTAGTATCAATTGAACCTATGTTTGTAGATACAGCAAGCTCATAACTTTATTTAAAGAAACCAAACCAAACCAAAAAATATGGAAGATGTGATATAATTTGTACAAACTGCTGCAGATGATGAATATCTCATTGTCAAGGTAAAATTCAGAATAACCTTTAAAATATATGTGAATATTGTTTGGCTTGCACGTTGTAGCCATGATGGGTTTACATGGGGCGTGCCGTTCGGACGAATTGCGCAGAGTAGAAGTTAAAATCATTGATGATCGACAATGCCTGTTTCTTTTCTTTACAGCAAAACCAAGAATGACCGATCGTTCTATATTAAAAATAAGAAATCTGGATACAGTGTCTTGAAAATTATGCGAAAATACATCACCCTATGCCATCGGAACGTGCTTCAAACCACATTCTGAGTTTTAAATGTTGCCAAATTGAGAAATGTATACTGCACATTGTTTACACCGATTTGTAGTCTCGATGGTTGCAAATTCTGGCGCAGATTTGTTAATAGTAAAGCGGTTGAGTGGTTGAAAGTCTTCTTCTGTAGCAGAAACATGTATTGAGGAATCAATATTGCTGTACCAGAATGTATACCTCACAGCGTGGAAAATCAGACCATTGGTACCAATACATCAGTGTTCTCCTGGTTGAATCAGAAAAGGGTTCTTCCCTTCCCATATAAATAATTTTTAAAAAATCATAAAATTTGTAAAAATTGCGTAACGATTTTTGTTTCATTACCTCAATTATATCAAGTTGTCGTTCTTTGACATGGAACTAGAACTTTGTTGAATATAATAGTTTTTAAATTTAGTTTCGTTTTCTTTCAAATTGTTGAAAAAAAGGAGGTTGAAGAAATCCGATGAGAGAAGAGGTAAAAAATAAATCATTTTACCCTGTAGGAATAATAGTTAAATATATGTTACTCACTTCTGCCTAGTACCTGCTAATGGACCTGATCCCATAAATGCTAAAAAAATTTCAAAACTAAGTTTAATCGCAATTACCAGTAATATGTAAATACGTATTCGATTTTCATTTCAATTCCTAAGCAGATAAATTACTTAAAATTTCAAAACATTTGTTTTAAATCTATTAAAATATACATCCTTGTTCTAAATTGTTTTTAGTTTAATAAGGAATTAAATTTGTGTCTCAAACACCTGCCCCTTGATGTTCTTAAATTTAAAACTAAGGTGTCCGAATTATACGCAAGACTTCCAAGCAAGCGGCTAAATCAAGAAACGCGTCACATATTGCCCATTTCGACTATGTAATGTCGGTGGTCAGTGTCCGGTCTTTTAGGAAAATCCGTCACGTCCTCATATTATAAAAACATAACTGTCTTGAAAGGGATGGTTCTCGTCCTAACGTAAAATGTAAATTAGTTTATTGTTCACCGTAATAACGTTGCAATGTTGGGGACAACCACTGAATGGTAATTGTAGATGTTGAACAAATATACTTTGGGTTGCTTCTTTTTGTACGATAGAAAAGCCTGAGGTCGATAAAAGCATTTGAAGATTGTACGGTATTGGAATTAATGTAAACAAAAGTTATTGAAGGTCTTATAAGGTAAACCAGTATTTAGGTTTCCCTTATGTTGACATCTAAGCATGGGCATATGTGCTGTTTCATTAAGGTAGCAGTAATAAGGATAGTGCTTGAGCATATTTATGCATGATTAAGATAATGTCGATCGATCCTTTATTTGTTGTCGTTCGACCGTAATCGATCATACCCATTGCGATGTCCTTCTAACCTAAAATAAAATGTGCTTCGCTATTTTATATATCTGTTGCATGTTTAAAGAAACATGAGATGAGGATAAGTAAACTCATCCTCATTTTCTCAAAATATTGTCTTATACTCTTTCTCTGATTTACCATTAAATTGGCAAAGAATGAGAAAAATAAACAAAAGGATAAGAAAATCCCATCCACAAATTATTGACCAATAACTATATTTTTGTGGACAAAATAACGGTAAGCAGTATTTAAATAAAGTCGTACTAAATATTGTTTGGCAGTATTACAGGAATTTCCAATAACTCTCTAATAACAAAATAGGGAGTTTTAAGCACCTGTTTTAATTTCAGAAAATATGGTTCCACTTTTGACTCATTTGAAAGAAATAGATACGACTTTGATAGAGCAGATATATTAATTATTCTAAGATTTATCTTTCACTTGGATTGGTACAAAATCACCTTAACAAAATATTTGGCCTTGAAATTGAACGCAAAATGGCCCTAGTTAGAATTCAAGAAAACAAATAAATGCGAATTTATAACTTTTCAAGTTAGTTATGTAAGAACTTAATATATTTTGTAGCCTTTCTGAATAATCGTGTATATAGTTTAACATAGTTACATCATTTTGAATATTTATGAGTCTGCCATCATACGCAAATGATAGACTGATAATTAATCAAAAATTAGTTAGAAAATTATCTAAATTTAAAAAGAGAATAACACAGCACCATAAAAAAGTCTGTCAGGTGGACTAACTAATCTGGGGTCCGTTTAACCCCATAAGTTAACGTTAAAGATAATTCTAAAGTCAAATCGAAATATGGATATGCAAGTGAACCATATTTCGAGTCGCTGAATCCGAATTTGGGGTTCCTTTAACCTCATCAGCTTAATTTTAAGGTCATTTCAAAGTCAAATCCAAAGACAAATTCAAATGGACAAAACTATCGTACATTTATGTGTTTGGAGTCGCTGGATCCAAATTCAGGGTTTATTTAATCTTACCGAGTTATCTTCAAGATTATTTTAAAATCAAATTAGGAGACAGAAATGCAAATGTACGAAACCATCATACATTTATATTTTTTGGGTCTCTGAATGTGATCCCGAGTTCAATTAGTTTCATCTTGTAAGCTTGACTTGGCAACCTAATTCTGAAACACAATAACGGTCATAATCTCCTAACATAACTGAAGTGCTAAAACTCCTATAACTCTTAAAGATAAGAAATATTATACGTAACATTAATCTTATGTTTAAAGGTTGTAATTCTTGCGGGTGAATATCTAGTTGTATCTTCTCTTTTACGTTTTTGTTCTTATATATCTCCTGCGTGCATCCAGCATTAAACAACCAGCACATCCTTGGTAACATTACTGTGCACTGAAATCTGTCACTTTGTTTTTTACTGAAATCGTCAAGATTTTATTGGAAGTAGTCAGCAAGAGAATCTATCAAATCCAATGTCAAATTCATTAAACAATCCCGCTTTTTCAGATTTTTTAGGGGAAGCATTTCATCAGAACTTGAAGGAGTATAACTACATTACAAAGGCAGATACAATCGACATTATGCTGGCTGATTACTGCTGCAAGAGATGTACCAGAAAAAGGATATAAACTTGGGTCAGTCATTGCACAGATTCTTTGACTGTAAGAGAGCTAGCTAGATATCATAAAAGAGAATGAGTCGCACACGTTATCCAACTTTCCTCCTTTTTCTCAAAGGTTATGTGGTTACTAATGCAGCGGTTACAGAGATTATGGACCTTATTGGGTATTAGAGTTTGATGAGGTTGTCAGGTTAAGTTGATCCGAAAGAAGTAGTGACTTGGCAGATTTACAATTTGGATTCAGAAAGAAAAGAGGCATATAAGCTGCGGTAGCCGTGATCAGTGATATTGTCAGGAGGACCAGAAGAGACAAATGGGACAAGTTTACTGTCTCAACCACACATGGTGTAAAGAATGGGAGGGTATTGTTAAGGAGCTAGAGCAGACACAATGTGATCCGCTCATTAGGAGACTAATAAGATGATATCCCTCAGATAGAGTGGTTCATGTAGATGAGAGAGGTAAATATTGAATTTATCGGTGCATTTCGAGGAAGTGAGTTGGAATAATGTGGTAGAATATATGACTGCGACTGAGAATAGTTGGTGTTTTAAAGAATACAATTATGAAATAAAAGGAGGAGGAATAAAGAATAAGACAATGAAGAAAAGGAGAACATTGAGAAAGAAAAGGTCATCTGATAATGAGAGGTAATGCCGAGAGGCGGTTCTACCTATAACATCTGTAAAGGATAAGGTGGTTTTAGTCGGTAAGAATCCGACAATTGTTAATACAAAACTTCCTCCCCAAAAAGGATAAAGCCGATAAGCTGATTTGAAGAGATTAAATAAACCCCGGATTCAGCAACCCCAACAACATAAACGTAATATAGTTTGATTCATTTGCGTATATATCTTTCGATTTTACCTTGAAATTATCTTAAAGCTGCACTGATGAGATCAAAAGAACTCTGAATTTGAATCCAGTTACCTCAAAAATAATAATGTACAGTGATTTCGTCCATTTGCATAACCATATTTCGATTTGACCTTGAAGCTGATCTGTCGCATCTCGTGGCTCGAAAACCATAAAACTATTCCGTCGTACAAATTACTATCTTTGTTGTGGTGCTGTTTTATCAAAACGTTCTGTTCTCTTAGTGCTACTAAATAAAAAAAAGTAGTCAGCCGCTGTCCGCTGTCGTGACGATGGGTTCCGCGATACGTTGGAAGCAGCGCCATCTGCTCTCCGCGTCAGCTCTTCATCTTCCTCCCTGTATACCTGGCTGGCAGCGCGGGCCTGATTAGGGGGCCGGGATGCGCCCTCGGAGCGCGAATATTACAATCCCGAACGAGATTTATGGACGGTGTCGCGCTATAAGCCATCGCAATCTTGGATAATGGGCCCCGCTTCTGCTGGTACAGAACCAGCATGGCGGACGGGGAATTAATTAATTGGCTCACAAAATAAAGACCATAAATTCTCATAGCGTCACAAATTATGGGCGAGATAGGGAATGTCGCGAAATAAAATAACCATATCTGCCAGGCTACGCCGGGTAGACCTTGTAACTCCGTGCTCTGGATGCCGGCGTGAGTTATTGCGAGGCGAAAAAATGGAGCAGTTTTCTTCTTGTTTCGAGGAGGAACACTGCCTCATCAGACGGAGGAGAATATACTGGCTGCGCATTCCCATATCGCTTATAAATGAACTTCATTAAAATGGGTTTTCTACAGCTTTTCCACACTGAAAAAAAGAAAAATAATCGCTTATACAATTATAGATCGTATACTACAATTTATTCTCCAAATAATATTTTACTACAACAGACAATATTACCAAATACTGCAACATTGTTGTACCACTCAGTACAAATTTTATGTATTTAATGACACAACAAGTGCAAAAATTTACCAACATTTGTCCCACTAGAACGTTTTCGGTGATATTTAACTCCTAGAATATGTACATTACAACCTAGGATATACGTGGTAGGTATGGCAATCGAAATTGCCTAACGGTGTATTATTAACGGGTATTATGTCTGTTAGAAATATTCGACTAGTTAAGTCGAGTTACCGGTGAGTTTAACTCAAGTAGTTTGACGATCTGTAACAGTTTCAAACTATTTCTAACTGCTACAGAAACAAACCTAATATGAGACGCATCTAGATACACTATTGACAAACCAAAATCAATCGTAACCAATATATGTTGACTGCAATATTCGAACTGTTCGGCTAAGTTCTGCCACGCTAGTTTAATACTATCTATTTCTAGTAAATAATAATACAGTTGTGCCTCTGTAGTTTTGGTAATGATGACTACAAGTGTTGTATTAACACAATTTATAAATACTGTTATTTTGCACTATACCCGCATTTTAAATTTTGCAATATAACATTTATTACAACATATAATAAAAGTTATAATTATATTAAAATTTCAGTTTTCTTAACGCAACTGATTGCACACATCACCTGAATTGATAGATGAATCACACACATTCATTTGAAGGATAGTTTATATTTATACAATATAAATTACTGAAAATTTGCACCAAGTTATCCTTTGTTTTGATGCAAAAACTAAAAAATACACACGCTAACCTATGTTTCATTCTGAACATTTCTACTCCTAAGCAGGATGACCTTCACCCATAAAATCTAAAATAGAAAGTGATATTGTATGATAATTTTAAATGGCACCCAATTTTCCTAGCACCGTCATAGAATTTTGAATTTTGGATGATCAGTTCTGGAGAAAGTAAAGATGAAAAGTTCAGATCATCAATTCACTCTCCACTGATTTTACTTTATTTAATGTTGAAAATGGCGACCACCTATCTCTGTGCAGTAGCAAATATTGTTCAAATGGAACGTAGGGCACATTTATGAAGTGATTACATTTGCATACGATCAACCCCACTTCATTTATCATATGAATTTGTCTTCTCTCCATTACTAGATCATCGAGATAAGTTTAAAATTGCAACAACAACAACAATATCCTCTGCTGAAATTTGTGTTGACTATAATAATTAAGAACACTTAACTAAATTTCGTCGTTTTGAAAATTTTTAAGTTACAAAGGGTTACGAAACTGCAATTTTATGGCAAAAGGAACTTGGTGACCTTTTTAGATCATGAAGATCACACTACCATCAACTTTTCCTCTCCTTCTCTTGAGAATTGAATTCCCTAACAATAATTTTTATATTTATAATATTCTTGATAATGGTCTGATTCCTAAATTTATAAATTTGTTTTAGCCAGTCAGCACAGAAAATCATTATTTATCAAATGTTATCATTTTGTCTGCTGGTTGCAGAAAAACAGTGGTAAGCATAACAGGTCAAAATTAACAACGATACTTCCTATCTTCCTATCTAGATAAGCAACCTACGAAAAAGCATCGATACGATAACAGTTTTGAAATTAAACAACATTGTTTGTGTATCGTCTTCGTATCAGCTTAATTATCTAAGAAGCTTATTAAATGTAGCTGTCGTTTCAAGAAAAATCGAGGAAATCATTCCTTCTAGAAGAAAATAACAGCTCTGTAATAACGTTAATTCATTTATGTATTTAAAAACATACAATATTGGTTAGTATAGTTGTTGAAGAAGATGCCAACCATAACCTTTTTGATACCTGGCATTGAATCTGTTAATTTTAATATTTTCTATTAGTTGTAATTTCAGTTGCAAGTTACTTCTAATTTGTAATAACATATAGAATAATGCATTTAAAATATGGCGTATATACTAGCTCGCAGTCATATATGTATGGTAACGAAAAAAAATCGATAAAGTTCTATATTTTGGAAATAAGTATAATTGGGATCTTTGCCTTCTTCAAAATAAATGCTTTTGTTTTATTTCTACTTTCAATGATGAAGAACGTTTTTTTGTGTACGTCAATTGATTTTCTATCATCTCCATAAAATGCCTCTTCCACTAATTTTCTATTCTTTGATACTCCTTTGAGTTCCATATGCCTCTATATCTTTCGATTTCTGGTAGTTTTCGGTGCCTTTTTTAGTAACTGAGTTTCTTTGATTTCTATCGAAACGATATCAGATAAAAAATCTTCAACAAATGCATGAAATAACGCAAACAAATCAATCCACGATGCCTCAAGACGACCTATTTCAGCCCATTACGCTTAACGCCGCCAATTTGCTCCAATGTTTCGCTAGAGCGTGCCGTCAGCATTACCACACAATGCCCCACCGTGGGCGTAGGTGGAAGTAAGGTGCTGCTCGGCCCAAATGATGGAGTGCCCGTGGCCGCATCTGGGCCTCGCTTCCACCTGTGCCCCAGGGCCCCGCGGGCGCTCCCACCCACCCGGGCAGGTGCCGGCCGGCGCGAACATGCTCGCGTTATGACTTATGCTAATCGGGCCACGCATGCAAATGAGACCGTAAATCGTGCGGCGGTGTTTATGGCCCTCTGTGGGAGACGCGATTAAGATTTCTCGGGGCCCGCTTCCGGCCCGCCGCCGGAACTGTCCGCCCGAGCCCGATACATTTTTAATGCGGACGTACTTGGCTCCGTAATTTATTAATTGGAGCAACAGTGGTAATTTTTCAATGTTCTGGTAGGTTTGGCTTTATCGCCATCTCACGTCCAAAACCAGAAATCCATAAACGTATCTTTTTATAACGACATTTTAATTTATATAGTGTGTCCCATATTGATGAGCGCACCATTGGAGGGTGTATTCCTGGGTCATTGGGGGTTCTTTCGATAAAAAAATTGTATTTAAGCCGTTCCTAACGAAGTCAGGGCTTCTAAAATATTTAAAAAATTTCGGTTTTTTTTTCTACAAAAACGGTTAAACCTATAAATCTGAAAATCGGTGAATACATTTAGCTAATTAAGTGGCATTGTTGAGTACGATTTTTTTTTACCGAATGTCCAAAATAGTAGCAACATCCAACCTTATTTTTTTTATTAAAGTTTTTATTGTAACCGTTTCTCGATATGAAAAAATTACAGTAAATACAACAAGCAAAAATTAACAAAATTCCCCCTCTTAGTATTTTTACGCAGACATGCGTCTTGCGCGGAAGAGAAACTTGCATAGCACCCATTAATAACATATACCAACGTACCAAAATATCAAATATACTTCGCTAGAACTATTAATGGTCGATTTGTTAATAATAGTGTAGCCATAAATAACCAAATTTAATAAATAATAAATGTTGTATCATGAAGAATTTGTAACAGAGAATTCGAAAATAAAACGCGAACATGTCGGTGAATGATGCTGTGGAAAGGGGTAGGCTTTTATCAAAAATGTATGTCGCAAGTGTTTATGGACATATCTGTTTGTTCTATATTTAATAATTTTTTGAACTCTACAAAATGATGGTCTTACCAGTAGTGCGTATATGTTGAGATGATTTTTATTCATAATTTCAACGCCGGAGTGTATGCTATTCAATGCTATTCAACAACATGATAAATAAAACTTATTTGGTATTAAAGTTAAAAAAGTCAGATATAACAACTTTTTTCTACAAAACTGTTAAAAGTGGGCTTTTTAATTGTCATTTTTGATGTTAAAAATGTCATTTTTTGACACGCGTGTTAAAAGTAACTGGTTGCTACGAAAATTTTGGTTCATAAACATTGCAATCTGTGTGGTATTTTTTGATTTCTTATTTTTATTGAGTTTAAAGTTCTTCCGATTGTTTTGTAGAAAAAATAGTGCATGATATACGTGTTAAAAGTGATTTTATTTAATTTTATTTAATTTTTTATTTTTTAATCATCTTCACTCACATAATAAAATCTTACTTTTAGCATGTATATCATAAATAGATATTTTGACGAGTTTAGCAGGCCGTTCAACTTTTTTTATAAATACTATTGAAAATAGAATGAAAAAGTCAACCAATTCATTGAAAGACAGAAACGAAAATAACAAAGAGAGGACTGAACTGGTATGAATTTCTGATGAGGATGGAAGCAAACAGAAGGACAAGGAAAATAAATGAAGTGAGAAATGGAATAAAAAAAGCTGGAAGACAAAAGTGAAGATTGGGTAAAAATAGTTGCAACAAGGAACAGAAATAGAAAAAATAAGAGGGAAACCTATAGAACAGATGAAAGTGATAATGGAAAGTAGGAAGGAGCAAAGAAAGAAAACAAAATAATTATTGTTTTTAACTTCTCTATGGAGCTATTTCTATGAAATATCCAAATATTTCCAATTCAAGAACATTTATACAATTTCAATCAAAGAAAAAATAGGTAATACGTTTTCATATGCAGTTTGCTGCATTTGTAAAATTTTGTACCAAATTGTTCTGAAATTTGCGACTGTCCTAAAGCTACACTGTAAATATTTTCAGTTGTTTTACTTAAGCCAGAAGTTTCTAATAAAGTAAAGTGTAATTATTTCTCCTAAAATCTACTGACAAAGAGGAATTTTGATTTTGAAGGCATAGTAACTACAGTCACTCAAAAGCTAGCTCTATTTTGTGCACCTTCAATAGTAATGACAGAATTACAGAAATAAACTTTATGTAATAGCATGTGTTTTTTAAAATCAATCTAATTTTACAACTTTGTTCATTAGTATTTTTCTCAACATCAAATTTACTTAAGATCAATAAACCTTACCTATTAATACACATACTAATTTAACAGCTTTTAAAAAATTTACCCCCTTCCTTTGGTATAAGTTATTGTCCATGTCTGACATGTTATTCCCCTTGTAACGGCATAACTACATGCCACTAGGAAGGGAATCACATACTTGCACTTCCTATTCATAATCACCGTTGGCAAATGTGAATATCATGTCATTGACAACGGACATTTCGTGGTTCGGTGGACTGTGTATGGATTTTTCTCATAGCAGGCATACCAATTATGTTAATTACTTATATCACCAAGCTCACATTAAATAAATTCCGTAATTTCAGCTATTTATCACTTGTCTTACCGCAGGAAGTAGCGTTACTTGTGAAGACTGCGGTATTTACTACTTAACAAGCTTTCGTTCTAGTATAAGAAATCACATGACACACACAATATCTGATATACTAGATAGAAACTTTTATGTGCAATTGTGTACTAATTTGAAACACTACTGTTTCAAAATTATTTATAGAATAATAGTGTATATAAATTACACGATTTTCCTTTATTTGCTGTTTAATAAGTTACATACAAAAATATGTAAGATTATTTAAAGCGGCTGTATTAATTTTCTGCACAACAAAAACACATTAAATATATTACATTTGTATACATTTTTTTCTTGTGCAATTTTGGAGAACTTGATGCAATATATTGCTATGTCAAGTGTACCCCAGGGTTCGGTATTGGGACCTCTGTTATTTAATTTGCTTATCAATGATATTGGCTATAAACTGGATACTAACTTTTTATTATATGCTGATGATATTAAATTGTATAAAAGGATCGAGTGTGTACAGGGCTGCATCGAACTTCATAGAAAGATTAAATTAATCAGTGAATAGTGTCTTCAACTAAATATAAAAAATTAAATTTTTCAGTAAAAAATCAACGCCAATTATTTATCACTACTCAGTAAATGGCGTTCCTATTTCGTGAGTGGACATGTTCAGAGACCTTGGCGTTTTATTTGATACCAAATTATCGTTTTCTTCTCACGTAAATGTAGTTGTTTTTGAAATATTTCGGTTTTATTCGATGTACACAGAATTTTACAAATAGTGCTGCAATTAAAAGACTCTATACATTATATGTGTGATCTAAGCTAGAATATGCGGCAGCAATATGGACTTTTATGGATTTTTAAAGTATTTGACTTTTAAAAGTATCGGTTATTATCTAGGACGAGACTTTCTAGATGATGAATTGCTAAGGTGTAATTTTTCTTCCCTCGAAAAATGAAAAGCATACTTCATGTTGGTAATGATATACAAGATAATTAATAACTTTGTTGACTGTGTTGTGATACCTATATACAACAGAGAATTTACTTTGGATATCTTCAGCTGTCCTCTGCCAACCATCTCTGGAACATTATTGTACTGAAAACTCTGACATTTTTTGGTTCTGTTCATTTTTTTCAATTCCATTTTATTTGTTTGATTATTATTTCATTTGTATTTATGAATTTCATGTTTCTCTCTCTTTGATTGTGTTGTGTATCCACCTTTTGTTTTTAATTTTTGTTTATTTGTTCATTTTTGTTGTTGTATTTTTGTTGTTTTTTGTTAAGGTTAGTTTAGTTTTTTTATTTATTATGCTTTTTTTTTGTATCAAACGATTAATTTACTCTTTGTTCTTGTCTTGTAATTGGGTGTATACCTGTACTGTATTAAATAAATACATGTGAAAATGTATTGTAGATATGTATTTGCAACGAATAATATAAACCTAACATTATTGGTGAGTCATAAGTAGGTTACTACCACAGAAGTAGAATGCTTACTTAGAAATAAAAGTGGTTAAACACATGCATGGAATATGGTTTACGGAAATAGAGTTGTATCGTTTGTATTTTTCTAACCACAACAACTATACTCAAGACGTTGCATTAAAATAGTAATTCCAGTTATAACTAATGTAACTTACATAATGTATATCAATTTATTGTTATGATTTTAGTTTCAAACAACATTTTGTTTTCTTCGTCAACGTTTTGTCACTTTTGTTGTGACATATTCAGGACAATGGAAAAACTGAAGCTTTCAGCATATTTTCGGCATTGATACCTGTATAACAATCTTGAACAATTATAGATAATAACCACACACATAAACATATCTAAACCATACACTTCTCATATTTTATTCGGTTTTTTACAAGAAAACAAATGAAAGTAGTAAAATTTGTAATAAACTGAATATCTATACAAAGAATTCTTTATAATCCAATGTGAAAAAGAAGTACACTTTTTTGATTTCGACCTTTTTCGAACACAACCTGTATATTGTATAGGTACTATCGTTTTATTAATAACACTCACTAAAATTAATTTTGCTATTTATTTTGAACTTGTGACGTATTCATATTGAAATCTGCTTTAAATTTTTAACATTAATTATTAGTTGTTTCACTTACCAAGAGAGATTTAATGAAATATCTATTCAGAACTTCCAGAAGTTCAAAGACTGTTTTAAGAGAGTGTCATTATTATTGCAAACGATTGTACATACACAAGTTTTAAGTGTGTAATCAAAATGTTTTAGAAATAAAAATATTAGTGTAAATACACAATAAATCAATTAAATTGGGTTCTGCTTTATTTCAAAGTTTTTTTTTATTAAAAATGTCACGGTGTTCTGTATAGAAATAAAATAAATTCACAATTTATATTGTTATTAAGTTTAATTGGTATTTTAATGCACATACAAGTGAAGTTAAAACGGAAATATGTAAATAAATATTTAGCGAAATATAAAATTCCGGGATAATCGTTATTTGACCGATTTTATTAATTCGTTATATACACAAATAGAGTTGCATATGTTAGCTGAATAACATAAAAGTTTGATTTATGGACCAATTTCCAACATTCGTCGGTTCCGCTCGGTGTAAATAATGCAGTGATATAATCACTTCATCTCCTGGTGCAGATGAAATCCAGAATTCCATATGTTCTGTGTGTTTATAAAACATTTCAGTGTATAAAATGGACCGTGTTTGTGTTAATATATCCACCTCGATGTGTATTTATCGAGTTCATAACATGGGTGGTTAAGATATAATCGTTTCCCTTGAATAAATACACCTTTTGATATAAAATTAATAGATTCCCGTGTACGATTTATAAATTTATGTCTTTCGATAACTTACTAATGGATGGTGTACGTCAGAAATCCTTAATTTTAGAAAATTTATGTTAAAATTGAAAACTTTGATCTATAATTTCATGTTAATGTATAGCCGGGATGTCTGAAAGTTATTATTGCTAGCGGCCAAACATGTTTGTTTGATCTTCTGTGTTATTGGAGGAAATGTAAACTTAAAAAAAATTCGATATACTTTATATCGCAGTCATACGTTAACACGTATTTTACTATTGTTTCATAAAGAAATCTGAAGATGCAGTCTAAGATATAGTTTGGTAGGTTTTCTACAAATACTATGTAGAAACTTATGTACATAATATGGAGAATATTTTCGTGTTTACAAAATAAATATACATCTTATGATTTTTGGTATTACAGAAGCTTATGATCAAGTCATATGTAAAGTAATAGCCAAATAACAGCTGAATTTGAAAATAGAACTGTTGCTGAATTGACAAGATTTTCTAACATACTTTTTTGAAATTGGCGCTCTTTTAGGGAAACATGTAAAAATTTATGAAAATTACTAAATGCACCTAACCCTGTATTGTGGGATATGTTTTGTGATTGACTTAAATATATATAAATAAGTTAATTAGATACATACTCAAATACAAAATATTTTGTTGCAATTTTTGTATGTGATGCTTTATTTAGAAGTATAATTCTGCTCGATATACTTTCTCGAAGGACGGCGTCTTATTTTCTCAAGATTGGATTAACTTTTGTTAATAAATCGTCAAAAGTTATAATGCAGAGTATTTATAGGTTATATTTGATGTGCCAACTTTGAGGTATAGTATGAGTCCAAGGTCGAACGAGTTTTCTTAAAGTCATGTCAAAAATCATAGACGAATGAACTTAAAATTAAAAAATCATATTATTTTTACCGCCATATGGCTTTTCGTATAATTTTATATATTAAAAGTCATGTGACAAATTGTATAGTATAAACACACTTACTTACAATATTATGTAGGTTATTGAGAGCCTATTATTTTTTCTACAATTGTTATTATTGTTATTGCATTGCACTGTATTCTATTATATTGTAACCTAATATTGTTGTGATCTTATTGTAAGTTAGGTGAAACAGATGGCTACAGATGTGTATAAAATGGAGTAAGAAATAGAAAAAAATGTTGGAAGAGGGTACTTCAATTATTAGAAGAAAAAAATAAGGTAGGTAAGTATTAGGTACCTACTTATTAAAGTCTTATTGAAGTAATAAAACAGTTTAATTCATACTTTATCCTATAATTTACGCTCTTTGTGTTATTGTTACAGACAATGATGAGGGGGTTTATGAAAATGACGATTATGGCAGTAACGAAAGTTGATGTGCAAGCTCCTGTATATACAAATACATGATTCTTGAATGAAATAAAAAAATTTGACTAGAGAACTAGAGGACTAAATTTAGAATGTATTAAATAATTTTGAGACCGACAGTGCTGTATGGCAGAGAAATATGGATCGTCAATAAGAAGTCAAGAAAAAATCTATTAAGGTGGGAAAGGAAGGTCTTAATAATAATTGTAGGGGGAAAGAAGACGAAGGAAGGCTATGTAAGGAGAAATAATGAGGAAATATATGCAATGTACCAGGCACCAACAATAGACGAAGTTGTAAAAGCCAGAAGAGTGGAGTGACTAGGGCATGTAAAACGTATGGAAGATAAAAGGACACTTAAGAAAATTGTAAGGAGTAAACCTAACTACAAGAAAAAAAGAGAGAGGCCGAGGAAGCGATGGAGAGAGGCAGTGGCAATAGATTTAAGGGAGAAAAATGTAACAAATTGGAAAAGAAAGGCGATGAACAAAATGGGGTGGAGGAGAATAACACAGCTCTGGGCCTAAAAGGCCTGTAAACAGCTTTATATACTATATTTTTTAAGTACTCATCTAAAACTACATATGATTTTTTATAAAAAATCATACAATTTTCACAGATATTACATGACGTTGTTAAAATTTACCTACACAAATTTATTTAAAACATAATACAATTTATATACATTTATTGTATAGCATTGTAATTTTTACATAAAATCACACACATTTTGTTTAATAAAATTGCATAAAAATATAATGATGAGGAATCCCTCATCATAAAAGTATTTTATGTATTTCGGTCAATCAGTTTAAAGAGTGCTATACCTAAATAAGGTTGATATAATAAAAAGCAATAATTTTTGAGATTTAAAAATACTGTAAAATATGTAAAGAAAACCTTTAGAATGTTGTTTGTAATTATTCATTTGTGACATTTTTTTGTTTAATTGAGTGAATTATGAAAGTATTAATAAATAGCCCCTTGCGTCTAATGGATCAGCCAAGGAATTGATTTTAAAAATTTTGTTCTGCCTACACGGAAAAAATCTAATACGTACCTATATTAATATATTTAAAATGTTAAACTTCACTCAAGCGTATATGTATTAATTTAGTAATAAAGTATATTTAATATAAATATTTATAAATTCCATCCATGCCTTCTTATACTTAATTTAACACTTTTTTCTTACAATGAATTTAAGTCTAAGATTTACTTAAAGAACAATATTTTGTTAAAATATGAATAAAATATAATTAAATATAAAATAGGTTATTCTTCCTTAATACATACCTTATAGGGATATAGATTTGCACGAATTAAAAAAATTCTTCTATAATGCAAAATAATAATATTTATAGATGGTACTACTACAAAACTTGTGGTGATCATTATCAAAACTATAGAGACACCATTGTATTATTATGAGCAGGTAGTTGTCTGTAAAAATAAAAACGTGTAACATGTGGCCACAAGATGTAGCTATGCTGCATCACATCTACCCAGGTTCGTTTCTGTCGGATAAATCGTCGGTTGCCTTAGCTACGGCGTATTGAGAAGTCATACAAGCTCGAAGCTGTATATGTCTGGTGTGCCGTTAGTGAATGATTGGCAGTTTGCTATAAGTGTTTCAGGTATTTACACATATTTATTTTACATAGACATCTGTTTTGTGACCCACCTTATATAGATAATTAAATACTACTTTAGAAAATAGGAAGAAATGCAATATTTATTTAGAACAAAAATATTTATTATGTACTTCAGTTTTATTTTTCCTTATTGTAGTGTTTTATGAAATTATTTAATGTTATTACATATATTTGCGGTAATTCTTTCAAATCACTTGAAGGTTCAACATATAATTTTATTTTGAGAATAACAATTGTTACCTCAAATAATTCCCATTGTCCATATAGAAAAAACAATTATTCTTTATACAAATGGAACTTCACCTCATATCTTTCAAGTTTATTACATTTCTTGGTTTCAAGTAGTTCTTATTTCTAAAAGAAGAATTTATGTTTTTATTATACAAGAATCAATCTTTCAATAAAGTATTAGTGTACTTGATAGTGAAACTAAGCTAGTGTTAGAATTAATCTTGTACTAGTATAAGTAACTTTTTGCCTTGTAATATATTCACCAAAAAAAATTTGTAAACGGCGCAAAGGGTTATTTGTTAATATTTTTATATCTCATTAGCAGGAACATCCAATAAAATAAAAAAAAAATACTTTAAGTATCCAAGAATCTAATTAGGGACTTCTGCTTTTTATTTATGTAACTAACATCCATACAGATGTTGACTTTGCAAACAGTTTCATAATGTAAAGCTTGATAAACGTCTACTAGCAATTTGTGTAACACTGAATTAAAACCATAAGACTCTAAAAAAATAGAAAGACTTTTAATTTCAGAGCGAAGATATGACAGTTTCACCTTTTCGAACATTCCCAGTTAGAAGTAAATAATGCTTCTATAAATACTTGACACTAATCAAGACTGACAAGGGCACATGTGCTCGTTGTGGTTACAGCCTCACGAGTGACTTCGCTTACTAAACGGTTGTGTCAGAAGCAGTACGAAAATTTTAATTTGTAGCATCATTTGCAACAGTAGAAGTATGATGCGTCTCAGTCGAGATGTCTTCATTTCAAGAATTCTCGTGGGACCATTGCCAGCTTGTAATGGACGACACGTGTCATATTTCAATGTTGCATACAATAACTGCACCATGAACGATAATTTTGAACAGGTTCCATCCTTTGTATAAATAAAAAGTGATGAATTTTTCTTTGTAAATGTAAAGGAATTAAAAAGATGTGGTCATTGTTAATCAATTTTTTTCACATAAGTATTGCTTTGTAAATTTGTATTTATACAGGAGCAACTGTATGTAGAGGTGTAGAGGAATATAAGGAGGAGTTGTAAGCCTTAAAAATGATGATACAGATTTCGTAAAAAATAATATCTTTTCAACACTTTAACTTGAAATACAAAATTGGATATACAATTTACGTATATACATTTAGAAATATAAGTTGGCCATGCATTCAAAGTCATTGGGATATCACAAGCTGATAATTGGTGGAAACTCACTCTCCGCCTCATATAGTTATGTCTGCTCTTTGGCCAAATTTAAAACGTATATGCCATTATATTATGCAGAATTTGATTTCAAAACTGTTCTTGTTCTTTCTAAGTTTTGATACAGTTTACCGGATTGAAGAAAAATAGAATTATTCAAGGGAGAGATTTCTAATAATGTGAATTAGAATCACCAAGTCAATAGTAGATCAACTCATGTTGAAGATATCCAGGAATTATTGCATAAGGATTGATGTCGGAATAATGGTGGTAATTACAAGGATTGATTTCTGTGCAAATGAAACAAACTACAAACCATAAAATAGATTTTTTTATTAAAAATAATATCTTGATTAATTTAAAGTATTGGCAGCTTAATCTAGCCATTGAATGGTGTGTATGTTCATAACAGGTGTGCAATAAATTAATTCTAATAATTCTATGAACTGATACTCCATATCCCTGATATAACCTTCATTTGCTACATCATACTCAATTGTCTACTAAATAACTTCTTTTTCTTGCACTTTATTAAAATTATGACAATCTTGATTCAGCTAATAAAACAATCCTGTTCTCTTCCTATGCTACTTCATACTAAATTATCTACTAAATAACTTCTGTCTCTTGTACTCTATTTAAATTATGACATTCTTGACATATCTAAAAGAATCATGATTCTCTAGTCCTTCCTTCAACATCCAAAAATAATTCTTTAGGAAGAATGACACAAATTGGAAATCTCTGATACTCTTCAACAAGCCCCTAAACTGAGAAATTTGCCTACACACTTTTGATTTCCTTTGTTCAGTTAAATATTGCTTAATAATAAATGTTGTCTTTTATTCCTGTTATGATTTTTCTGGAACTGGAATTAGTTTCGTGTTTTTGGCGTAATAATTGTTGTTCTGGTATTTGTTACGTTTTGGTTGTTATTTTAGTACTGTTGAAAATACATATTTTTAAATCAAATCTTAAATTATGTTGCGATGTAATTCTGGGGACACAATTTATATTCTGGTTACTTGTAAAGTCAAAATAAAAAAGTAAACTGTCTAAACTATTACTTTCCATAGTTTCCCAAAAGAACCTTAATTGAGAAGAGAGCGGAATGGAAGGTGACTGAAAGAATTTGCAGTAAGCATTTTCATACAGAAAAAATTTAATATTCATGTTGTAGAAGAAAAACGAACGGATGAGCTTTAAATAAATTATAACCTATAGGTATAAATTCTTCTCATGTACCTACTATATGCTGTCGTTGAGTGATAAACTTATCACTCAACGATGCTGTATACAGCTATTAGACTAGATCAATCATTTTAACAGTTTTTTGGCTTAATCGGAAGTCTATATCCTGCAATTTCTCTGTGATGACTGTTCCATCAAGTATTACTACCAGTACACAGGCTCTCCAAAACACCATGCGCAAAAATAATAGTAAGTAATCTCGAGAGTCGAAAACCATAATAAGACAAGTATGATCACAAGATATTTCAGTTATCAATGTAATTTTAAATTATTTAATCAAATTAGATAAATGTAGACACAAAATCGTACAGATGAGTATCTACAATTATCTGAATAGTAATTGATATTGCATTGTACCACTTGTAGTTAGTTACTATTTGCTTGTAATAATTAGTATACTTATTTCCATATTGCATTTCTTTCACATTTTGCTTGACCAAATAAATGATCATTTTCAATGCAATTTGTAATTTTTTATTGCCTAAAATTGGAGCAAATTCCTTCTTTCAGAGCTGATATAACAGATGAGATCTATGAAAGCTAATTATAGGGTCCTTATTGAAATATGTGTCCAAAAGCCTGCAACCATTAATTTTCAAATTCGAGCATAATGTAGATGGATAGATTGGTTACGAGGTAAGTCTTTTAAATATTTTTTAAATAAAAATTTCGATCTAGCCAAAAGTGAAATCGGTAAAAAGGTATTTTATCAGTTAAAGGGTAAAATAAGTATTCTGCTGAGTTATGTACCATATTTTATGTATACATAATTTATACATAATTGTGCTACTACGTAACTAAATCATAAAGTTATGATTTGTAAGCTAAGGTGCATCTGAACCGAAATCTTGAGTCATATTTTGTAGCAGCATCGAAAACACTTGGCATACTTAACTACTTAATAATAGGTTACAGAATGAACTGTCTGTTTGAGATTCTTTGTTATATGTTTGAAACTGTTAATAATATAGTACTGTTTAGCAACATATATCCACACAGAAATTCTTAAAACAACTGAAAATTCAAATATAACTGATACTGAGTTGGATGGCAAAAATACTGCAACGCTATTGGACGAAAGTTTGTAGGCAATCTCCTTAGGGATCTTGACTCTTCCACACTTCTTCGGTGGTTTCCTTCACAGACACCTTACATTAACAATATACCAACTTAGTAAGGTAACAGAAACCTCCCAATTGTTGTTGAAGCAACAAGAAGACAGCAAGAAAAATCCGTATGAAGTACCAAAATTCAATGACTTTAAACTCATGGTCAATGGTCAACTCTTAATGAATCTAAATCATGTCAAGTTTGATACTTTTTAGTTAAAGCGTTACTCTGTGTCGGTTCTTACTCAAGAACTTTGTATATTGAAGCAGAAGTGAACTAATTGGTAAAGAAGTTCTCCGACCTTTCCTAGTATCTATTACGTTGCTAATTTTTGAGGCATTCGCCCCGCACTATGAAGGGCTGACGCGTCCACCAGCTGCCCGAATAATTCGTTTGAGAAATGCCTGCCCAGGCTACGCTTTCTGAAGATAGGGATCTAAGTTATGGTCCGCGGTGTCGCTGGCGTACTCCTACACACCCCGCGGCGGCCCCTTCCGGCCGCCATCTTGCCACTAACTCATGCACGTTACTAATTACTATATGTATGATGCAGAAAAGTCGGTCGGCGGGGGTGGTGAGGGGCAGCGGTCCGGTGGCCGCTTGTAAGACACCGTTCCAGCATTAGGTATGGGTTTAATTGCTTTGGAACGGGAGATCGTCGAAAAAAGTGCAAAAATCAGTTACATGTACTTTTCGATGTCCTTTTACTTAAAAGTTGTGAAATTAAAAGATAACTGCGAGCAGTCGTAAGAAAGACATGTAAGCCATGCCAATGTATTAACACTTCATTCAAAGTTTAAATCTATAAAATATTAATATTGGAGAAAAATAGTGTAGAGTAGGAACACCTAAGAGTACGCATCTCCTAAGAATAAGCATTTATATTTTTCAGAAGTGGGCAAAAACTTAAAAATGAGTTGTTGTATTGTTATGATTACGGGACTTGATCAAAAAGTACAAAATTTAGTTAAAGGCACTTTGTTCGATGTCATTTTACTTTAAAGTTGTGAACTTCAAAGATAACTGCGAACTGTCATACGAGAGACATGTAAACCAAGGCAATGTATTAACATTTCCATCAAAGTACGCATTTCCTAAGAATACACATTTGTATTTTTCAGAAGTGGGCAAACACTAAAAAATTAGTTTAAGTAGTGTTTTAATTGTTATGCTTACGGTACTTGATCAAAGAGTTTAAAAAATAGTTACACCCACTTGTTTCGATTTTACTTAAAAGTAGTGAACCTAAAAGATAACTGCGAGCAGTTATAATAAAGACATGCACACCACGCCAATGTATTAACATGTACATCAATGTTTTCAAATTTTGAATGTATACAACATTAATATTGAAAGAAAATAGGAGGAATGCCTAAAAGTACGCATCCTCTAAGATTAGATACGCATTTGTATTTTTCAGTAGGTAGTAGGCATAAACTTAAAAAGGTGTTGATGTAGTGTTTTGATTGTTATCATAACGGGGCTTGATCAAAAAGTGCAAAAATTAGTTAAATGCACTTGTTTCGATATCATTTTACTTCAAAGTTGTAAACTTAAAAGATAGCTGCGAGGAGTCATAAGAGGGACATGTAAACCACGGCAATCCATCGAAGTTTCAATGTATATAATATTAAAATTGAAAGAAAATAATGTAGAGTTAAAATACTTTCATCAAAGTTTTCAAAGTTTGAATGTATACAATATTAATATTAGACAAAATAGTGCAAAGTGGGAACGCCCAAGAGTACGCATTTCCTAAGAGTACGCATTAGCATTTTCCAGTAGTGGGTAAAAACTTAAAAAGGAGTTGATATAATGTTTTGATTATTATGATTACGGGAGTTGTTGGTTAAAAAAGTGCAAAAATTAGTTAGATGCACTTGTTTCGATGTCATTTTGCTTAAAAGTTGTGAACTTAAAAGGTAACTGCAAACAGTCATAAGAGAATAATGCGCACGGCAATATATTAACATTCCCATCAAAGCGTCAATATATACAATATTACTATTAGAAGAAAATAGTGAAGACTACAAATGCTCAAGAGTACGCATTTGTAGTTTTCCCTTCCAAATCCCTTTCCCTTACCCTTTCAAAGTAAGTATTGGAGGTTATGCAACGGTTGCAATATAGGTACGTAACCAAAGAGTATGCAGAGCACAAATTATAAATGTCCTTATTTGGTGGAAATTGTTAATTGATTAAAATTTAAGCACTGAAACGCAAAGTAACATGTAAAAAAATATATTTAAATACAATAAGAAAAAAATGACAATATTCAATTGATCCCAAAGTAACAAAGAACGTCCTTACTTAAGGATATGAACAAGTGACCATTCTAGTAACTCTAGTAAGTTAATTAGGAAACGGCAGAGTAAAAGACAACTAAAACTTACCTATCACCACTTGTCTTAAAGCCACACATGTCTCCTCTTTGAGACCGCAAGAGTACGCATATTTAAAGTTAAAAAAATTAAGTTTTTTTTCTGATAAAATCTATTTATAGTTTTAGTTGCTTAAGAACAGTTTGATGTTATTGTCATGTTCAGTGCACATATAAAAATAAAGAAATGTGAATGTTATTTGTTATTAAAAATTACGTGCACTCTTAGGCACCCCTATCACACTAAAATCTGTCACTATTTCCAGAAAACTATTTGAAACAATTTTTTAAAATGCTGCTTTAAAATTTTGTATCACACACTGTTATGTTTGAAAATGAAGATAAACTGAAATGGAAATCGGAACATTTACAAAAGCAGATAAAGCTAGAAACCTTTCTTTTGGTGTCATTGGTTGTTATAAAACACTGAAGTAGTTTTTTTAACAATTTTTCATTTCAGGTATTTCCAAATAGGTATCTATGGTTTGTCTAAAAATTATAGACTATGATCTTAAAAACTGACATACGTACTCAGAGCAGTGGTATAACCGTTGTTTTTATTTGAAACGGTTGTAAGTATTCACTAATATAGGCATTAAGCATTAAATTACATTGTTATAATATAGTTTTATTCGGCACTAATATAGGCAGTTTTTATTGTTCGTTGTAATAAAAATACAGTGTCTGTTTATCCTATTCCAGATCGAATTATTAACCCAGAATAGTAAAATATCTCCATTATTTTACTGTATTCTGTTCAACAAAACAATAAAATCAAATATGAAACGAACTAAACATGAAATAGATGATAAAATTATACACATTTTCCAGAAGAAGCATTTCTTAAAATGGAGAAATAGATCAGCCCTTATCTATCATGGCATATTGGCAAACTTATACAGGGGTATCCTAAATATATAGTTTTACAGATATTTTAGTGTGTGATAAATCATACCAACTAAAACATAATTACTCAAAGAACAGGAAAACAGTTGTCCAAAAAATCTCGTACAGGGCGCGCATAGTGCGGAGGTGCACCGTCTTGCTGAAACCATATGGCATCGTCAGGAATGTCAGGGTCATTATCGTTAGGAAAAATTACTGCAAGGGCTGGAACAAGGTCATTTTCTAGAAACTCTAAATATCTTTGTCCTGTAAGGGTTTCTTCAAAGAAGAAAGGCCCTACTATTCTGTCGTCAACTATTCCAGCCCACACATTTAATTTCTGAGGGTGTTGGGTATGTGCCTCTGCCATCCAATGAGGATTTTCCCCGACTCCAATATCTGCAAGTTTGACAGTTTACTGTACCATTCAGACAAAATGTGGCCTCATCTGAAAAAAGTATTTGCCGGTGTAAATTTCTATTTCCTTGACATAAATCCATTAGAATTTCCCAAAAGTGTAAGCGGCGATCGGGATCATCTTCATTGAGTTCCTGCACAAGTTGAATTTTGTAGGGATGATATTTTTCCTTCTTCAAGATACGTAGCACTGTTCTCTGACTAGTGTCATTGTTTAATGCAACCAATCGTGAAGAATTATGAGGATTATCCACCATACTTATCAATTGGTTCTATTTCTGATTTTCATTAATGCTTGGACGGAGGGTTTGGAATATTTACGACATTGCCAGTTTCTCTAAATTTAGACTCTACCTTACTGACTGTTGATTGGCTGATAGGGCGATCTGGATATTTTCATTAAATAAATCGCAAACTTCCTGCTGAGTTCTAGTCATATTCCCGGATCCGATAAAATTAAAATTTCAATTCTTTGAGTAACAGTTAAATTTGCCATAATACTTTAAATTGAATAATAATTTCTATATCGCATACAATACTTATTAGAAAGTCGGTGTGACAATGACACTTTGCAAAGATTTTCACCTACGTGATCCATAAAAGAACTATGGAATTTGAAAAACTAAACTTGATAACGTTTTTGTTTTATTTTAATTGATTTACGTTTTCTAACATTCAATCGTCATTTACTCGAAAACTTTCCTATGTAAGAGGGCAAAATTTTAGTACTGTCTGATAGAGAATTAAACGATCTTTCAGAATCAAGGAAAAAAATATGGTGTTGCCATTAAAAAAAAATCGATGACGTCATTACTCGAAAACAAATGACATTTGAAAATCGCATTTTACGCTAAAATATGTATTTTTTAAAATTAAAAATCGACCTGTTCGAGGATTTTTCCCAAAAAATAATTGTTTCGTTTTTATTGAATTTATTCCATAATTTTGGCGCATACTGTATGTAGTACGATGCATATCTATTTTGATCTAGTTTGAGGTTATCAATAACAGTTAATGTATTGCAATGTTATCCTATGTTACAGTTCGTTCTCTAATATGTACCTATAAATATTTGGTGCTAAAGAACATTCATAATGAGATACGAAAAAGTTCTCTCTTCAAAACCAATTAAAAAATATTCTTATTTTATATGTAAATACTTTACTAAAAACTGAGCTTTTTAAAATGCCATTGCCGTAAATTCCACCCATTTTCTACCTTAGCGCCCGTACTACCCGCTATAATTTAAATTAGCTCCGTTTCCGCGTGCATATTCCTATGATTTGCATACAATATGAGCGCGGCGTAGGCGGAAGTCTTGCCGCCCCCCGTCACGCCGATGATAAATTCGTGCTTTCATTTCTAACAAATTATAAACGCACCAACCACGCCGGCCGGCATAAACTCCACATTACTGGACGGCATATCAGATCTCACGTTATGCCGTGTAATAACACGGCTTCTTCCACCATATCAGACCGTTCCTACGGCCCCGTTTAACAACAAATTGCAACGCTTTGCCTGGCAGAAGATGTTCACATCAGGGGAATTTATAGCAGTAGTACGTGCATTCATTTAGATTACTAGTTTTGATATTAATAAGTATGTTAAACGAAAGCCTTCTCTTTTAAAAAATCTATGACAATACTAACTACTGTTAGTTGGCTACCTCGTCTTGCTTTTTCTTGGTTTTCTATTGGTCTCACAGTATAAGACAACTGACTTGACAACTCGAATTACAAGGCAACACAAGACATCAAATGCTGTGAATGTAATCAGTTCCGATCCTTGTTTAGTTGAAATGGGAGTACCACAAGGATCAGTTTTGGGTCCTGTACTTTCTATTGTTTATATTAATTCAAAGATGTATTGGATAAAAAACAACTTTAACAATATAAGCCGACAATTATTATAATACTGATATTGATATAACTATACAAAATTGTTTATACTTAAATCCCGCTAAAACATAAAAGATTAAATTTCACAATAGACAAAGAATAAGTCATGATAAACATTAATAAATATGTCATTGAGAGCGTTAGTAGTGCAACATTTTTAAGGATATTTTTTATGAAACCCTTAATTGGAAAGTTCATTGTAATTATCTAGTTTCTACTATGAGTTCTATCACTTTCTTATTTAAAAATATGAAACTATTTAATTTAAATATTTAAGTGAACATTAGTTGAAAAAATAAATATTGCATATCTATTGTAGGTACTTATATTTGATTTAAATGGCATCCAGCATATAAAATTATTTATAAAAAAAAGAGTCCACTTGTATTGAAACTTCCACTTGACTGAAGGAGCTCTATTCTGTTTCGCCTTTTTGTCCATTATTTTTAAATTATTATGTAAAGTTGCCGTTTCTATACTTGTAACGTCTGCCAATCGACCATATCAAGAGTTACGTCGAGCGGGACCGAAGCCGACCGAGAGTAACCAACAATGTTATCAAATTCGTAATACAATTCATATTTATCATTTGTATTATTGTAATTGCAAAAGTCTTGCAAAGTTGCCAGACCCACAAGACAAAGCAAAACATGATTTTGCACGGTCGATCAAGAACAAGACTTTATAGAAACTCTTGTCTTATTTTCGTTTTTAAACGGTGGAAAATATCTGTCTGTAGTTACTTATGTATGGCACTTTTTAATTTAATTTGGCATTCCTAAAACTAAAATATAAAAAAAATACTTTTCGCCCTAATGAATAATTGAATCATTTTATTAACACTAACACACATATAAAAAACGTTTCAAAAATGTTGAATATGTTTCTCTTATTATTTTTTTTATGATATTTTATATTATTTATTCTGTTATTACTTACTTCTTTACTTACTACTTTGAAATACGAGTACTACTCTTAATTTTCTCTTTACTGAATGATTCTTTTTTTACTAAAATTTTTGAGATATTCCATTGAATAATATGATAAAGCATATTGTTTCTACATACATTTTATGTCAAAGAAAATACATATTAGTAAATTCTTTACTGGTGGTAAATATGTACACAAGTCAAAGAGAATTGAAAGGGACTTAATACCTTATAGTAATTAACACGACGGAACATTTCAAGCTTATAGTGCATTTGAAACATAAAATTTAAGCAACAAATTCAAAAATGTAAATTACATATATTTACTTACATACAAACAATACATAGGTATAATGATTGATAAGAATTGTAGAAAACTTGATATCAATTAGTTTGAAATGTTAACCTTCACATAATGTAAAGCAACTGCAAAACCTAATATTAAAAAATATGTGACTAAAATATTGTGGTTGAAATTCAACGCTAATCGGGCCATTAGTTCGTACTTAGTTTCACCCAAAATTATTGATACCTAATATAAAAATGTTAAAAGAATGAAGTTATCTATTTCTCTCTCTCTTTACTGACCCTGCGAAAACTGACAATAACATTTTACAGAACATTTGGATATATTTTCTCACTTCAGGAAATAATAGCTCACTTCTATCTTATCCCGTTGAAAATTTTATTTTCTATTTTTCACTGCTTTCACTATTTACTTTAAATATCCCATTTATCAAACAATCTAAATATTTGCTCCCAAAGCTAAATGATTTTAACATCTCTCAAACACATTTATCACATATCACACAAATATATTTTTTGAAATCTTCACAATTAATTTTCAATAACATCATTTACTTTCCAATTTTATATTCACCAGATGTGCCGAGGATTTACATGCAAAATTTTTTGTTGAATATTCAAAGAAAGTTAATGTTAAAAACTGTCATTGATACTATACACAAATTCCTTCATACAGAGCAGAAAATATGTGAATATTTTAATAAAAATACTTTCAAAGTTAAATATTGACTTCTTTAAAAGGGACCCTCTAAGAAACAGCTTAACGGATTAGTATGCGCGGTGTAGCACGTAGCACGTGTCTCTATATCTAGTGGTCACTGCCTATTTCATGCTGGACCTGAGTGGCCACAACCCTTCTCAATTGTTACGCCTATGGAATATATTTAGATTGGAATATGGAGCAAAAAAATGTAAGGGTGAGTGCGAATTTTAATTATTAGAAGAAAAATTGAGGTATTTATTTAAAGTCTACCTTATTGTACTGTAATATATATGATTCTATATGATTACCGTACCGTAATTAATGTTACAGGTTGTTAGCAGAACTGAAAAAGGTTATAAAGATGGGGCAAACCTAGATGTTTTATCAATCATTCTGAAATTAGATCAGGAACACATTACTGTCAAAATGTATACCTTTCATGTCATATTGATCATCCTGTTGCTAAAATGTTATAATTATAAATATGAAACAATTTTAATGAAATATACAGGGTGTAACGTCAATCAAGTTGAAATTTGGTGCAGTTATGTTTTAAATAAGTACAGGCATTGTGAAGGAGTAAGTAGTGCTGTATATCGCAGGGAGCGCTCTTGGTAGTTTAAATTTGCACACGTACTACACATTGAGTAAATTGTATATCGCATTATACTTAATTATTGTCACATTCCGCAGAATAATTTTAGAAAACTGGTAAAGCTTGAATTGGTGAAAATTATTAAGTATTTTTACGGTGTAAGATACAAAGTAAAAAGATATAATTTATAGCCTTTCAGTGGGGAGCCACTTTCTTTAAATCAATTTTCCTCCAAAAAAATTAAGAAAATAATTCACATTCAGCGTTATAGTTTGGCTTCAAGTTAATACGAACCACCACCTCCTAGATGGATTTTCTTTGTACGTAATTATTATACTAAAAGTGTCATTCTTCGCCCATAAAACGCCAGCCTTAAGAAAGACGAGTATAATATACTAATGAACAGAACTCTTCATCAAATTTTCTGATTCCTTATCTGATTTTCCCAAGCCAGCCCACTTCAAACGCGGCTAGACCCACGCCATTTTGAAACGCGTTGCATAAAACATGAATATGAGATGATATATACATCTAGGCGGCAGTAAAATTAAGACAATTGAAGAGGAAGAGGGCGTGGGAAACAGAGATACGTTTGTCATATAAACCCCCTAATTATAATATCTGTCGGCAAGGCAAGGTGGACTGTCAAAACAAACAACAATGGTCTGCGCAAGCTGACCACCTCTGGCACATGGGGTTTAAAAATGCATTTATAAATAAGCCTTGACAAGTGTTTCGTGATAATTTTTGGGGTATTATAGTACAGGAGCATGCTACCACTATCGTCTGACAATGAACACAAATTATTTTCTTAATTGAAATGAGGTCATCAATAGTCAAAAGGACTCTTTATTCTACACCATCAACGTAGGTTTATGATACCAGTCAGTAATAATTGTATTATTGGTGGTTCTTATCACCAACAAGCCCAAGAAAGTGATGAATCTTTGCTCCTTAACCTCAACAGTTAATTTATATTTAGGATGGAAACTATTAAACATATTTAGCGTTTTAACGGTTTTGTTATTTGTTATTGATGTAAGATATAATTCACGTATCTCTTAAAAAATTGAAGTTTACAATCTAATTGTTGAATATATTGCAAATCCGATAACAATGTCTGCAGAAATCGGTAACAAACAATTTCCCACTCTCAATTTGTAAATACGTCTCTAATAAGTGTTCAAATTTAAAATAACTATGAGGAAAAATAAATTGTAACAAAAACTGAAATTACAAAGAAACTACATCTAAAGAAATAAGATTGTAATTTTCAGGTATTATTAAATTTTGTAGTTCACCCACAAGCTCAAAAGGATTTTTAATATAATATTCACTTTTTTCAAAACAATGTTCTAACAATTTACTAATTTTAGATGTATTATAAGTAGATCAACCAATAAAACTTACTATTGGTCCCAGCGGTGTATTGTTTTTATGGATTTTAGACAATAAATATAGTTTTGGTATTACTCGGTAGGTACTACCTGTTTTGATAATAATTATCATTTATATTATTGTATATTTTTGTTTATTTCATCCTGTTGACGACTGTATAACTTGAAACATTGATGGAGTAGAATAAAGATACTTTTTGGCTATTGATGACCTCATTCCAATTATGTTTACCTTTAAAACTGTATTTATCTAAGATCACTATCCTTAAACTATAACAAATTTTCTATTCCTATTAGATCGATGAACAAAAGTAACTCAGACATGATATTCTTGCTGCGCAATAAAAGAAAAGGAAGGAACAATACCCCAGTTACCTGAATATTCGGAAAAGAATTTATTTTACTTTAGTGCATTTAATATTGCAAGGATTAATGCAAAAACCTGAAACAATTATAAATAAATTTGTGGGAAATATATAGGAGGATGAATACAGAAAAATTGTACTGATATGTAATTTATACAATTTATTTTGATTTCAAGGAAGGTGAACAGAAATAATTGTGTGTGGGTATTATGGATATTGGCTATATAAACTTTGCTATAATGGATATGGACAATGAAATGCTTATAAATACTGACAGTATTAAAATATGCAAATCTTCTAGCAATAAATATCACAGATGTCATATAATAAAACTGAAACGTTTGAATGACATGATAGTAAGGACTAGATACAGTATTCAGAAGAATCATACATTTCAGTAGAAAAAAATATGCACATGTTTTAGTTTATCAAAATTGATATTAAATAAGTTACTACACTCAAAGAACTATGCTTAGTGAACAATTATTTTGATACACAAACTATGTTCGAAAGTATACCGAAACCAAGCTTATACTATTTTGTACATTTAATTGTGTATTCTACTTTGTAGATAGTATGTTTAAATATACTTAATTTGTGTCACATTTCTGCACAAAAGCTATCGAGTATTTTTACAAAACGTTGTGCACAACACTACTCCAAACTGATCCTAAAATCGTGACAAGAACAAGCGAAGTGGATTTTCTTAGCCTATACAATCTCCAGAAAAAAAACTGATATTTTAATATTTTTTTTACTTTCACCAAGATATGTAAAGTTGTAAAATACTATCAACATAAAGTGATATTTAATGGCTGTTTACCTGTCTCTGTCACGTACTATATGAGTGATCAAAGTCGTGGACATGTAATTATTCTGCCCAAATTTAAAAGTGCAAATTGTTTTATATAATATAAATTTCTCGATTTGTTTAACATAACGGTGGTAATAATTACAAGCATGTAATTAAATAAAATAAAAATATCAAATGAATAGGTACTTATCGAAACCCTCATCTATATGTAACGGAATGTCTGAATAGGGGTTCGGATTTCTGCTCTTAGTATGGTATACCGTTTGAAATTATTTGGACCAATAAATTGCTTAATTTTATATTTAACTTATAGAACAATAAATACAGGAAAAGCGTACAATTTAGTATATATAATTCAATATATTTATCTAAAAGCATAACGTCTGAAATGATTACGCACTTGTTAAGATTTTAAATACAAACATTTCCACATTGTTTCTTAGTTTTACAAAAAATTATCAAAAAAATTGTAACAGTTTACGCATTAACAATAATAATATTCTAAATTTGCTTTGGATTGCCTATAGACAGAGCTGGATATGAATTGATGAAAAGTATTTAATTTATCAATATTGAGTACTCTATTTAAAAAGTATTCAAGATTACGTGAATCCTGAATACAACGTTCAAAAAGTGCTTGAATTATGAATACTTGCATTTAAGCCAGCACAGCGGCTAGCACAGGAGGACTCTGAGGTACCGTCGGACATCAGCCAAAGTCGCAATGGTTTATCGCATATTTTCTATGCTGTTTGGGCTCCGTTTAGTCTGCTCGTGCCCATAATCAAAGAGTAGATTGTACGTATATAAAATAAGTTAAGCTTTTTTCAAGCAGCTGGTACAGGACGACTCTGGGGTTACCGTGGGACATCAGCAAAAGGCAGAGTGGCTTAACGCATATTTACTATGCTGTTTGGGATATGCTTAGCCCGCCCGTGCCCGTAATCAGAACGTAATTGTGTGTATATAATATAAAATCCAGATTTTTTATATTATTAAACGTATTTGATTATTTGTGGTATATGATGAAAACTACTTTAGAATCCTGAATACATATCTAAAACATGATGAATCCGAATACTGAATACTATTAGATAAAAGTATTCAATATTTGATATATAGAGCAAGAATAACCACAGTCCTTATACCACATATACCTCGTGAATAAAGTAATTATGAATCCTGTATGCGAATAGGCATATTTGGATATTTCAATGGCTATCCTAAATGCTGAATATTTTCAGATAAAAGTATTCAGTACATGAATACTGATTACACAAATATTGCACTGAATACTACTCACGAATACAATATCATCGAGTAATACCATGATCTGCCTTGAACAAACGATTTCCATCAGACGAAAAAAAAATTGTACATAATGTAATGAAAATAACAGTTTTGCCAGTGTATCTACAAACTATTTTCTTTTGTCTATAATACAGTCGAATTAACAAATTGGTAGGTTTGTATATTTAGTTCGGAATCATCCCGATATTTATAAGCAACTGAAAATTATGTTCCAAGTAGTTTCGATGAACTGTTTACTCTCGTATCTCAATTATAAAATATTAAGTGGAATCCAAATAATTCGTATAGTTAACCAATTATAATCAGAACTGTTTAGATAATACTTTAACGCGTCCGACATAAATAAGTTCACAATTTACGCCGTGTATAATTTTCAGTTTACATGTTCGATTGCGTAAAGTGCAATAAGAAATATTTCGGGCTGAAATTTGACAGACTGAGTCTAACAGACATGTGCTTTTTGTTTCATCTCGTAAATAAATACTTCTCGGGCGAAGGTAGTCGATAAAAATAGTTTTTAATGCAGTCCTCAGTTTTTGGGGAAAAAGGCGCGTTTAATTTTAGATTTTAATAAATTTAAGCGTGGGATCCTCTCACTTTAATCTACAACGTGTCACGTGGCTGAGCCTCAGATGAAATGCCAATCAATCTTGTAAGTCGTCTAAAAACTAAAGTGTAAGGAAGCCACACATTTCTTGAATAATTTCTATGGAAATAAAAATAAATCGTAATTTTATTTGAATTCAGATATGATCATTGAATACTTATATGGGAAAGGCTTAGCAGGATAAGTATATGTATGTGCTGCTCCCGGATTTACTGCAAATGTTCTGTAGAAGTCAGCAATAAGCTCAATTTCCCAGAAGGTTATGTTTCAAAAAGATTTTTTATGGGAGTTCATAAACTTCCCATGTTTATGACAAATTAGAATTGCTCTAGAATTGCTTGTTCGATTTTGATGTTCCAAAAATATGCCATAAACCTAAATAAGGCAACGCTGTAACAAATTGTTGAGTTAAAAAAATTAACTGGTAAAGAGAAATGGTAAAACGTTCGGAATTTTTTATAGGATATGCTGCAGATACCATCACCATATTTTACCACAAAAATGTTTAATTTATCTAGTATAAGACATACAATTGTCAAACTAATTGAAAGGATATTTCATAGGTTAAACACACGAGTTGAAGCGCAAATACAGGGCATTCTCGGTTTTCGTTCTTAACATTTTTCTCTGACACACCTTCAATTTAAAAATATTTTTATCTACTGAATAAATAAATATTTTCCCTTCAAATCTGGCATGCAGTAATCATAATAAAAGGTTAATATTTTGAAGTAAATAATTTTTTTAATAAAACCTAGTGGCGTAGGCATGATCCTTATTCGCCCTTGAATCTCCTAAACTTCTACGTTAATGGTCAAAAGTATTTTATCAGTACAAATACTAAAATTTGATTCTGTTTTGTGAATAAAGTGATCTTGAGGGAATTCACTAAGAAGCTTTGTTTTTCTGATATTTTGACTCTTTCTAATAATGATGATATTGCTATACAAATCTATAAGGATAGGCATAGGAGTTCTAGCCACGCGACGCAAAGTGCCTAAAACATCATTATTTTGCAACTTGTGTCGAACAAGACTTTTCGTAAAATCGTCAAATAAATATTCAAAACTGTTTCGACATAATCTTCGATTGCATTTGCTAATATGATCGCTAGACTATTTTATTTAAACAATTTTAACTAAGTTGCCTATAAAATTGTTGCTACGGAGCAGTTGCTATGGGACAATGTTAACAAATTATATAAACATTTTAATATATTCTGAAATCTGTAAACCTTTGTGAATATTTAACTCCAATAATTAAACTCGGTATTAATTCTTCATAAAACTTCAGTATGTGTGCGCAAACATATATTTCGGAAAAAAATTATTTTAGCGTAATTGTACCAGTTATCTTTTAAGTGTGCACCCTCTACATAATGGAGTAATTATTCTATGCTGCGAACAACAATTTATTTGAATAAAAATATGGATAATAGTAAGTATATCAATGTTATTGCTTTCTTCAAAAGGAAATCAAGTGGTTATAGACCCAGAAAATCCATAGGTTCAATTAATAAAAGATTGCACAATTTCTTAGATTACCCAATGTTACTGAGTATATTGGGCACTGCTTTAAACGATATTTTGCAACCTTCCTTGTAGATGCAGGAGCCTACATATCTATGCTCAAGAGACACGGAGGTGAGCGTTCGATTTCTGTGGCAGAGGGATACATAGAAAATTCCATATAGGTACAAAATAAGCAGGCGATAGCGAGGAAAATTCATGGGGAGAACGGAAAAACCACTTTCATTCCAAAAACTCAGTGCACCAGCTGCACCGGGATCTGTTATCTTCTTGTAATATTGAAGTTATACGAAGTGAAGAAAAAAATATATGTTCACCTAATGTCCAATTATCCGATTTGCAAGATTGTGTTATTAATATTTATAATAAATAAATAATTTAAAATTCAGTTAGTTTATTTTATTTTTACACATATGTGCGTAGAAACATTGTTTTAAGCACATGTACCAAAAAGACTGTCATTTTGATACTGAAATGACACGCGAAATGCCAATATTATGTAATGATTTTACGAAAACTTATTTTTCCATTTTGCTTGCTCTAACTTGATATACTTACACCACTTCATAAAAAGGAGGCAAAGTTTCATTCAAATTCAGACACGCTCGAACTCAATTGCAGTAGGGTAATTGTAACGTTAGTGCCTCGTTTAAGTAACGTTCTCTATCAATAAGTACAAAATTAATACAATTTTTGAAATTTTTGTCAACACGATCTCAAACTTTGACCTTGAAGGGTAAAATGGTTTTCTAAATATTACCATTTCGATTTTAATCCTGTAGATTGAAAACGAGCAGATTTTGTCCTCAGGAATTTCCCATTTCGTTGTTAATGTTAAATACCATGTATTTTATGCAAATCTTTTCTATTTGATATTGCAATGGTGATATATTTATTCCAATATATCCGGAAAGCCTCATTTTTTCCGGTCCAGCGGAGGCGATCACGATAAGTCTCCCCGCTATCCACTTGCCATAACCCAAATCAGCAAAAAATAAAATCCATACAGGGCAGCTAAACCCAATTTATGTAATATGTTTATGATGGCGCGGCCGCTTCTTGACAAATGGCCCATAAGACGGTCTGCAGGTCCGCGCGCTCTAGGTATATGGGTTATTGAATCAGCAGTTACGACTTCTAGGCCTTACCGGTCATATCATAACTCAGCCGGATGGGGATTACCTCTTAGGTGATTAGGGCCATCCGTCTCAGATATCGCCCCCGCCCGTCAAAATCCCCTGAAATATAGATACATATGCTCGTAATTTTGATAAGTTGGAAGGGGTGAAATGCTTCGGTTATTTATCGTATTGGTTTCCGCAGAATATGTGATCATCGACTTCCTCTTTACTTATGCCATAGTGCAGAAATTTTAAAAATTTATATGCAGCTATTAATAACAGTAATACGACATTATTTGCCTTGAAATGGGATGGATGGAGTAATGCAATAATGGTATATTATAAATTAAAGGAGAGAAATGTATAACTTTTTCCGAGGAGCACAATTGTAACCATAAAACGAAGCCTTATTGCTACTAAAATGCATCGAGGCTTAAAGATTCTCACCCGAGTTGTATACGGGTACTAGAGGTTTCACTGTCATAACTTCAATATAAGATAGATAAAGTATAAATGAACAAAAAAGTTAAATAGTACATGGGCATACAATAAGTCCATTTATTATATCTAGGAATTTTATCACAACGTGGCAACAGTGCTACACGTTGTGCCAGCTGAGCGGTTTGTAGGTTGCCTGCCACGTGCCAGTGTTGTTTAGTGGTGACAAAAAAATCAAATGTAAACAACTTTTCTGAAAATTAATGAAATTAGTTTAGATAACTGTTTTGCAATATTAATTTAGAACAGAGTTAATGATTTTTTTATATTATATGCTTAAATTTTGATGATTTATATGTTTAAAACAGTAAAATAACTTAAACCAAATAGGAATTTGAAAAATAACCAATAAAAACCTCTTAGAAGACTCACGTTGTAGATATAATCAAAACTTATGTACAAAAAAAATAATTTAAGTACCGATAATCAAAATATATACAATGCCATTTTTAAACGACCACCGTTATTTTCCTCACATGTACGACATTACCCAAGAATTTTATAATTATAAAATTTTGTAATTATAAAATTCTTGGACACTACTACTGCGTCAAGAAGACGTTAAGATACTTCAACGACTGTTTCTATCAGACAGCCGCCATTGGGAGAAATGATCTAAATAAATACATCGTGCTCTTGCAGACTTACGGCGAGCTTTTCCGTAAATTAAAAATATATCGTGATACCCATGCTAAACATTTCAATAAAATTCAAATAAAAGTCAAATAAAGTTCAAATTCAATAAAAAAAATAATTAAAGACATAGCAGTACGTAAAATAATTTGCGACAGACACTTCTCAATTCAGATACCAACTGATCTGTAATCTATAGTCATTGTACTTCTCGCTTTGTTGCTGGATTCTGCTATATCGACTTTGTTAAATTTTATTGATTAACGTAAAAATTGTTTAAACTAAGCTAAACATAAATAAATTGAAAAAAGGAGGTAAACATTGCATTGTATGGTCATTTAATGCAAAAAATTATGGTGAGAACCCTTTATTAACCGAATTTGTACACATGCGATTGAGTTTTTTTTTCTTGAAACTGGTTGAGTTTAGGACCCATGTCAAGTTTTTTTGTTGATTTTGAAGTATACTATCGCCTGTTCAATTTATGCAGTCAAACCTCTAACACCCTTTTTCCGACCGTTTGTTCTAAATCAAATATTTTAAAACTTATATATTGTGACTGTAATCCCTAACAATATATTTTAGCATATTTGACTGCCAGCTTGACCACAGATGACATGAAGCTGACAGCACAACCAGTGCCACCTAATTAAAAAAATAATGTAGGTATGTATTTTTAAGAATGTTATTTGCTAATGTCAATGTTATAATGTGAAATAACCGTTGCCTTTAACAGTAATACAACCACAAAGAGGACGGCTTACAGTTATCACCTTTTTCCAAACATATCCTAGGAGTACATTTTCAGTGTAGTGATTTTAAAGGGACGTCATTTAACAAAATCATCATAAGTATTGTTGTAAAAGTTTTTTGATTTTCTCGGCTTCCTTTCGCTTTCTTCGCCACTTTAAAGATTTCAGGAGACGTACTCGGAATGTCTTGCTGACTACTATCACTATTGAAATCCTTCTTATCAATTATATATGAAAAAATCTGTCACTTTGCCAGAACTTTTTCGCGTACTAAACATGGCGTACATGAAAACCGCATTTGTTGATATTATTGCTAGGCATCCGTCACAACTGAAAATTTGGCACCTACAAAAATTATTTGGTTTTGGATATAGAGACATTTGTTTGCACAAAATAAATTCCGGCTGTTTATAAAGTTTTGTATAAATCTTGTGCATCATAAGGGGTTTAATACCCTAAGCGTGTAATAGCCCGACGTTTAAACCGATAACTATTATTTATTATCTTCACGTTATGAGTGAACGCCTACTTAACGCCCTTGATATATAAATAACTAATTTAGCTATAGCAAACAACTGACTAAATAATACACTTAACTAATTGTGTTATTACTTCAACAGAATCAGCTTTTAAGTCATTTTAACATTGTACTGTGTTTTGTTGTGTTTTGAATGAAAACTCATCTCAATTTTTTTAAGGTGTTTATTATTATAAACCTATTACACATTAGGCCTACTAAATTTGAAGGCGAACAGATATAAAAAATGTACAAAAATGACAATAAAGCTAATTGTATTACATAATATCCATTATTTTTAGTAAAGACAGTGATATAACAAATTTTGCCAATTTCGAGGCATTAGATAAAAATAAAAATGAGAGAGTTATTTCCAAATTTAGTTTCTATCTTTTAGTATCAATTACCCATAATCGAGAATAATAGAGAGACTAATTCACAGCACATAGATGAGTACGGAAGGTGAGGGTTGCAGGGGACATGATTACCTAGGCGTGCCACTTGAGCAGGGTTCCAACCACACAAAATTATCAAAAATAAGTTGACATTGAGTGAACCTGGCACATTAGCAGCTTAGTTTTAATGTCTTTCCCGTGCCATCCTCTTCATAAATTAGCATGCCTTCAATATGACCCTCAAGTATCCATGTTTTGTCAAAATTTAATATATTCCTCGATTCCGACCTTTTAATATTTATTTTAAATATAGTTTTTTCGCTATATCACTATTTCGTCTTTTTCTATCAGTATACTGTATATTCGATAATTCATATGTCACGCATAATTAGCAAAACACCCTTTTATAAGCAGTTTCATCTTGTGAGATATATCAACCTAATATTTATTCTTCATTGTTCGAAGTTCATTTTTAAAATTATCTTCCATCTTCCTTCCGCGACTTTCCACTACTTTTCAATTCACAGTTGTACTTCTCTAACACTCTTTATTGCACTATACATATACAATACTATATTCTTGTACATTCTTGTTAATAAACTACATTTTTCACCATTACTTACACTCATATTTTGATATCGCGTCCTAATCCCTTCAAACATATCATCTGATCCAACTTGTTAGATTAGGGAGACTATGATTTTGTGAATATGCTGTAGAGCTTGAGTTATTCTCCATTCTTAAGAACACAAAATCACTAATAAATTAATTACATTCATAATTAAATTAGCTGAAATATACCCGAAATTTTTTCACCCGCATGCCTATGATAGCGCTGGAGATGGAACAAGTACATTCGGCAATTCGTCACAACCAATAGAAATCTAACGTTTCGATCTGGCGCACGCGTATTTACTGCAGCAGAAGCTGTGCTCTTAGAGACACAGGGATACACGGCACACGATTTTATAGAAAAAATATACGCTCTGCGTGTATCTTTCTTTGTGTTGACCACTATAAATTGTGAGCGGGTTTATACCCTCTAGATTTTCAGCGACTGGTTATAGTTGCTTACAAACAAGTTAAAAATCAAGTTAACTGTGCATATCAATTAAAATAAAAATCTTTCTCTGAAGGCAATTCATACTAGTTAACATTGGAGCCATATACAATAAAGGAAAACAATATAAGCGCTCTCCGAGATCTCGACTGGAATGTTAAAAGCAAGTTGAACTTACAAGATTTAGGGGTGCATGTTGTCGGCGTGAAAAGAGCCCTAAATTAGGCGTTCTGTGGAATCGCCGACTCCGTTATTTTATTTCCTCATAGACTCGGCTTTCGCTACACAAAATTTCCATTTATAATTCGGAGGTGTCAAGATTTATCGATCGGGGCCAATCAAGGAGGATAACGTTTTGACACCAGATATTGGGTGAATAATGGAACGTCACCAGACCAACAAGTCGTAATCTGATAAATCATTTAACTGTTTTACACTGCTAATGCTTATTGTTTTCGTGTTTGCCAGGGCAATATTATTATTAATGGTCTTCGCAGCGGTGACAAAACGGCTGTATTTGACAAGAGGAGCTGGTGGGTTGGACGCTAATGATGGCAGGTGGCGAAAGCAGGCTTTACACCTCCTACTGAAAAAAAATTCTTGTGAAGTTACACATTGTAAATACAATTCTTGGCTGACGTTTTTCGATATTTATATTTAATTTACATTATTTTCAAGATACTCTAATCACTACATTTTCTATTGATAGTCTTTAATCACTCGGAGAAGAACAGGCAGTGGTGTTTGTTTTTAAATAATAATATCGGTTGCCCTCAATTAACTGAAAATATGTTTTCTCTGTCACTTGTCAACTCTATGCAAGGTGATTCTAAAAGTAAGACCATAAATTTAACTGCATTTTCTAGACCGAAAAATAAGACAAAAAGTGTATCATAAATAATTCATTTTCGACATACAGGGTGTGATGACAGTTTTTATTAGTATTTCCTAAATGTGTAGAGACACATTAATGAAGTTTGTGACAATTTCATAACTTTCTATTGGCATTTGAAAATCTAAAAAGAAATTGATATAGCTTCTCCAGGGGCGGGTAAAACTAAGAGGGTATTGCTTCAAAAATATCAAAACTTTTTTGTATATATTCGATGTCGACAAAAGTTTTCGAGAAAAATGTATATTAATATCTAGGCACATGCTAAATCTCAGTATTTTCTACTTGATATTCTATTTTCCTCTGCAAATAATTGTCCCAATTTACAGGCAGATTCTTTTCAGATGAAATTATTCTAATACTTATACAGACTGATTCAGTCATAATGTCACTAAATTTAAGAAAATATAAGGAAAAATGAGTATGATACCGTACGCGATTAAAAAATAAATAAATGTATATTTACGTCTAAAAAAAAGTAGTTTCAAACCATTATTTAAACCCCCTTTTCAGATTGTCACTGTCCTCTGACGGCAATTCACTTCGGTGTCGGCCTGACGCGACTTTGTCAAATTTAAATATTTTCCTAGTACCTACTTATTGTAATATTTAATTAATGCTATAAACTATTTTAAAAAATATGTAATTAACATATTAGTTTCAACATACAAAATATTTAATATTGAAATTACAAAACTTCAATGGATAAAAACAAACCATTCACATTTATTTACATAAATAGTGAAATAAAATTCAATAGGTGTTATGTATTAGATAAATGTGAAATAATGCACAAACAATTTACTTCAACATTTAATAATAAAGTTCCTCGAAAATATCGTACAGCTTGGTTTTATCCTAGACTCCATAGTTTTTCTACAATTTCTTGTAGCTAATAGTCAGTGGCGGAACCACAAAAGTAAATAGTTGCTACACCATATAAAATATATAACAATAGGTTTACGTTTTTTGTATTTAAATACAGACAGTAAAAAAAAACTCTCGTGCTGTCAACAAAAAGCAGTCCGAAACATACTTATTTAGTGATCAACAATCCGGCACTCAGAGTGGTGACCTACCGTATTTAGGTCAATAACCTTGTTTTTAATGTATATTCAATGACAAGCGCTGCAGATCTACAGAACCACTAAATAATAACAGAGACAAACAATAATTGAATTTTCATTTTTACAAACACCAGATGTAAACAATAGGAAATCATTACAATTTTATAACAAAAGCTAACCGCAGTAATCACCAACACCAGATAGGCTGTAATCGGCACACTCGGCACAGCTAAAATTGACAGTTCAAATTCCCGTTTAATACGTTACCGGCGGAATAAGTCGTACATCGTTCGGGTCCGTTTTCCTATCCAGACGAGTCCGCCGTCGACTGCATCTGGCCTAGAGGCACGCGGTCCGACTCCTCTACCTTCTGCATCCAACCGTCATTATTTTCGCATGGTAGAGGTTGGTGTTTCGTGTGTTTGTGGCGCCATTGTTGTTTATAATTATTAATAAAATTTGCCATTTGCCCAAATACAAATGCAATTCAAATTGGGTAAAGTAAGTAGTGAAAGACCGCAGTCGTCTTCTACTGAACAGAGCCGTGGAAAAACGTATAAAAGACATTTTAGTGGACATTTGCGTGTGTTTTGCATGTGCGTCTGTGTTATTCTGTACCTACTGATGAAGAATAAAACGAAAAGGTGACAAAAATAGATATGGTTTTAGTGTTTTTTCCAAAATTATTTACTGTATAAATTTTTGCGAAGCTTTTGAACTTGCATTACGAGGACATGATGAATGAATTTTATGTTAGAACTTGACAAAACGCTTAATGAATACCTTAAAAAAGCAAACATTTTTAGAGGTGCCTCAAATATACAAAATGCACACATTTTAGATTGAAAACACCAAGTTTGCCGTTAGAAAAAAACATCTATCACGTTAGTATCGAACATGCGGTTATATGTATGCGGTCCTGAGTGGCAACCTTATGTTACTGTATGCTATGTAACCTCAATACTCGTACGCGTCATCAGAAAATTTGTAGCGTACCGGGAGCGTCGTGTTACCGATAAGTGGTTAAAATTAATGACATTATAACTGAATCACCCTGTATAAGTAAAATTCATATAAGGAAGCTTTCTCCTTCGCGTCGTTATGAGGGACAGGATGAATGAATGGAGAAGCCGACCATCTTTCAGCAAATAAGGAGTCGAAGAACAAGAGTTCATAAAGCGCTCTTTAGCAAAAAAACCATTAATAAATCCCAGATTTCTGTAAGGAAACTCCTCGTTAGACCTTTGTATGGAAAGCGCGTCTAACTGTGCGGCCGAACATAAACAAATGCAAATATTTTTTTGTCTAACAAACCGAGTGGCGAGAGTTATCGACAGAGCCGGTATTAAGTCAGCCTCAGTAGTTCAGCAGTGACAGGGTTTAATTAGTTTTAGATACGTGAAGACCCGCGCGGGACTTTTACATAAATGTGGCATGTAATTGGAGGCGTAGCCGTCTATGGGCATCGCCAGGGGCGGAGCAGATCGTTCTAGCAACGGGGTACCTAAAAACATTCCTGAAAATGACAGTGACGTTTGGTTTTATAATAAAATTTGTAAACATTGTTGTTAACAGCTTTGTATAAAAATACGAGTATTTCAACATTTCAGTTCATCTTTATTGTTTCAAAAGATGCATGGCATCTATTTTTGTCTTTAAAAGTGGTAGAACTTTTGTCTCCATTTGTTAAATTGGACGATGCAATAAAATATTGTAATGTATCTCTCCAATAGTGACCGAAATAATAAAACTTAGTGTACCATAAAATTACTATTAACGTGTATTTCAAATGTAAGGGTTGATTAATTAAATTATTAAATATATAAATGGTTTTAAGTACATCCATAGTTCCTCGAATTCTGAGTTGTAGGAAAAAGTGACAGTCAGTTAAAATCATAGCGTGGATGATCATCTATCTATGCAACCCTGCTTTATCTTGAAGATGAACAATTCCTTGCCTCAGTATTCTTCATCGATGATTTTGAATAGCACAAGACATTCTAAAGTACTGACACTGATTAGACGTCATTTATCTATTCTTACATTTCAAAAATGTATTCAACCATTAATTCTCTCCTGGATTGAATGATGGTTGTACCTACCAACATAAGTCAATCCTAGAGGCATATTGTGGCCTATTTAATAATAATACACCACCCTTTCTCCCATACAAGTCTCTGATTTCTGGGCTAGTCCTCATAACATATTATGGTTTGATTAGATTGTTCAAAACCTGTGCAAAACTGGCTGCACTTAAAGTATTTGAAAAATGGTAATTAAGAGGTAGGTGTCCTACTTAGGAATATTCGTGAAACTGCAGATTTTTTAGTGTTAGTGATTAAATTTATACATTTTGGGTTCCCTCACTTATTTATTATCATTTTTTTTGCAACCAATCGGCTCTTACTTTTGAAATGCTTCTCATACAATACAGTTTGCTGAATCTATAGATAATAGCCTACAGGTTCTAAATATGGAGAATTTGAAGTGTCAAAAACTAATTTCCATGAAAAAGAAACTATACCTTTCTATCCGACGACACTGCCGCTAATCAAGGAGGCTGCTGCAGAAGAGAAGAGCTGGCTCGCGTGCACGCGGCTCTCAATGCGGCCACTTATTACCATTTCCCAACACGGAGGGCAAAAAGACCGAGAGGCCATAAGACAATCGCAAATACGGTATGACGGACATGCACAGCATATTGTTGTCCACGTTCATAACAGCATCCATTGTAATAGATCGCCACACGACAGCAGCTCAGGATTCTACAGCGGCAGCATAGTTCTCCTATTGCTAACAGCTTAAAACTGCGATATTCCATAACTGGTCGACATTGTACATGTAAAGAGCAAAAAATATACAGATTTTTTTAGAAAATGGTTATAAACTAGTAATGGTGACAATAAAATTATTTATTTAGCATAATACCAGCAATTACTTTGTTTTAAAAACAATCTGTTTTCTAATGTTCGATCATTTTTAAAAAAAGTTTGTAAGAATTAAGTATTGAATGAAAATACTTGTGTAGATCTTAATGTTCTAAGCCTTCTAAAATAGATATTTGTGATATTAGAAGTCCTGCTAAGAAAATGAAAACCATGGGAGCCAATAGTGTACTCGCATTTGTTTTGCAGGACTGTTTAAGTTGTCTTGAGAAACCTTTATGTCAATTATTTAATTTAATATTAAAAAGTGGATATTTGCAGAGTGCTGGAAGGTATCCAAATATGTCCAATTTATAAATCTAAACACTACACATCTTTTTGAATCGATTATATCTTCTCTGTATCATCATGTCTGTAGACAAATATGTAACAACCAATATGGTTTCATTAAAGGTCGTTCAACATTGACAAATGATTGTAATTTCTCTCAGTATATTTCTGAAGCTTTTAATAATAGATCTCAAGTTGATGTAGTTTTTACAGATTTTACCAAAGCATGTGATCAGATAGACCATCGTATCTTAATAAGTAAATTGTGGCATTTTGGATTAAATAATGACTTGATGATAGAACCAATTATTTTGAATATAAAGGTTTCAAATCACAGCTATATACGTCAACAAGTGGAGTCCTAACTTGGATCCTTTATGTTTTAGCTCTCATGTTCGTTAATGATAATGTAAAAACCATGAAGTCTCAATATAGTATTTCTATATGCAGATGATTTAAAAATGGTACACATTATAAATAGTGAAGGTGATTGTTCCTTTCTGCAATCTGATATTGATTTTTTGCATTCTTGATGTTTGACAAATAACTTAAAATTGAATATTAATAAATGTGATGCACTGATTTTCTCAAAGAAAAAGAGTCTTATAGTGTACGACTACAATATAAATGGTGTCTCTATTAAACGAACCTCAATTATTTTTTGCTCTTCATTATGAATATATTAACAATTAGAGTATGAAAATGCTTGGGTTTATAATTGGAAATACTAAACAGTTATCTAGTATTGATTGTCTAAAAATTGTATATTATTCATTTGTCAGATATCGTCTTGAATAATGTAGTGTTGCCTGGAGTCCACATTATATTGTCTAAATAAAGCAACTTGAGCGTATCCAGCATAAATTCTGTAAATATCTATTTTTTATAAAATATAAAAGATATCCTGACCAGAACTATATTTATAGTGACCTATTGAGAAGATTTGATATAATATTCCTCATAGTAATCTTTATTTAAATTTATCTTTATTTTCTATGTGTAGACATTATAATTATTTGCTGATATTGTTTGTGATAAATATTCAAAATTTCTGAAACTTGAAATATCATGTATATATTTTTTACTGTATTAGAAAGGTATCTACAATTCCTATCAATTAAGTCACATGTATGCTCTCTGATACCGAACAACTAGGTTAGGGCTTTAGTCCACAGAGTACTTAGTTTCATACATTATTGTTAATACCTAAAAATATAAGAAAAATCTGTTATATATTATTATGTATGTGTATTTTTATTTGTCTTCTTCTTTACATTGTTTAATGTGTACTGTTAATTTCCTCTTTTATCATTTACCTATATTATTTATTAACTTGTATGTATCCTATTTATGAACAATTTTGTCTGTGTTTTGTTTTATAGTTCATACACATTAAACAGTATTACTATTGTTATTATTAAATTAACCCAGTTGAGTCCAAGGTAATTAATTTCTTGCGCTGAGATCCATCGGTTTGACAGTACAGTTATAATCAACTTTGTTACGATCACCCTTTTGCTAATTGACGACCAGGTCCGTTAAAATGTTTCAGTGTGGTCTTCTTTTGCAGTGGCGCTCGCAATAAACGAAGTTTAGGTGACACTTTGTGATATAAAGCAGATGTTTCGGAGGCGACGTCGCGACAATTAGTTAAATCAGCTGGAGGATGTACGTGGAAATATTAAATTTAACCGTCGTTGAAAGAAATGGCAAACATTTATTCGCCAACATGTTGGCAGTAGAATGCACAAGGTGTCATCGAATAAACGTTCTAATGATAACTACTGACAGAATCGAATGGGCTTATTCAGTATTTGTTTTTATTTTATAAATAGAAAGTATAAGCGGAAAATAATGGATCTGTAAAATATTAGAATTTTATTCGAACGTCTAGTATCTTAAAAATAATTAATTACATAATTCTCCAGAGTGCGAGAATGAGGCGTGACGAGGAGCTACGTCACGTAACGCATAAACCCAGCAATTGTTCTCAACTCAATGCTAGTTACATGCATTTTCGGAGTAATATTCCTGATGCGTACTGCTTGTTTGATTACATATGAGTCCAAAAACGAATTTTAAGTATTACATAGTTTTAGACTGCACAAATATAAATACGAATGCACCGGAAAAATTGTTTGCCAATGGGTCAAAAGTAAAGAAGAATATGGTAAAATATAATGCATAGATCAGATTTTGTATCCGACAAGAGCAGGACATTTAGTTATAGGGATAACTTTTTTACTTTAGAAAGGCATTTTAAGCTAATATAATCAAATCTCCTACAATTTCTATCAATGAAGTCATATGTATGTTATCTGATACCAAACATCTAGGTGTGCTAATGAACAATTCCACAGAGAAAGCTCTATTATCTAAAGAAATTATTCTATCTAAATTTACTAACCTGGTTTAATGAAAACACTCTATAGATATCTAACTTCTGACAGTGGGAACACGAAAATTCAACCACAATAGATGAGATCTGACCTATTTATGCATTTTTAGGATTGCTTCTGCAGGTGGCCTCCTTTAAGTTGAGTCAAATATCTAACTATAAAAATTATTATATCTTCCAATAAATTAAAATTGTTGGAAATTACATGTCGACGTCAATGAATTTAAACATCATAACGACCTACTAAAAATAACAAAATTTTACCCTTTATGTATAGTTTTTTATATATTTTCAGGTATTAACAATATTGTGTGAAACTAACTACTCTGTGGGCTAAAGCCCCAATCAGCGTTGAATTACACCCACAATATCTACCTTATTATTAGCTTTTGTAACATTTTTTTACTGAAAGGTTTTAAGCTAATATAATATCAAATCAACCTGATGAAGCAATCCTAAAAATGCAGAAATAGGTCAGATCTCATCTATTGTGGTTGAATTTTCGAGTTCCCACTGTCAGAAGTTAAATATCTATAGAGTGTTGTTATTAAACCAGGTTAGTAAATTTAGATAGATTAATTTCTTTAGATAATTATTGAATAGAGCTTTGTCTGTGGAATTGTTCATTACCATACCTAGATGTTTGGTATAAGAGAACATACATATGACTTCATTGATAGGAATTGTAGGAGATTTGTTATATATTAGCTTAAAATACCTTTCTAAAACAGTAAAAAAATTACAAAAGTTAATAATAAAGAATATATATGGGTAGATATTGTGGGTGTAATTCAACGCTAGTTGGGGCTTTAGCCCACAGAATAGTTAGTTTCACACAATATTGTTAATACCTGAAAGTACATAAAAAAGGATCACTTTATTTAGTAGTTTTTGTTTTAAACATTTTGCTATAAATAAAAATTAATCAAAGATCGCAATTTTTAATCCAACAAGTAAGCAGTAATTGATCAATTATAAGTAAAATATAGAGAAATAATATTTAAATAATAGTAACTAAATAATAAGTTCATTTTATAAATCCTAACCTAAGTGGACGAACACGAGAAGGAAGAATAAGTGGAATGACACAAAATAGGAACAATATTTAATATGTTAATAACTTTGTACTATTTTCTTCATTTCTGTAATAGATATAATTTTTCTTTATTAAAGCTGTTCGTAATCATGGACATATTAAATTCTGGTAGTTTGTTAGAATCAGCTTACTAAATTCAACTTCAATTGAACATACCTATACTAAAATATTTACAACACAGTAACGAAACAACATAGCACATTTTAATCCGACCGGGTATTATAGCGTGTTAGCGGTAGATCTCCTAGTTTAGAGTTGCGTATAGTGACGTCACAAGCGGGTGCACCGTTTTTGAGACGATCACCAATTTCAACCTCCTATATCTCGAAAACGGATAAAACCATATAATAGAAATTTGAGGGATCAAACCTATTGTCGATATTGGGATTGCAAGGCCTCGACACAATGTACATGAAAGAGATGCAACTAGGATTCGAGTTAAGTAGTATTTTTCAAATTTTGTGACAAAAAAAAGTATAAAACTAGCTTGCAATTGCATAGCACAAGTAATAGGTTCATGTTAATTGTTATTGTCCAGTATTTAGTGCTTGTATGGAAGAAAATATTCATGGTGCTTTTGCAGCATTTTACTGGTATTCATTGTCAACAAATTGATGAATAGTAAATAAAATATGGAGAAAATCTGAGAACCAAACAAAATTGCGATTCACCCCAGAGACAAATCTATGACAATATTAAAGACCTTTATAAAATAAAAAAGTAACTCTGAAAAAGACCTGGACTTTTTGCAATTGAAGTCCGCCTTGTAACAGTGATAGACCCATTTCCATTCCATACCAGTATGTCCATAACGCGAATACCCATGCGGCTACTCCCTACGCAAGAAAGCGCTGATTAATAGTAAAATAATGGCAGATATTCGGCCTCATATGGCGAGAGGGCTAAAGGGCGATTTATCATCCAGTCGGCCGTGCGTGCACAGTCCATTGTCATTAATAAACTCGCGGACACTTGCACCGGTGCCGCGGCCTGCCCGATGAGGTGCATGTCGAGGTGTCGGCTGGCCGACCGCTTTGGCCCGGGCTTATTGAAATACAGGACGTAAATCAAAGGGGCGCAGGCGAGGGTTTTTGGAGGCGGTTAGGAACGGATTTGCAGTTGACTGTGAAGCATCTTATCGCAAACAACCGCTTCAGGAAATATAAAAATTATTTTAGTTTGGAAAATTATAAAGCTTGATCGATAATCTACATTAGAGTCTTATTACAACTAATATTGGGACGATGTAGTTTGTAGTGTCCCATAGCAAGACTAGTTTCTTTGTCATACTGTTGTCATTGGCCGTATTCACCAGATTCGAAATACTGGCGAGAAGTTTATGTTTCGTTTGTAAATAAATGAGCGTTTATATGTACATTATTTATACCGGGTAGTCTATAAGTAACGGTTCATGGAGACATATTAGATTTTTCACATCAAAATATTACGAATTAAGTCAACTTGCCATAGTAAAATGTTGATAATAAAAAAGACACAGGGTGTCAAAGTTGGAATGAAAAAGTGGGTGAAGTGTCGTACATTTGACGATTGTTTAAGGTGAGTAAATAGAAGGTGCCCGACAGTTCAGCAAAACATCACAACTTAACTGGTCGAATATTTCAAACAGTTTTGAATCAATCCCTGACTTTTATGGGAACCGAGCAGGCCTTGCAGATCCGTGCTGGGCAAGTCCTACAAAATAGTAGTGAACACTTTACAGTATATTACGAGTTACAAGCTGATTGTATGAGTGGCGAAATTTACGATAGGAATAAAATAAAAGTACATAGAAACAGTCACAGTGGCAAAAAATGGTGTCTTGTATCGAGATACACAAAGGCAACAACAAGACTCTAAGATATTTGTAAACGTTCCAAAGTAAATAATACATATGAGAATTGTTTGCAGTTATACGGTAAGATATTAGAAAAGTATCTGCTTTACGTATCTATTTTTTACTGATGTGAAGATCATTTTAATGGTAAATATATCTAAATATATATACCTAGCAGTTGTATCATTAAGAGTACCTAATGCAATTTACATTTTTACAGCTAGAATAAGATATGGAAACTTATTGGAAATATAAATTGCGTAATACTACTGAACTATAACTTCATTTTGTTGTTCAGCGCATCACGTAAATCGCGGATACGCTCAAACGGGGCAAGCAAATTCCCGGGTACCTGCTGCATTTTCAGTTCACTTTGATTCCAAATAAACTGCATATTTTGTTTATAATATGTTTAAGGGATAATTTTAACCATTTTTAATATGCTCAGTGATTTTTAAAATGGGGTATTAATTTTAGTATATGTCTACTTCTTCGAAGAATAAGTGATATGCAAAAATTAGCCCAGTAAAAAATTAATATAAAAAATCATAAATACCTGTTTAAATTAAACGCCTTTCGCGTTTGCCTGTATCCCGGGGTCAATTTTTTGTGCATTTCATGGAACATAGCCAGCCGAATTTGATTATACTCTCCGTTATACTAGTAACATGTCCAGGTCATTATTATCAATATCACTGTGTCGGCAAGTTACGTGTAACACAAAATGATACTACGCACACATTACAGAATATATAAAATAGTAAAATTACCAAGACTCGTTTACGTACGTGTTACGCTGTTATTTAAGGTTAAAATTATAATAGAGACTTGACTTCATCAAAGACTGCGTGCGCAACTTATCACAGGCCGCTTATTGATGACGTATTGTAAAATAGTTAGTTAACTTATTAGGGTAGACTAGGGTTACAAAGAGACGGTTTCAAAATTTGCAAAAGCTTTAAACTCAGTTATCTCGTTTATTAAAAAACATTTATTAGGATAATATTTTATAAAGTGATTTATTTTAATTTCTACTGTCATCAGTTAAAATTTATAACCCAAATTCACAATCACCCTGTATATTATTTCTTTGTGGACAGGCCTATTATATTTCTAAGAAAAGCAAAATGGTTTAGTTAATCTCTGTATGTTTTGATTTTATCTATCTTAATATTCATAAATCATTTGTTTATGAGAAAATGATACATTTTCAGATTTATTTGTTAATGTAGTAGGTATATTTATTAATCCGTAATTCTATCATATATACATATTTATTATAAGAGACCTAGAACATATTTCTAAATAGTAAAAACAAAGGAAAAATAATCTACTACATTTCATATTATACCCACCAATCGAACGCCACTGTCAACTACCTAAGACAGATGACCCATGACACCGTAGCCAAACACAATATGTGTCCCACAACACCCAACATCCTCACCAATTCCACTTTATCATTTTAAATTTAATTCTCCGGTCGGGCAAACTATTTATTTAACATAAAAACGTGTCGGTGTTCCTGGCAAAGGCATACATTCGTTGACACTAATTGTGCATCATCCCCACAGATATCAAAGATAATTTTTGAGAAATCGTCGAGAGATAAGCATCAACGATGGAGGTGTTGAAAATACATTGTGAGGTTTTGAGAATGAGCACCGACTAGTTTATAAAGTTGGAAGTTTATTGAAGTCAGTTTATTATTTGATACGTGATATGTTATTAACACTTCCAAAACATTGTGAATTTCTGATTTATCGAACCTCTCGGAGGAGAAACAGTTCTCTATTTTCGCAGAAAAATTAAATTTTTTCACCAGCCTTCTTTTGTTACGAAATTCGTAATCCAAAATCTCCAAATGGGTTTCGTCCAGGTACGTTCTGTGACGGTGCACCTTTCTCTCATTTTTTTCAACTTCTAGGTGTTAATCTGCCGTGAAAAAATATAATCTACTAATATTGATTTTACTTCCTTTTGTAAGAGCCCGATCAAATCACCCATAAAATTAAAATCCGCCTTTCCTAAAATCCTTAATAATAATTTCATTTCTCGGTAAAAAAGGTACCCTCCGATGATTTGGCGTAACAGGTATGAAATTACTAAAAGATCAAATATTAAGCCAAGCTGCTACTGGGTGGTGGTTTCACAGAGCTATCCCTCTGCAGGTTGAGACATTAATATTATTTTTTGCATAAAGGGTATTTTCTACGAAGACAAATGATGTTAAACATTTAATAACAGCACTGGGAAAAGATCCTGGAGCAACAGTTTCCTTTTTAATTATTGCCGTACGAATATGTTTCTTGAAATAAAACAAAGATGATTAAAATAAAACGTTGACTATTTAAACTCACAAAAAAATATGACTTACTTCTTAATACATCTTCATTATTTGTTCCATCTACGTGTTATTCTTTTATATTCAGTTTTCATTTTATTTGGGCACAACTTCTGATGATTTAGTTTCATTACTGTTTTTATTTTCATTATTGTTTGACATACAATTACACCGATATTAAATAAACTGTTATTTTGTCTGATTTAACGGTATCAAATTATTAAATTAAACTTTTCTAATTAATTTTCTCCAACCAGAAAAACTTTAATTTGAAAGTGTAAACTATTTTAGTTTAACACTATGAAATGTCGATTCAAATATTTATCCTTTTACTTGAAAATAATTTTTGTTGGCCAATGAAAGCCATTACCGTTGTTTGTACACGTGCACATGCTTTGTCTGACGTGTGGTAGCTACTGACCGCTAGATGCAGTTTGTTACATTTTGCTCACCCTGCAGAGCGCGAAAAGTTAAACCCTGACAGAAAGGTTTTACCAGTACAGGAAGCAAAGGAGGCCACTAGTAGAGCCGCTAACAACAGCCGCAAACGCAGGAGAGGCTGAGAGGAGAAAGAAACCCGGGCCCGGAGGTCCACCTCTACAAGGCGATCCTACAGCACAATAATGTGAGTAAAGAGAGATAATCCCCCACATTCGACGTCTATATTGGCGCTCACTAATAGTAACTGTTAAGACAAACACAAAATTTATAAATTTAACCTTTTCGAATGTACGAATGTAATTATTTTTTAATATCTCTAGTGGATTGAATAAATACATTTTTAGGTTTCTCTAACCAATACTTTTACGTCAAATTAAAATAATGTAATATTGAACTAACAAGTTTTTTACATTTTTAAAAAGTTGAGTGAAGTAGTTTTTCGGTTCACCATATATAACCGTGAAAAGCTGTTAATTTAAAAGTTTCTGAGTAAATTTGATAGTATTTTTTCTGGGTGTGAAGTAGAAAAAGTTTAGCTAATAATGGGAATGTTATGTCATGCCATCTGGGCATTTTTAAGAGTAGCGAAGAAATAGGTAGGGGAGCCCGGGTACGAAAGTAACACGGGTTGGTTGTAACAATAAGCCTACTGTCTTTCTAAAAAGGTTTGTCGATGATATATCAACTTAGAGTCGGCAGTGAAATCTACATTAACTTATTTGAACAACAATATCCGTGGTGTGTTTTAGTTCGAGTTAAGACCTGCACGGTGCAAAATGATGTGCAAAGTAAGTTTTCATTCTATATCTTAATCTGTCATAACCCTAGAACTGAAATTTATTTTGAATGATTTTATAGTCTTGTTCAGTTAATACCAATATTGGCTATAACCTAAGCATGGTATTTTAATTAAAAATAATGGTTAAAAAAAGTTTTAAGCAAGTATCCTGTCAATCGCGTGAAATATGCGCAATGGGACGATTGTAACAAAGTCGTAGGTTGTAAATGTTACAATCGTCCCTCATATTTAATACCTATGATCATATTTGTCATAATTAAAATGATAATTCTGTAGATATCCAGATAATTACTTCAGTATTTGTTATACTGTGTGGGAATATACAAATTCATTACCTTTATTTAGGATGTCTAACAAAAGACAATGAAGAGCAGATCGTGGGATACATTGTTATGGATTGGGAATAACTTGATCCATCCCTAATATGGAATATGGACGAGTCTGGCGTAACAACCGTGCAAGAACCAGATAGGGATAGTATTCTTTGTTATTACCAAAAAAAAAAATTATTATTATTTTATATTTTTGTTTTATTATTCTATTTTTTTTTTTCAAATAAAAAGATATATTATATACCTTCACTACAACTTACTTTTATATAGGTATAATCAATAAACAAATACCTTGTAAATACTAACTTTCTATACTTACCTAGTTATTACCTATTATTCATATGTTACAAACGTCCCCATGTTCTGTTACTTTTGACCCATACTATTGGGTAGGTTGTAACGACGTATACTCTCTACCTTTTTATTAATTGTAGATCAATATGAACTTTAATTACTTCAATATTATTTTTCTTCTATATACAGTATGCGCCAAAAGTATGAAATAAATTCAATAAAAACGAAACAATTATTTTTTGGGAAAAATCCTCGAACAGGTCGATTTTTAATTTTAAAAATACATGATTTAGCGTAAAATGCGATTTTCAAATGTCATTTGTTTTCGAGTAATGACGTCATCGATTTTTTTTTTAAATGACAACACCATATTTTTTTCCTTGATTCTGAAAGATCGTTTAATTCTCTATCAGACAGTATTAAAATTTTGCCCTCTTACATAGGAAAGTTTTCGATTAAATGACGATTGAATGTTAGAAAACGTAAATTTTATCCATAAAAAAGTAACAATTCTGAGGTATGTAAAATAAAATACAATTGATTAAATTTTATACTTAAATTAAATGTTCGAATTGCCATCCACCAACTTCTTGACAATGCGCAAGTCTGTGAAGAAATTCTTCTTGCACATTATGAATGATTTCTGGGGTAACTCTGCGTATTTCGTCACGAATGCGATTTTGAAGTTCTTCTAAATTACGTGGTTTATTAATGTACACTTTTGACTTCAAGTATCCCCATAAAAAATAGTCAAGAGGTGTAAGATCTGGCGATCTTGCAGGCCATTCTATCGGTCCGCGTCTGCCGATCCACCTCCCAGGAAAACAGTTGTCCAAAAAATCTCGTACAGCGCATAGTGCGGAAGTGCACCGTCTTGCTGATACCATATGGTATCGTCAGGAATGTCAGGGTCATTATCGTTAGGAAAAATTACTGCAAGGGCTAGAACAAGGTCATTTTCTAGAAACTCTAAATATCTTTGTCCTGCAAGGGTTCCTTCAAAGAAGAAAGGCCCTACTATTCTGTCGTCAACTATTCCAGCTCACACATTTAATTTCTGAGGGTGTTGGGTATGTGCCTCTGCCATCCAATGAGGATTTTCCCGACTCCAATATCTGCAAGTTTGACGGTTTACTGTACCATTCAGACAAAATGTGGCCTCATCTGAAAAAAGTATTTGCCGGTGTAAATTTCTATTTCCTTGACATAAATCCATTAAAATTTCGCAAAAGTGTAAGCGGCGTTCGGGATCATCTTCATTGAGTTCCTGCACAAGTTGAATTTTGTAGGGATGATATTTTTCCTTCCTCAAGATACGTAGCACTGTGTTCTCACTAGTGTCATTGTTTAATGCAACCAATCGTGAAGAATTATGAGGATTATCCACCATACTTATCAAAATGTTCTGTTTCTGATTTTCATTAATGCTTGGACGTCCAGGTTTTGGAATATTTACAACATTGCCAGTTTCTCTAAATTTAGACTCTACCTTACTGACTGTTGATGGCTGATAGGGCGATCTGGATATTTTTCATTAAATAAATCGCAAACTTCCTGCTGAGTTCTAGTCATATTCCCGCATCCGATAAGAATTAAAATTTCAATTCTTTGAGTAACAGTTAAATGTGCCATAATACTTTAAATTGAATAATAATTTCTGTCGCTTACAATACTTATTAGAAAGTCGGTGTGACAATGACACTTTGCAAAGATTTTCACCTACGTGATCCATAAAAGAACTATGGAATTCGAAAAACTAAACTTGATAACGTTTTTGCTTTATTTTAATTGATTTACGTTTTCTAACATTCAATCGTCATTTACTTGAAATCCTATGTAAGAGGGCACAATTTTAGTACTGTCTGATAGAGAATTAAACGATCTTTCAGAATCAAGGAAAAAAATATGGTGTTGCCATTTAAAAAAAATCGATGACGTCATTACTCGAAAACAAATGACATTTGAAAATCGCATTTTACGCTAAAATATGTATTTTTTAAAATTAAAAATCGACCTGTTTGAGGATTTTTCCCAAAAAATAATTGTTTCGTTTTTATTGAATTTATTCCATACTTTTGGCGCATACTGTATAAAATGCCAAGGAAACGGCTTACAGTAAGTAAATTTATATAACTTTGTTAATTTTTTATTTATCCCGCTTTACAAAAATGTTACTTTCGTACCTGGTCTCCCCTATACATAAAGAGCAGAAAAGCAGTGTAACCAACGTCTAAGGTAAAAACAGATATTTTCTTAAATTTAACTGTACTTAGATGTAAACATTCTTCTTATGAAATTATTCACTTTTATCGACAATTTTATTAATAGATATGTGTAAATAATTGTTAAAATGTCACGATTGAATAGCAATAGTGACGCCAAAGCATAAAGAATTTTATTTTTGTGCTTACTTTGGTTTTACATATTTTATTTTTGGAGATTTCGGTATCTAAAGCCATCAGAATTTGATGATTTCGCGGTGTGAAATACGGCGACCGTAACACCTAGACGAAAATAGAAATAATTAAATTTACTAAAATAAATTACATCATAACACTTCATTCATTTAACAAGCATTGTACCGCACTAGCCTAGTCATCTATAATGCGATAGTGTCAAACTATTAGGTCCCAGGACAGCCGTATATTCTTAAAATTATTATTCCTCAAACAACTGGGAATTGGGCGTTGGATTATATAGTGTTAAATTAAACTGAAATTTAGGTTATGAGTCTATTTCAGGATACCTGGAGTACATCTAACTGAATTAATTCACACAGTTAACATAATTTAATAAACCTAAACTAAAATATAATCTAGTTTACGGCTCTTAAATATTTTGTATCAATATCATGGAACAAATTTGTTTATGAAAGCGTAGAGTTTTGGTAAAATCATCACATAAAGAAATGTTCTTGCTGTTACAATTTTTATTGCAAATTTATTTATTTGTATATGATATAAACTTACAAAATGTAGGTACTCTCATATTTATTCAAATATCGGAAGAATTTCAGAATACCTATAGTTTGTGCTTGTAGGACATTGTCCTTATTTGTGCAATTTGTCTTATAATGACGTTTGTTTTGTTTGTTTACTATTTATTAATTAGAATAAAAATGATAGTTCTAAAGCCCTAGAAAATCGTAGCAGGTAATTCTTAAAATGCCAAAAAACCTTTTTGTTTAAATTAAACTAAAAGTAAAAACACCGAAACCAACGAAGCTAGCAAACTGCACCTACAGCGAAATTATTGCTTATGACGTCACACCGCGAAACAAACCAGCAGCTGGCGTGCTGTACATTTACTTTCTAATTTTTTAGCCATTTATGTTTGTACTTACTATCTCTACAGTTAGAAGGAAACGAGTTTTTTTCTTTAAAATCAATTATATTTATTTGTTAACTGCATTTATAAAAATTGGTCACCGATTATGTAACTTTTTCCGCATCCTTTTCTCCGACGTAGCAAAGTTGTTATATTTAATAAGTAAGGAGTAATAAGTCAGGAGATCGTGGTGGCAATGGTACCGGTGCTTCTCATCAAATCTAATGCTGCAATATGCCGTGGGCGCCCTAGACCTCCCTCTTCCACGATTCAGTTGAAAATTTTCCGCGTCACGCCAGTGTTTGCACTACACTTGCATTCACAGCACACCGTTGTAAAAGTAGCTGCATTTTGCAGATGTTTATTGGGAAATCGTTCTGCTAAAGCATTTTCACTTCAACATCAATTAAAGCGATACCCATCAGTTGCGAGTTGTTATACGTAAGCTATTTTTGATATTTGAAAAACTAATGTAGGCACTTGCATCACAAAAAGTGGAATACGGTAAGTAATCGGATATTTGAAATCGCCTGGCTACAGTGGCGCAGTGATGTAAGTGTTGAAACTACTAAAACTTCAATATTTGTTTTCTCGAAAACTATAAGGATTTTACATATTTTTTCACGATTTTGACTCCAATTTTTCATGACATCTATTCCCAAATTTCTTTAGATAAGTTCTGAATCACCTTGTATAGTAAATTACTATAGATTACATATTATACATATAGTACTTATTTATAGAACAATATTTGGATCGGTCAGTGGTCGCGCGGTTTAAGGCGTTAGTACTTAAATCGAGGTGACTAGACGGAGTTGGTTCGAGCCCAGCTGCCGGTAGACCGTATATAAGCTATATTCGTGGAGAGGATTGGCACCCTCTCTGTGGGTATGGTAGGGTGGAATAATGTTAGCTTGGGTCAATGTGAGAGATTTATGCCGGTTAATATTTGACTACCCCCCTAATTAATGAGGTTTTCCAGGTTTTCCTCATTCCTGCACTGAATAGTGGTTAGGGCCTACTAACGTAAGTCGTTCCTGGGCGCAAATGCGGCCTGCTTAATAATAATATGCCGCCCCCTCTCCCGCACAAGTCTCCGACTTCTGGGCTAATCCCTGTGATTAGAATGAGGGGTAGAGATATTATTATATTATTATTATTATTATTATTTATAGTTCGCTTTCACACCACTGCAAGTCGTTGCACATGATTACAAATTCTTCTTCCATTTTAGTACCTATATTTCCTTAATTAAAATTTAAAAAATCTACAAAACGAAGAGGACACAGTTAGTATAGGCAAGTCTGGCAGACTATTATATGAACATCTAACATAACCATTAATTTTCGCGCGTTAACCTATTCCGCAGTATGCGGGTGCGTTTTGCCCGTTCAAATAAATATTGATTTCTTTTGCTTTTTTCCGTAAAACAATTTTTTTCATTTTTGTAAAAATTTGCAGATGTGACTATACCGCTGTTTTTAACCAGTATATGATGTTTAAAGATAATTCTTTTTTTTTTTTTTTGTTAACATACCTATTTCTTTCTGTTGAAAAATAGCTCTGGATATTCAGTAATTAGATCACTTTTTTCTGCTCTTCTTTTCTCTTCTTCAAGCAAGGCCCTTATTGAAATATTTATCTTACCTCCACATTGATGGCAAAGTTTTTTGTGTTATGGTTTCTGATTATTATTTGCCAGACCTTGTAATGAATGAAAGTAATAAGAACACTTTAACCTATCTTTATATTATTTATTGCAGATATTATCGTTACAACAATTAATAAGAGTTTCAATCGGCCGTGCTGGACTTTACCTACATTATTTATATCGGTAAACGTCGAACAATTATTATAAATCTTCGGTCTCTCTCCGTATGACTTCAAGTACCTGTAAGTTATGCAATTTAGCAGTGATCGGGTCGGTTCAGCATTGGATTTCTCGAGAATGAGATCCATATACGATGTCGTCCGTTATAGAAGATCGGTGGCAGCGAGCGCAGAGGCAGTAAATAAATCCGTTTTTAGATATGGAAACGGCGTTATGTTGTTTATGACTGCAACTATGATGCAGGAAGAGATGAGCCGAGCCGAGCACGCTCTCGTTACTTTTTATTATTCGCGGAATTCATAAAAGCCCATAAAATAACTGAGATAAGGTCCAGTTAGCCGGAGACGATAATATCATAAATTGGTGTATGGCTTGCTTTAGCCTTATCGATACTGTGGATGATGCCCGATTTGACACAGGACTAGAATTACCAATGCACTGATTTTATTCTGAATGTATTAGCAGCTAATATTATTTAAATAGCAATTAAAACAAGTGTTAAAATATTTTATTAAAAAATATATCAATTTCCACCTATATGTATCAATTGAAGTGGTGTTTATAATGAATACAAATTATGAAACAGTTTCTTGAACATGTCTTGAAAAGTAAAAATGCTTTGCTCGACATGTAAATTAACCAACTATATTTAAATTAAATTTCTTAAACATATAGGTAACGATCATTTAGCATTCCTTAACCATAACGACAAATCACTCTTGAACTCGTCATAGGCCACGACTAACAAGCGGCAAAAAAACAACCTGAACTTATTTTGTGTCATCTTATTTAAGTCAGTAAAAAGTAAAAAACTACACAAATATCACGTGGTTTGGTTATTGTTAGCCTGGATCAATAGTCACTGAAGGAAATTTTAAAACAAAAGTTTATGGATTAAAAATAAATCTATGATATAATATTTACACAAAGTAGATCAGTTTCAACATTTTCTGCAAGAAGAGTAAGTTTTTCGTTCTACCAATTGATGCCTTAATCTGAAATCTGTATCGTGCAGTTGCTTTGTGAAGACCGTTTCATCAATAGTGTTGGCTGAGAAGAAATCTTGCAAAATTTTCAAAACAAGAACTTTGAAGCCCTGTTTCTGCTCGATCTTGCAAGATTATCTCTTGTACTGTTTTGACTGTGAGAATCACTCAAATTTCATGTCTCACATTTGCATGATCCTTGCGAGATTCTTACAAACAAATGAGAACCATGGAACTTTATTACGAATTTGGTAAAGTGGTGGTTACTCTTGGTCGGCTACGGTCCAGCTCGGATTTCACACGTAACGATCGATATGTTTAGATCGTTGACAGTGGTCGATCGGTATACATTATAACGTATAGAAATGGTTAGTTTTACATAATAAGTAATCGAGGCTTTTTCAGTCAAGTGACAGTGAATTTATAATTAATTCCAGTTCAGCAGAATATTGTTTAGGTCTTATCTTGCGAGATCAAGACAAGATTAAAATAAGCAAAGCAAGATGAACATATTGTTCATTAAGTACTACTACCAGTACTACGCAAACTTTTCAAAACACCATGCAAAAAGAATAAAAAGCGAACTTCACGAGTCAAAAGCGACAAAAAAAAACAAGTACACCTGTATAGTATGATCCCAAGAAATTCAAGTTACCAATGTAATAACAATTAAGTACTTACAATTAACTGTGAACAGTAACTGAGATTGAGTTGTACCACTCGAAGCTATTATTTGTTTGCCGCAATTAGATACCTATTTCATATTGTATTTATTTTGTGTAATATTGTTTAAAAATAAATACAGATTGTCAAAAAAAATATGATTTTTTTATTGCTTCAAATTGGTACAACATCTTTTCTATTCTGATCCGATATAAGTACAAATAAGGTCTACGAGAGTTCTAACTATGGAGTAAGTTTACATTTCAATATGTTTCCAAAGGTCTCCAACGTTTAACCAAGCATAATGTAGATGTATAAATTTGTCAAGAGGAAGCTTTTTATGTCATCAAAAGATAATTAGCTACTTTTTTGTGCAGAATGTTGGCCGAAAAAAATTTGAAAAAAAAGAATTTAAAGGAACTAAATAGGATTACGCATAAAGCCTTGTCCTCATGGACGCAAAATTCGCGAAGATTCTCGTGAATTTCGCAGATTTTGATTTAAATTATTATTGGTGGGAGTGTCAACTTTTCGCGAATCTAGTGTCCCCTGTGTCACTTAATAAAACTACCATATAAATCACGGTCCAATAGACTATTTTCAACATACATACGAAATTATAATTAAAGCCATCTTTTTTGAGGTTCACGAGATATATGCAAAAACCAAAATTGCAGGCCCAATTTCAAGGCAATGCTGCTAGGGGATCTAAAACTCCTCATGGACGCGAAATTCGCGAATATTATCTGGAGTTTCGTAGATGTTTATTTAAATTATTAATGGCGAACAAGTGTCAACTTTTAAGTAAGTTAAATTTGAGCTTCTGACCTTGACAGTCAATGACAGTTTTATGATAAAAATGGTAGAAAATATTGCAGTTGGCAAAATTCGCTAAAAGTCAAAACTTTTCCCGCCATTAAATAATTTCGCGTCCGAGAGGACAAAGGTTAAGAAGGCAATATTTTGTTTTAGAGCCACACTAAGATTTCATTTAGCCCCTCTGGAAACACTGAATATTGTTTAACCACTAACAACTGCTTGCAAGCCTTGAAGTTGCTAATACAATTTACTAACTACTAAGCCTGTCAGTAAGTAATAAAAAAAAATAATAAAAAGTAAAATAAAGAGCAAGTTAAAGAGAAGGATAAAAATAAATAATCTCTAATACTAATAAATAATGTACTTTGCAAAGTTTCTAGCCAACCCAAAACACACTGTATTTAACTTGAAATTACTAATTTGGAAGAAGTACATAATTCACTATTAATGCACCCCTCGGCTCCCACCTCCGCGTCCATAAATCGCCCTTAAGGGCGGCCGAGTCCGAGGGCCATTTGTCTGCGAGGATGAAAAATCCATTTCTGCCAGACTTATTGATATCGCCCCTGGGAGCCCGTGTAATATTCGACCCCGCAACTTATGATGCCACTTCGACCAACACTTTAAAACGCATCAGTCAAAAAGTTTTTTGCGGCTCTTCCGCCCAATGGAGATGCGTCTGTAGAGTTCTTTACGCGAACTACAGGATGGCATAAGAAAAATTGAGTCATTTTTAAACCGATACGTCAATAACTGTAAAAATTACTATATGTTTTTGAAAGAAAATGTTTCCCTTCAACACTGTATTTTCGTTAATATTAACATTTGCCCCCACAAGTAGTACTGAGAACAGGGACTGACAATTAAACCACAAGTGGGTCTACCCCACACATATAGTGTATTTGTAATATTTTGGCTTAAACTGTTACCAGGTGGTCTGTGGCCTATTACATTTGAAACACTCTGTATAAATATCTTCATTGGTAGGAATTGTAGGAAAAGTGATTTTAAACAATGTTCATCACTCCATCACGTCATCACTGGACTGATTTCCATCATTGGTTTTATAAGCTTCGCTGTCAGGAAGTAGAAGTAAGGTTTTACTTTTGGCGACAAATTTTAACCATCCTGAGTAGTTATGAGGCCATCTAACAGATTAAGCATTTATCATTATTATTTATTGCTTACTACCCTATTAAGATAGTAGTAACAACTCTCTTTCTGGCACAGGTCTTAAAATCTGAAGATGTCAATCGCAATGTCTGACATTTCTAACGACAAAAGTAGATCATCTGGTTGCTATTCTGCGATATCAACAACTAGACGAACTCAACAAAAAAGCTGATATGAAAACGAACGTACTGGAGTTCATCTTTTAACTCTTCTGTAGAAATATTTTTATTTCTATTTCATTTAAGTTTATATTGATATATTTGAATTGACACAAATACTTCATATCATCTCATACTCGAACTAATATGGTCCAGTATTGTTGGAAGAATAGTTTTTTCTTGATGTTATTACCTTCCTGACACTACCAAATGATTTTCCGGTGAACTGAGCCACCCTGTAAGTGGCTGTCTCGTCGAATATTTCGCGTTTTATCAGGTTTGAGCGAGCGACTCCTGGGAGAGCAGTGATTTGGACAGTAGCTGAGTGCAAGCCGCCCTCGGGAGACGGGACAAGTTATTGAATATTCCTGTCTATTCAGATCGGATCAGACCGATATCGATATCCTCTTTATGGGAAGAATATCTTGTTGTGCCCGGAATTATTTATGAGCCGCCAACTCAAATATTTAGAGAAAGGGTTTCCCTAGGAAATCCTTGGAACAAAACTTTATGGGGAAGGATATGGCTTCAGCTCAACTGAATATATATCTGAGAGAAATGCTTATAACTTTTTTGATCTGGGAATTTATGGATTGTCTTGGTAACTGAATATACCGGGTCCATAGATTAGGACTAGGATTACTTTGACAGATTTGACTCTAAACAAACAAAAATAGTTATTTACATTACAAGCTGCAAAAGTTTACTTTTAGGTGCGAGGTGTATTTAAATACCTACGAGCACCTGAAATGACTTTTGCAAATGGCTGATTTCTAAGCTCCTCCATAATCTGACTATTTTTAAGGACGCCATTACCGTGCAGTAGTAAAGTTGGCTACAGTACAGCAATATCTAGTAGTAGCTAAACTATTTACAACTCAAAAAATACCGATAACTGTAGATTAGGTGATTTCAATTTAAATAAATTTAAATATGGCGATAATCAAAACAACGTGCAAATTGACAGATAATTTTAAGTTTACCTTTTTCTTTTTATATATTTTTAGGTATTAATAATATGGTGTAAAACTAACTGCTCTGTGGACTAAAGCCTCAACCAGCGTTGAATTACACCCACAATATCTACCATATTCTTCATTATAAGCTTTTGTAACATTTTTTTTACTGTAAAAAATACCTTTCTCTTCTACAAAACAGTTAACATTTTCTCTAACTGCAGAAAAATACACATAGAGAATGAAAGATTTGTTTTCATTTTTCTTTTAAATATGAAAAATTAATTGATGAAGTTTATGTAAAACTTCCAAGTATAAAATCACTACATTTTGGCAATACTAACACTACCTAAGTTGAACTTTCTACTTTCCAATAATGTATAATTCTTTTAGTAACTTTAACAGGGTTTAAAATCCTTAATTTTAAAATTGTATTGAAATTCCACTATTTTGGGCGACAAATATGGCCACCTTAAATGTCTAATGTAAAGACTTATGGTCTTATGTATATTTTATAATTTCTATAGTTTGGACATATTGTTTTTATATGACCTGCTGAAATAATTGCAATTAATCTCTTTACATGTGATTAAATAGATCCGTACTCCTTTTAAATCTAGCGTGAAACTTCATGTCTTGAAACCTGCGGGTGCTTATATTTTTATTACATGATACGCAAGAAGCAAACGTGACTGTCACATAATGCCTGTGGAAAGGAATTTAAGATAATTATTCAAATCAGCGCTGCCGTGCCTCAAAGCAGCATGCGATTTAGCCTTATTTATCTGTTTATTATTTATTTTAATACGTCGCATAAGTATGATAAAATTACATTACGCTAAATGCCGGGGTAACTCATCTCAACGGAGCTCGCGATACACCTATATCATAGCTGACTTACAGCGATTGTCAATGCTGCTAAATTATTATTATAATTACTTTTAATGCGGCGGTATCATGTTCCTGCTGGCATATTTATTATTGCCGAGACGTCGGCTAAGATACGAAGACGTTCTCCACTCGTATGGTACTTAAAATGGTTCGATAAATCAGCCAATACCCTTCTCAATTTTGCGTGTCTCTTCGGATTACTTTATACAATTAAGGTTATCGGTTTTTTTCTTTCTGTAGCTCCATGGATAAACACCTACAGATGAGCAAAGAAAAAAAGACAAAGGAAGTTATTCGTATAAGCAAATTGCGGAAGGATTAGCACAAATCATGGCTATAAGCTATGCAGGATGAGGAACAAGTAACTGCAAATGATACTGCAGGAAACAACTACTCCGCGGACTAATGCCCCGACCGGCATTGAATTACTCCTGCAGTATCTGTGTGAACAGCCAACAATCCTTGTAGGACACACCACCAGACATAGACCGGTTTCGGGCTTGCTAGCCCTCATCAGTATGCCATAGGTGAGATGACCGACAATTGAACTGGCTGTTCCTTCATATGTATGTTCACCGGTCTATGTCTGGTGGTGTGTCCTACAAGGGTTGTTGGCTGTTCACACAGATACTGAAGGAGTAATTCAATGCCGGTCGGGGCATTAGTCCACAGAGTAGTTGTTTTCTGCAGTATCATTTACAGATTTAATGGCTCGTCGCCCAGGGCGAGAGGTCTGCGTTAAGTACCTGCTGCAATGTAGGTCGCTTCCTGCAAGTCGAGCGGCTTAGGCCGAGCAGGAAGTAAGCAGACCACTTATATCTCACCAACAAGTAACTGGTTGATTATTAATTTTGCAAAAAATATGCGAAATAGAAGTTGATTGGCAACAAATTTATCACATTTTTGTGACCTTCAATTTGTATTAATTTAATGATTTAAATAGCAATCAATGTTTTCTTACCTTTTTTGGAATCGTCAGATGTTTTTGCTTCTGTTGGCATGAAATGGAAGTTATTTTTGAGAAATATTAAATTTAATTGAGAGTAGTGATTTAATAAATGTTCATAGTGATGTTAATTAATCACTAACCAGTGACTTAACCTATCTTTAACATGTTTTATAATGTCTTCCAGCATATTATGTGTAATGTTTTGTAATTTTGCTTGTATTGTATTGTAGCCATTAAAGTCTCTAATGGTTTTAGGCAATTTTTCTAGATTGACGTTGAAGATAACCCCAGAGAAAATAATCTAGTGAATTCAAATCGTGGCATCCCGCAGACTACTCCACCCTCCAAACGAATAGGGTTTTATCGATTAACATAGTGATACTTACCAAAATAGCACGCGTCATTAAAATGTATGCGTTTTAATAAAAAATATTGTCTAAAATAATTTTTATGCATCAATTTATTAATTTTGATACGAGTTGTGGTCATTTAATTTTCAAAGTAGGTTGCAAATTAAACATGATTATCCATTTTATAGTGAGTTTGGGGCCACAACATTATCACGTAGATACGTCCAATTTTTGTTAGTATACATGTAAATATTTCAACGAAAATTGTAAACTCTATTTCATTCAGCTTTTCGAGGTTACTCTGTCTCTAGCAGAAATTAACTCGGTTAACCATAAGTTTCGTTTGAGACTGGCATGGTTCCAGATGAAGTGATTCATCGAAGAATGGCAATCACCATTAGGAGAAAGTAATGGTAATAAGAACAAGGGAACTAAATGATGTTGATGATTATTTCTCTACCCACTACCCCCTAAGTCGCGTTCGAGACAAATGATTTCATCCTAGCTAACTACTACGTATCAATTTCAAGATTTCTATTCATATTTACGCCATCCTGTTCTACATCCTTGCTATAAATGTTATAATTATGAGAATCTCAAATCCGTCTGCGGGGCAATTTGTTGGCCTACTTTGATATCCATGATTTGACATTCACCTGCCTGGCTAATAACCATTCAGATATATTTCACCCTCAGGCTTTGAAAAAGGTACCTATAATGTATGCCACATGTGTGAGTTTATAATTATGCCGTGTGCTGGCGCAGGACCTGTCAGACTGTACAGGGCGGACACAGTTATATGAATTTTCATTGCAACTGCATTGCATAAATCTTAAGGTCGCCGTATTTCTCGGCGTAAAATTACCAAATTTGTGGAGTTTTTTAGGTACTGAAATCTCGAAAAATAAAAGACGTAGAGCAAAAATAATATCAAAAATAAAATTATTGATGTTTTGTTTATACACTTTTACTATTTAAACTCCCCTCAAACAATATAATAACTTTTAAAATGCATTTGTATGACACACATTATTTTGCTACCCTAACCCCACATTTTAACAATTATTGTCACATACTTATAAACAAAAGTAAACAATCTTATATGCAGAACTATGTAAGCTTATGTTATAACAATGTTTACATCTAAAGTTGAATTTAAAAAAACACATATTTTGAAAGATTTCAGTACCTAAAAGTTTGTTGGATAGATCGCTTTCTGACGTTATATATTGATTTTACTTCGGTACCTTTGATAATTCGCAGGTGGCATGAGATAACATTCTTGTTATTTGGTAAACTCTATATCATTCAGTTCTTAAATGTCTAAAATTACTAGTATTTGTAGAAAACAGTATTTCAGAAATACGGCGCCCTTAAAGGAATTATTTTATACACATTTAAATAGCTAAAAAATGGTAGAAAACAATAATGATCATAATAACAAAAATATAGTAGTACATTATGCAATGGACATTTAAAGTACGAGAACTACGATATGAATAATTGTTTTATGTCTTACGTCTTACCGCTTACGGCTTACGTCTTAGGGCTTACGGTTTACGTCTTACAGATTACGTCTTACGGCTTACCTCTTACGTCTTACGGATTACGTCTTACGTCTTACGTCTTACGTCTTACGTCTTACGTATTACGTCTTACGTCTTACGGCTTATGTCTTACTCCATGCGTCTTAGCCATATAATGTGAGTCGTAACGTAACTATGAAAAATAAGCACATTATTTTAAAAATTAATTAAAGTGTAATGAAATTACAATCTGCTCTTGACAATATTTATGTAGACTAAATATTTCTATGATTTCATATCATGTTATAATGAATTTGTATCGTAAAAATGTTGTTGTTATAAAAAATAATAGATTTTTTATGAAAATATCTCTAAAAGTCAACTTGCTTAATCTCAGTTGTTGCACTTAAATAAATTTGGCTTGAGATTATCGCAACGTGCAATAAAATTTATAGCGTCTTTTTAAACAACTTCAAAACTTTATCATTATGAAGTTTTACACATTTAATTTCACTTGCTTTGCCATAAACCGTTTTTAATAATTTTGCAATGTTTAGTATCTATCAAATTTATATAATCTACATGGTGGTCCGTAATTATATGTAGCAAAGTTTACCATGGTAATGGCTACAGAGAATAGTGAACATTTTTTCGAGAAATTTTCGATCGGTGGAGCCAATTTACGGACGTACGGTCCTACTAAATTCTAAAATAAAAATTACGATTAACTGTGGCTGTTTGCTATAGATTTTTTTCGGGTGCAGTTCGATGCTGGTAGGGATATTAACCCGAAGAGTAGTTGTTTCCTGAAATTTCATTATTATAAATAGCGTAATCGCCAATTTCTGTACAGTTTCCGGGGCCCGGGGCTGTCATAGTACCCACAATATAGTGAGTCACTTTCTGCTTGTGACTCATCATAGAGTAGCCAGTGATCACTAGATGTAGACACTACATCTCGCATAATTTGGAAGCATCATGTTTAAATATTTTGTAATTTGATGAAACAGTATTATCTATAAACAAAAATTGTTTTTAATGTAACACAATGTAGAAATTGACTTATTTTGGATATCATTTAACACATTATGTAAAAAATATATTATCTTGTATGAAAACAAAACAATTTGTACACGATTTTAGGACCAATTAAGACTGCTGTTATGCGATTGAAGGAATGGCTCCAAGATTTCTTACCCTGTATACAGAGTGATGTATTAAACCACGTATTCGGAAGGAATAATGAGAGCTTATTAAAATATTTTTTAATCGCTTATTTACATTATACTACATTATTTTATTTTTATTTTATTTTATTTTAGATTACACCAACCTACAGTACACTTTACCAAACAGGCGGGACAACAGATAAAAATACACATTTTATACTATAAACATACACTATAACAATAAAAACAATATTAGCACAAAAAATGGAAAGTAAGTTAAATCAAGTTAGCTACAAAAACTCCGTACACACTGATCTAATATTAGCCACTGAAGAGTTAAACAGGTCAATTTTGTTTTTAAATAAAGTATTATTTGTCTTACACATGACATACATTGGGGAATTTGAGAGTAAGTTGGTCCTTGGAGTCTTAAGGAAAAACAGTACATCGTTCCTCGTGTCCACTCTAGGAACATGGAAACTTAAAGTTTCTAATAAAGTAGGACAATCAATTAAATTGTTAATCAACTTAAAAAGGAAGATTTGGGAGTGCATTACAGACCTGTTTTCAAGACTATGTACGCCATGCCGCCTTAGCAACATATTGTGATCAGTGCCAATTTCTGGATAAAAGCCATCGAGTTTAAAAGACATATACTTCAAAAATTAGAATTATGACCCTGTACCTTTATCGGTATATCATAAACTATGCATATACAAAAATTAGTTTCACAGGATAGTAATTTAAAAGTTAAATTTCAGAAATTATGCTCCTTATTGTAAATTTATTCTGTGGACTTCAATAACAATTAAGTACCTAAATATATTTTTGCAGGAATACTAAACGTTGGATTTAAATATGTATATTTTTAAACAAAAATATTCTTCTAGATTTACACGCACTTTTATTTTGAAACACCCTTTATGAAAAAAAGATATGAACCTTATTGAAGGCATTCAGTGATACACTCAGTAGACATCCCGCCGAAGCGTAGGAGTGTGCGAGCATGCAGCTGGTCAGTCCATTGATTGCGCTGTTGATGAGTCCATCTGGCAAGTCGCAGAGACCAAAGGGCAAAAGTACCACCCTCGATTCTCTCTCCTTTTACTTACTTCCCTGTTTGCTAATCAGCAGCCTATATAACCCCGGTCTGTTCAGTTTCAACGAAACATGTAATAACGTGCCGTGCTGCGAAGTGCCCAGCATTTCTCGGCCCATAAAAATGCAGGGCAGTGAGCCGGGAGGTCCTGAAGGACTACATATTACTAGTCCATTGTTTGTTTTTACCAAACGTGTCTCTAAACGCCTGCTATAGATTCTAAGATTGATTTATTGAGTTATAACTTATATAACTCTAATATCTATACAGTGTGGGCTACCGAAAACTTGCCACTCAGGTTTTCTTCACTGAAAGAAATACTACTGAGATTGTTGCTAGTTTGTCTTACAGTTTTGTGGTACAATAAACTACAAATGTAGTAAACCATATAAGTTTGCCGTTGCGGTAAATGCAAATGTATAATAATAATTGAGCTTACAGTATTTTGTCATAAAAATTATATTGTAAAATATAAAATGCTGGTAGAGTGCAAATTAATAATATTTATAGATTGTATTAACATTTGTAGTCATCAATACCAAAATTATAGAGACCCAATTATTGTACTATTATTTACTATATATAAATAATTGTATTAAGGCAGTGTGCACAGGTGGTTGTGTGAAAATTATAAAAAAGCGTTTCAGGACTTAATCCAACAGTTCGAATACTACAGTCGACTCCCGAACAGCAAGGTGAGTAGTAGTTTTGAGCGATTTTGGTTTGTTAATAGTGCACTGATAAAAATTATTAACGATATTACACGGTGGATTTTTGGTTATTTATTGCCTAAGTCCATAGTGTAAAATACATGTTACAACTGCAATGGGAAATTACTACTTATGAATATGCATTTTTTTCATAGTAAAATTGTGTTTTTGTACATGTGAAATGTAATTTTACATGAAAGATGTAAATGTTCGGTATTCACATCGACATTCTTCTAATACAGTATGGAACCTTATTTTTTAAAACCCCCCCCATAAAAAAATCAGGGGTGTTAGATCAGGAGCCTTTCCGGGACACTGAATAGATTCATTAATTCCAATCCATTTTTCTAGGAAAGTGTTATCTAAATATTGCTGTACGACCCTGGCCTTGTGGGGTAGAGCTGCGTCGTGCTGAAAGTTTCTCCTTAGATGCAAAGGCACATTCTCCAGAAGTGCAGGAAGTTCTTCTTGTATGAAATTTAGGTAACTCACTCTGTTCAATGTATGCTCATAAAAATAAGGCCCAATTAAATGCCTTCCGATGACCATCATACATTTACTCCAAAATGGTCTTGGTTTTGGACTGGATTTGCAATGGGGATTTTCAATGAACCAGTACTGTTTGTTGAGTCTGTTCGGCAAACCATTACTGACAAACCGACTCTCGTCCGTCCAAAGAACGAGCCGAAAAAGGTTCTGATCAGCAGTTTCTACATTTACTACAATTTGAGGTATAAAATTAAGTCTGTTTTTAATGTGACGTTCTGGAAAATGCTCCAAATTGTGAATTTTGTAGTAATAATACTTTTGGCCTTTAGAATTTGTTCGATTTTGTTCGAAATAGTGTCTAACTATATTGTCATTGTTTTTTACTCTTCGGTCAATTACTTGATTCTTCCGAATAGATACCTCTGGATACCTTTCTCGATATAACTACAGCTTTTCTTGAATTTTTTGTGATTCGCCGTAAATTAGCAATGTATCAACTTTTCCTGAATGAGAAAACATTTTGTAAGGACAGAAGTTACACGTTTGACTTTGGTGTTGAGTAATGACAAGTATTTTGTGACCATAATGCACTTTAAACAAGGAACATTCAATTATTTTCCAACGACTACTTGATCCCTGCACCGCTAATATGACTTTTAGGTAGTATTTCGTCTGCGACTCTTTAGGACGATATTGCTTATAACTTTTAAACGGGAAGTAATGCAGAAAAATTTCTCTAACAAAAGTTTATTAGACAAAAGAGAGCTTTTCAACACGAAAAGAATTTGGGTATGTTTATGGAAAAAATATAATTAATGACATTAGTCGTTTCTGTTGAATTCAAAAGATAATGCTTTCGGTTGAAAATGGACCTCATACCAGTTAACACCACGTGTTCCAAATTTTATTCAAATGTTTTGTATCCTCACAGTACTATCGAGTTTGAGACACCCTGTACATGATATTTCTTTTTGTCCAGTATACTAGAAGAATAACAGTAACGTTATGTTGTCAAAATACGCCATTGTCAAATGTATATTTTTATGGTAAAGATACGAAAAATCCCACTTGTTCTTAAAAACTTAACTGGCAGAGCACCAGTCCTATTTTTTATTGTTATTAGAGAACGTATTCAAATTCAGAGCGTGTGAGGGCTTGGCCGCTTCCACTGGGTGTCGTAAAACGGCGTGGATAATTAAAGCACAAATCGAAACAATCATAAAGCCATTTAGAGCCCATGGCGGCACCGTGCAAGAAACGGCTTTCTGCCTAACAGCAGAACAAAGCACCGTACGCCGTTCGCAATATGAGATCAGCACTAGTGCGAAGTAATGAGCTTCACATGTTTTACATTTTATTTGCATTAATTTCAGTTTCCTAATCGTCTTTTTTATGGTCAGTAATAAAGCGCTTTCCTTTCAGAACTGTTAAAATCAGAATGCGTGTCACCCAAGGAAGATAGCAGAGACAATCGGTCGCCGCACATACTTCGTTTATGATACTGTAACAAAACAATGGAGTGGTTTTCAGGAAGAAATAATGAAGGGGAATAACGGTAGAAGGTGATTGTTTTCTGTGAAGCAATAACCTGGCTAGATATGCCAAGGAATTGATTAATTGAAGAGAACAGGAAAAATTCCGAAGAATTACTAGGACATTATAAGTAATTTTTCTTAGTGTTTAAGCTAATAATTTCCTACAATTCCTATCGTTGAACTCATATGTAGGTATGTTCTTTGACATCAAATATTTTTAAAACATATACAGTGTGTCCACGGATGGAGTTGACAAGAGGAGAAAGTCTTTTGTTTTTGACTTTATCGAAAAGATTTATAAAAAGTGCTTTTCGAAAAAATGAGACTATCATAGAAACGTCTTAGATCAGATATACAGGATGCTCATAAATTAAAAATCATGCAAATACTCAAGAGATAAATACCATTATTAATTATTTTACACAATATTTTTATAAAACAAATCTGTTTATAACCCGAAATAGAGTCCTAATACAAATTTTAAAATCAAAATTTGAATTTTGACTTTTACTCTACACACTACGAATAGTTTGTTGTTTCTTCTATTATGTGCTCTTTTAATATCATGTGGCATCATTTGAATAAACCTTTTGTTTTAGGAGAAAAGTCAAGGGGCCTAAGGTGATCTAGCAGGATAATGGGTCAAATCTTCCAATCCACCTTTCACCATTGTCTGTGCAAGGCTGTAAAATGAGCAGGACAGCAGTCCTGTTGCCAAAACGGGCTATTGCGTTCTTCTGGCTCTCAAGTATTTAAAAATAGTAAACCAAATGCGCACAGGAAGATTTGGCCCAATCCTAACCTAACACCCCTTGTCTTTTTTCTCCAAGGTGCCCTAAAACAAAACATTTATTCAAATGGTTTGCCGCATGATAGGGAAATCTTAAAAGAGCACATACCCCAAGGAATGCATGAACTGAATGAGCCGCTAACTATTCGAACAATTTATTAAGTTAGCTGAAAAATGTGTTGAGGTGGGAAGTAGAGGTAGAGTAAATGTTAAAATTTAAATTTTGATTTTAAAATTTGTATTGGGACCCTATTTGAAGTTATAAACAGATGTTGTATACAGTAATAAATAATGATGAGAGAATTATGAGCACCCTGTATATCTGATCTAAGAAGTTTCCGTGAGAATTTTATTTTTTCGGGAAGCAGAACTTTTTATAAAGAGTGACATTTTTCGATAAAGTCAAAAACAAACGAGTTTATCCTCTTGTCAACTTCATCCGTGGACACACTGTATGTGCCTATATCTAAATAAATATGCCTAAAATTAAAATAAATCCAGCTAAACTTACTAACAAAAAAAAAATTAAATTATTCTCAAAATTCAAATTCACATACATTGAAATAATTTTACCACGTAATCAACCATAATAATAATAATAATAATAATAATAATAATAGGACTTTATTTTGTTAAAAACAATAAGTATAACAAAATTATCTATATCGGTGGCGGTATCCAACCATGTTGCTCATACAACCACCCCAGTTGAAAAAATAAATTAAATCAATAATTACAATACCAAAACAAAACAAAAAATATATATAAACAGAACTGTACCAATTAATAGCAAGAGCAAAAAAAACAGAGAAAAAAAAATCCATATGCAATACAAATATTAGTTAACTCGATCACGAATATTAAAGAGCAGTACCTTAACCTTTTTCCGAAAAACTGCAAGACTGGTTGCACCCCTGATGTCGTCAGACAAGGAGTTATAAATTTTAGCTGAATTATAAGTAAAACTACGTTGAAATAGAGCAGAATGGTGTCGTGGCATATGTAATAAATCACGATGACGAGTAAAAAGGTTATGAATATCAGAACCCTTTACAATCTTATCATAAAGATATGCAGGTAATTTGTTATTAAGAATATTAAACACAAGACAGGATAAATGAATATGATATCGTTCTTGTAAGTTAAACCAATTAGAATTAATAAACGCATCAGTAATATGGTCAAACTTACGTAAATTGTAACAAAACCTAATGCAGGCATTTTGTATTTTTTGTAAACTATTTTTGTCTTGAAACAATAAGGCCGGCCAAAAAAGTATCACAATACGTCAAAATAGACAAAAGTCAACTATCCGTAAGTTTAAGTTTAACATCCTTACTTAAAATATCTTTAAACATATACATATAACACTTTAAGCTTGTAGAAGGATTTTTGAATTAAATTTTTAACGTGAGATCCAATCTAAGATCAGCATCTATGGTAAGAGCCAGATTTTTACAAGAATGAACTGATAAAAGATAGATAGATAGATAGATCAACCATAATAGATGAGATAGTCATCTAAATGGAAGTATTAGGTAATATATTAAATAAATTAAAATTATTTTATCCACAATCACATTATAATCGGACTTTTATCCACACATGAACCATCTAAAGTGATACTTTATTGAATAGTGGAATAAATTAACTTTATTTCACTAGTTGAATAATGAAAAGGTAATAAACCTATAATAAATCAAATTTAATTTATTTACTTATTAATATTAACATTTGCATTTATAGTAATAGACATTTCGTTTTTCGTTTTACCACATTTAATTTTCTTTCCGTTGATGCATTGTTGCTTTTACGAACGCATAATATCTGCCGAAGTTTGTAAAGAATTTGCACAAGTTACGGATGTGTCTTCTTGCAAGGAACAGCTATATTTTTCTTGGATTTCTCTTGCAATATCAAGTTTGTTACATATGGACTATTCAACATAACTTTTTGCTACAGAGGAACTATTCCATCCACCATACCTTTTAATGATTGTAAGATCTTTATTGACCAATAAAGTTGTTGAAGTGCGTCTCATACAATGGCCAGTATATGCTTCTGGATTTGCGATATTTAAGAATGAAGCAAATATTGGGGTTACCTTCGCCAATGTGATGATTCCAATAGACCAAGAAGTACATTTTTCGTTGATGTATCTTAAAAGGAATATGTCTTGTGTTTAGCAAATTGGCCGCAGAGAAATACATTTTCTGCATATTTCAAAAGAATTCACGCAAAATCCTTCTTCTATATTGTAAATTTTCTTGGTGTCTGGTATTGATACAACTGTCAACGTTCTATACGTCAGTAATTTTCAAATTTGTCAATTCGCAGCATCGACAGGCAACGAAAACCCCCATTATTACTGCAACCTAAAATAATTCAAAGTTCACTATACATATACCTAAACAACATGTAAATTGTAAATAAATATGATCTATTATTAAATAGTCTTTATCGGAAGTGCCAGTCAAAAATTCTCCAATACTCCAGTTTTTTGCTTTGTATCCTCTCGATTCATTCTTTAAATAAGTAGGAAGCTTCTTATATTTTCCATTATCTTTATTTTTGTAGACCTTTATAGCCTTAAATATCGAATGATCACATACGAGTACACAAAATTGCATATTTTTTCTTCAAATTTAAAAAATACGTAATGCGTACAATTTTTGTGTATAAATGAAAAAGTGTTTGGCTTTCTTATATATTGGTATTAGGTATCAGTGGTACTATGGGAAATTAACTGCCTACTTGTACTAGATGTACTGTGAAAATAACCTGTACAACTTGAATAATGTTGTTTTTATAATAAAAGAGCAAAATTGTATATTCTGTAATAAATTTCTTCAATATACATGAAGAAATATTTTTTTATCAAATCCATTCACTACTGAAATTAATCTATCAGTTATCAGTAAACAATTAATTATATTAAATCAGACTACAGAAAAAGTCATACGTATTATGTAAATTTTGTCACCTAGTCAATAGATCAACTCCTGCTAACTGATAATAAAGACACAATTTTAATCCTATCAATAGAAAGCAAATTATGTGACACTTTTATTAATATTTTCCATTTATCTCTATAATCTTGAAGTTTAGTGTATCATAAATACTTTCGCAAATGATTTTTAAGTTGTCACACCTGCTCCACAAGGACCTTGATTATTATTAAAGTCAAATAGCCTTTAACAGCTGTCGTGAAAATAATATTATAATATGAACATGATGTACGGTAGTCCACAAATAATATCCTCCATGTCTTGGATTAGGAGCCATTAGTAGATGTTGTTTGATGTTCAAAACGTGTTTGAAATGTAAATAAGCATGTCCTCTAGAAGATTCTGTTTTATATATTGTACATTTCAATATAAATTAATTACAAATTCCAGGAGTTAAAGTCCAGTTTAATTATCGCCTTTTTGAGTATAAAACTAACTTTGATGTCCTAAGCGACAAAATAGGATTTTCTGGAATTGTATGAGCTATACATACATGCACCTAAAAGTTGCTTGATCTTTGAAATCTTGCTTATATTGACATTACTGTTTAAATTCTATTTATTTTCAAATGATCTACAAACTTTACATATAAATGAAACATACATTCTAAGAAATAGCTTGGTACGTTCTACGCTTTCCCTTTATTTACAGTTTAAAAAATTACGTATATAATTGTGCATACGAGTATTATTTAAAACCGGTGTATTATTTTTTCGTACAACAAAAATATCTAAAATATGTACTTAATTGATTAGTCTTATATATATTTTGTTTGTTGCGTTTAGCTAATTAATACGTTTCATATATTTATTAAAAATGATGCAAAAGTTTTGTAGTTATTTTTTAATACATTGTATCTTGTAATCTTTATGGATTAATAAAATTATTATTATTATTATTATCGTACTTCTGCTCAATAGTTTTTTTATGTCATGGGTTATCTTTTACTATTTGTGAGATATTGATGATTTAATGAACTGTATTTTTTATAGAGATTACTTAACTATAGTGTGATGCTTAACTGCTCTTTTTAAAAAAAATTGATAAAAAAATTGAAATCTGTGAAAAATTCAAGCTTGATGACCCTGTACAAATAGGTTGATTCTCAAATTAAACCAGGTCCAGTTAAAATGCAACTTAGGCAATGTCATATCGACAGGCTTGTTATTACTATGTTCTAATTATATTGCACAAAAACTGTTCAATATAATCAATCAATAAATATACATACTCGTAAGTCTGCCTAAAGCTGGTAACGGACGGTAGAGCTATAATGTATATCTGATATATCTCAAAAATGTCGCTTGTGATTAAGGGTATAATGTTCGGCCAAATAGTGAGCTTTTATCAGGCTCCGCCCATCAGCACCTTCAACGGCAAATTTAACTTTGTGCCCCTGTAAGTTAGGCAATTCTATGCAGAAATTTAGCAAAACATGTCTTCTTGGCGGACAGATTTCATGAATATAAATGCAAAAAATTGAAATCTGAGCTAATTGTCTGTTATATGAAGACTTGATTTACTAGCATACAGGTTTCTTTTTTATAACAGTGCCTAACAACGTCTCACCGCAGTCCTAAATGTGGGCAATATTGCGACCGAAATATTGTTCAGATTTATTTTTTTTTTTAAATATGGCTCTGCTGTCTAGTAAAATGGACTTTTATTAGTTGATTAAAACTTGCTCCATCTTAATACGAATTTTCATTGAGGATAAATATGAAAGCGCGTGGACGTCTAAAAACGGCTTTGTAAATTTGCGAACATTACAGCCTTAAAATGCATTGACGCTATACATTTCTATCAATGGGGTTTACTTATCCGTAGGAATATATCTCATTACAAAGATATATATTATCGCTCGCCGTCCGTTAAGTTATATATGTATATAAATTAAACAATAACAGAATGCAGAATAGAATGTGATAAAGAAGTACCTACAAATTTGATTTGAACCTTTTTCGGACATAATCTGTGTAGAAAAAAGTCAACATTTGTGTCCTTATTCTACACAACTTTAATAGTTTATCTAATTTTTTATTGAGTCACTCTTCTCAGCGTAAGTGGATGCTTATCAAGTTCTACGGTTTATAAAACTATGTAACTGTAGATTATGTTAAATACATACATCCAATTGGAACTCCTAAGTCTAGCGTTCTTTGGCCAACCATAATCGTCATGCTCAGGCAACGGCGATTCCTTCATTTCGCGTAATACCAACGACACACACAATTACCGGAAGTAGTTACGAAGCACTTTGCCGCTAATGCAAACAATTAAATGTCGGTTTCGAACGCCCAAAGTACAATGATCTTAAAAATTGTACAAAAAGTTATTTATTTCCAGTCAGCCGTATAAGCTTCTTCTGCGTCCTAGTTATTAACTTTGACGCAAATGGTGGTTGAAGTTTTATAGAAAAAGAAAAGTTTAAGACGATGAACCTGGTAAAAGGTATATACATATAATATCTGTACCAGGTACAGTGCCTTCAATAATTTGTGCCAAGTAAATTTAATTTTCTCAAGTTGGTGTTTTAGAAAACTCTAACCACGATCCTAGATCAAATGTCAGTCCAGGGTCCATCGTCTGTTCTATATTTTATTTAGAAATATAAGAGTCGTATGGGATAATCAGATGTAAGTTGGTCTTACTCTTTAGTCTTGCATGGAACAATTTTTAGGAGTTTTCCTTAATGGTAATACTGCATATGATGTTTTTTATAACTACAAATCAATTTTTTACTGGATTAGAAAGGTATTTTAAGCTAATATAAATCAAATCTCCTACCATTCCTATCAATGAAGTCATATGTACGCTCTCTGGTACCAAACATCTAGGTATGCTAATGAGCAATAAAATTCCACAGACAAAGTTCTATTCAATAAAAATGCAGAAATAGGTCAGATTTCATCTATTGAGGTTGAATTTTCGAGTGCCCACTGTTTCAAAGTTAGATATTTATAGAGTGTTTTCATTAAACCAGACTAGTAAATTTAGCTAGATTAATTTCTTTCTAGATTATTATTGAATAGAACTTTGTCTGTGGAATTGTTCATTAGCATACCTAGATGTTTGGTATCAGAGAGCATACATACGACTTCATTGATATGAATTGTAGGGGATTTGATTTATATTACCTGAAAATACCTTTCTAATACAGTAAAAAATGTTACAAAAGCTAATAATAAAGAATATATGGGTAGATATTGTGGCTGTAATTAAACGCTGGTTGGGGCTTTAGTCCACAGAGTAGTTAGTTCCACACAATATTATTAATACCTAAAAAAACGAGTATATAAAAAAAATACAAATCAATTCTTATTAAACGAAAATCATTGCATATCAAGGGCAAGTCTGCAAACCTACTGCTAATATGTTTACAATGAATCGTACGAGTCCTAAAAATTAGTTTAACTATTGGCACAAACAGTCACTTAAATTAATTTTTATTTATCATAATATAACAGCTTACAACTTATTGCACTATTGGTTACATACACATATGATTATACTGATAACTGATTCATAACTCTTCCGAAAAACTTTATGGATATGTGCAACTTTAAACAAGAAGTTGACATCACTAAAAAAATATTATATAGGTCTAATAGACTTCGAATAAAAAATGTTTAAAATTCTAACATTATAAAGGAAAAAAAAAGTTTTTGCGCCTGAAGACCGTGTCAAGACGCCTACCTGGCGAATAGTATTGGAGTGGGAATATGCTCTCTACGAGAACAGTAATGTTGTTTTATTTATTGTGGGAATGTTAGTATAAAAAAGTAAACGAGTTATTACGCCTGAAGCGCGTGTCAACATGTGGGAGTGCCAATTTTTAAATTTTCTAAATGTTCATGTGTACAGCAATGCTGAGTTAATGGCCATGAATCTTATTTGTGGCAAAGTTAGACAAAATGCATTGGCATAGGCTTCGCTCTTGTATGTGGATCGATTGCCCTATATATACCTACACGCCAAATCAGAAGACTTTTACGGAAGTGATGCAACGTGGACGTGATACTGGCAATTTACGTGCAAATCGTCGACGAGATGGTGGTCTCGGACGACCACAACGTATTTTACGTGAAGAACAAGTGTTTAATGTGGTCCGTGAAAATCTGCGATTAAGTACAAGGCAGATTGTTAGATGGGTGCCTGTAGTATACAGATTTGGAAAGTGAGGATCTTTATGGTGAATTGTATTTTGCCGCTTGCGTGTATTTGTGTCATGCTACACGCATACTTCGACCACAGCGTGTTTGCATCAAGCAGTGTTGCCAGGTGGGAAAAATTCAGTGCATGAGAATAAATTCAAAGAAGCATTAGGCTTGGAGAAAAAAGCATGAGATGGCTTAATTTATCAAAAAACACCTCTTGACACAGCTTAATTTTTAATTACTTTTGTAATGCCATTTTTATTTCATTAAAAAGCATTATGTTTTGCTATTTTATCATAATATTACATTGTAAGTAGGTAGTTACAGGTACTTACTTAAAAGTTATTAACCACGTAACCTTTCTAATTTATTTTATTGTTAGGCCGGGCGAACGTTGAGGCGCAGTTGACGTGACGCAGGGTGACTCACGGGTCGTAAAATCTGTTGTTTCCAGAAAATGTAGGTACCCTTACGGAATAGAGTTAAGAATCAGTGCAATACAGCGTGAATACAGCACACACACCGCATATCCGTAGACTGTCATACCCGTTTATGTATTCATTGCTAATTATTAAGAGAGCAGTCTACAATAAAGGACATTTCAAGTACCCAAATATTGTAGATACCTACCTCTATTCAATTTTGCCCTCGATTTTGCCTTTATTTCTCGTTAGGTCTTTGTTTTGGTAGATTTCAAAGAGTAATTTTAATAATTTTATTATTTCTTTTTGTGTCTATTAAAAAGCATGAGATTTTGTAATCAAAATATGAGAGCATGAGATTTCTTCGGAATGCATGAGATCTGACAACACTGGCATCAGTTGACCGGACAGTTAGATTTGTAATGGCGAATTGGCATTGGCGATACGGAACCGATTACTATAGTAGTGGGGAATGCTAGACCAATGCACGTCGCCGCCCCTCTTAAAGTTCGTACGTTCCCTGGAGTGAAGCGACAATTTCTACTTTCTCTGTAAAGATCCGCAATTTCCGAATCTGTATATCAATCAACAGTGTGGCGCTACTACACGAAGCTCAGTTATATCTGTATCATATCCAGCGTATTCAGGCACTGTTACCAACTATAAAATACTTTTTATGCCGTCCAAATGAACGTAGCAATATGACGTTATTTCTAACAACGTATCCCAACGTACGGTGCCATTGCAACTGTCCTATTTTATGAATAGTAACCTGCTGTTAAGTCTAAACATGTCTAAATAAAAAACAACACTCTTCCACTCGATTCTAGAATGCAGTAAAATAAATTCGAGCTGGAATTCATTCCATTTAGATAGTTCTGATTATTTTATTATCTATGTGTATATTTATAATTCTTGAAGCTTTATATTTCTTTAGGAAAAACCATGTGAAATAATTCCCTTTCTTATGGGAAATAACGAATTTACGTCACCTTCTGACTCCACTTAACTCGATAATCGAGCCGAGTAAATAAATGGAATGTTTTTGTCGATTAGCTGGCATGAATAAGATTAAATTTGTTTTAATATAAATAAAGTATATTTAAATATTAAGATCGTCGCCAAGTCCGGACCTGAGCTCTGCGAATAAAGTGCGGGCTTTAGTGATCACGTAGGCCTCGAACATTGTCAACGCCACTGTATTGTAGCTACTGAAGAACAACATTTTCGGTCGCCCTGTAAGCATTCTCGATCCAAATATCGATATAACAGTATCTTGATTTACAAACCAAATGCTTTGAATTGCTTCCATCTAACGACCGTGCTCCGATTGACGTAAAACGGCAGCTTAATATTCTGCGACCTTTAAAATATCCTATGATGTATTACGTGAATACAAAAAGGCCAGTTCCAATGATTTGCATCTTCTCGATATTGGAATCTCATAAATAATTGGAGATGTATATGAAACTTTTAGTCACTGGGAATAACAGATCGTTGACCTGGGGCCTCTCCTAGAGTAACAAATTCCCTGCTTAAATAATACACTTCCGCAAAGAGATTTTTACATAAAAAATGTAAAACGCCAGTTTACAAACGCAGGAACCATATTTAAAAGCTAGTGTCAGCGCAATTACACGTTAATTGGTTAAATGGTGATGTTTAGTTTATGCTAATACACCTCCTTTTCCCTTTGTTATGAAGATAGTTTTGTTTTCATTATTTTTTTTATGATCAGCAGCGACTCGTGGACGTATTAGATGAAAAAAAAGTCTCTAATAAACCCATTTACTTTTCTTCGATCTTTTCAAAGCTGCAAGCTTATGTTGTCGTAAAATGGTAAAAACTTCATTTAATAGTCCTTTTCCATTTGAAATGTTTACCAAATTTGTCAGTCTGGTTTTTGTCATTTATTTAAGCTTGATATAGGTACACATAAAGTTGATATGTACAAATCATCGTGCGGTTATACTATTCAAACTTTCGGTCAGGCTTTCATTCTAAAATTGTCATCAAGGAAAAAATGTTAGTGACAATAATTGCACTGTGCTCAAAAATTGAAAACTGCAAGTCGTTCACGGTGGTCTCGTGAGTGATTTCTGAAGAGAAGGACATTCTCCCATGTGCGAGAATAAGCTTGTTCAGCATTTTCTCTTGTTTTATAAATTGAAAGTATAAGTGAAAAATAATGGATATGCAAAATATTATAATTTTATTAGCACTTTTAGTACCTACCCTAAAATTAATCATAAATCTTTACTGCGCGAGAATAGGACGTTTTCATTCGCTACTCATACACATTATTAACCAATAAACAAAAATGTTCAATGTTCACCAAAGGAACTAATCACATTTGTTAAGATCTGGCGATTGTGGTGGCCAATTTTGAGGACAATTATTTCCTCGTCCTAACCATTTACTTGGAAACTTAAAATTCAAAAACAGTAGCACCAAAATGAGGCGGTGCCCCATGATGCATAAATCATAATTCTAGTCTACCTTGCAACGGTATATCTTCGATTAAACTAGGGAGTATTTTTCAGAAATTAACTGGTCCAATGAAATAGCGATCAATAATACGGACCCAAACAATTAAACTTGCATTGAAACTGTGTAGGGGTTTATTACTCAGGGGTTTACTTCGGAAATTCATCAAACAAACCTCATCAGTGAAAAGAAATTTCTTGTGAAATTATTCCGATGGATGACAAACTCGTAAAAGGTCACTGTTCGATCCAAATCTAAAATATATGCAAATATTTGGATTTTTTCAAAAAGTTATTTACAAATAGCGAAAATAAATTTTTAACTTTGACACCCTGTTCTTTCTTGGTAACATCGTATTATTTTGTCGTCTTGCTCAATGTTGCATTTACTTCCCTGTATTGTTCTGTAGTTATGCTTTCAAAAAATCTGCGAGTAGATGCTACTCCTAGAAACGTGTAGCAAACCCGTGCCCAGGTGTTCAGCGCTGTACCAACCACATTCCGCATCCGCGACTTTCAACCGCTGCTTAGGAGAGTGTGCCCTGTATAAATCTTCATAAAGCGGCAGATATGTGGCGATAAATCCCCATTTCTCCCGGAGATATGTCGTCATTAATCCTAACCCGACGCGTCCGTTTACTGGCCTTCCGTATGGCGCTTCCATGTTTCCGGTGCATCATCCCGCCACTCATTTCTATAACTGTGATTTATCAAGCAAAATATAAAACTCCCGGAATGGGGAGACGCCGTCGTTAAAAGGAGATTGATATTAACCGACCCTGAAGCACGTAGATACTCAAAATGTTTTTCGGTAACAACCAAACATTTAAAACTGCAGATGTATAAGCTAATCTTGTAGTAGATGAAGCTATACCCAACCGCCGAAAGTCTAGAGAGTGACTCATCGCTAACTTCTTGGCACGAAGGGCCTAGCGTGCGAGGAGCATCAGTTAATAGGCGTACTGAATTTAAAGATGCAAAAATGACAAAAATAATTATATTACATAATATCCATTATTTTTAGTAGAAACAATGATATAACAGGTTTTGCCAGTTTCGAGGCGCTAGATAATAAAATTGATAGAGTTATTTAGATTTAATTTTTGTCTTGTATTATCAATTACCCAAGGTTCACAGAACATAGATGAATACAGGAGATGAAGAGTGCAAGGGACATGATTACCTAGGCGTGCCATTAGTGGAAGGTTCAAAGCACACACAATTATCAAAAAGTTGACGTCGAATGGACCTAGCACAATAACAGTTTACTTTTAAATGTACCCCCCCTCCCGTGCCATTCCCTCCACCAATTAGAATGACGTCCTTGTGGACGGCGATGGCCCACCACCACTCACTTACACCTACTTGATGCGCACTCAACGGATATCACACTTTAACACTTATCCTCATGGACGCGAAATTCACGGGTTTTTGCACGCATTTCACAACTTCTGTTTTAATTTTTGGCGAGAAAATCTCAACTTTTGCAAAACAGTAGAACAGCACAAATAATGATGGTTAATAAGTTTGGTTTGAGTTTCTGACAATTTGACATGATAGTTTCATGATGACAATGATAGAAAATGATATAGTTGGCAAAATTCGTTAAAAGTAGATATTTTCCAACCATTAAATAAATCGCACAAATATTCGCAAATTCCGCTTTCATAGAAACAAAAGGCTTTAGAATACATTACACTATAAACTTTGACATTTTATACTATTACTAATCCATATTCATGAACATATCAACTTTTGGATTGTCAGGATCGGGTTTACTAAATCCAACTTCAATTGAATATATTATACTAAAATATTAACAACACTACAACGAAACAACACAGCATATTTTAATCTGAGTGTTGCCGTGTTAGCGGTGATGAGATCTGCCGCTAACACTCTAGAGTTGCGTATAGTGATGTCATAAGTGAGCGCACCGTTTTTGAGACTAGCATCAATAATTTCAACCACTTACATCTCAAAACGCAAAATATTAGTCATGTAAAATTTTAAGAATTTAATAAGAATACCGATGTGAGTATTATACAAACAAGCATAAAAGCCAGAAAAAAAATTTTACGGAAAAGCCAAGCAGAGACTAAACTTTACCAGATGATAGAACTTATTAACATAAGAAAATAAATTCATACATATATAGAACAGGAAACGCTTAGCTTCCGAGATCTTCACTGGAAAGATAAAAATTTTAAAATTGATATAAATATTTTTGACTTTATACTGCTTTATTAGAAAAAATGTTGGAAACAATATTATTTGGAACCCTATAACAAGGAGAGTCTGGTCCCTTTTCCCATCCAAATATTTTTTAACGTACGATTATGATCTTGAGTCGTTTGATAGCAAATTTGATTTGCAAACCTTTAGATCTTTTAATGTGTTTTCATTTAAAGCTGAATTTTTCAGATATTTTGCATTTTCTTAGTCTCGCTTGTTCTTATGTCAGACGGCACATGAATGAAATATCGTAGAAACGCTCAAAATGAATTAACTTATCTTTATGACAGATTAACTCAATACTAACGCCATAGTTGTAAGATATTCTAAACTTAAACCGAATGATTTTCATCCATTATGCAAGTCAAAGTCAGAATTATGTCTGAGTTTGTAATATAGGTAAAAGACGTGCACTAGGATTTAGAAAGAGAAAAATCTTAACTCGCATTTTTATGTCAAGACAGACATCTCCTTGAATTTTAGAAGAATCTCTTCCTGTGCACTCGATAATGTCATTACTATTTAGGTTATGCTTAACGTTTTCATCAGCTTTGTTATTTCGTAAGTAACAACTGTAACTGTTGAAGGTCGCCACCCTACTAAGTTGAGATTTAGTGGCTACTTTCAGCGGTGAACGCCGTAGGCCGTAGATGAGTAATAGAAAAACTGGTGTATTAAAATTAAAAATCGCAATTTATTTTGTCGCTGTCCTGTTGATGATGGCAAGGATGTGTTGGTTAAGCTGATCCACCACCCTGTAGATTGTTCTGAAAGCAATAAGATGTACGTACACTGGTAAATGCTCTGATGATCACACCTAACCAAGTTGTGGCTATTTATTTAATAGTACGTGCTTCCAGATTTATAAGGAGTGTCTCACTTTTAAATAGCAGGACTTCAAGAGTCTTTAGAGGACTTCATTTTGAGACTAAAAGTTCCTATAAATGCCACGTCCAATCGACTTTGGACAAGAGGGTTTTTTCTGGGTAAAACTGAATGCTCTTTCATATATATTTGAAAACATATGCACAATTCCAATTCTGCTATACTTTTTTTACAAAAAGATTCATATATACCCCCTCTATCTCCACCGCTGGAATTAATATGATTTTCGGTGTCGGATTATTTGCTCCAAATGATCAAGTCTTTTGCCACAACATAACTATTTTTTGTTAGTGATTTTTTCGCTAAAAATAAATAAGTAAACAAAAAATAAAATTCAATGGCTTCTATCTCAGAAACGAAACGTTTTAGGACCCATATTTATAGGAATATTTTTTAGTCCCAAAGTAAGGTCCCCTCTCAGTATATGATAAACACTCTGTATATGACAAATGATATTTATAGATTTACATATAGCACTTTTAGAACGACATGGTTTCTGATTTAAATGTGCGTTATTTGTTGTACGCTGATGACTTGAAGATATTTTGTTCGGTAGATAATGAACTTGATGCTCTTAATTTGCAGCAAAATTTGGATTTAGTAAAATCTTGGTGCACTGTTAATAGACTAACTCTGAACGCCTCAAAGTGTAATTTGATGACTTTTAGTCGGCAGATGAATAAAATTTTGTATGACTATGTACTTGATGGGTTTGTCCTTCAGCGGCCTGAGCTAGTTAAAGACTTGGGAGTATATTTTGAACCCAAGCTCTCCTTTGCTAAACATACTGAAAACGTGCTGAAAGCCGCTTATAAAAATATGGGTTTTATTGTTCGAAATATGATGAATTTCCAAAATTCTGATACACTGATCTTATTATTTAATACATTCGTTAGATCTAAGCTTGAGTATGCATCCTTGGTTTGGGCACCGCTCTATGCAAATAGTATAATGTCAATTGAAAAGTACAACGCCGATTTTTTAAATCAGCTGCATTTGTGCTGGATGGCCATTACCCGCCGAGAGGTGTTCCACAAGTGGCATATTATGAAAGATTTAATATGGGCAGTCTACTGAACAGGCGCAAAATGGCATCTGTGGTGTTTTTGTATAAAATTTTGAGCAATATAATAAAATGCGAGGACTTATTAGGAATGATAAGTTTCCATATCCCTATAGCAAGTACGCGGCAACAACACCTCTTACATATGAAAATTATCGTACTAATCTATATAGAGCCTCCCCAGTTTTTCAAATGGTTAGTAGTTACACCGAAATTGAGTCACGGTTGGATATTCTCTGCACGACTGTTAATCAGATAAAGAGTTTATATAATGCACCTGCTTGATTTAGATTTTTATATATAGCTTTTATTATAACATATTTAGTATTTTGACATATTTATTATTTTAACATATTGTCACGGATTTCCCAATCCGTCTTTTCTTTCACTTCCAGAAACACAATCCGTTAATTAATTACTTCTTTATTAACTACTGAACACTACTAATTACAGGTCAACTAAACACTTATTTAATTAATCGCTATCTAAATCACTTTGATATCTCCAACTAAACACTTTAATTCAGACTGTAACACAAGACTTATACAAGACTAACTAACTCGGCCGTTTATTCTTCTTTTATAGACCCAACGAATATTCCAGATATATTCCAGTATCTCTAGATCCCTAGATCTCGTACGACTGGAACGCTTCTCGTCGATTCTCGATTTTTCCAGGCCGATCTCGATCACGGCATGTTGTTTGTTTACCAGAATGGCGTAGGGGCGATCGGGGCAATCTTAGGCAATTCGCGGTGCCACAGTCGTCGGTTTGGGAGTGAGTGGGGCAAATTCGTGACACTGCCCTCCTTAGGACCGATCGTCCCGATCGGATACACCTCTATACGGGGACAGACGCTCCAGATGGACGACCTTCATTTTACTCCTGGGAGTCCTTTGTATCCGGTAGACGACGTCATTGATTCTTTTAATGACGGTATAGGGGCCCTCCCAACGGTTCTGTAGTTTAGGCGATTTTCCTTTCTTCCGCGTGGGGTTGTACAGCCACACCAGGTCGCCTTGTTGGAATCCGACTGTATTGGCCCGGACGTCGTATCGAGTCTTCATGCGATCGCTCTCTAATCGCATTCGAGATCTGACTTGATCGTGTACGGCTGCTAGTCTTCGTTCTAGGTCATGGGTATAAGTGTCTGGCTCTGTGGGCTGTTCCGCAGGACGACCAAATACCAAATCTGCTGGAAGGCGAAGCTCTCTTCCAAAGATGATCCTTGCGGGAGTCTTCCCAGTCGTTTCATGGACAGCTGAGCGGTAAGCTAACAGGAAGAGTGGAATGAGCTTGTCCCAGTCTGTCTGGTTCTCGTTCACAAACATCCTCAGATTGGTTTCTAGTGTGGCGTTGAAGCGTTCCACCATACCATCTGACTGGGGATGCAGTGGGGTGGTCCTGGTTTTTCGGATTCCCATAAGCTCGCAGACCTTTCGGAACACACCTGATTCGAAATTTCTGCCCTGATCTGAATGCAGTTCCATGGGCACACCAAATCTGCAGAACAGGTTGTTGACTAGGGCTTCTGCTACGGTCGTGGTCTCTGATTGGGAAGAGGGTATACTTCCGGCCATTTACTAAAGTAGTCCATGGCGACTAACAGATATCGGTTTCCATTTTGAGTTTTCGGAAATGGGCCAGCGATATCAATGGCAATCCTCTCGAACGGTGCTCCTACGATGTACTGGCGCATTTTGCCTTTGGAACGGGTCTTCGGTCCCTTGCTGGCTGCACATATGTCACATTTTCGGCACCAATCTTCTACATCCGTCCTACAGCTCAACCAGTAGAAACGTTCCCTAATCTTTTGTAGAGTCCTATTGATACCGAAATGTCCACCACCAGTACCTCCATGTACTTCCTGCAGCACTTCCTTGACCCGTGACCTCGGGAGTAGTACTTGTTTCTTGACCTCCGTTCCGTCATTGTTCTCCCATGCTCTTTTAGGACACCGTCTTCCAACACCAAGGAATTCCATTGAGCCCAATAGCTCTTTAATGTTGGGCTTTTACTGCTGACTTCAGCCCATGAGGGTCGGTTGTTGGCTTCTTTCCAGTCTAATAACGGCTTGATGTCACAGTCAGCTTGCTGGTCTTCCAGAATCGCCGCTGAACTCCATCTGTCTTCAGGTTGGGCTGCTACCACCTTGCAAGGAACTGATGAGATGTCCTCTTTCCTTTCAAGACTACTGCAGTGCTTGCAGTTGACAGGACAGGGTCTCCTAGAAAGGGCATCTGCATTTCCATGTTTCCTGCCGGCTCGATGTTCAACAACAAAGTGATATTCTTGCAGCCGTTCCAGCCACCTAGCCATCTGTCCTTCAGGGTTCTTAAACTGGAGCAGCCATTTAAGGGAAGCGTGATCCGTTCTGAGGAGGAATTCTTGGCCATACAAGTATTTGTGAAAGTGTTCTAGACTCTTGACGATGGCAAGCAATTCTTTCCGAGTCACACAGTAGTTCTTTTCGGCTTTTGATAGGACTTTGCTGAAGTAGCCCACTACTCGCTCTTGGCCATCTTGTATTTGGGAAAGAACTCCGCCAATTCCAATGTTGCTTGCGTCCGTGTCCACTATAAATGGTTGTCCAGGTATTGGGTATGTCAAAATCGGGGTAGTGCAGAGGGCCTCTTTCAGCGTCTCAAAGGCTTGCTGGCATTTCGTCGTCCATTCGAACGGGATATTGTCTTCTGTGAGTTTATGAAGAGGCTTGGCAATGTCCGAGAATCCTTGGACGAATCGTCGATAGTATGTGCATAGGCCGAAGAAACTTCGAACTTGATGTTTGTCTTTAGGAACCGGCCAGTTCTTTATGCACTCGGTCTTCTCCGGGTCTGTTTTCACACCGTGTGGAGTAATAATGTGGCCTAAGTATCTGACCTCCTTTTGGAACAGACTGCACTTTTTCGGGTTCAACTTCAGGTTCGCTGCTTTCAACTTCTTGAATACTTCGGACACGTTCTTCAGGTGCTCCTGGAAAGAGCGTCCCAGCACCACCACGTCGTCCAAGTAAATCAAGCAGGTCTCCCAATGCAGGCCATGAAGTACAGTTTCCATCAGTCGTTCAAAAGTGGCGGGCATTACATAGACCAAATGGCATTACATTGAACTGCCACAATCCATTTCCGGTAGTGAATGCTGTCTTTTCCTTGTCTTCTGGGCTGACCTCGACTTGCCAATATCCACTCTTTAAATCCAAAGTGGAAAACCATTGCGCACCAGCCAAGGTGTCCAGAGTATCGTCAATCCTCGGTAATGGGTAACTGTCTTTCTTGGTGACGTCATTTAATTTTCTGTAGTCCACACAAAATCGGGTGGAGCCGTCTTTCTTCTTGACCAGAACTACAGGAGAAGCCCAAGGACTCTGAGATGACTCTATGGTGCCTTGATTTTGCATCTCGATTAACATCTTGTTAACTTCTTCTCGCTTGGCTAGTGGAAGTCCTCGTGGTGGCTGCTTTATAGGAGATGATGAACCAGTATCGATTCGATGCTTCACAACATTGGTTCTCCCAAAGTCGCCTGGTTTAAGTGCAAACACATCTTCATTTTCACGTAGCAGCTCTTCCAGTTGTTCCACCTCCGTCTCTTTTAATCTCTGCTTGGCCCTATCCACGATGTCCCTTAGACATTCCGGTAGGCTGGTCTTATTGGGTTTCTTCTCCATTTCGTTGTTTTCTTTGAGTGTTCTGACCATGGTAACAGGTTCACAGACTCCTACTTCAGTTCCCTTTGTAATTTTCTGTGGAAAGGTTTTCAGGTTAACTACCCGTACTATTGTCGTTTTCTCTGGTTTAATCAGGGTGCGGCCGGTGACTATAGATTTATTGAACAAATCCGGATTACTGGGTTCCACCACTCCTACACTGCAAGACATTTCCCCATCCATTACAGTGGCAAGCAATGTTTCGGTCTGACCAGGTAGTACCACATCTTCTTTAACAACGAGTCTCCGTACAGCGTTATTCTCAGTGGTGGTTGTTAGCACTACTTCCTCACCCATTATCCGTAGCGTACCAGCATTCAAATCTAAGTTTACCCCCTTTGCTCGTAGTAAGTCTAGTCCGAGTATGACATTGTCCGATATGTCTGCTACCAGGGCTCTGTGTTTGAACTTGACGTCTCCTAATTCTACTTCGCATTCCCCTTGACTGGCAGTTGTTGTCCATTGGCTGTTGTAAGGACATAACGTTTGGCAGGGTTCTTAATACGCCAATCGCCAATAATATCCGGTCGTACAATAGTTCTTGCTGCTCCAGTGTCGATTATCATAGGGAACATACGACCAAAAATAATGCCCTCTACTAGCAAGGAGTCAGAGTCCTGGAGACGTGACAACGTAATTTCTTCTCGTGGGGCATGGTAGGAGGACGCAGCCGGCTTTTGCCCCGTCAAGCCGGCTGACCCTAGTTTTCCTGTGCAGGTGCCGTTTGGGAGTCGCGCTTTGGCTGATCCGCGACTGGGGCCCTACACTGTCTCTTTAGATGTCCTGTCTGTCCACAGTTCCAGCAATTAAGAAGGCGATCCTTTCGACTATCAGGTTGTTCTCTTTGGATTGGTAGTTGGACTGAGTTTCTCAATGACCTCCTTCAACGTTTTGATTATGTCTCCATTTCCCATATTATCGCTGTTATCACTGATGGCCCGAACTTTAACATGTCTACCAGATGCCATCTTTGCTGCCTCGTATTCCAGTGCATGCGAGAGGGCGTCATTCAAAGTTTTAGGTTCAGCGAGTCGCAGTGCCTGCTGGGTTTCGCAATCTCTTAGGCCATCGGTAAAAACTTGAATAGAGAGCTGGTCCAAGAATTCAGAAGGAGCTGTTGGATATGCCAATCGAACCAGTCGGGCAACGTCAGTCTCAAAATGTTGTAAATTCTCTCCACTCTGCTGGTGACGATTTTTCAATTGTGCCTGGTACACTTGCTGCAGGTGCTTATCCCCATATCTCATTTCCATATGCTGTTTTAGAATGTCGTAGTTATTCTGCTGCCCAGCAGGAACTCCTTGTAAGACGTCAAGAGCTTCCCTCGTAAAGCAACTATCAGAGCAGTAGCTTTCATAATCCGACCATTCATTTGCTGATGCTGCTGCTTCAAACTGACGGAGATATACATTCCAGGAAACCTTGCCGTCGAATTCAGGAGGTCTAGTCTTCTGAGTTCGGATAACAGGTCCTTCTGATTTGACTACGCTCTCCTTTGCTATCTTGTCTAATTTATGTCGAAGCTCTTCTCTAACCAGGTTTATTTCTTCGTGTATTTCCTGTTTCTGTGCTAACAGTTTCTCTTCCACTTGTATTTCTACTTTATGTGACTGCTCCTCTAGTTTTTCTTCTAGTTGTGTCACTTTATGTGACTGCTCCTCTAGTTTTTCTTCTAGCGTATTCTCCAATTTTTCTAACTTTGTCTGCATTTCTTTTGTCTGATCTCTCATTTCCTGTTGTATTGTCTGTATCTGATCTTTCATTTTACACCCTTGTTCTTCTAATTTCTTTTCTAATTTCTCCTGCATCGTTTGAGACTGATCTTCCATTTTATGCCCTTGTTCTTCAAATTTTTCCTGCATTGTTTTCGTCTGGTCTTCAATTTTATTTTGCATTGCTTGCATCATTTCTAAAAGTTTTGCTAATTGTGCATCCATATTGACTTGGCTTCTAGTTACAGGCATTCACTCTCTTTGGAATCTTCTAGAATGTCCAGGAATGTGTTTGTAAATGTCACAGTTGACTTCCTTACAATGAAACGAGTGCAGTGATATGCCACACTTGGGTCTTTGTCTCACTTCGGTAGAAAGTTCTAGAATGTTCGAGAATGTCCTTCGCAAATACCACCGTTCACTTCCTTGAGTCACGACGAGTGCGGCGATATGTCACACTTGGGTCTTTGTCTTACTCCCGTACAAAGTTCTAGAATGTTCGAGAATGTCCTTCGCAAATACCACCGTTCACTTCCTTGAGTCACGACGAGTGCGGTGATATGCCACACTTGGGTCTTTGTCTCACTCCCGTACAAAGTTCTAGAATGTTCGAGAATGTCCTTCGCAAATACCACCGTTCACTTCCTTGAGTCACGACGAGTGCGGCGATATGTCACACTTGGGTCTTTGTCTTACTCCCGTACAAAGTTCTAGAATGTTCGAGAATGTCCTTCGCAAATACCACCGTTCACTTCCTTGAGTCACGACGAGTGCGGTGATATGCCACACTTGGGTCTTTGTCCCACTCCCGTACAAAGTTCTAGAATGTTCGAGAATGTCCTTCGCAAACACCACCGTTCACTTCCTTGAGTCACGACGAGTGCGGTGATATGCCACACTTGGGTCTTTGTCCCACTCCCGTACAAAGTTCTAGAATGTTCGAGAATGTCCTTCGCAAACACCACCGTTCACTTCCTTGAGTCACGACGAGTGCGGTGATATGCCACACTTGGGTCTTTGTCTCACTCCCGTACAAAGTTCTAGAATGTTCGAGAATGTCCTTCGCGAATACCACCGTTCACTTCCTTGAGTCACGACGAGTGCGGTGATATATCACACTTGGGTCTTTGTCTCACTCCCGTACAAAGTTCTAGAAAGTTCTTCAAACTTCCACTTAAATCCCACTTTGTGGACAGGGTTCCAGAAAGCTCTTTAAAACTTCCAACTAAATCCACTTCCGACACCAAATTGTCACGGATTTCCCAATCCGTCTTTTCTTTCACTTCCAGAAACACAATCCGTTAATTAATTACTTCTTTATTAACTACTGAACACTACTAATTACAGGTCAACTAAACACTTATTTAATTAATCGCTATCTAAATCACTTTGATATCTCCAACTAAACACTTTAATTCAGACTGTAACACAAGACTTATACAAGACTAACTAACTCGGCCGTTTATTCTTCTTTTATAGACCCAACGAATATTCCAGATATATTCCAGTATCTCTAGATCCCTTTTCTCGTACGACTGGAACGCTTCTCGTCGATTCTCGATTTTTCCAGGCCGATCTCGATCACGGCATGTTGTTTGTTTACCAGAATGGCGTAGGGGCGATCGGGGCAATCTTAGGCAATTCGCGGTGCCACAGTCGTCGGTTTGGGAGTGAGTGGGGCAAATTCCGTGACAATATTATTGACTTGGTTAGGTTTTAATATACGCTTCTTTCTGATATGTATAATTTACCTACTTGCTTTTATCTGTTGCTTTTAATGTTTGAACATATCCATCTTTTTAACATACTATTTTAATACTTACATTAGTTATTTGTTTTGTTTGTTTGTTTGTTCAAGTAGGTACAGACATGTTTGTAATTTACTTTTATTGTTCAAGTTTTATGCGGCTTTTTGTTTCTGTAATTGCTTTATTTTTTGTACTATTTTGTTTCTTCCCTTATCCTGTAACTGGGCAACTTGCTCGTTGGATATTGTACTGATAAATAAATAAATAAATAAATAAATAAATATAGAAATAGAAATTAAAATAGAGGTTATTGATAATGATTTAATTGAATGTTATTTAATAACATGAAATATAAATAGTTTGACGTAGAATTAAATGTAACTCGAATGTCTAACTACAATAATTAGCAATTAGTTCCACTTGTTTTAATTATTTTTTGGAATACTTCTAAACATAAAATAAACAGAAAAAAATATATAAATTACCACATGTCATACCTTTTAAAATGTTATAAATATTTAAAATTATCAAAATTTCAAGATATTAGTTATTAAATTTGATAAAATGCAGATGACCAATTGGTCCTATAATGTCATTTTTCAAAATATATACAAACACGCGTTTATTTTAAATTACACTGCCTCAAATTAATTTCACCAGAAATCAGAAAGATAGGAAGGGCTTAAAATCTTTGATCCGAGAGTTTTATAGAACATTTTGCCATAAAAAATCAAGGCTTTTGGCTTCACCAAACTATGTAAAATATAAACATGGTACAGTAACTATATGATACCAAAGTAAATCTCAATTTAATTTGATATCCTTCTTACTATTACAGTTAATAGTCAATGTCATACTCATAACAAAACAAAAAACCGCTAAAGTTCTAACAAATAACATTACAAATTATTGAAAAGTAATCTCGGTGTATTTGTGGACTTCAAGAAAGCATATGATTCGATCAAAAGTAATAAACTAAGTAAAATTTTGAAACAATTTGGGATACCAACCAAACTGATTAGGCTATTGAAAATGACCTTAGAAAATACCAAATCCAAAGTACGAATAAAAGGTGAATGTTCGGAAGGCTTTACTATTGATACAGGACTGAGACAAGGAGACCCACTCTCAACGCTTCTTTTTAATTTAGTACTAGGAAAGATCATAAGAGATAGTCAGTTGAATAGAGAAGGACACATATTGTTTAAAAATCATCAAATTGTAAATTATGCAGTGGCTATTATTGCTAGAGATAGTAGGGAATTAGAAGAAGTAACGAAGAAACTTGTGGAGGAAGCACGTAATGTGGGATTGCAGATAAATCAAGAAAAAGTAAGCTTTTGAGAATAGGAGAACAAAAAAGGATACCAATTTTAAATTGAGAACAGAGTATGGAGAGATGGAGTTTGAGGAAGTTAAAGAATATGTATATTTGGGGGCGCTAATAACAGCTAACTGTGATGAGGAACAAGAAATAAATAGGAGAATAATAAAAGCAAACAGAAGTTCGGCAGCAGTCAACCACTTATTGAAATCAAAAAATTTGTCCAGAGGAGTAAAATTTAGAATGTATAAAACAATTTTGAGACCTACAGCGCTGTATGGTAGTGAAACCTGCGTTTTCAATAAGAAGTCAAGAGAAAACTTTTAAGGTTGGAAAGGAAGATCTTAATAATAATTCTAGGTGGTAATAGTACAGAGGAATGATATGTAAGGATAAATAATGAGTAATTATATGGAATGTACCAGGCACCTACAATAGACGAATTTGTAAAAGCCAGAAGAGTGGATTGGCTTGGTCATCTAGAACGTATGTATGATGAAAGGTCAGTTAAGAAAATCGTATGGAGTAAACCTAACTACAAGAAAAAAAGAGGTAGACCGAGGAAGCGGTGGAGAGGCAGTGGCAATAGATCTAAGGCAGAAACATGTAACGGATTGGAAATGAAAGGCGAAGGACAGAATGGAATGGAGGAGAATAACACAGCTCTAGGCCTAAAGGGCCTGCAAACAGCTTTATATACATATATACAATCTCGGTGCAACAAATCTACCAATGTATTTAATAATATATACAATTAAAATAATATTTTTACAATGCAAAACGGGTTAATATCTAAATCTGTATTATTCTATTTATAAATGTGCTTCTACTTCTTCTGCCACAGTAATGGTTTTGACACTTGTTGAATGTCGATGAAAAATGTATATGTTATAACTTAACTAATATGTACATAATGATGAGTTCTTTATAATTACCAAACACAAGAAAATCATGGAAGTTTAATAAAAAATGTGTATTTCTAGCTGTGAAAAGTATCAATTTTAAATGTTACAGTGTTATCTCATAAATAATAGTTTTTCAACTTCAGGTCTAATTTTTAGATGACAAATCTATGAAATGTTCACAATAATCATTTTATGAAAACAAACTAATTTCGTTTTTGCCTCATACTCATTTTTTCCGTCAACCCATTGTCATGATTCTAATGTCCCTCTATGTTCTCTCTGCTCTGCTCCATTCCTTGTTAGGCGTTTACACCGCACAGTGCATTATTTAGTAGCACTCAGGCACGGTCCACTCACACCGTCCATTTACAATCTTTAATAATGTCTCTTTTATATTTGATGCCTAATCCTGTTTTATTATAGAATGGATTCTGATGTTCCCCACATCAGAAAGCATGACGAAAAAAATCTATCATGCTTTAACATTTGTACCACTTTGTGATTCACTCAGTCTCAATAAAGAGAATGAAAATAAGTGGCAATGAAGATCAAATGTTTCTACAAATTGTCGATTTTCTTAGATATATCTGTATACCAGATATCCCGCATAAGATCCGACACATAACAGGGGCCCAACACTTAAAAAAATAACTTGTCTATATAGAGTGTCATTTATAATGTATAAAACTTATAACTAAAGATAGTATGTCGTTCGCACATCTGAGGCCCGTACTCAGGTCCGTCGGTTGAAAATTGTAATATTTAAATATTCCTAATTAAAAACAAATATTATCTTCAAAATAATGGCCAGTGTTGACGAACCTCACCCTGTTTATTTACCGGCATGTGTCAAGGTTGCAGTCTATCTACAGCAGTCTATCTGACGTGTAGCGCATCGGCTTTCAATTTGCCAGTATCAATCTCGCAGTGAAACGTTGTGCGTATCGGATCTTTGTAGGGATGATACCGCGTTATTAGCAAATATTAGTTTCTTGTCGAGTTTCTTGTTGGTTTGTCTGTTTCGGTGCTTGAATATGTTCCGTCGGCCCCCCACTCGTTCTACGGTGGAGAAATGGATTGAAGATTATCCAGATTTAGAATTTAATGGGACAGAATTAAAGTGCAAAATTTGTGAAAGAGTTATATCGTGGAATTATAAAACACGTACTGTGGAACATATGCACTCGGAACAACACAAAGAACCTGTGACAGCATCAGGCTATTCAATAAATAATGCCGTAAATAGTGTTTTATACTTTTACTTTTAGACGACAGTTTATTTCTCAGGTACCAGGATCCAGCGCTAAACATGTGAAGAAGAAATTTAATACCGTTTTGCAGAACAATCCGAAATTTTTAACTGTACTATCTTATAGTAGACCTTTTTGAAGGTAAAGGAGTAGGTTTTGCTAAACCCACCTTAAATGTGCCATCAGTGAAAAATTATATATATTTCAAATATGCCCAGTGACCTATGTGGACGTTGAATGTACGTTTTCGAAAGTGAAACGGATTTTAAGCGAAACGTCACAACTTAACAACTGAACATTTACAACAGTTGCTGGTTAATCAGTTTTATTTCAGTACTAAAAGTGAATACCAAGTATAGTGTTTTGTAAACTACACAACTTAATATGGATCATATTGGACAACATACATGTCACCAGTACAAGATAAGACGTTGATATTAACTGTATTTGACAATAAATGTACGTATTTACTCGACCTTCACACCTAAATCCTAATTACGCCCCTGATAATGACGTAACGATATACGGCCTCTACTTATAACACAGTGTCTTCACAATATTTAGAAGAAATAGTTGATCTATACGAATTTTCATGTAAATTAACTAGCACATTTCTAAAAAAGGCCAAAATAAGAACGATAGTCCTATGTTAATTTCTCAAACACGTAGAAACCAAGCAACAATAACGTATTGTATTATTTATGTATTTATTTATTTCCACATATCCCACAGGCTGAAGCCCAGTTACAGGATTCACATGATCCAACTATTTTTATTATTATTACACAAGATTAAATGAAGAGGCAAGTATATAAGCACAAAAATAAAAAGTGATACAGTTTTTGTAAAACAAATGCAAGCAATTATGAGAAAAAAAATTGAAATTACTTTTGTAAAAAATATAAATCAAGACGATGCTTAAAAATTGAAAGGGTTGATACACAAACGATGTCTTCAGGAGGGAAATTCCATGTGTCGAATATTGAGTTGCTGACAAAATATAATCGGTGTGACGTTCTAAACTGTGGAGACTTGTGGAGCAGAGGGAGCGGCTTATTATTATGAAGCAGGCCCCATTTGTGTCCAAGAATGACTTACGTTGGTAGACCTTAACCTTCATTCAGTACAGGAATAAGAAAAACCCATAGAAGTCATAAAATATATAGAACGCCAGAAACCTTTACATTAAGCACTCAAAATAGTCGGACTATGGAAAAGCTAAGAAAGCATCCATCTAGAAGAAACTTAATATAAGCTTTTAGTAATACTGCATTTTAATGCCATATGTGTCTACGAATTGGACGTAAAATGTTCATATTTTAAAATTTCCTCTCATTATTGTGAAGCTACCCCGTTAGTGCAACTCTCTCTCTCTCTGTAGGTTGACTATTTTCGGTATCTCTTTTGGCCTTCTATATATTTAATAATTTCTATGGGAAAACTTCATTAAATAGGGGGTGGTCAAACATCGACTGGTATCAATGTTTCAAGTTGACCAAAGCCAACCTTCTTATTTCCTACCATAACCATAGATAGGGTATCCTCTCAACAAGTATAGCAGATATACGAGTACGGTCTACCGGCGACGGGATTTGAATCCGGGCCGTTGGCAAACACAATTATTGGCCACCGACCGACAATTTGTATCAAATATCCGCGTAGTCTCTTTTCTTTAGAGGTTTGTTTAAATCTCTATATTAATTAGTTTGTGATTTCTTGGCATCTAACAGCACTGAGTTGTTTATGCCGTTAGTCTACCAGTAAGTCCAACCGTGTATAAAGTGCTTCTCGCCGCTTTATCCAGAACAATACCAGATACAATTTTTTTCTTGCAAAATTTGAAGTTTAATTTTTATGAAAATAGAATAGAATAAAAAATACCTATTCCATATAAGAACCTTTAATTCCATAAATTTGATATATCTACATCTTAGATACCTACAGTAGTTATAAATTTATCATGAATTCAAAAACATTACAGTATCGCAAAGTAATAAATCATTAGTAAAGACCCACCCAGATTTTTATCCCTTGACTAGTTTAAAAATGCATACCTTCATATTGTACAGAACTCGATTTTAAAACTTTTTTGGTAAATGTTGATAAACGTTGCTAATTTGATAAAATACAGAATAATAATTGTAAATATTTTTTTCTAGCACAATCAGTTAGAACCACCAAAGGGTACAGATTTAATGCATTTTATGAAATTGACACACATTATTGAACATAAAAGTAAAATCAGTACGAAAAGAAAACAACATTGTACAAAAATATATTTCCAAGCTATAAAATGCTCAATTGCATATTTATCATAAACTTTTTAGTGTTTCTAATTCACAGTGGTAGAATAATTTACTTAAATATTTCTAAATTAAATCCTATAATTCCTCCTGGATGCAACTTTGTGTATAGGTAAGTTTGGTTAAATTACAATATTTTGGCACCACTACATGCACCTGCTGTCAGTTCTTATGCGAGACCCCCTGTATATATTCTGTTGACAATCTAACACCTGTAACATGATTTTTTTATAGTTAAACTGCAGAAGAAGGTCTAATAAAACTTGTATCACTAGCAGCTATTTAGTAGTCGTGCAACTGCTGCTACAACTAAATATGTTGTTTTTGGATATAATTAAGCTGTTTATAAATGTATTTTATATGGCATATGCCACTATAGTTTTTAATTAATAGTAATCACTTCCTTAAAATTATTAAATATTCAGATACAAGTCCTTATCTTTACAAGGACTACTGTTACTTGTTAACTGTTGATACTTCTAGATATTTAAATTAAAATAAATTATGCATTTTAATTTTGTGGATATGTAGGTTGAAGCAAGTATTTTATGAAAAAGATAAGTCGGGAGACAGTGAACAAGTTATTTATACAAAGATTATTTATTTAAGCTTGCTTTCTGTCTGTATTTACTTATGTATGAATATATGTGGTTTAATTTCACCATCGTTAACAATGTTTTTGAATGAATATTTTGATACTGATTTGTTCATTAAAAACAATTCCAATTTTTGCAAAGTATTCAGTTTTCTTTAATATCTCTATCATTTTTGTTTAGTTTTGTTATTATATTATCGTTCTATATCTATTATAAATATTTTTCTAACATATTTGAAAACTGTCTAAAAAATAAATATTCTGGTACTTAAAAATGTTCACTTATTCTTTTCAACTGTCATTTTGGATTGATATCCTACCTATGTCCACAGAAAATGCTGTTTTTACACTTGTAAAAATTGTAAAAAATGTCTAGCAGTATTTTTAAACGTGGCTAAATCATTTGACATCGTTAGCCATGCACTTTTATTAAAACAAATTAGAGATAATTGGTACATTTAAATTAATTGAGATTACTGAAAAAATAAGAAACTAATCGTCAAAATTGATAATACTATGAGTGGCCCTTTATTTTTGTCTTTATGCGTACCTCAAGGTAGGGTGACAGGGCCATTATTCTTTATTATGTATGTTAATAGCGTCTACCACATTGATAATGGGCCATTTTATTTATCGCTGATGGTACAGCAATTGTTTATGCTGGCTATACATGAGGGCAACATATTCGTATATGAAACCGCTTATAGCTGGTTGAATGACAGCTTGTTGAGTTTAAATACTAACAGCTCGACAGGAAAGGACATACCAGATAATAATATACAATCATAAATAATCAGGTATCATACAGAAAAAAAGAGAAATTGTGAATGTAGGAATATCGAAAAGGTGAATATTATGAAATATTTGGGAGTCATTGTGAACCAATTTTTGTGGCGAAAGAACATATACAGTTCAAAGATTAAGAAAACTAATATACAAATTTTATCAACTAAGCAACGTAATAAACAAACAATGTATGGTTGTGGTGTACGATGCTCTAGTTAAGTTTATTATCCAATATTGTTATTGTAGAGTAGTATAAGGTGGTTTATATTAGGGAAATTCACAAATGCTACAAATAACTCAAAACATTTTACTAGGGATAATGCTTGAAAAAGACATACGGTATTCTACTGACGTCTTATTATATATTTACCAAATTCTCGCTGGCTGGACGTTGTTCCATGTGGGTTAACTCATACCCAAAGATTTGTCTCGTAGCTTACTCCAAGAATATTTAATATATTACCTACAAACATTAAGTGAATTCGAAATAAAAATACGTTTAAGAAAGAGTTAAAGCAGTATGATAGATGTATAGTATATATGTAGAATAATAGGTAAGTCAATTCTTAGTGACTTACTTGTCCAATGATTGCTGTTTCTCATCTCGCCAAATGTATTCTTATTTTTTTATTTTTTTGTATTAAACCTTGTTATTGATTATTTTTAAATGACAAAGCTTTGCTAATAGTGGAACATCTCTATTTTGTACTCTATGTATTAATAAACATGTAATACACCAATTGTTTACCATATGTCAAAATAAACTTAATATGTTTAATATGTGACCTATACAACATTAAACATTGGCAGATAAATGAAAACTTCCACTTTCACAAATAAAACTCAAAGGAGATAACCAAATCGACAACTCTGTGCCTGATTTCAGATATAATCAGTATGTTCCATCGGATCTCTGAGGACGTGTAGAGGCAATGTTAAGTGTTTTTGTGAGGTGTGACGCTCTGGCCTTGATTTCCTTAATGACCCATATTAAATTTTCAAGGGGATTATCGGGTTTATCAAGATTTCTTGTCTCAGATAGTGCCAAAGGAACATTAGGTTCGTCGAGTGGACAAAGATTTTGTAGAAATATTGTTCAACAAGTCAAAGGTAACTATTAATACGACCACGTACAAGACTTTTCTACATGGTGTGACAAATGAGGTGCAGTTTTGAATATATTACTATTTTTTTATTTACAATTTTGTTAGCAGTCTAAATCTCTGGGAAAAAAGCTGATTCAATAATAACTTAGATTAAATACTAAAGATAATGTTTTATGAATCCAAAACAAAGATATTTTTTTCATCAAGTAACCTTAGTCTGAATAGCGTTTCCTTTCGGCACCTTTTATTTATTTTACAATTTAGGAATACAACAGGTGCAATGCCCCACAATAGTTTCCACCAATTTGATAATAAAATACATTGAAAATAAAATTACATAAACTGACAAAAACATATAAATAAAAAAAATACTAATGCAAACAGAAAAAACACAGTACTAAAGATACAAAGCAAACAAGATACAAACAATTTAAAATAAAGGTACTACATATTAATTGTAAGCGTTTAACAAAATGTTTAGAAGAGTTTAACGATAACAACGTTGCAGCAACTCTATCATCAGTTGAAATAAAATTATTATAGGACAAAGTTATTCTGCAAATTGAGCCATTCATGCCTAAATAGGTTCTATAGAAATGTATGTCAGACAAACAATTAAATCTAGTATTAATGCTGGAACATGAAAGTTTAACAAACATAGAAGCTGAGGGCAATCAATGAAATTATTAAATAATTTAAATAAAAATACGAGGTCTGCATGAAATTAATGCAGTTAATTGAAAAGCTGTTTTGTCGCCTTGACGTTTGGAACATTATATAGTGCCACAAATTTGAATTTATCGCCCCCAAAAACCCCTAATCTCGAAAATGAATGCAAATATTTGGATTTTTTAAAAAGTTATATACAAATGTCGAAAATAAAATGTTGACTTTTACACCCTGTATCTTTTTAACCATCAAGATTTGTCTAAAGTAAGTTTGACAACAAAGCCTTATTTTGTCGTCAGGCACCTACTCTTGCTCTATGTTGCATTTATTTCCGGACACCCTGTATAAGGATTAAAAGAGCTTGTTTTATTTAGGCCACCGTGTATTAGGCACTAGATTTCAAAATAAAAAACTTGGTCTATGGAGAAAGACTCACTATTTTTTTACCGCACGTCGGTTTGCAAACATATGCAAGTGAAAAAGCACTCACCATTCAACTGTTTCATTACCACACTTGATCGTAAACCGCTTTGCAGATACCATCTAGAAATCATTTTATGGCGCCGCATGTGGCGATATGACGCGAATATTTTAAAGGCGTTACATCCTTAGGAGTGCAATAAAATAATTAGTGAGGCATACAGGCAGGCATAATTGCGTAAAGAAGCCGAACAAAGCAGGAAATTATTGTGCGGCGATATCGTGTGAAGTGCACCAGCGGAAGGAAGGGGGATCATATTCATACGAACAATCGGCCAGAGGTTAGAAGGCTAGTTTTGTGGGAAACTACCTACGAGTCAACGGTGAAACTAAATATTTCCAGTTCTTGGCATTTGTACAGGGTCGTGTCGATGACATACATGATGTTTCTGAGGTGCTATTACTAAATTTCGTAACATCATGACCCAAAAATGCTTTAATTTAAAGTTTTGAATTTGAGCAATTGAGTTAAACCTGATAAAGTTTAAAGCAAATTAGACAACAGCAAATGAAAATACTAATTGTATTTTTATAGTAAAAATTTTGTAAAAATGATTTTCGTTTGTAGTAGGTTTATTTCCCACTCACTAAATACAATCAACAAAAAAGTATCAAGAAGAAACTGATAGCGATTCTGAATTGTAAAGTTGATTGACAATTCACATACAAATACTGATAGTTTGACAAAATACGTGATTTTTTTTATAAATTTTTAGGTATTTACAATATTGTGTGAAACTAGCTATTGTTTCAAAAGTGAACTTAGATATTTATAGAATGTTTTTATTAAACCAGGTTAGTTTTAGCTAAATAATTATTGAATAAAGCTTTGTCTGTGGAATTGTTCATTGGCATACCTAGATGTTTGTATCAGAGAGCATACATGATGACTTCATTGATAGGAATTGTAGGAGATTTGATTTATATTAGCTTAAAATACCTTTCCAATACAGTAAAAAAAAGATACAAGATATAGAGGTATTTGTGTAAGTGGCATTCTTTGTAATTTTGGTCTAAAATATCAAAGCATGAATGGAGTAGGGTTGACTAATAATACCCACGAACCCCAAATATTGACACCCTGTATTTTGAAAATAGAGCTCCAAAATGATTAGTGGTATGAGAAGAATCCCAAATATACATAGATTTATTTGAGTTATAAATTCATATGACATATTTAAGAAATACTATACTAGTGCCGCTACAGGATTTAAGCAGAAACATTACAACAACTTTATTGAAATATAAAATACAAATAAGTGTATTACACTATATACGTATACGAGGTCAAATTGAAATTAAACGCTTGCTACGGATGGCGAGATGTGACGTCATTGCCTCCTACAACTTCTCGGTATTCGTTCGCCTTAGATAAAGGCCTTTCTATGATAAATTACAATAGATTATCAAAAGCTAACACAATAGGCTATTTAAAAGCATATTTGTCTAATCTACCGATGGAAGATTTAATTATGATATTGGATTATTGTGATATAAATCACCAATTTGTGTGCTGAAATGGGATGTGTAAAAATGCAACGGTAAGTTCTAAAATGAAAGTTACATTCTTCCACCTTACTATACCAGCAGAGAGGGTGCCAATCATCTCCACGAAGATAGCTGATATATGGTCTACCGGCTGCGGGACTTGAACCCTCAGCAGTCTAGCCACATTGATTCAAGTACTGATGCCTTAAACCTCGCAACCACTGACCGACCAAAAAATATTGATAATAAAATGGAATGTTTTGATTTCTTTGACCAGCCCTTTTAAATTTTAGTTAATTTACAGTTTGGATACTAATTATACAGGGTATGTAAAAAATCTTTCAACTTTATTCTTTTTGACTATAAAAATTTAAAATTTTATATGAAAATATAAAATGTCTAAAAATTTTCTATTTAAGATCATAACGAGAAAGCTTCGAAGACAATGCAACTTAAAAGAGAAAGTTACAAATGTTTTCTAACTAAAATAAAACGCCAGTTTCACACAACAACTATAAAACTAATTAAGTAGATGTTTAGCTTATAAATCTTATTATTCAAATACAAATTGTATACTAATTTAAGTAGCTTAGAATTACAATCTAGTAATTTGTTTGCTTTTATTTAGCCAATTTGAAAAACCATAAATTAGGCAACCTATACACTCGATATTAAAAAGAGTAATAAGGTACCTACTTAATACGTAGGTGTGTTGTTTAGTTTTAAAAGTCATAGGTATATGAACCTACCTAAGAATTTGAACTTTACCAAAATAAAAGTCAATAATAAATTCTACATAAGCGTATTATAAATTATTACTAAACTAATTTTATCCGGGATCTGACGTAAATATAAATAATTTATCTGGGCATTTTATCGTTATACTGGGACTTTGTCATCGTCATCACCATCATCATCCATCATCACCATCGTCATCATCATTATAGAAATATCTAAAGTTTGACTGTTTTGTTTTAGAGTCTCTAATAACACCTTCAATATTTTAATTTTTGATAATTGAAATAAAAAACGCAACGCTAATGGCCCTCCTACGCTTCATATTCTGAGTGCAAGAAAACGGTAGAGAGCGCAACCCGAAATTCTATAAGAGGAAGTGACGTCACAGAGTAATTTACGCGAGTCCATGTTCTCAAATTATTTTAAATGTGAATGTTATTTGAGCTATTTGAGCTACTTGTACTACCCTCAAATTTCGTCAATTTGGTATCGTGTTCCACTAGACATTCTAAAAATTTGGGACAAAAAGTTTCACAAATTTTGTGAGTTAGGAGGTAATACTTACATCATATACCAGACAATCCAATAAGCCAGTTGTGCTTGCTAGTCTCTATAAAAGAAACGGAAAATATTGTAAACTATACCGGCAGTGCTCCTTAAAGAAGCAAGGAAAGAAGCATCTTGGCGTGACTGTACTGGAAAACATTTTATCTGCAGGAACGTGTTTTGGAAAATGAAATCAATAATAGCTATTTATGCAACAAGTACCTGACGGCCTGGACAATTTCACGTCGCGTGCAATAAACACTTTTAGTACGAGTTGCATACAACTCTTTTCTAGGTTCATGCAAAAACCAAAAAAATGTTTTATTTAGATGACACTAAGTCTAGGAAAATATGACATCGATTTGAACGTTTATGTTTGTCATGATGACAAAACGCTGTAGTAGAATGATAGATAAATGCAATAAACATTTTATTGCACTAATGCAATAAAGAACCACTTTTTCCACTAAATATAGTTCAATAAAGTTTTGTTTCTTGCATGAACGTAGGAAAATATATTTAATATTTTTATACCTGTATTTTTTTCTCGGACTAAAATAGTATATCTCTATTGATCAATTGAACCTTTAAGGGCATATCATGTTATGTGTCCTAGTATTAATGTTTAAACTATCTTTATAGGACATAACGTCATATATCGTGTCCTTTTTAAATTCTATATTACTTGAATCATTTCTACCAATCATTAACTAAGCTTCTCTTTCATACAACAAAAAATTAATGTTTTATGGATGTGACATTTCAAAGGACATATTCATAAGGTAATGTAGGTAAACATTCTGAATTTAAATTTGAGCCACCCGTTATACAAGCAGATTGCTTTCGATATCTTGTGAGAGTTACGAAAGTCGAGTTTAATAAAATTTCAACCGTCCAAACTATTTTGATTATGACTGTAGATTCCCCAGCTATTGCCTCCCAGCCTGCTACGCTCCGCTTACTAGATCTAGTTAAAGATTACACTTGAACTACTTGATAGTTCCCAGATGATAGATATTGCATATAGAAGTTTTTCGGTTGGAATACACGGGTTTCAATTTTATAGACACGCGATTGTATCGCTCCAATATCTGAGTTTGATCGTTTTTTCGAGCTGTATAAGGAAAAAACTGTTGCCCAGGTTAATGAGCTGCACTGAAACATGCCTTCTCCGCGATGCTTATCGGTTCATGTTTGTATTTATGTTTTATTATGTGTAGCAATTTGAAATTTAATTTAACGAGGAAATGAACGAGATAAGAGCGGATAGCTATAGACATGATTTTTTACTGCATTTCCTTCTAGGTAATTGAAAATAATGGGAGCATTTTGAACTATTTAAAAATTTCTAAAGCAGTAGGAAGACTTGTTGACTCCATTAAATATCTAATACCAATCATATTTATTCTTCTTCTTCCACAAGCTACGACAAACTACATCAAAAATCTTCCGGGCAGATCCAAGCTAATGATATTTTGACAAGGTTGGATCTTTCAAAATTAATTATATTTTCTTTTCATTATTATAATTTTCTAATAAATTAATTAATTACACAACTAAAAGCTGTTTTAATAAGAGTGTCTCACTTTTCAAGTGAAATAGAACACAGTATATAAATGATAATGCTGTATGTCTTTTTATTTCTAAACACAATCCATGCCATTAGATGCGTATGAAGAAGTATGTATAATGGCTAACTGACTGTTACGGCTGCACCTAACAGTGCAAAGTAGAGAGATGTTTAGTTCTCGATAACATTCTCACATACATCCTGTGGAATTGTATAATTAAATCTGCAGTTTTTGAAGTGCATCGGCAGCTTCAGACTTCAGACTACTCCATAAGAAAAAATCTAAGGCCGTTAAATTACAAGACCTTGGTAGCTAGCTAACATTTGCACCAAGCAAAATTACGAAACCTTCAAATCTTTAGCTTAACAAAATAACAGTAACATGCATAGTATGCCATGTAGTACCGCCTTTTGAAATCAAGTTTGTACCAACCAGTCACGGCCACAAATAATTGGTTACCTTTGCCATAAACAGTTAGAACAATTTCATAATACACTTTAACAATTTGTACACGCTGTTGAATCGTATAAATCTTCATAATAAGTAATTTGGTCCAATTAACTGTACACAAGTACCAAAAATCATATAGAAATAACTGCAAATGCGGTTACTAGGACACGGCATCTATAACACATTGATAGGTACTTACGGAGCCTCATCATCATCCGGCACAGCAGTAAAGTACCTACAATCAACATCTTAGTGCATCGAGAACTCTGCATTTGTGAGCCAGAACACTTGGAGGAAGAACCCCCTCATCTATGGTTTTAAAGAAAATGGATATACTAACAGAAATATAAAACAAGTCATTAGGAGGACGCCTAAAACTACAGAAAATGCGTATTAATATCATCTACAATAACTCAAGACATATAGAGGCAGCCTTTCCCTAAATCAAGTAAGATATAGGTTATTTTGATACAAGTTTTACTGATAGACCATAAAAAATAATAAGTTTGTTAGCAGCGAGGAACTATCCGCAATTTGGAAGCGATTCATCTTTAAAAATCTAGGACTAAAACATTCGAAGACAGTGATTTCGAACCAGAACGTCATGGACCAGTACATTAAATTTAAATACAGATCAAATCCAGTTTCAGTTACTTCTAAGAATATGATATGTTTCTCGAAGCGTCAAGGAAACAAACCGACAACATGGCAACTTGTCCGGAAATAGTCTTCATTAAAACACATAAAGGTGTCTCTAGCATCAACAATTCTTAAACAATGAAGTCTTTGTTTCTTCCCCCTTTGATATACTATTTTAAAATATTTTGGATATATCTAACAACGCCATTTAGTAACGTCTAGAAACTATAACAAAGATTAACCTTATCAAATGTTAATTCCATTTTGAAAGAAAAGTTTGATGATGTAAAAATTAGAAACTAAAAACTAACTTGTTATTGATCTCCATCATTATCATCTACAAAGTAAATAATTCACAATATGCCAACCTGTAAAATCTTATATAACAATCAGATCTACGATGTCAACAGTCTTTGAGTAACAACTATGTTGTCTTCTTTCCCTATGAAAGGCCATCTTAAATTAGAAACTAAGAAAAAACATTTCTTTTTGGTTATGCCTAATGAAGTTTGTATATGCGTTCAAAAATCTGTCATCTATTAACTAACACACACCGAGATGAAGCTCGTCAAAAGTATTCTACAAGAACTCTCTTTAAGACCAGGTTTTAATGACAAGACTAAAAGCATTTTCAAAAAGATGTAGGAATTGTCTGTCATTGTTCTTCTTCATCTCCACATGAACCAATTCTATGTGAAGTAGGTATAAAATAGTCTACTAAAAGCATCATTTAAGTGACCCCCAGCAGCAGTCTTGAGCAACTTTGTAGTTTCTTTCTTCTTTGGCAAAAATATATCGTTTTTGTTATTTCATGGAAGAATACCTGGTGTAATCTGCATTATTCGTAGTTTGGGGTGAAACGTACGTATTTGGCTTATGCAGGAAATTACTGTACACAATTAACAAAGTGCGGGGGAATTAGAACACAAACTCGCTGACATATCTCACCCTAGCCTCCCACTAGTTATCTCTCCGAAACAAATGTAGCTGCGCTGAAATTTAAGCATATTGTGGAATCGCAAGGTGTAATTTCACGCTCGGCGATGTAGGTACACGATTGGATAACACACATGTGTAATTTCTGCAGATGTGTAATAATTAAGCGAGTTCATCCGAAGGTCGGGTTTCGTCTGCCTGCAACGTAAGCAATTTGTTGCAGGGGCTTACGCTGTTCCGTACGAGTGGGTTCATCAGTAATTGGCTTCCTACCACATGTTATAATCTGACACGGAACATAATTGTGCTCTGATAAAGGCTTTGTTCTGTTGCGTGCTCGTGTTTTAGTCTTCCTTGTTGCGGATAGCCGACCCTCTGCAAGGATGAAACGTCGCGCCTGTCGTACGAGTCGTCTCGGCGGCTGGCGGACAAGCCCTCTCACGAAAAGGAAATCACATGAACAAATTATACAATAAATAATTCCTATACTACTATCGTTTATAATAAAAATATGCTATTCTAACTCATTTTATAAGAAGTAAGTGTTTTCTGTCTTCAACATTACTTCTTTCATTAGCTTTCTTGAAAGCGGGACGTGGCAATGTCATAAGTTCCTATCGGTCGCGCGCTTTACATATTCAATGGTTACATTTTCAGTAAGATCAGAGAACTTACTGCAAAAATTAGTTCAATAATGTGTTGAAAACTCACGATTCCTAATACTCCTGGACTCGAATCTAATAAGGTTGTCGATAAGTACTTGGGGTATCTCATTCCATACTATCTGCACTTCATGGGTAACAGCTGCTAAACTATGTGGGGGCAAATTGTAAATGCATCAGTCTGCAGCCAATTATGTTCCAGACATGTTCAATACGAGACAGATCCGGCGAACTTGGTGGCCAGGGTAAACGATTGATCTGATGCTGATCCATAAAAGCTATTGTTTGACTGACATGAGGTCTAGTCTAGCAACAGGTCTCGCTGAAAAATAGCGTTTTGAATGGTGCGGAGATATGGAATAATATATGGCTTCACTACTTCCTGGATAAATACTAAATTGGTCCCCGAGAGCTAAAAGTTACAATCGACGATCTTCACGTTTTGAGGTTTATCTATGACAGCCGGTGCCCCTCACTCTGTGTCCACGACTTTCCTGAGTCCACACTTTTTTGCGTGTAGTCATTATTTCAACTATTTCATTTTAATCACTACTTCCCAACCCCACTTGCTTTCTACCTACCCTTTAACGCCATGTCCCATCTTCTTTGTCAAACCTGCATGGATTGCTCTCTAGCTCTACTCCTAGCCAACACCTTATCTTCCTCCTTATAAATTATTTTCCTCTTCTCGGCCTGTAAATCCAGCGGTACCATCGCCGCCAACACTAGTGCTGCCTCAGTAGATACTGTCCTGTATGCTCTTGCAACCCGCAGGACAACTTTCCTCTGTTTACTGAGGATCCTCTTCCAAATGCTTTTCACCCTTAACCTTGCCGACCAACTTAGACAAGCGTACAACATTATTGAGTTACCCACTTCTGCCATGAGTTTCCTCTTCTTTTCACCTGGGCCACTTACGTTTGGGATGATTCTGGCTAAGGTTGTCATTGCTCTCTCAGCCTGCCCGCAGCGACTCTAAATGTGTGGTCCAAAACCCAGACTTTGGTCTATTATCAGTCCACGCCTAGTAACACCGTACCAAAGAGTAGAAATAACTACTCTTTGACCGTACCGACCGTGATACGTCTGTTAGTCCTTCTAGAAATTACTCTAACTGACAAACCTGTTTCGAGCACCTCAACAACCCGCCCCTTATCAATGATTCTAGGCATAATGAGCTCTGAAAACTATCCTTTGCAAAAGTTTCACAACACACAACACAAATGTGAGCAGAAATTTTTAAAACAGAATGTTACATTACCAAAGTAGGACTTATGCAAACTTCAAAAAAGCAGATAATCCTGAAAGTTACTTTCACCTAGAGAAGATATAGAAAGATTTAAGATTTCAGTTTATCTAAAAATTTGATACTTTTGTTTGAAGTCAAAAACTAACCGTTTGCGAGAAAATTGACATTGCAATTTTTTGGACATACTGATGAATCTCATTTCTTTTACGATTAAGCAAAGTATATTTTGAAAACAGTTGAATGATAGCTGTCATATTCTTTAAAGGAATGCCGTCAAAATCTTAATAAAATTAAAGACAAAAATGTTATGATCATTTCGTCACCTACCACGTACCCTTTCTGCCCTTTAGGTTACTGCAATTTTAGGAAACTACGTTTTTATAAAAGCAACAAGTGTGCCAAATTTGAAAAAAAATACAGTATTACAAAAGTTATAGCCAAAAACAAATTTATAAAATAAAATTGAGGTTACGTAGCTCCGTTAATATTAACTTTTCGAGAAAGCTGATAAACTTGACACGTTATTTTTTCGAATATTATCACCCCCTAAATGTTCTACGCGGAGTTCCCGATACCCTGCTTATTACTGATACAGTAATTTTCAGATGGATTTAGAATGAAAGCGTTTTAGCATTTCCAGCGTTGCAGCATTTGGAAATATTATATTCAACATAAACTTATAAAGGCGAAGTAATACCTCTTCGTCTCTGAGATGCTATTACATATTGCGGTATTATTTGTTTCCTATATATTTCCTAAACCGTAAATGTAACTTCACCTCACTCTCATTGTTACCAAGTGATATGGCGCAAGCAATTTTATTGAACGTTATTAGACCTTGTTATAAATTCGCAATACATGTATATGTACATGTATTTTTTTGAAGTATAACTCGAAGTATAACCGCGTTTTAGTGCATATGGAATGCAATTTTAGAACATCGTTATGTATTTTTTAATAAAATGTATATCTAGAGTTTTTACAGTAATACACAATGTGACAACGTAAATTTACTATAATTTTTATCAAAGTACCGCATTTAATGAATTAACTGAAGTAGAGATACGTCGTCTCGGCCTACACTAGACTGGAAGTAATGCTTTCAACACATATTAATGTTAGTTATAGTCACGTTAATTATAAATTTACTGTAACTAAAATTCAAGGTAAACATATTTATTTTTACACAGATATACGCATATCTACAAATATTTGCAACAGCTAAATATATATTGTTGATTCAAGAATAATTATGTAGTATTTACAACGAAAATATTCAACATATTTTCTAATGCGAATGAAATATCTATACATATTGCAATACATTTTTGGATGATGGATGAACAATACACTTTTACAGAGAGGGATGGATAATTGACATTTAGAGGATGGATGGACAAATTCCACTAATAAAATCTTCCTACTAGGAAGTTATTTCTGCTCATGGCAAGGCCTTAACTATTTAGAAATCAAAATGTGACTCGCTACGTGTACTTTTTATTGAATTCTAATAATAAAATTACTGTATTTCTAACAATTTGTTAGTAAGATATATCCTGCTTATTATAATGACTAGCTTAAATCTGTACTTTTGTATGTATATTTTAACAAGCAGACTTTTTTCACAGCATTAAAAGTAAACACGTTTTCCTCTTTTCAGCTTCATTTGGACACTCTCTTTATGTGACTACAAAAACAATATTAATACATTTTTAAAATTTGCATGTGTTACACTATTTTACAAAATGAAAATATTTTAACTGATTAATGAACTTTTTGGTATACTCGCGGCAAGAATTCAGACGACTTGCGTCATACGAACAAATAAATAATTCATTATATGTTCATCAAAATATTTAAGAAACTTCAACTGAGAGTAATAACATTATATATTACACTAAATGTTTGCATTATATAATGCACTAAATTCCAAAAAATTATTGCTACCAAATATCGAAAATTATGTTGACAATAAAACAATTGCGTAACGTTAGGCGTGACATAAGACGTATGAATTCTTACCGTGACTATACAGACTGTTCAGTAAAGCCAAACCCAAATAAGTCGATTTACTTTAGCTTATTCTAAAAATATCCAAAAATCTACCAAAATCAATAATAACAGAGATACAGGGTGTCAAAATTGAAGTAATAAATCAGATTTTCTTATTTATCTTTCAATCCCTTGAAGCAAATTTCACGAATTTTCGCTTATTTCGGTCGCAGTATTATGCTGTTACAGTATGGCCCATTACGCAACAATTTAACTTTACTTTTAGATAAATTGCATGCATTATGAGATTTAGATGCGTTTTTCTCAGAAACCATTGCTTCTAGCGACATCAAAAAGGTGTACCTTTTTTAACTAGAAAAGATAGGGAAGAAAATTTTTCCAGTCCAAAATGAGATACAGTGTAACACAAAAAAGTCGTAGCGATTTAAAGGGGTCCAAACCATCATTCGTGATGCCCTCTAGCAGATACATCAAAATCGTCGACATATTCGAATTTCTAGTCCCCTATACCAAATTGCATAAAATACGGTCGATGCGATCGAAAAGTAATAAAGAAAATGTGATTTATTTTTTCAAGGTTGACACCCTGTAGCTCCGTTAGTATCAACTTTTGGATTAAGGTAAGTTTAGTTAATTCAGCTTATTTTTATCCAAACATCTGAAGTGGCCTATTCTTTACTGAACACCCTGTATATACATTTTGTTAACATGTGCATATTCAATATTGTACACATTGGTATTCAGTCATATGTGTGAAATAATATTAGTTATTGAAAAAGTTTTCTCTATGCATATTTTTCAATGTTAGTTATAAAATATAACAAAATTAAAATTATCTACTCAGTGAAATTACATATCTATATTTTACAATTCCAACCTAAAAATAACAATGTACAAATCAATACAAGTCATAATGTAAATAATTGTAAAATCACATAACATAATAACGGTGTACTTATTTAATTTACAAAATCATTACGCAATTTTACATAATTTTACGCTGGTCTTAAATTGCCAACTTAAAGTTATGTGAAATTACAGACAAACTTTAGCAGTGTGGACAGGATAATGCTATAATAAATACCGAAAAGCTGAAAACCGAAGTATTTCCGATATCCATCAAAAAAATGAACCCGTCTCCGCAAAACACGAAACGGCCATAATAATAAATAGACCGGGCAACAAGGGAGAGCCCAAGACAAAAAATATGTCTACATTATTATTTATTGGGGTATTATTTCAACGTGTTATGTTTTGAAAAAGGACGAGTCTGTCGGATTTCAGGTTAACTCTCGTTTTCGTTAATGGCCGCAGAGATAAGTGCCTGTGTAGGAATCCGAGAGCTGCGCATATATCTTGAACGACACCTCAGTATGCAGAGGTAGAATATTCTATATAATATGCAGCATTCAATTTAAATTTTGTGGGAATCGGAGGTTGTTTTTTCCATCGTTTTATGGCTATTTATATGCCTATGGTAATATTAGTTTTGTTGGTTTTTTTATTGAAAGCAACACCGACACCGTTGTGTTCTACCTCAATAATTTTAATGGCCGGTGGCCATTGTGGCTTTAAATTAATGCCCGTGCCATCTGATAAACCAGCCCCCAACACTGGTTGAACTTCTAACAATCATGACGCTAATTTCTAGTAAAATTATAAATACAAGTAATAATCCACATTTACGAAAAATATTGTAGGAATTCATAACAACTTGTCTGCATTTATTATCCAGGGTGTTTTATTTTAATTCTAAAATAATTTAGGAAAAAAATAGAACTTTATAAATTATTGGGAATCTAAACTTATCTTGATATCAAACCGTTTCCGCGATACAAGGTGTTGTTTTATTACTGTATTGTAACAGTATTTCAAGATATTTTCGGAAGGTATTTATTTATAGCATAATTCTAGTATTTTTTAGTTTAATTGGGTATTTTGGAAAAAAAATGAAGATTAATTGAATAAATCCTTGCGCCAAAAGGATCAGTCAAGCGATATTTGTGAAACAAAGATTGTTTAACCAAATAATCTCACTCTGCAAAGCAGGGAAGAAAAAAATAAAATCACTATCGCGTACATTTGTATTTTTTAATGTTTCGAAACACTCTCTGTTTTCGTTCTCAACAATTGCAATTGTATTAAAAATAAATTGAGGTTGACAGTTTAAAATTTGTTTATCGGTTTCCATAGAGATATTAAACATTTTATTGTTACTTACTTCTTCTTGATACAACTGTAGCCAATAATGATTAATGTCTACTGAACAGTTTCACACACATTTATCTCCGTCAACAAAATAAAAATAACTAATAACTCTAACATTCATAGTTGAAGAAAATAAAAATTATATAAAAAGACGGGAATTTTAAAAATCAAGTATTTGCGAACACGCTTGAGAAAACATTTGATTCAATGGGATTTGGCAAAAATATGGGGGATAAAGCAACAAAAAGAAAATTAAAAGTATCTGTCAAACATTAATCGTTGTTGACAATAATTGTAGCCAACTACGATTATCAAAAAGAAGTAAGTAACAATGCAATAAAAATCATTTAACATCTTTATGGAAGCAGATAAACAAATTTTAAACTGTCACACTTGACATACTTTTAATACATTTGCAATTTTGAAAACGAAAATAAAAAGTTTTTCTAAACGTCAAAATATACGAAAGTGCACGATAGAGATGTTAAAAGCAAAAAAAAATTTGTTCGATATTATATTAAATCCATATTTAACGCCGCCAATGCGAAATCAGAGTAGGCAACCAGCAAGCAACGGTCGCTGTCGCTATCATATCATAATTCAATTCCTGTCTTTACGTTGTGGTTTTGTGTTTTTTATTGTCTTATTTTACTTTTAAACTTGTATAGTTATTAAATAAAAGAATATGTGTCGGGTACTGATATTTTTGTCGGTTGTTTTTTCTAGGTTATGGGACAAGAGTGCCGCGGGTGCATTAAAAGTTTTCTGTTAGTACCTACACATTCACTTCATTTGATTCATTTATAATAAATACCTAGATATTTTATCTAACTGTACCTACGGGAAATGTGTCTTATCGGTAGTGAGTGGTTGTAATGAGTGAAAATGTAGTTTTGCCAGTTTGTAACGAAATAATGAAAATGGAGCTAACTGGATTAACTGTTACCTTATCTATATTATTATTTGTCGTTTCTGCATTTAGAAACGCTACAAAAAGAAACCCGCTCGGTAGTTGACATTGTTGACAGATGTAAGCTTTATCGATGGTTCTAAGTCATCTCAATCAATGCTTATCATAGGCGTCAACTTTCCGTAGGAAAAAAGAGTTTTTTTACTGTTTAAGAAAGGTATTTTAAGCTAATATGTATCAGATCTCCTACAATTCCTATCAATGAAGTCATATGTATGTTCTCTGATACCAAACATCTAGGTATGCTAATGAACATCCACAGACAAAACTCTATTCAATAATTATCTAAGGACTTTAATTTATTTACTAACCTCTGGAGTGGGAACTCGAAATTCAACCACAATAGATGAGATCTGACCTATATCTGCATTTTTAGGATTGCTTCATCAGGTGGCCTCCTTTAACTTGAGTCAAATATTGTTAATAACTGAAAATATATGAAAAAAGGGTTTTGCTACTATTTTTAAATATCGAGTTAATTTTCTGGAACAATTTTTGTATTGTCTTTTAGGCCTCACTGAGCACGTAGATAAAATTTTTGAACTTAATCATAGTTAACCCTGTATAAAAGTTTGGAATAATGCTGTTTCTAGAACTAAATTCCAACAATTTTTCATGGCTTAATTAGACTTCAAGCTGCTCTTATTATTCCAATTGTTGAACGAATATGGAAATGATTTGTGTTGTGTCTATCGATTTATTACCTTATTGCATTGTTTATTATTTGACCTCATTATCCTAGCGCTCGTAATGATTACCGATACAAGGCTCTGTTTATGGTTCTTTGTCCCACACGTTACATATGGTTTATACATGATAAACGGCAGTTTGTGCTGTCGCTCTTTAAATGTAAATCGTATTTAATTCCATAAAATATTCAAGCGCATATTGAATAATGAATAGCTCAATATTTCAGGTGGAACTTTCTACATACGGATCGATCGATTTCAATGTAATTATTACGATTATGCCAGCAGATAAGCTGATTTAGCATACCGCACTTTCGCGGCTTTAAATATAATCGGTTTCACGTCGAACGGCGCAAAAACGTGAAATATTAAATGGTACGGGTCTCGAATTAGTTTGCCCGAATTGATATAGACCAGATTTTACAATACACAAACGGCAAAAACTTCATTGTTCAGATAAATCACTCCTTCTTTCCGATGTTGCCATTAAAAAATAATTTACAGTGTATACGCTGATATTTCGTAGTTTTTCCATTTCAATTGTTAGAGTATTTACATAGCTTAAAACTTTATTTTACGTTCATACAGTAGCGTAACAATAATTTACAAAAAAAATGTATTTAATAACGTAACAATAGAGTGCTATTATAGACATCGTTACACAAAGTAAAGATATTTTTGTAGATTCTAAAAAAAATACAAAATATACATAATCCTGCCCACACGAAATTTTGAATATGTTTAAACATTTCTCTGTGTTGTTAAAGGCTTAACACAATCCATTGTATTATTATAACAAAAGTTTCTATCAAAATATTTAACGTTTTAGATAGTTTTAATTAACTAATGAGTTCTAATATGAGATCTTTAAAACAAATAGCATTATAGTAAATCATAATCAAGAAAATGGAAAAACATTAAACTAAGATGTATGTAGGTACAATCTATTACAAAAATAATGGCACTCCTTGAAATGAATTTAAGGATTTATTTCAAATTGCTGACGTATTCATAATTAAATCAAATCTCAGCTCTCAACATTAGTTTTTAGTCCTACTCTTCAATAGAGATCTAATAAAAGAGTAACCGCAACCGCCCGTTTTTGCGTAGTGTGTAGCAAGAACGGGGAAGGTCGTCCAGAGGTCTTCATAGGCTTAAACTGATCGTCATGAAAAATCTAGGTGAGCATAATTCGATTTTTCCAATATTTGTCCGACTTACCCCTACTTAAGGGGTGGAAAATGGTCAATCAATTCTTGGTATAAATTGGCGGAAACGTGAATGGCAAGGAATAGATCAGGGATGTTCTTCGAAAAATGCTCAAGGTGAAAAACACCCCCCGCGTGGGTTTAAAACCTCCCCTATGGCCGAAAACCGGCGGCAAATGATGTTCCCTTCATGAATTGTTTTTTTTGTGTCACTCTTCCTTACAACTCCAAATGATATGAAATGCATGCCCCCACAATTCGTCTTCTGTCGGATTCTGATCAGTTATTCCTACTGAAGAGGTGGAAACCACCCCTGAAACAAGAAAACAGAAAAAATGGTCACCAAAATTTGAATAAAAATTGGCGGAATACCACATGGCAAGGGTAACATCAAGAATGCCCTCCTAAAAATGCTAAGGTGAAAAACACCCCCCGCGTGGGGGTGCCGATAGCAGACGGGGAATGATATCCACTTCATGAAGTACTTTGTTTCCCCCACTACCCGACAAATGATACGAAAGACGGGCCCCATAATTCGATCTTTTGCGAAATTCTGACCAGTTTTCCCCGACTTCAAGGGTGGCTTAAGTAGGGGTAAGTCGGGCAAATATTGGAAAAATCGAATTATGCTCACCTAGATTTTTCATGACGATCAATTTAAGCCCACTAAGACCTCTGTACAACCTTCCCCGTTCTTGCTACACACTACGCAAAAACGGGCGGATTTTGCGGTCACTCCTGCTCGGAACTTTCTGTACCTTGTTCAAAAATCAATTTGAGGAAGTGCCATATCATTATCTTTCTCTAAAGGAAAGAAGTATGTTAAGTTAACACAAAACTAGGTCCTCCTAACACATTATTGGTTTGATATTACATAAATTATATTTTATTAGTTATTTATGCACCAAGTGCAAAAAGTAAGTATTTATTGCAAGCTACGTAAAATTGTCCAACGAGGCCATCAGGCCGATTTGGATAACACGTCGAGACGAGTCCTATAAGTCGTAATAAGATCACATTGAATACGTCTTTTTTTAAAGATTGAAGTCGAAGACGTTCTTCGTATGGGAAATATTTAAGACCAACCGGAAGTTTGATGACCCGGCCCTGAACACGCTCTAGTCTTGCTTTAATAGTGGAGATCATATGGCCACCGCAAACTCCAAATGGAGACGAATGTATGATTTATCATAAATATCAATTTTTAACTTGTGCACTCCATGACAGATTTTTCATTATAATCCGAGATTATTTTGTTGCGAATCACCTGCATTGTATACTACTTTAGGATTAGTTCTAGACATATGGAGTACACAGCACTTAGAAGGATTTAGAGGTAGGTATGCACCAATTGCTAATCATATTTAGATCAGCTTGTAGATGAAGAGATGGTGATGAATAGTTTAAGATCAACTGCATGTGATAATACTTGGGAAGACATGTATTCGTTAGATAACATATACCAGGTACAGAGTTGGTCCAAGGTCCTTGTGGAACACTACTCAGTACCCGTCTTTTCTCAGAAAAACTGTCAGCGATTGAACTATACATTCGCGATCTGCCAAACAAAAACGATTTTATCCAGTTTAATAATTCAGTCACACTACAAGTTTATATAATAATTGCTCATGCGGCACTTTATCGAAAGCCCGAGAAAAGTCCAAGTACAAAACATCTATAGGTAGTCCATTGTCTGCACGTAAGTTCCAAGAATGAATAGCTTAATTGAAGTAAATTGGTAAGAATTAATTGACCAGGCAGAAAACCATGTTTATGCTGCGGTATGACACCAATGTTAAGTAAAAATGCGATAAATTCTTTGCAAATAATTTTCGCTAATACTTTACACGGAACAGAAGTTACGTTAATTGGCGGATAGTTAGAGCTATTGAGCGATAATAAGTAGATTATAATAATAATAATATCTCTACCCCTCATTCTAATCACAGGGATTAGCCCAGAAATCGGAGACTTGTGCGGGAGAGGGGCGGCATATTATTATTAAGCAGGCCACATTGCGCCCAGGAACGACTTACGTTGGTAGATGTATCTTATAAATTGCAAAAATAATTCAATATTACCAACATTTTCTGAAAAATCGAGTAACGTGCAAATTCTAATCAAAAAAGGTCCAATCCATATGTTACTGGACGACGGCACATGTCCGGAATTTACAAAAAGACTTTGTTAATTAAAACATCTTTACACGGAAAAATTGAGTACAAATGTACAAAATACATTTAAACAGTGTGTATAAATCAGGGCGATGCGTTTTCTTGATCAAATTTTGGACACTGGTGACTTCATCAATAATTTCGATGTACGTTTACTTCAACTGAAATGTGGGCAACGCGCTATCCTCTAACTATGGGAATCATGGCCGCGTTGCCGCATTTTGTTCATTATTTTTAAGGTAGGTCAAGGATGATTCTAGAGGTTCTCAATAAGTTTTAAAAATATTAATTAATTATCAGTTCAAGGCACAGCGTTGCAGTTTAAGTGGTTTTTATTTTTGAAACTTCTTACCACTAATATTTTTCCTACTTACCCTGTATGACTAATAAATTCTGATAGAAATCGCATGGATGATACCATATTTGCAGAGAAATAAGCAAAACCTGCACTTAGAAGCAATTGCAAACTTACTGAAATGATGCCGTATATCCAACAAGGAATCAGCAACTTCGTACTAAACTTACAGAAAGTGAAACGGTATGCGGAGTCATAGCCGGGCAATATCAATAACTAAATGGGTACTTAGGTGAGCGAGAACGATCCAAAAAAAATTCGAAACACATCGAACCAGTCGCGGCAGAAGAGCTACGATCCAGTCGGGGCGACAAGAACAGACCAGACAATGCCCACGACAACCGAGGCCTCCTACGATTTTGCTGGTATGAATATATTAGCGGCGAGTTACCATAAGTCTCAAGCCGGGGCCACAATATCTGATATCGCGTTATTATACATACCGTCACTGGTCACATTAACACCACCCAACAGTCCATCTGGAGGGTATAAATAAATCCAATCAATGAGCGGTGAGGTGAGATAACGACGAGGGATTGTAGACGTTTTCATTGGGATACACACGTCGCACGAAGTCATGTACCCTGTTTATAAATGCAGCGCAAGTTTTTTTACTTGTTTCAATATTTTTTGCAACTTTATTCCAAACTAGTGCCTATAGACAAACTAACACCAGACCACCAATATATTATTCCATCTGGTTTCCAACTTTTCAAAATTAAATCTATTAAGCATATGATTCTGAGGAAAACCTCTAGGAGGATAATATCCATTTTGCAAAAATGATATAAATTTAAATAACTGTCTGAACTGATTCCAAACTCGGACAATGAACTTCAGATGATTTAGATCACACCATGAAGACATTTGCTTGATACATTCTTGCATGTGAATAGAATCTGAAGGAGATTTAATTTCAGAATAAAGTTTAAAATCATCTGCAAATAACAAATGTTTGCAAGTAATGACTTTAGGAAGATCGCTAATAAAAAATAAAAATAGTATGGGACCTACATTTGAACCTTGCGGAATGCCTGATGTTGAAGCAAATGGATCTGAGGTGAAAGAATTTTTTATACCGCAAAATTTCTGTCGCTTAAGTAATAAGTGAAAAATGTTATCAAGGTTTTATAAAATCCAAACCAATTTTAAAAGTAGTATATTGTAGTCTATTTGATCAAACGCTTTTTGGAAGTCGGTGTAGACAACGTCGATCTGTCCTCTATTATCCAAAACTTCAGAAACGTATTGAGGGAAAACTGCCAAATTAGATATTCTTGACTCTGAATAAGATGCCTAGCGAAACAATGCGGTTTACCAGTAAAGTTTCAAAAACCTTAGAAAAATTACACTATAATTAAATGCTTCCATAATTGGATACATCACTGAGATTTCCGTTTTTCAGTATAAGACAGATATAAGTTTTTTTCCAACAAAACGGAAAGGTAGAATGACGTATGATACAATTGAATAATATATACAAAGAATCAGCAAGAGCACAATCTCTAAGAACAAAACTAGGAACACCATCAACGCCCATCGTGAAAGTATCGTAAAATGTTCTAAGAATCTTCATAAGTCATATTTTGTATTAGTAAAATAAATGTGATCCTAAATTATTATGCAATGAAAACTGAGATGCATTAATTGGTTGTGATTGAATGAAGACATTATTAAAGGAATTTCCAAAAGCACTAACAATATCTGATAATCCAATCTTTGTGTATTTTCATTTAAATTACATTCCAATATTTGCAACGGAAAATTGTCCCTAATACGGTCCTAGATGCAGCAGTTATAAGCGTTTGTATGAAATACAATGTACTGATTGGTAGACTAGCTGTATAAACAGATGAGCGTTTTCATATGGTAAGAGACAAACTAAAGAGTAGATAGAAGTAAATTATCTTAAACTCTAAAGTCGATTATTTCACATCCTTAACCACTAAAAGTAGATAAAAATTTACTGTTCTTACAGAAAATGTTGAACTTGATCTCTATTGGCACAAACAGTCATGACAACAATGTCAGTATTGTTTTTTTTTATCCTTGTTTGTTGTATTAAAACAAAAGTAAAGTGATAAAAAATCATATTTTTAAATGTAACCGGAATAATAGGTATCGTAGAATTGCTAATCCATAAACTTCGGTATTAAAATTTCTTAAAAAGTATAAAAATAGCAATAGTATGCTACACCACCTGACATTAACATAGGTTTTACAGTATAAATTCAATTTACTTAAATAAGATTGCACAAAAAAAGTTCAGGTTGTTAACCGCCTCACAAATCAGATGGCCTATGACAAGTTGTAGAGTGATTTACGATTATTTTTAATTGATGCTAAATACAGTTTATTCCCAAATATGTTCAAAAACCGTTTCATAATTTTTATTTATTGTAAAAGCCACACCTGGTATAGAATAAACTACAAACGACAATTATACAATGCAAATAATTTGTGTCAGAAATCTTGTATTTAACTTAATTACAATTTTGTTCACGTTTCATGGGGTATGAAATAATGCACAGCTTACTACACGTGAAATTTTATTTATACAAATATATTAAAAAAACTATATATATAATACATATCAGTAAAAGTTTACAGCAAATTAAAACATTGTTGTCGATTTTCTGTTTTCAGATTTTAAAACAAACTCAATTCTTGCAATTTTTATACAAAAATATCTATAAATGAGATATAAGTACACAGCAAACTAAATAACGTTAACAATGTAAAATAACAAAGTTACACAAGTTAGATGTAGCAAAAAACTCTGACTGCCTATGTCTTCATTTATTACATTAAAACAAACATATACATACCAAATACGTAATTATTTTTATACATTTTTATCTTATTTATTGGATATAAATTTTATAGGTGTCCTTTAATTTTTTGTGCAGAGTTTATATGATTCTTATGCAAAGCAATAATAGTCGTGGATATTTCCAGTACTGCAGTATGCGATCTTATATCCCTGTTTGTATGAATGTGGCATATATTCGTTATGCTGGCTGATTTTAATGTATTTTATAGATATGTTTGTCTGGAAAACGCCAAACATCAATACTGGCATCGAATTTCCAAGTGAAGGAACTTTTAAATGTCTTTAATTTTTAAGGCATTGTATTAATAGCTATTTACTTACATACCTTTGTACAAAATACGTAAATACTGGGTTTTATGATAATATTTTTCAAGATTATAGCAATTTTAAATATGATCAAAAAATTGCCAATGGTTTCTCCATTTTTGTGGAGCGGTTTCATGTCTGTTGATATACAAACTGTTTCTGGAGTACCACAGGGTTTTATCCTAGACCCTCTCTTATTTTCATTATTTATTAACGATTGAGCCGAAAATTTATATTGAATAGTCTATTCTATGCCGATGATATCAAGTTTTTTTCACCTATATAGTATGCAATAGAATGCATTTAATTATGAATGAATAAAAAAATAAAGAATGGTAGGATAATACCGATGACAAATTCAGGATAATGTTTTACAACAGAAAAAAGGCATTATCTAACTTCTATGAATATAAATTAGATAATGTCGCACTGAATCGTTCTGAATATATTAGAGATCTTGGAATGATCTTTGATAAAAACTTACCTTTAATAGACATGTGAAGTTAAAGATCGTGCACATTATGCCTGCATGGACCAGCACAACGGTGACATGCAACTTTTTGTGCAGGTTTAGGTGTGTGGCCTATCGTTTTGAAGTTTTTAAGAAGTGTTTGAATGTGGCTAGGAAGAAGAAATTTTTATTTTAGCGATGTTGTATGAAGGGGAGAATGGGTAAGAAGCTAGGAAAATGAAGTTTTGGGTTCATTCTATAAATAAAAAGCTGTATCGTAAATTGCATCATTTATTTCCGACAGTCATAAATAAAAATTTCAACTCTTGAATCATCCTCACCTGCAGCACCAAAACAGAAGATTTCGCAGAGCAGTATCATCTGATGAAAGACTTGCAGTTTATTTAAGGTAAGTAAATAGATATAGTTAAATAGATACTTGTTGATAAGCGAGGGTGCCCGACAGTTTAGCGTTTAGCAGTTTGGTCATTAGTAAGAATTTTACAGATATCTATGTGCTTCATACGATCCAAAGTTGAGTACGCATCTTTCATATGCAATCCTGGTTTTGTATCTTACACAGATTCTTTAGAAAATATACTAAGACATTTCTTAAAATATATATTTTTCTATCAAGCAGGATACTGTACAATCGTTTGCAATAATAATGACACTCTCTTAAAACAGTTTTTGAATAGAAATTTCATTAAATGTCTCTTGGTAAGTGAAACAACTAAAAATTTAAAGCAGATTTCAATATGAATACGCCAGAAGTTCAAAAGAAATCGCAAAATTCATTTTAGTGAGTGTCATTAATATTGCAAACGTTAGTACGTACTAGATTTCTTTTTAATAGTTTTCAGACGCGTAGAGAAAAACAAGAAGTATTATTTTCATTTTAATTATTAAACAATAGTATCGATTGCTTTCAATTAACTTAAGAACTTGTATTTTTTTTTGTCACTATAGATAATCTAGAATATTTCTTGAACTAAACTTTTGAAATTTTGTTTATTATATTATATTTGTAATGCTTATCTTACCTATAGGGTAAGCTTGATTTATTTTGTACAAATATAAATTAAATTTAGCGTCTGAATATGAATGTAGCCTAGAAATATACTGTCATCCTCTTTAATTTAGTTTTAATAATACTGTATTGTGTCAAGCCTCTATTCAGTGTTTTGTGTTTCCCATTCTGTCTGGCACTTTACTGTTCGATGGTGTACTGCTAGAAATAAAATTATTACTGTAACTGCAGCAATGTGAGCATGTTACGCAGATTGATTAAATCCTCTTGTGTAATGGTACTAGTTTATGTAATTTAAATCAAAATACCCCGTAGAAATATGAATGTATTTCCATAAATTGAACATATGACGGTGTTGCTTCGTCCTTGGTTGCGGTAATGCATCTATAATAAAATATTGCTTTGTTTATGATATTAATTTATTTAAAAATTATTAATACTTGTAGTCGTCTTGCACAACAGCGGAGATTGTTGTATCACGATATCTTATGAGGATGAAAAACAAGGTAATATTTTCATATATTAATATTAATATCGATCCCATCACGATTATTTATCAGTGACAATGGCTCTATGAGTTATTTGTTTGTCAGGGAGCTTTGAGATTTATTAATGCGGTTCCACAGAAACATTCTCGTAAGTTATGTGCGACGATCATACGAGCTAGCGTTGGTACTGGGTCACGGAGGAATTTTGGCAGGGTTCCTCTATTATGGTAATGATGGTTTTAAGTGTCATATAGGTTGTTTTTTTATATATTTTTTATTAGGCATCAACATTGATATATATCCATAATATTTATTCACGTGCAAGGTTAACTGTGACTAAGTACAAAAATTTTAACCACGTGCTCAGGGAAGCTTAAAAGACAATAAAAAATTTAATTCGGAATTCTAGCTCGATGTTTAATAAATGGGACAAAACCCTCTTTTCTGCCGGGAAATCGACGCCTATGACAATCATCCTCCGAGATGGCTTAGATCTGTCAATTACCATGAGGTCGTCTTTTGCAGCGTTGTCAAATGCAGAAACAACGAAAATAAACATTTTTATTAATAATAATACCTAAGTACCTGATAGGTAACAGTTAATACGGTTAGCTGCAGTATTTTGCATTCGTTCTTAGTTCCTTTGTTGCACAGTGCCAAGACTACATTTTCACTCATGACAGGTCTGTCAGAATTACCTACTAACAGAATACCACAGTCCTTGTTAAATAAAATACTCATTTATTTTAAGAAAATTGAAATTTGATGTAAGGAATAGATACCTACTAATAGAAAACGCAAAATGCACCCGCGGAAGTCTTTAATTATAAAATCTGTACGATTGCTGCAGCTCCATTGGGCGAACCATGTTATAGGGAAAAATCTATATTCGACATTTATGCAGTGTGTGAAGTGCATATTATTGTGTGGCAGCGTAATACCAAAGACGTTTTCAGAGTAGACAAAATATTAGGCTGAATCCTCTTTGAATCACAATAAACAACTGATGTAATGCCTTGGCGTTAATTGTATGGCAGTGCTATTATGTGTTTGTGTACACTTGCGTGTGGTTTTTTGTTATCCTTTGTGGTTTTTATTGACGGAGGAAATCCACCTGGCCGTGGTCGTCGGGCCAAGTCTCGGGCCAAGTACCTCTCTTTAAACAAAAAGAGTTTGATGAAAGGAGAGGTGACCATCAAGTACCAAAATAATTGCAATGACAAGTTTTAACTACACTTATTTTACTTCATTCTGAAAGTATTTACGCTAATCAAATTTCCTACTGTTTCCATAATGAATTATGTTAATTTGTGTATTTAGATATAGGATTCCAATTAGAAAAAGAAAACTATTAAAGAAGCAGTCTTAGAAACACAGAAATAGGTCATGTATCATCTCATCATCATCATCATCATGTCATCTATTGTGACTGACTGTTGATATATTTTTAAAAATAGTTTTGGAGTTAGAAGGCCAATTAATAATGTGATGATTTGATACCAGGTATACTTTTTTTCTTAGTACATTTATAGAATAGAATCTTGTCTGCGGTCTTGTTTCTCCACCTATTTGGTATCACAGAACATACATATGACTTCATTAATAAAAATTATAGGGAACTTGATTAGTTTAAATACCTTTATACCAAAGCAAAAAACTAAACTACAATCACAGTTTCTTGAAAAAGCAATACTATTTAAAATAAAGAGTAGTATATACCTATTTATTTTTCGAGATTCCAAACAGTACCTACTGCTACTCCTACTAATAACGCACCAAATTTTTCTGCTCTGAAACTCAACGTTAAATCAATTTCCTAACTATTTTCGGCATATTTCGTAACTGTAACTATAGTGTGCTTCCTTTAGATTTCTCCACCTCAGTGGCTGCTAATTACAGCACGATGGGTATCACGACCCCCAGTCCCAACCGAAGAACAGAACGGAGTAATTACAGTTCACCAAGTGCGCTTTATTGGCTGTTGCGAATATCAAAATAAAACACAATCGACTTTAACTAGTGGTTGTTGCTTCAATTTTTATTGTTCTGTCGGACATGGATTGCATTTCCCACGATGGATTCCAGCGCCGGAGAAACAATTGACGGTCGGCTAGAAACGCTCATACAGGGTGATTGTTTGTCAGTTACTGAAATAAAATGTTATCAAAAAATATATATTTCAATTAAGTGAATTTCAATATATTTTTTTATTAATAGTACCAAACATTTTAACCAAATATTTACTCTTAATTTCTGCATACTTAATTAAACAATAAAGCAGTAAAAGTAATCCATAAAAAATTGTTACACATAAATAGCGGCCGCTTCTGGTATGTTGTCAAGTTATGATTGTTATAAATTAAATTATTTTCTCATATACAGGGTGTTTCAGTTCGAGTGAATCAAATTTTAACCACAGATAGAACTCGATAAGTAATTAAGAATTGCCTTATAAACCAAGGTTTTATGTCTCACCGTTTTTGCTCTACAGGGCCGTATTGGTCGGTTTTTTACATCATATTATTTATGATATCTCTGGTATGGTTGTAACAATTTTATTCAAATCTGGTATGATGTTAATCCTTACGAATGTCTATAATTTACTGCAAAATTTACAAATTTTTTGTAGGTTAGTGGCGTAGAAACGGGTAGGGTAGCGGGATTTTTTTGCCCCAACTTCTACGCCAATGACCTAATACTTATTTGGGATACATTTTTAGATTCCTTGGACAATTTGGCATAATACACAATTGTCAATGAGGGGTGTAATTTTTTTAAACAAATTATATCTAATTTGACATAAATGAAACGTTAAATTAGCAAAAATACTTAATAATAATAGTTTCAGAATAGCATACATGAAATGTAAAGGAGGTATCATTGAATGTGTACGGCGCTATAGTGCAACATAAAATAGAGCTCAGAAAGGAAACTCACCACTCTATAAATACTATAAATACTATAAAAATAATACACAAAGTGTAGAGACGTATTGTTTGATATTGTTTTCAACCGTAATTTTATAACTGCTAAACTGAACTAAACTTCATTCCTTATCAGAAGAACGGCCTCCCACATTATTGAGATTTTCGGCAGAACGAGACATTTTACCGATTTCAAACAAGTATTATGCCAAATTGTCCAAGGAATCTAAAAATTTACCCCCAAATAAGTATTAGGTGATTGGCGTAGAAGTTGGGGCAATAAAATCCCCACCCGTTTCTACGCCACTGACCTACAAAAAATTGTGCAGTAAATTATAGACATTCGTAAGTATTAACATCATACCAGATTTGAATCAAATTGTTACAACCATACCAGAGATATCATAAATAATATGATGTAAAAAACCGACCAATACGGCCCTGTAGAGCGAAAACGGTGAGACATAGAACCTTGGTTTATAAGGCAATTCTTAATTACTTATCGAGTTCTATCTGTGGTTAAAATTTGATTCACTCGAACTGAAACACCCTGTATTATAGGAGTGAATGTTGTATGAAAGATTCAGGATGATTTTTAACAAATGGTACTACTTCATATATCAATATAAAAAGCAAAAAAAACATATATTTTGTATAAATGGCGGTCCGCAAGATTGTTAAGGATTCAGAGATTGGATTAGTCTTACAATTTTCTTCCGACAAATTCAATACTAGTCCCCCAGTAAATTATTAAATATTTTAAATGTGTATCTGCTAATGCAAAACAAACATTTAAAAGATAATGTTTATTCATTATATGTCTCAGATTTCTGATTGCGTAATAACGTTGAGTGATAAATTATAGATAGAGGCGCAATCTTATGGGCCCGAGATAGTATTAGATAATAGCAGCTCTTTGGTTCTAAGAATCGTCTATTTATCGACAACTTATTGTTCACGGAGGTTTTCTTTGCTTGTTAAACCATTGAATCACACAGAACACTTAAAATTGACTGTCGTTAACAACAGTTCTCGACAGACGGACAAATCTCGGGCCCAAAAAACCCCTACTGTAAAACACGGTGTAACATAACGCAACGTCAAATATGAAGGCCTTTATTTCTTGTCCGACTTTAAAAGCATTTTGCCCTATAGATATTTTATATTAGGGCCTTTGTTTTCCAGATACGGGGTGTTAAACTTGTACATCGTATACGCATTTCACCATTAAGGTTGCGCCTCTATAGTAGACAGTATTTAATTTACGAGATGCTCAATATGAGCAGGCCAAGTAAGTTGCAGATCAATAAAAACTTTTTGTGTTGTGCTTTCTCAACGACTGTGTTGTTTAATGAAACTACTATTAGGGCTTATTCGTCTTTTAAAGAAAGTAATATAATTATTATTATTAAATGCCACGTTACAATAATTATTGTTGAAGTATGTTGTTTATTTTCGCTTGAAACTTGTCAGCAGACGAAGCACTAATACATATTGTACTGTCATCTGCGCAAAGGATTAGGTTCGCATCTTCGACAGTTATATATTGCTCTAAATCATTGAAAAACAATATAAATAGTGGAGGATATAGAACATTCACCTGAGGAACCCCCAATGGAATCCTAGAAGAGTGAAATATGCTGTTGCCAATTTTTACATTCAGTTAGTTGAGAAAGAACTAATCCAGTTAAGTCAGTTAAACTTTAAACCTATTTATTTAGTTTATTAACTATAAGGTCTTTTTGAACGCAATCGAAAGCCCGCGTTAGATCAAAGAAAAGAACTAAAATGATATTAACTTTTTCGATGTCACTAATTAATGAAAATGAAGCCGTATTTGTTGTCTAAAACCATGTTGAGTGCTGCATAATATATTTTGTTTAACAATAATAAAACACAATATGCCAAAGTCCATAACCTACTTAAGTTTATAGAACTAATTTGTCAAAATACATGGTATTTCTAAAATAAATGTGTTTTGTTAATGAAGAAAATAAACAATTTCTATCATGAAACCTATGATCCAAAGTGTCATGCCTTCCAGAAAATAAATAAATAGTTATTAGGCAAAACTTAAGCTCATTGTTGACATTGCCTGTCTTGGACAGCTTAATTTTATTACAACCTAGGTAATTAGACAGATGTCTCAAGTAAACGTACTCAAAATTATTGTAGAATTACCTAATATTGTTTTATGATAAGTATATTTTTGGAACTTGTAATTTATTTTTATTATTGCTTAATTAATTTCAGTGCTTCCGACTCTCTTTAATTTTAAGTTATAACTTTCTAGCCTAAAAAAGTTTTTAAAAATAAACATTTCGGCTGTCAAACCTACATAGCAGGAACAGCTCAATATTTTCCTGTTTCTCTTTGCTTTCAATTTATTTTGAAAATACATTTTAAACCACAATGAAAACTATTTATTTTCACATCATCTTTTACCATCTTGAAGCAACTCACTCATTTTAGAAACATCCAGTATTTCCGTAATTTGCTCATTCATAGAAAAATCCATACAGAAAACGAATGTATGTGCAACGTTTTATTTATTTCCAACTGTTAACCACAATAATTAATAATACTGCAATCGACTACATCTCAACAATGGACAATTATACATAGAGATTGGACGTGCGATAGTATGTCGAAACGAACAATAAAGTATCTGTAATATGAAAATGAATATTTGTTCAATCGTCACGTGGAAACCACTGGGATGAGACGGCGTCCACAAACGCTTTGTGCCCATTATTAAAAGAATTATCATATGAAACAATAACGACCGTACATTATACAACATATAATAAAGCATAATACAGTCGCACCTGAGCAAGCGGCCTTGTTATGAATCGCTCCGATCAGAACGCATCAATATGGAACAAAACATTCTCCAGTTCCGGTACGTATAAATGCAGGGATATCCGGCTCCCGGATAAAAGAATGATTTAATAAAAATAATACGAATAATACTGATGCTAAACATATGGGATGGTTGGATTACTGATACAAATTGCATAATAATAAAGCGGGCAGGCCTAGCCTTTATTATTGTTCGGTTCTGTCGCGATAAAACATACTATTGAGCGACAATTATTATAATTGTGTCGTTTATACACGGGATTCACACTGGATCTATTATGTTAATAGCTACTCGTTTCAGTGAACAAATAGTTCACTTATGTTAACATCTGACGTATACAGGGTGATTCAGAACTTATCTAAATGAATTTGGGAATAGATGCGCCATGAAAAATGGAGTCGATATAGTAAAAAAATGTTTATAAAATCCTTATAGTTTCCGAGTAAAACATTATGAAGTAGTATTTTCAACCTTTAGCCAAGACGCATCTTGAGACGCGTATGACGCGTGTGTGGTGACACAGCATAGCACGTACTTTTAGGCAAGGTGCATATTGAGACGCGTATGACGCGTGTGAGATGATGTGACCCGACCAGCACGACACGAATGTGCGACACGCGTAGCGTTGTCTTTCGCACATTACAAGGCAGTTCTGCTCACGACTTTCGAGCAGCCACGTCGTTCTAACTTTTTTTGTTTATTATAAAAATGAATGATTTAAACAGAAAACTAGATTTACAAATGAAATATACCCCTGAGTTTGGAAACAATTATTAAGAAAACGTAAGGACAAAAAAATTTGAAACTTGGACCATAATATGTAGCCTGTAGTTTCGTAATCGTATTTTTTAGTTATTAATGAAAATGTAGACAAAATTACGGTTTACTACCTACAACATATACCACCTTTTAAGTGCAATTCTTTTGCAATTTCACACCAAATCTTGTTTTTTATCTTCGCTTTCATATAATTCTCATGTCTGGTATCATAAAGCTCTCTATGTCTTCTTACCAGCTCAATCAGTTTTGTTTTCATTGTCACGGGAGAAAACGCAACTAACCTCAAAACTATCAACACGTGGCGCGTACGGCGCGAAAGACTGTGCCACTGCCACTGCGTCTATATGCTCAGAGGCTTACAAATTACTTGGCTTTGTCAAAAGAATGACGACTTTAAAAATATTTATTCTGTTATGGTGTTGTTTAATGCATTTGTTCGTAGCAAGCGAATTTGGTTTGCAAATTTGGAATCCTGGCATAAAGAAAATAATAAATCGTTAGAGACTATTGAAAATGAATTTATTAAATTTCTATATTACAAGAAGTAAAATAGAACTCCAGAGTTTTGTTCTTATGATCCATACCGCATTGAGTTTAAAATTGCCAAGTTAGAACAGAGAAGGTACTGGCATCAGTTGGTATTTTTGTATAAATTATTAAATAATAAATTGGACAGTCCTTACCTTTTGTCTCGCCTGGGTCTCTGCGTTCCTGACTACTGGCTTTGTCCAAGGCAAGTAACGTTTAACGTGACAAAAAGATAAGTGTCTATTAAACGATATGTGTAGTTTATTCAATAAATAACAACGCATTTCGAGTGGGCGTTTTAACGTGAGGGAAGAACAGTTTAAGAACTGTATTCATAAATTGACTTTTCAGTGAAAATTAATTTAGCATTTTAAGTTCTCAACTTCGTTCTAATAACTGTAAATTTTAACATGTGTATGTATTTATCCAGAAACACATAATTAGGTTTTACGACCTGTTTGTTTCTTACAATAAAATAAAAATAAAATAACCTAACTTATAGTTACTAAACTCTATATTATTCAGTCCTTAAATGTCTAAAATTACTTGTACAGGTAAAAAACACTATTTCAAGAATACGGCGCCCTTAAGCAACTTATAACGTCTGTGAAATATGTATATCTAAATTACTCCGACGACTTGCTTTCTATTTCATCGAGAACTCCACGAAATTATCAAATAATTTTGATATCAGTGAGGTGTGTGCGCCTTCAGGGCAATGCCGACGTGTTTATGGGAAAATTGCATGCGTGTAACGGCTTCATTTCTCACGCTCTCCCTGCTCGTTATTAAGACGACGGCGGCCGCGACGTCGAGGGTGGTGGTATAACTCGCAAACCATAACACAGTCAACCCTTCGAGTACGCCTGGGAGCAAATTAAACTCTTCTTCGTTTGCTTAGTGGAGATAATAATTACAGCTCGCCGTGCTTGACAGACCTACGCTGCGAGGCAAAATAGAAATTGACACTAACACAATGAATACAGAATAAAATTATATAAAGTTTTACTCAATATGAAACATTAATAATTATTATGTATTTGAATATGTATTGTATCATCTACGTTGACTTAGCCTTGGAATACTCCATGTAGAAAAACGAAGTTTATTGACACTTGATTCACAACAAATAATATACCTACTGTTCACAGATGTCAAATCTTTACTTTGACGTTTTTTATTCGTGTTCAGCTTCTGAACATAAACTGAACTGTTGAGGCGAAGCTGATCCGCCTATATACATTTTTAGGATTCTCGAAGTTTCCGCGGTCCCAAAAATGCATCTAGAACCAAATCGACTATAGCTTGTGTAGCGGTCACCGACACAGGTCACCAACCTACATTTGTGATCGCTACAATTACAATTTAATGACATTTGCATTAAAGCAATAAACAAATCAATGCCAATAAAACCATTAAAGTACCCTCTGACCTGAGCCCAATTATAATCAAATAAAGGGATGGTCAGGGATTAACTAGCGTCCCGAGACCTTCCTTGAGACCTTCCTCGAGAGGTCCGGTGAAAGCAACAGTTAGTTACTTGTCGCTCACCTTACTCGTAACATCCGTCCAGACTTCTGTATTGGTGGAATATTATTTCCCAGTTGTTACATCTTTATTAATATATTTAACGTGTTACAAACCGTGGACTTGTTATTTCTAATCTAACAACCCCACAGCTTGGAATATTCTAGAAAACCTTAAAATAAAAGTATTGCAAAAATTATAAAATTTAAAGCAAACAGGAACACAGTTAACAAACTAAATAGTTAGGTGAGCTTCCGTAACATTGACCCTCCTCTTAGATTTGATCGTCCAGATTAGATTCCTCCACTACATAACCTTCACTATTTAACGTACAAGTACTACAGTATCGACACCATTCTTCCATATCGGAACGACTTCCAAACCAATAAAATCCTCTCTGACTTTGTTTAAAGTCTTATTTCTTCCTAAATGCACGTCAGCTGTACCAATATAAAGAGCTCCAAGAACTTCTGACACTCTGCACTTTAGTCAGAATTCTATTATTTTATTCATCCGGGCTCTGTAATTTACACACATTTTTTTTTTCTCTTGCTTCATTCAGATGAGTTAAAGTTACTGTACTATTCTGTAATTTCTTCCACTGATGATTTTTCTCATCCTATTTCATTCCACCAGGTGTGGTGGTTCGCGTACTACAACTGCCTCAAATTGTTGCAGATTTTTTCCCGTAAGACTATCATTGAAAACTTCATGCATACTAGCAAATAAAGATTATATTTCATCAGAGACTGATCAGGACAGCCAAGATATAGAAAGTTTGCTGAAGGTGTGAGTCAGCGAAAGAGAGGAAGGGAAGGAAGAAAGATAAAATAATATATCATGTTGATAGTAACGTAGTTAATAAATAACTGTCATTTTGTAAGGTGTCAAATAAAAATTTACGAGTAAAATACTACAACAGTAATTGTTTGAAAAGGGGACCAAATTATTTTGAAATGAAAGTTGGCTGTGATTAAAAAATGACAATTTGACTATTACATATTGTGTAAAATGCATTCTGCAAAACATCATGCAATTTTCAATTCTTATACATTACGCATCTATATAGATAGTTGGTTACAAGAAGACCAATTTTTATGTTTATTTAACATTTTGTATGGAAGTGTACTATTAAAATGTGGGCAACATTTTAAAATTTAATATACGATAAATCTGAGATACAATTTTTCAAATGCTAAAGTTTTTGGCAGATTGTCAATCAACGCTTTAATTCGAACGACCCCCCTGAATCATCAATCTCCTCGGTCAAATTAGACCAGCAACAGTTTAATATGGGCCCCCCGCAGGGCTCCCAGGAAGGGTTCCCTCGAATTTATTATTGGCAATCAAAGAGGTGCCCAACGGAAGTGACGGTGCAGAGTTATGGGGCGCTGGGCAATTACACATCCCATAAACCGCGGGGCGCTGGAACCCCGCGGGCCCCGACAAATCGCGCTGGCCGTGCGCCGCGTGAGTAGCCGGCGACAGTGTTTTGTTTTGTGGGGCCGTTTAGCGGCGGAGGTGGCCGCGACGATCGACTGTTTTGAATAACGCATTCGTGATCAACCCCCATCACGTCATCTAATTGAAAATAAGTTTCAGAGATGTGAAAAGTACCTTTGTCCATTTTATTTAATAAATGCAATGTTTGAAAATCAACTAATATACAGTGTGTCCGGGAAAATGTGGAAATATAATACTTTAATAAAAATTTAATGTAATGGGCACTAGTAAGGACCTCTTAAAATAGTGTCCTTGAAACATATTTAGCTTTTTTAATTTACCAGGGGCGGGCAAGCTTTACAACTTAATGTCTACATTTTTAACACCCTGTATGATAAAAGACTTTAAAATAATAAAGCTTGGTAGCTTCAACCATAGACTAAAAAAGGTACTCTTGTTTATTGTCGATAAAATAAAACGTTTACGAGAAAAACAATACTTAATAGACGAATTCATGTTTTATTTTTGAGCATAGTTTTGCACAAACATTTAGTTTATCAACACAGCCTACTGAGGTTGAAGAAATTTTATTAAAAAAAACGTAGTAAGTCTAGTTTTACAGAAAAGTATAATTAAGAAAACATATTATGAATTTACCTTCTGTATAATATTTTAGGAAGAATCGTTTAAAAAAATACTACTACGATAAAAAAAAATGTTGAAAAACAAGCAACAAAATTCTCCAACAAAAAAAATTAATTAATGGTATTTAAGTTAGTCATTTTACTACGCTTTTGTTATTGTTGTATAATATAAAATATATAAAATAATCCTGAGAACAGATCATATAATTGAAAACTAAATATTTTTCACTAAAACTTTATACATAGACTAAATTCATTCTGAACCTTTTTTTCCTAATGGCTGTTTTAGATAAAACTAGACCCACTATGTTTTCAGATGTGTATGCAGGAAGTAAGTCACACCGTATTATACTAAACATCAGCACTTTTTTTATACGTTTGCAACTTAATAAAAGATTTCTGCAAACAGAATATGAAACATTTTGTATCTATCTTTATTGTACAGTATATCAAATTTTATTTAAAAAAAAAACAACTTTTAAATCATTTCATTAATCAAGCTAAAAATGTATATAATATTTTGCAATAGTGTCTAGTGTCCATTTAGTCCCCACGTATAGACGGCGCTAATGAAATCAATAGGCATACACGTATTTTCCCATTTTTAACAAGTCACTGTATATGTATAATTCCAGTAATACTTGTCTCAAAAGCAGCTTCATCTCTCACTTTAAATTTGGTCTACTCTCTACATACTTCCCACCATAGCAACGGTAGTACTACAATAGAGTACTCACAAGAGTCAGGGATTGGTTCTAGATATTCGACCAGTTATGAATGTCTTATTGATGCATGTAACTCAAGATCAGGTCTGATATAGAAACGGGCATAGGGAGTTTGGCATGAGAATAACAAGGGCATGCCACAAATTCTAAGAGGAAATGCATAATAATGCTATAACTGCTAACGATCAGTTACCTAGTCTACAGCAAGCAATCCAAATATTTTTTGAGACATTTGGTAGGTTGTAGAATGCATTTTTCGGGCAATGTTTAGAAAAAATAATTTTATGTTTAGTAGCAGCACCTATTGCTAACACCTTGTATAATCTTTACCCTTTCCCTGTCGTACTTCACAGTTACTTTTATCCAATTATTTACGTTTAGAACACGCGTTAAACCTAAACATGGGGCTTATGTTTATCGCCCCACATCCTTTTGGATCGCACCTCTGTAAACCCAACCACTTCTTTAAATTTTCCTCAGAAATTTTAATCTCCGGTAATAAAACTAATTTTGTTGGTTAACCAGAAAAAAAACTAGGGAGGCATGTGAGCTTACATATGGACCTTACTCTTCAAGAAACAGCTTGGCAGATTTTTTGTATATACTGTCTAGTAATTTTAGCACATATAGAAGTTGTATTATTCTTATAGATACAGATCAAGATGACCATTATGACTAACATGCTAGTTCCTGTATGACAGATGCTTTTTTTGTCATTCTGAAATTATAACAGGAACATATTACAGTCAAAGGACAAATATCGATCATCCTGTTCATCTTCCACTGAAATAACCACATTATATAAAGGTAGTAATATTGTAAACGCATAGATTGAATGCAAACAATGCTACGCAGAATATATCGTGGAAAAGATATACAAATTTGATTTGGACTATTTTCGGTGCAAAAAATCAACAATTGTGTGGTTATTTTGTCCAGTGTAGCGTAGCCTCAGTAGTTATTTATTGTATAAGTGTTGTAAGTAACATTTTATACATGTAAGAATGTTTAATATTCCTAAGTGGATAAAAGGCAATTCAAGGAAAATATTGCAGAAGATCCGTAACTTGTGTGAATTCTTCAAAAACTTCGGCAGATGCTATGCGTTATAAATTAAAAAATTAAATTTGAATTATTATAGGTTAATTACTTTTTTATTATTCACTAGTGGTAAAGTATCACTTTAGGCGGTTCACATGTGTGAATAAAAGTCCGAGTATGAGGTGACTGTGGGTAAAATAATTAATTATTTCGGTATACTTTCCTACTCTTCTTTTAATTTCGGTTATTTGCAATATATCTGTTACATCATCGGTATCGCTAGGATCCGGCGTTCCGTAATTCGACAAATGATTAACTGGGACAAAGGACACCGCCTGCAACCGTCCCCAATGTATCTGCCGAGTAAATGTAAATGCTCGTTCTATTATGGCCAGCGGAACGGCCCTTTCACGGTAGCCAATTGTCATTAGCGACGGGCATTCGACATCGCATGCTTCGCTATTCATATCGAATTCAAACTCAATTTAGCTACACAGCGCCTCCATAAATTCCTACTTCCGCAATGTAAATGCGAGACATTACATTATCAAGTTGGCCCTGATCGATAGCGCCGCTCATCTCGCTTACACCGTGAGCTGTATTTGTAGCAGTTCACCAAATTCTAGAAAAAAATTCGAGCGAGTGTAGTAAATAATCTGTATTTAAATAATTTTCTTTCATTAAAACTATACTATATATAAGAATAATTCATTGTTAAGTGATTCATCCGTTATATATTAAAACTAAACACTACTTAACGTGACAGCAAAACGCTATTTAGGAAAAAAAATCTTCACATTGTTGTTGTCCATTATCAACGTATAGTTTTCACAAAACAGACATGCAGTGCAAAATGGAAAATATGCAATCAATATTTGACTGTAATTGTAAATATTACTATTTTACTAAATCTTTACACACTTTGGTTGATCCTTGTGAACTACCTGCTTGCTATCCTCTCTGTATGGAAGACGAGGTTCAGGCATATGCTGATGAGCTAATCATATTGATAACAGGAACTCTGAAAAAGGAATTTCTTCTTTATTCCAGTAAATTTTAAATGGAGTACTAGATTGGTGTGAAAGGGAACAGATGGTGGTGAACCCGCACAAAACGGCATAGAGCCACTGCCAAAACAAGAACAACTGTCTGAGTATTGGAAAAAATTTCTAAAATTAGTTCGAATGCGTTTATAACACACATGGCGGAAAAGAGCTAACATTTTGATAGAATTGAACAGGTTACACCTAAGAACTCTATACACTAGGCACTGTCAGTTAAGATATCACTTACACACAATGAGCCTGGTTAAAAAGTTCCGCTTGTGTTTTGAGAATGAGGAATCGACAGAACATTATATTATGTCATTGTCCTGCAGAGGACCAGATTCTCCATTTTTGGCTAGGTGCAGCTCCTGCAAGAGGATTTGATCAAAATCTCGTCAAATAAGGTTATTAGGTTCTCTTTATGAGGCCAATTCTACTGGATCAACTATATTTTTGAGTGTGAGCCACTTTGGACATAATCATAACTTTAAAGCTGTATATATAATAATAATATATGCGAGTTAGCACTACTGATTCAAAATCCAAACACGTAATATTTGCTCAGGTGTAGGTTTTATCAACGAGTACTTTATAACAGTGATAAATATAGAGGCGTCTAGGAGCTGATTATAGATACATTTTCTGTGGTACCGTAAAATAGTGTCAGCTTCTCTTTTATTAAATAATATTGATCAACCAAAAATTTAAAATAGTAGTCATTAATAATTAGAAATCTAAAACTTTAATTTTATTCACTGTAAGCGCCAGTATACTTACCGTAAAACAACATTTTCTAACCGGAAAAATAACCATTATGATTTTTTTAACCATAGTTTTGGTTACTAGTAGCAATAGTTAGTTGTATCTGCTTTATGATGCACCGATATCACAATTATTGCGATCGGAACATTAATTTAACAGAAAATATTACAGATTTTTTAACTGTCAAATTTGATAAAAAAATACACAATTTTAATGTAAAGTGAAAAGATTTTTAAACAAATTTTGTTTTTTATTATGTCAATAAATTATTTAATGTCGTAGCCAAATAACAATTTACATTCCTCCACAAAATACAGATTTTATTATTCAAGCCGTTCAGTTTAAGAATGCCTCGTTTACACCGAATTTAATTCATCCTTATACTGCGGCATCAAATGTAAACAAGTGTAAAATTTTTCGTGCCCTTTCCGTCCAATCCCTTCTTGAAGGTCTGATTAAGGTAAATTACTGCTGATGATCGGAGCAGAGTGGGGAAGCGCCCTCCGTTCATTACTTTTAAAGAAATAATTTCAAACGTTTCGAGATTGTTCCTCATTTACACAACCCTTCCTTAGTAAACAAGCCATCGTTGGGATAAAAGGCGGGCCGGCCCTAAAATTCCGAGAATTGAGAAGCATAATCTCTACCCCGGCCCTTTGGACCAATTAAAATTTCAGGAAATAATAGCGCCTGCCTTGAAAAATTTAAATGTTAATTACGGAATTATTTCGGCGTGGATTCGGCCTGTATAATAATTTCATCTCGCTTTAGGCCGAAGAGGGGTGCCATTGCCCCATTTTACAGGTTGACCCAAAAAACCTTCATTGAAGAAAAAGAATGGCACGTTCAAGGCTCACAGTTCTGTATTAATTTCATCCACACATTATTTTACTACAGCATAACATAAATATTATATACTATACAGGATGATTCACAACAAAACATTTTGGGAATAGATGCGTCATGTCGAAGTTGATGGATATCGTTTTAATTTATGACGAAGTAAGATAAAGATGCTTCAGCAACTTCTCGTCTGTGCGCAGAACAATTTCCCAGTAGACATGTGCCAAATGCAGCTACTTTAACCGCGGTGTGCACTGAGTGCAAATGTAGTGCAACGCGGGCGTGATATGGGACATTTTTCACTAAACCGTGGATAAGATGGACGTACAGGGCATCTGCGGCGTATTGCAGCAACTGCAAACACATTTTAGAAATTGTTAAAGAAAAACCCTAGACAAATCGGTCAACAAGTTCAAAGAATGCCCCAGTCAACAGTGTGGTGTATTATACATGAGGCTCAATTATACCAATAACTTATGAGTTTAAAACGGACACGAACCAGAAGCATTAGTGTTACTTCGTAGAAATTGAATGAGACAGACAGAAATGTGTTTAAGTGTTTACACGTCGGTGGACTAAATTTTGAACAGTTGTAACATAATGTATGTCAAATTATTTTATTAATTAGAACCACAAATTCATTTTATTAATTAATAATAACAATAGCGGCAAAAGCAGTTGAATTTGCTGATATAAAATGGGTACTCACATCATGTAAATTGTACTTATATTTTCTTAATTTTTTGTCCGCTTATTTTTTATTACATATTGCCGTGGGTCGCCGACTGCTGCCGCCATGCGCAAATTCAGGTTTTATAGTGGATTAGTTTCCAGTGCCGTGCAGAAGTGTACTTTGAAATCATTTTCGAACTCTCCTTTTTGATTTTTTTACAAAATTGTATTTGTAAGAGTTCCCTGTACATTCAAACATTTTTTTTGGATAAGTTCTGAACCACTTTGTATACATTGTTGAGTTAATTGTATATTTTAGAAAAATTTGATGAAAATATACTATAAAAATTTACTAGCATTTTTATATCACTGCTAACATTTTTTATAAAATTATCTATAAAAAACATGAATCAGTTATATAAAAAGTGCATTTACAGTAGGTACACATTGCACTATTGATACAAAGTGCACTAATTTTTCTTAAGTAATGATTCTTGGTTGATCCATTATTGTAACTTCACCATTCTAGTAGGTACTCAAGAATGTCTAATACGAATGCTTCTACAAAATAAATAGGTTGATACGTAAATTTTAGCGGTTTTAAGTTTTAAGTATTTATTTCGATTTAAATTTTAAACGTTTTCTCGCGCCGCGGAACTAGCCGTCTTATCGGCATAGTTTTTGTTCAACTTAAAATTTACGCATGAGGAGAGAGAGAAATTGTAGAATATAGTATGTTAGAAGTTTACCAAGGTGTGCATATACATATAGTTAATCAATTCTTGTAAATTTTACCCACAAAAAGGGCATCTACATTGATTTCAACTATGAAAATGTAACTTATGGTAGGAGTTGCAGTGGTTACATTTGGTTTCGCTTTGGGCGGATTTTGATTAGAGCACATTCTTTGGTGTTAAAAGAAAAACGTCTTTCTACAACAAGGATACTGTGTGGAAGGTTCGTAATTTTTTTGTATACATTTTACTGGTTTCATTGAATTATTGTTAATATTACCTACATAAGTTTTTCTCTCTCGTGCAGGCGTTTTGTTTTCCGGCATTTTTTGTTAACTGGGGAACAATTTGTTTATCGCCGACATTTCGAGATTCAACCCGAACTTGCTTTTTACCGACGCCACAATTGGGAATCTGACGTCACGGGAAGCAGTCGAGTACCGGGCAAGCAGGATTCTCCAGGAGGCCAGGCCGAGGACCTCGATAAGTACCCTATTACGTACCTAGCTCCGTTAAAATACTGTTTTTTTTTGTTTTTTTTAAAAGCCATTTATATCTTGGCTTGAAGTGTTTGTCCATTACTCACGTTACATATTTCACTATCGCGTGGCGAATTTTATACCGTAGGCCACGAAAGATTATCGACACAAAGTTCAGATCTGATAGATCACATTTTTGTTTCTTTATGTTGATCGTGGATATATTTATATGTTATTTGTTCGTAGACTCGGAGTGTGAGTTCTTTTTTTCTTGTTATTATACACCTCCACGCTCCTAGTCTGCTCATCTCTTGCAAGAGCCAGGTTTTACTTAAGTTGTTCTTTTATAATCTCATTTGTGTATTTATCAGAAAATATTATACATATATTTTCTACTGCCTCTTTATTATAACTTTTATACTGAAAATATATCTTGTATTATTATTTACTCTTAATTATTTTTTTTTCTATATTCTTATTTACTGGATCACTTATCCAGGGAAAATAATTTTAGTAATTTTATGTCTTCCTTGGGCTTTGCAATATATTCATTTAAATAAAATTACTTGGCGCGCCAACCCCAATTAGTAACCATAATAAAACTGCTTCCCACGCCCAAAAGCAACCGCTGAGTGATGCCAGGGCAACAAAAATAAAAATCGATAACTGTTTTGTTTTTTTTTTTTTCAAAATCAACGTAAAATTGTGTTACGAAATTTCAAAGTAAGGTACAGTTAAGACTAAGCAAAAACCATTGTATTGCAATTTATTTATAATTTATTCTTTGTATTAATATTCAAAATAAACAATAGCAGAATTCTAAAAATCTTTTAAACTGTAGCATATTGTACGACAACATTGCAACCATTACTACTTGTTGTCAACCTCAAACTAGATCAAAATAGCGGTGCATGAGACATACTCACTTTCTGTTGTGAACTGCGTTTCGTTTTTTTTTGTATGTAGTATTTTGTAAGCGTACCTACATAAATAAAAATTGAAAACAATTGTTAATTTAATTATGTTATGTCATATTTCGGACACCCTGTATAATATCTAGGCAGACAAACAATGCACTTTATTATGACAAATCACCATTATCTAATGTACAATACAAACGTAAAACTGAAATCATTAATCCTACCACAGATACAAGAAACCACTCTGTTTCATGATCTATCCTGGACTTGATGTAAGGAATTTCAGATTTAAGATATTTTTTTATAATAATTTGTATTTAATACCACACACACACACACACACAAAAGTTGCACTTCTAATCTACTTCCTTTGTATGAACCCTTCTATTCATCAGTTTTTACCTTATGTCTTAATATTAGATGCATAATATTAAATACAGCTTCACCTTCGTCTAAATATCATGATTTGCCTCTGACGGGAAAATTTATATAAATGAAATACTTATTAGTTCGTAGAAACTGGATAAGATACTACCAAATGTGTACACGTAGATGAATAACAGTAGTTGTTATAAGTGTTATAAAATTGTATTTATTCCCTTCCATGAAATATTGTTTAAATGTTTTGTCTGTTCAGCTTTTATTATACTTTACTGTCGCGCCAGTCGCCGACATGCTTTGCCTTGCGTAGGCTTCAGGTTTTACAGTGGACTAGTTTCTAGTGCCGTGCAAAAGTGTATGTTTAGATCATTTTCGAGCTGTCACCCTGTAGATGCGTTTTAAATTTTACAAGATAAAATTTATTGCAAAATATAGTAAATAATTAATGGTTTAATTATATTAAAATGTACAACAGCCAAATTATTACATTACTTTTGCATTTACCACAACAACGAACTTTAATAGAACAGTATTTTTATTCTATTCTATTGCAAATTTGTACTAACTGTTTCAATGATATTTCTTGCAGTGTCCATATTAATTCTTTGTGAGATCTATAAGAATAAGGTAGAACAAAACAGCACCACAAAACAAAATTCAATTTTTGAAACTAAATATGTAATATTTTGATTAGTACTAACAAATAGAATGCTAGATTCGTATCGCGAAAACAATCCCTGTGTTCTATGTCGGCCAATTGTTTATTTTTAATTTTACTCTTCTCGCCGCTTATTCCAAATCCAGCGTGTCCTGACCGTAAGTCCGCCTCGAATAACTCCCGAGAAGGAAAATCAATGTCCTCCTTTATCCGGCGAATAGTTCCAGAGCTATTTCACTCATCCTTTCATTTTATTAATTCCCCCGTGCTGTTTATACAACGTTTTATCCGCTCTTTCTTTTAATTTGGAAACCGGGACACGTACGTATAAATTTATTACGATTCAACCCGTTGCGAAACTTAATTTCATTAGTCTACATTGTTTAAAATTGAAAGCCGGGGGAGAGAGAGAGATTAGTTAATTTATCATGTAATTCGCTGAATTTCCCTATTTTACACTAGAAAGCCTTTGTGCACTTCAATGGAATTGTGCGTGTAGGAAATATTAGCCGGAGTTATTTAAATTGATTTTAAATACTCCTCAACCCTTTACGGCTACAACAAAGCCGAATTATTTCACTTTAGCCCGGCTCGTGCCGGCTTTTGTTCCTCCTGCTATATTTTTAAGAGGGGGCGCAAGCATCCCTCCAATGCGATGGATTAGAACAAAAGAAAGTCAAAAAACACATCTCTGAAATCTAGTCGTTACCTTATGTATCTGGTACACCTTGAGGTTCTAATCTGGGTCTTCTTTTTTCTTCCCATTTTTATTAATGACATACTACATTTTATAGTCGGCTTCAAAATAGTATAGAGTGATTCATGGTATAAATACTCTCACAATTTATAGCAGTCAGCATAAATACATTCTGTCCGTAAATTTGTCTATACTGTTGTATTCAATTATTATGTTCTGCATATCTGGCAGAGCATACGCGATTACACAGCTTTTGCTGGAGCAAATACGTATGCAGAATGCTCGATTTCTATTGGTTATGATTAATTGACAGACCCACTTGGTCCATCTGCAGCTCTACCATGGGTATGCGCGTTGAAAATTTTCAGTTATATATTTCTGCTAATTTAATTGTGATTGTAATTAATTTATTAGAGATTTTGTTTTTATGTTCTTAAGAATAGAAAATAATTCAAACTCTACAGCGTGTCCCCAAAATATTAAACGCCCTAATCTAACTTATCTGATGATAAAAATACTTGTATGAAGCAATTAGGACTCGAGACTAAAATACGAATGTAAGTGATGCGATTGAAATATGTAGTACATTTACAAGAGTGTCTGTGAGCAGTGTATATTGTGCAATAAAGAATGGCAAGGAAGAATATCAAACTGCGAACTAGAAATTGGTGGAAATTCGTGGAAGAAAGAAGAGGTTGATGATGATACAAAATACGCGATCTATAGAAAATGGATAATATTTTAAAAATGATGAGCTTCTAATAATAAAACAAACAGGTTGCTGTTACACAGTATGAAACTTTGCCTAGAATATCTTCTATCATTGTACGAATTACGCATTACATGAATTTTCGTTTTATAAAATGAAATTGGAAGAGTATGCTGATAGAAAAAGACGAAATAGTAATATAGTGAAGACACTGTTTAAGATAAATATTAGAAGGTCGAAATCTGAATCGAAGAATGTTACACTGACGAAATATGGAAATGAACGAAGACCATAAAATAACAAAAATGTGGCTCTGTTTTGGTTTGTAATGGAAAATGCGCCCTATAATAGCCGACGATAACTATTAATGTGTGGCCGTTATAGTGACAGTGCTAGTAACCAGTAGTGTATAGTTTTTATGTAAATAGTGCAGTGTATTATGTGTTAAAATGTAATATCTGTGGAGTGTGCATCAGATAGGTGTAAATGGATCGTGGTATTCTATGGGTGAGTATAAACTATTGAAGTGCTGAGTTCACTCAAGGCCAACTTAGTTTTAGTAATATTGTGTTCTTTGAACCCTTCTCAACTGGCCCGCCTATGGAATATTATCCCCTGCTACCCTATCTAGACATCAATGCTGTAAATGAGTCAAAATTACTATTTTGGAACTTGGGTGTAGTTGCCATAAATAATGTCAAAAGGCGACTTTAAACAGTATTCTTCTGCATCATATACTGTCAATTGCATTTACAATTTAATCATTTAAGTCTTAATACGTCCTATTGCAAAGTTGCGTTAATTCCATACAGACTTATACAGGCATTTTGACAACAACGTACGCTATAGGTTACTATAAAGATACTCACCCTCTCAGAAAAAGTGACACTTTATGAAGGGAAGCGTCATGTTGGGCTTGTGTTACTGAAACGAATCAATCAAAGAAAAAATGCCATGTGGCTTTTGACTCTGATAGCCTCGTGATATAAAAGTCACGTGGTATTTTTCCTCCAGTTACCAAATGACGCTGCGACATGTTACCTCCCTTGAGTGTGCGACCACCTTAAACAGTATAATTTACTTTGACGGCAAACTAGTCTGAATTCTTTTTTACAACATTCAAATAAATATCTCTAGCTGACTGCGTGCATTAAAAGTCCTTTGCTTTCTTTTAGACTGCAATTCAGTGGACTGTAGCAATTTCTGCCTATATAGTTAATATATAAAATCAGGCGTACAATCCTTTCTGTAGCTGCCGCAAATAATTAAACATGATACAAACATACCTGATGGCATTCGGCATGTAGGACTGGTATTAGCCGATTGAGTAAATTGTTCATGATGTTCATGAAATAATGTTTGCCGTGCATCCATCCTATGTATGTATATCTAGTGACCTCTGCCCGTCTGTGTGCTAATCTACAAAGGGCTTAATCAGGGCTTGTGCATCGAGCAAACAGTCCACTCAGTCAAAACATCATAGCAATCAGTTTTGATTAGATTTTGGACCTCCCACTTCAGCTCCCGATAATATTAGAAGGGATCGATGGAAACTATAAAGGTAGATAATGGAAAACTCTAACAGTTGTCGAGAATTACTACAAAATATATCAAAAGCGGTCGAAGGCGGCTAATTGAACATAACATTGAATAAAGACCGTAAACTCTATGGTGTATGATGTGTAGATTTCACCTTAATGGTTGTTTCAATAAAATATAATCAATAAATGAGCGTCATTTTCAAATTGAGAGAGTAATTCGTTATAAAATATCACTTTTTTGTCACAAGGCGATCAAAAATTAAAAATCAATGAAATATAATTTATTAAATATACAAGGTATAACTTTAAATGAAGGTCAGTTTTTTAGAAGAAATAGTATCTACGTGTTCTCTAGAATGCTAATTTAGAATTACATTTTTATCTAATAAGTGAGGAGTATCGGATGATAAAAAACTTGTATGAAGGAATTAGAATTCGAGTGTAAGTGATGCGGTTGAAATATATAGCTCATTAACAAGAGTGTCTAAGAGTAGTGTATATCGTGTAATAAGGAATGGCAAGCAACACAACTGCGAACTGGAACATGGTAGAAACTCGTGGAAGGAAGAAGATAGAGGTTGATGATATAAAATACGAGATACGTATGACAATTTATAGATGGTTATTTAAAAATGAGCTTCTGAAAAAGCAGATTGCTGTTACACAGTATGAAACCTAGAAAGTGCTTGTGCAAATTATGCATGATATAAATTTTTGTTTTATAAAACGAAATTGGAAGAGTATGGTGATAGAAATAGGCAAAATAGTGATATGGTGAAGACTCTATTTAAGACAAATATTAGAAGATCTGAATCGAAGAATATATTACACTGACGAAATATGGAAATGAACGAAGACCATACAATGACAAAAATGTGGCCCTGTTTTGGTTTGTAATGGATATCAGTACCTTGCCTGTTGCTAACTAATACCTTCTAACTAACTGTATGAAACATAAATTTCTTAAATTGTATAAAACTAAGGTAGTAGAAGAGAGAATAACTTTAAATGAAAACAATTTACTTTTTTATTACTATACCATAAGTTATTTCAGTCCACCTGCTATAATATGCTAATAGGACGACAGACGATCAAAAAACAAACAAGCAACGCTAAATCGGCTATACGAGAATAGCCGAATATGCCACTTTCTTTTTATTACATTTAATATAATATTATATTTAAGTTATAACCTCATAAAAAACAATTTATTGCATCATTTTGTTATTACAACCTAAGCCAATATGCACCTTATTGTATAAATTAATAAATTTTGTTATTTTGAGAAGTTGAATTTGGTTTCTCAGTAAAGAGATGGCACCGTGTATAAACAAATGAGGGAATTAATAAATTGAAAGGATGAGTGAAATAGCTGTGGAAACTATTGAATAAGGGCGAGCACCGAAATCGATTTCATACTCACAAACACTGATGGGGAGCCACACAGGAATGGAAGCGTATGACCATTTCAAAAGTTTTAAAAGAATGTATTTGATATCATGCCATAACCAATATTCTGCGAAGTATGATGTTTTAGGTATTTTGTACATAAATTTAACAAAATATGGGAAGATAATACGAAAGTAGTTGCATCATACTTCTAAACTTGTGGAAAAAAATAAACACGTTATCTATTAATGGCAATACGCATCCTGTATGCGATATCTTCCGATAGCCGATCGCCGACTTGGCTTTTGCTGCTTTTTACCAGAAAAAGTCACGGCACAGCCATCTGTGTGCAAACTGACCAAACGCGTGCTGGTTTTTTTATCTAGCAACCCGCGGCAGCGCCATACAGTTTTCATTTTCACTACTTCGCTATCGCTGCATTGATCAACCTCAACCGCAAGTATTCTGCTATTCTGTGACAATATTTATCAACTATTATTTACTTCTATCTAATATAAATCTAAAGTCTATCACTTACTTCAATTTGACGAATGTCTCGATTTTAAATCTTTTAAGATTAAGAGAGGTACTTCAGGGTTCTACTATAGATCCTCCTTTTAGGCTTTTTATGAATCTTTTGTTTCATTATCACAGAGACGAATTGTATATATTCGAATATTTTTATGGAAAAGTACCTATAATTTAGACGATTTCACCAATATGTTAAGGCAACTGTCACTTTATGTATCTACGAGTAGAGTTGAGTCTCGCAACAATACACTAAAAACCAATTTGACTAAGTTAATTTCTTGAGTATGGTCTATATTTATACACAAATCAAATTTTTTAATACTAATAATAACATTTTCTTATTCAATACCCAATATACAGGGTGTGACCTAACGAATGTTACATACAAGAATATAAACTATAAACCAAATGGTGCTAAATTAACCAATCTTGCTTAAATGAAAAATGACTCAAAGTTACAAGATGTAAAGTTTTGGTTTTTATTTCTTGTTTTCTTCTTAACTCAGAACCCAGTTAACCGATTTGAGCAAAATTTACTGTTTATTTTCTGTAACTTTTTTGTAAATAAAAAATGTATACTTATCAAAAGTCGAAATTCTGCTCGGTTATAAAGATATTACAGATATTTAGTTCCATATACCCCACATTTTTAGGAAATAACTCAAAACACGCATAATAAATAACATAATAACATAAACTGAAAGGTGGCAGTAATAAAAAGTCATTTGGTTCATGCACGCTACTCATTATACAGATTTGGAAAGTGAGGATCTTGATGGTGAATTGTTTTTTGCCGCTTGCGTGTATTTGTGTCATGCTACACGCATAATTCCATCACAGCGTGTTCGCATCAAGCAGTGTTGCCAGGTGGGAAAAATTCAGTGCATGAGAATAATTTCAAAGAAGCATGAGGTTTGGAGAAAAAAGCATGAGATGGCTTAATTTATCAAAAAACACCTCTTGACACAGCTTAATTTTTAATTACTTTTGTAATGCCATTTTTATTTCATTAAAAAGCATTATGTTCTGCTATTTTATCATAATATTACATTGTAAGTAGGTACTTACAGGTACTTACTTAAAAGTTATTACCCACGTAACCTTTCTAATTTATTTTATTGTTAGGCCGGGCGAACGTTGAGGCGCAGTTGACGTGACGCAGGGTGACTCACGGGTCGTAAAATCTGTTGTTTTCAGAAAATGTAGGTACCCTTACGGAATAGAGTTAAGAATCACTGCAATACAGCGTGAATACAGCACACACACCGCATATACGTAGACTGTCATACCCGTTTATGTATTCATTGCTAATTATTAAGAGAGCAGTCTACAATAAAGGACATTTCAAGTACCCAAATATTGTAGATACCTACCTCTATCTATTTAATTTTGCCCTCGATTTTGCCTTTATTTCTCGTTAGGTCTTTGTTTTGGTAGATTTCAAAGAGTAATTTTAATAATTTTATTATTTCTTTTTGTGTCTATTAAAAAGCATGAGATTTTGTAATCAAAATATGAGAGCATGAGATTTCCTCAGAATTCATGAGATCTCATGCAAAAGCATGAGACCTGACAACACTGGCATCAGTTGACCGGGCAGTTAGATTTGCAATGGCGAATTGGCGTTGGCGATACGGAACCGATTACCGTAGTAGTGGGGAATGCTAGACCAATGCACGTCGCCGCGCCTCTTAAACTTACCTTCCCTGGAATGAAGCGGCAATTTCTATTTTCTCTGTAAAGATCCGCAATTTTCGAATCTGTAGACATTTGGTGAGAGATCATTTAAATCAAGCATTTCCAAACCGTTGGAATGGTTGAGGTACTGACTTTTTTTAGCCCTCGAGTTCTCCGAATTTTAATCCGTTAGACTTTTACTTTTGGGGTAATTTGAAAGGAATTATTTACAACTCTGTAACATTTAATACGGGTGAAAAACTTTGGGATAGAATACAAGATGCCGAACGACAAGTTAGACGAAAGTATAATTTGTTTCCTACTCTCAATTGTTTCATAAAACGTTTAAGGAGATGTGTCGAAGAGAATGGGGGACACGTAGAAGTAGACTTTTTATTATTGCGCCCTATTGCCAAATTACAGAAGAATATTCACAAAGGGTTGTAGTAAAATAAACGTTCTGTATGCATGAATCTAATAGGAACATAATCACTGCATGCTCCATGAAGAGAAGCTAAGCAACAGCAAATTTTACTCAAACCGGTTAGCTGGGTTTTGAGTTAAGAAGAAAACAAGAAATAAAAAATGAAACTAACACCCTGTAACTTTTTTGCGACATTTTTCGTTTAAGCAAGTTTGATTAAATCGACATCATTTGAGTTCCCGAATATACCCTTGAAGCATGTAACATTCGTTAGGTGATACCTTGTAGACCATCTTGATCTCTCATACCAAAGATGCGACAAAAACTTATCATGTATGACTCCTTAACGAATTAAGCTATTCTGCGATTTTTTATTTAACATGAATTTATGTTTTAATAAAAAATATTTGACATGTGTTGCCAGAATGCCAACTAATGATGTCCAAAACAAGTAATTATCATAAAAATTCTAATGCCTACTCATCATTTTGACGCAGCTGGTTCACTCCAATGCACTACAACATTAAACGGGCACGGTTAAATATTAAATTGCTATACAAGGGACAGGTAATAAGGAACATTTGTATGTAATAGTATACACACATTTTTAACATATTTACATCTGACGATATTAGCATAGAGAAAAATTACATTCATTCTCAGATTTTTTGTTCGTATGTTTCAGCTTTCTTATTAACCACTTGGCAGGTATCGTCGTCAAAAAATCGTGTAAAAATTAATCAAGTATCGGTCAAGTTGGCTATGAATGGAGTCTGTTGTAATCTTATACGGTCTCGTATAGACTAACGGTTTTCTTTTTTGGTGTAGTTAAATAAATATGATGCCTGTCAACTATCTTAAAACAGTTTTGGCTGAATGTTATAAAATATTGATTAATTAAAGTTTTTTTTTTTCGAAAACTGTCATTAAAGGTGAGACTATAACAAGATATTTATTATGTGTCCAAATAACAGTTTTTTATCTACAGAACGTAAAATTTTCCATTCAGCATGTACTTCCATCTACAGATATCAATGAAATTATTGATGATAATCAATTTATCAGTTTTTTTTATTATTAATAACAAAAACATAAATTTTAACAATCAATCATTAATGATCAATTTAATTAACGATCAATTTAACAGTTAATCATATCATTTAAATTTACATTGTGAAAACTGACTCCACTCGCAAACGGTAAGTCCTTCACTGCAATAGTTTCTTGATTAAGGCATTTGATAATTGTTGAAAGCAGATAAAATACTATTAGAAATTTAAATTTTCTTCTCAATTCATTTCTCAACATATCTCTCCACATCTTTGATGACCGGCTGTTCCTATGTCTTTTAATACGGGCAAAATCAGCTCCAATATTAGCTAGCAGTGTAGCATATGATCATCGGAAACAGTAACCGGCAATTTTAAATACATATGTTGTAGCGTCTTTTGAAATATCTCTAATTTTATTAATACCCATAACCAAAATTTTCATTGACATATCTAATATAGTTATTTATGTACCAAGGGAAATACAGAGAAGATTATGCCCGCAGGCGACAGGTTTCTTCAAGCAAGTCGTCTAAGGGCATAATCATCCTAGTACCTCCTGTATTGGATATGACGCTTTATATTTCACTTCATACGAAATAAAAACTATAAAAGGTCATAGCATTGACGTTTCTTGATTTGTAGTTATGATATTTTTAAATATATACATAACAATATAATATTTTCACTTATAATAACCTTATTTCCGGAAGGTTTTTGAATTACCATGGAAACGGAACAAAATACAAGTATCTAATTGATTAGAAAACGTTGATATAGATTTTCACCTATAGCACACCAAGAGTCTTGCTATTACCAAGATAATTTTGTCATTAAGAATTATGAAAGCGTGTGCTTGGTAATTTTCCGAGGCCATAGACCTCATATATACAGGGTGTCTGGAAAATTCTCTCGGGCGTAGATAGAACATGAAAAGTAAAATAAAAAATTTCTATAATTTTTTTTCCTACAGGCCCTCTCTACGCAGATATGTGTCCCTGAAGGACGCGACTGGAAATCGGTTTTTCTTATATATTTATAATTTAATAAAAAATTATGTGATGGACACTAGTAAGGACATCTTAAAATAGTGTCCTAGAAACATATTTAGTTAGTTAATGCCTATATTTTTAACACCCTGTATTGTAATGACTTTAAAATAATAAATCTGGATAGCTTCAATCTTAGACTAAAAAAAGGACACTTGTTTGTCGATAAAATGAACCGTTTACGGGAAACCATATTTTTTTTATAAAATTACATTGATATACATTTATGATTTAATGACTTACTTTGTTGAATATTTAGATATTCTATAAAAGCTCTCCTTAGGATTATAGTATTAGTCCTGCAAAATATGGTAGCACAGATCACATCAGCGTTCTCTATATTGCAAATAACATTTAAAATACAAACATTAACGAAACAAATATTACAAAACACAAACGAACATGTAATATACCGCTAATGACTCGGACTAAAATTGAAACAGAAAAGAACAGCGTACGTTAATTAATTGAAAGGTTCTATTCCAAAACGGGGGTTACCTATTGTCAACTGGGAGTTATTATTCTCATTAATTGTTAGTAGTCTAGTCGAGAAGTGAGTTTCCTGCCAATAATAGTTAGACTAAATTTAAAAATATGGGGTTTGGTTTATCGGATTCAGAATTAAATTCTGAGAATAGGGAATTTTGAATTTTTGCCATTAAAATTTCAATTATTATTAACAAAAACGAAGAGAAAAAGATGGTCTCCGTTTTTTGCAATAACTATGGAACTATTAAAGATAGCGCCAATATTAAAAGATCCTAAAGAGGAGAAAATTTCACAAAAAAGTCAATTCGGAGTTGTAGCTCCATTATTTATAATTTTATTTTACGTTGAAAATAGGGTTCCGCGCGGCCGTTGTGGCGCCGTCGCGTCGTCACCGAGCAAAGTGGACGTAAGCGCCACAACGGCCGCGCGGAACCCTATTTTCAACGTAAAATTAAAATTATAAATAATGGAGCTACAACTCCGGGAATCGGACTTTTTTGTGAAATTTTCTCCTCTTTAGGATCTTTTAATATTGGCGCTATCTTTAATAGTTCCATAGTTATTGCAAAAACGGAGACCATCTTTTTTTCTCTTCGTTTTTTGTTAATAATAATTGAAATTTTTAATGGCAAAAAAATTCAAAAATTCCCTATTCTCAGAATTTAATTCTGAATCCGATAAACCAAACCCCATATTTTTAAATTTAGTCTAACTATTATTGGCAGGAAACTCACTTCTCGACTAGACTATAGGTATTCTGTGCCTCTACCATCTCTATACTGTTATATTTTGGCTGGCGCCAACAACTACCAAATTCCTCATAAATATGTCCAATTTGAAATATCCTGGGCTTGTAGCTCTCCGTTATTTATCATCGAACTAAATCGGGGACAAGTGCAGACCTACGTGCCAATCTTTCAAATGTCATTTCAATTGCGGGGCTGCTGATCAGTGGCGACGTGTGCGGTAGTTTTTTCGATTTCGCTATAAAAGGCGTTATATGCCTCTCTTATTGCGCTAGTCGGTAGCTGCTTTGTCGCGAACGGCCCGAGGAAACTACTTACACGCTTTTTGAGAGCTGAATATTCGTTAATTATAAGAATATAATACATACTTAGATAATAGTATATTAAACAACAAGTTTAGAAAAGCATAGTTTTGCTAAACGAATATAGCTAAACTATATGAGTTTTATAAAACTGCTTTCTTACGAGATTAGTTTATACTATTTTTTCACACTTTGTGTTAGTAGGTAAAAGCATTACAAAGTTATGAATCCAAAAAAATTGATAGTAAGTACTTGTGTAGGCTTTCCATAACCTAGTAACTTGACACGCTTTTGTTTATTTATATAATAATAGTTAAGCCATCTTTAAAGAACGATGTGGCAACATCCCCACCATCGGTTTAATTTCTATGAAGCAGAGATTCCATAAAATCGGTTATGTTTCTTTTTTTTTGTATTATTTACAACTGTTGCTTTGCTGGATGATTGAAGTTGGAAATTTTGAATTTCAACAGCGAGGAGAATATGATTAATTTCATTGTCTGCAAATCACGTGACTTCGTGTTGCTACACTACGTCATTCTCTGAAGATAGTTTAATTTTTGTGATTTGGATTGATTTTATATATTAATTATAAAAATGTGTCTTGCTACTAGAAACAATTTAGAAGACTGTTCTGAAGACATTTTAGATGCCGTTCGAGAAGCATTTTCGAGCTTACTCTCTTTTAAATCCAAGGAAAATACAAGAAAGTATATATTTTGTAACTGAAGAATATTAAAAAACGCGCTAAGAACTAAAGAAAGTGTAATGCTAGCGTATTTTTTTGAAAATGTAAGCTATTTTTTATACATATTTGGGTGTTTTTTCATACAATGTTTTTAGTTATTTTAAGCAAAATCTCTACACAATACAACCAGTTGGCATCAACAGTTTTGCAGAAATTCCCCCAAGAGTTGCAGAATATTTAAAACTCAAAGGTACATTCAGTTAGACTGGCTCTTGCTTGAGGAGAACGTCCGCCACCTTCCTCAAAATCATTCAAGTAGATCATAATAGTTTTCATGTAGAACGAGTAGATTTAAATAAATTTCGTCTTGTTAACTTTTCTGAATAATTGCTTATGTTCCGATTCCTTATAATCATTATCACACATGGAGCAATTTGACCATAGCATTGCCGATATCCTTATTTTTCACTTTTCTTCAAAAAATGGCAATACCAATTTTTCACAGAATCCTCTTAAGAAATGGTTGTATGAAAACTGATACTGCTGCTTTGACTTACTAGCCAATAATACGAAAGAGGCTTTATTAGCAGCTTCTTCAATTTTCGCCGAGAGAAATTCATTTTTTTGAGCACTTTCCATGTCATGAGATTTGAAGTTACTTGTCAACAAACGACCGAACTGCATGGATTTCAAAATGGTATTTATAATTTTAATAATGTAATACGTAGGTACCTTAATTTGTATTGATTTGTACTTTTAATAATGTATGTGCTAAAATTGATTTAATTTTGTGCGAAGATAACTTCTCTTCTCACAAAATAAAATGTCACTTTTAGCACTATGTCATAGATAACTATGTTCGTTTAGCAATTCGTATATTTAGGTAGGTATGAGCTGTTGATGAATCATTCAATTATCCGTGTCTACTTTTTGATTTAAGCTTTCAAAACTGTCTTTCTTCCTTATAAAGATATTGCTGTGCTATAACCTAACTGTGTAATAAGTTATTTTATTATTAATATTTTCAATGAAAGGTTAATTAGAAATTTAAAAAGTGTGTTTAAAACATTACAATAAAATTACTACAATAATATCTATATAAATATGAAACAAGAAACCACAATTACACACACACTAACAATTATTATATGTCACAAATTTAAAAACAAAAGTATTAAAATTATATAAATAAAATGTCTTTATATAATGAATATTAAAATAATAAAATATGGCGAAAGAACGAAAAATCTAACAAACAACAACCTGTGTATAACATCAGCAAAAAAATAAATAATAATATTAAAAATTAAATCTACGTAATATTATTATTTATTTTTTTGCTGATGTTATACACAGGTTGTTGTTTGTTAGATTTTTTGTTCTTTCGCCATATTTTATTATTTTAATATTCATTATATAAAGACATTTTATTTATATAATTTTAATACTTTTGTTTATAAATTTGTGACATATACTAATGGGGAAATTGCATGATTTTTTCAAATACGTGGAAATGAAAGAATGTATTATTTTAATCGAAATGCCGTTTGTCCTAGACAATTTGATGAAAAAATAAACTCAAAAACGGCTTTTAAAGTTTTGGTCTGACCACGCCTCCAGAAAACGGAGGCCACCATATTAAATATCTGTGACGTCACCAGCCGCAGTGACGTCACCTGTAAAACCCAAAACAACGCACTCGCAGTACAATACATACGTTTAGGTTAGGTAGAACAGTTAGTTTGACGTTTGTAATATTTATCACATAACGTGATATTTATTAAGTGTTATTGTGTTAAACAGACACTGGTGTTGAAAAAATTTGCAAAATAGACCCGTAGAATGAGCACAGAAAATGTATTATCACCGGGAAAATGGAAGAAATATTGCATTGTGAAATTACAAATACTTTCCGTACAGCGGCTAATAAAAAATATTTCTCCGTGCAAAAAATTTAAAAAAATTAGAAAAATGTGGTGTATGGCAATGAATCACGACGAAGGAAAAAGCGTAAAACTCTATCATTTCAACGTTTTATGTATGTTTCTGAAGACCATTTTAATGTAAGGTTAATTGAAAATAAGTACGAATAAATAATGGAAGCGGTCTATCAAAAATTGTTTAGGTACAGAAATCTTTAGAAATATGTATTTCTTAAATTTAACTGTAATATGTAAATATTGTTAAAATATAAACCTAATACTACATACAAAATTGTTTCCGTTTATTTAGAAATATGTGAAAATAATTGTTAACAGCAAAATAATGTGTCTTACAAAGGCTTTTTAAAATTTATTGTTTTATGTTACGAAAATTTGAATAGTAACAATGAATAAACAGATCTAACATAAAGAATTGTATTTTTGATATCTATTATACTTTTGCTTTACATGTTTACATCCTCCTTACAAAACAAACTATATACAGTGTCTATAGTAACTAAACCAACAGAGTAACTATATAGAAACAATACCTAGACTTAATGTATGATAAAAGCTAAATGTGGCTGCTTTAGGACATAGAGTGGTAAAAGTAAGTTATTATTTTTTTCTTAGAAGATAAAGAATAATTTCAAAATTGCTGGAGAAATTAGTTCTAGAATGGGCGCACTAATGCGTCAAAAACATTAGTAAGGAAATGGAAATGTGTGTAAAAGGCAGTTAAGTTAAGGTAAAAGATCTTTACATTAGAATACTCACTCTACCATAGACTACTCCAAAAGACACCATTTTACCGACCTTAATTAGACCAAACATTGATAGTTTAGGGGTGATTAAATTATGATGAAGAAATAGACAGCCATATCTCTTAACATATTAATTTTTGCTCGAAGATAGGGTCAGTTAAATCATAATATTTCAGCCTTACGAACCTACGGTAAAATGAGTATTGTAATATATAGACCTTTTATAGACAATACTAATGCATACAATATAAAGAAAGTGACATATGTTTAGCTTAATACTTAATTGAATAATACATTATTTCATATATTAAACTGCAAATATCTTGAAAACAGGATTAAATAGTAAGAGTAATAAAGTATACCTTTTTTACTTAATACTGTATATTTGTAATGGTAAAAATGTAAAATGAAAAAATACTAGATGAATTTATTGATCCACGTAGCACCCTATGTAATATTATTTTTACTAATTTTCTGATTCTAAGGTCTTTCACTAATTTAAATTTCATTGAATTAAATAACCAACTACATTCAAATATTTCTTTATTAAATTAATTATAATATAAAATATATGGCATACATGGAGTTCAGGCGGCTCAGTATCTTCCCCCAGACTGAAAATAAAACAAACGTCTTTGCAACGTCGAAAATAATTTAGATACTATTAAAACCTAGCGAGAAGCCCTAGGAAATTTCCCTGCAAACACATATTCACCATACCACAGTCCTATTGTCCACCCTAATATAACTACCTTCAACGAGTACAGAAAAAGCATTAGAATGTATCGGTATAAGAATGCAGGATAAACATTATCTAGTTTCAATATTAACTTTTTACTCAAAACTTAATAAAAGTGTCCTCAAAATGGATTACACTGTACAGTTTTTGCTGGAATAAAAGTTTTGTGGCAACAAAAGAATCTGAGTTGTCGTTGGTATCGGAGGAATTTACCACTTGACTGGCCGCCCAACACCTTTCGGTAAGCTAAGGCTACACTTTTAATATATATTTTTACTTTATTTAAATATCAGATCCTAATATATGCCCACAATATTTAAAATTATAAATGATGCATTCTAACAAGCTCCTCTTATCGATGCACTCCGTCTTCTCTTTTAGGCCAGTTAACTACTGGTTTCAAAACTAATACGGATTAAATTCGGTACACCTAAGTACTTGCTGGAAGTTGATAATCTCCTGGATCACACCACAAGTACCTACAACACACACTTGATCAAATCCATCGGCTATTTGTATTGATACCTAACCTTTCCGAGGGCAGGATATCGGGGGATCATCTCATCTAAGCAGCAAGCACTAATAGGTAACATAGAAATTACAATTATCTTCCTTTGTCACTTGTAATATAAATTCTTATTTATACTACTAGACAGTCTGTGGCTATAATATGCGTAGCTTGACTTTCAGCACCAGTCTAAAACATATTTGATTTGTTTTATCCTATGCAGCTGATTCTGCATAGTCTAATGTAAAATTTCGTTACCTATACATATTAGTTTAGTTTATCTAGCCATATAATTTTCAATAAATCAGTTATTGGTAATTTGGGGGGTTTTACACCTGGAATAAAAATTAGCATTTAGTTTAATATCTTAATTATAATGTTTAACAATTATTAATTGTTATATGTACTTACCTTTCTTTTAAAGATCCGTGGTATATCTGGCGGAACCGCTAGTAGGTATTATAGGTAAAATATTTATGCATTACATTTTGCCATTTATAAAAACTATTCATTCCAAATAACCCTACTAAATTTTTGACAATTTGCTGAACTATGTAAATGCAGTTACACATTGAGGATGCGTTCCCCAATCAATTAGATTATCTACACTTATAGGGCTGTTCGCCTTATTTATTTTATAGTTTTTTTTTCAAAGAGCCTCAGTCATGTCACTACCTTACACAGTATTGACATTTCTATGACTTGTTCAAAAGAAATGTCAGTAATGTCACAAAAAAACTCAGAAACCAATGCCTATTTACGTCACGATCACAGTGAGTATCTACGGAAACATAAGCAAGATGGCCGCGTTACTGCGGCCGTTGACGTCACACCAATAATAACAGTGTTTTCAATCACGTGGTTTTGTTTACATTCTATGGCAATTTATTAATGTTAATATTTTAATTATTATGTGATTATTGCCGCCAGACATATGTTCTGACCTTTCAATATGTTTGAAAGTTTACCTTGTAATACATTTCAAACCAATATAAAATTCATGCAACTTCCCCATTGTTAGTGTGTGTAATTGTGGTTTCTTGTTTCATATTTATATAGATATTATTGTAGTAATTTTATTGTAATGTTTTAAACACACTTTTTAATACTTTAATGTTAAGTTGGTCATTTATAAATTGCGTTGTAATTTTGAATTTATTAAATTTTATAGTGTCCTGAGGATGTCACGATAAGTGACGAAACGTCGACAATTAAGAAAATTTTGTGTTTTCTTTGAAATTTGGCCTCTAATTTCCCACTATTGACAACAAATTGAACAAAAATAAGGCTACTAATCATCATTAGTTAATTAGAAAATTAGTTACCTAAATATTTTTAGCTAAAGCTTTCAAGACAACTACATTTCTACTGTAACAAATTTTTCATGACAGTTTGAAACTATTTTGTACACTAATACAGGATTGATACAAATAATTTGCACTACTCAATTTTCTTCAGCATCTTCGGTAGGGTACTTCATCGTTAATTCTTTAATTACACAAATGAGTATCTAAGCTACACAATGTTTGACCAGACAATTACAGAAACCACTAATCAATAATAATAAATCAGCAAAGGAACTGGTCACACAGCAGCTAAATGTGCACATAAAGCATAAACGAGTTACTGCAACTAGATTTTCGATAAAAGAAATAACTGTGGCAGCGTGTATTCACCGCTGATTTCCAATACCTGTACCTGTCAAAGCACCGCACGTATATAATCATCTGAGCCGTGACTGACGTTAACGCATGTCAACTGTTTCGTCCAAGACATCCCTTGACGCTTATAAACTTGCTCCAATAAGTTTAATTATATGAAGCTTGTCTGTGTGCGACGACGTGTTGTGACACAAATGAACAAGAAAAATTTGAAAAACGATGGATGTGACTGTTTTAATAAGAAGATTTTGTATGATTTATGTTTTTAAGATCGTTAGATGGGCAGCTCGTTATAAAATTGGATGAGGCAGGGAAACCTGAACGATACATGATTACTTAGTGGCTTTGCTTTATGAATTATTTTTGTATAAGGTGTTTTTAGAGTCGTTTTAACAAATAACATATGGAAAATAATGGCGTTGTTAAAAAAATATTTGAAACCAGTAGAGAAAGCATTCGAAGTATGCCAAATCACCAACGCTTATAGTAAATTTGATGTTCGTAGAAAGCAAAAGACTAGTTTCCAATCAACTGAAAATGGTTACGATTGTTTCCGAAATTGTTTTCAGTTTGTTCTAACTAAAAATTTCTTGTAATCAGCACCACAATTGGATTTGACCAGAAACTTATAGGCAAACTTATTCATCTATAAATTGCCATTTGTTTTGTATTGTCACAGAATTTGCCCCGCTCGCACCCAATTCGACGACTGTAGTAGTGCAAAACGCTAGATTTCCCCGATCGCCCCTACGTGGTGCAGGTAAACAAACAAAATAATGCCGTGTATCGAGGCGAGACTGGAATATTGAAAATCGACGAGAATCTTTCGAGAAATGGATCTGGAGATAGTAAAAAATACCTGGAATATTCGTTTGGTCTATAAAAGAAGAATAAACGGCCGAGTCAGTCAGTCTTGAATTACAGTCTTGAATTGGAGTTGGAAATTTCTTGGAGTTTTAAAGTGAAATAGTGTTTAGTTGAGTTGAAATTAGTATTCAGTAGTCTACAGAGCAGTTAATAAAGATCAGTGATTAATTAACGTTCGTTTTTCTGGTATAAGAAAAAGTCTTGTTAGCAAATCCGTGACAGTATTAAACATTGTGCATATATATGTCAAATTAATCAGAGAGAGAGAGAGAGAGACAACATGAAAATTCCAGCTCCAGTTAATTGAACTAAAGACTGGATAACACGGTTTTTGTAGGTATACTTCAATACAATATCAATATCTACACAAAAAGTGTACTTGTACTAGTTTAGTTCAAGTTAGTTTGCACGGCATTTCTTAACTTGGGCATCATTGATACTAATGACATACTTATAGAAATACTGGGTGATTCAAAACTTATCTAAAAAAAAATGTTTGATGTACAGGAGACTCTTACAAATATAATTTTGAAAAAAATTCAAAAAGGGTAATTCGAAAATGATTTAAAATACACTTCTGCACGACACTGGAAACTGTTCCACTGTAAAACCTGACAAGGCAAAGCATGTAATCGTCGACCGGACAAAAAACTGAAAGAAATTACCATGGAAAGAAATAAATAACATTTTCTAACACCTATTTTATACATAAAATTCATTGGGTGGGCTGAAACTACATTACAATCTTTTACAATAAATGATGGAATATCATCTGGGCTAGATGTCATCTTATTTTTAACTTTTTGACGGCAGCAAATACTTCGGCCTCTGTATATTCATTTAAAACGACATTATTGTAACAAAAATCATGATCATCAAAACTTAAATAGACACTATTAAAAAACTCCATACCATAGTGCCTTTGCAATACAGTAAAAATATAATATGACTGCGTGACTTTTATCTAGTTTTTAAGAAATTTCCCAAAGATAAAATTCTATTTAACTGTAGGTGGAACAGAGACGCATGTCGACCAATGAGAGGGAAGGGAGCAAACTGAGGAAAGCCATTTATTTGTTTAATCCATGATAAAGCAATAACAGCGTGTTCCCTGCGAGTGCCTCCCTGAAGTTATGAGGGAATATAAGTGGAAAATTAGAATATCTAAAGCAGTCGCTTTGTTCCCTTCCGTATTAAACGTAACCTTATTTATTAAAGGAGCTAACTAAGCTGCAGAATTAGCATTAAATTTACATTCATCAGCATGACGGGGAGTTATCAGTAAATAAGCGGCACCTCCCCCGGCTACCGGGCGGCCACCCTCCCATGATTTATGGGGCTGCCGAGGACCATTACGACCCGACAAATTCAGCATGGTAAAAACTGCAGATCTGGTATGATTTACGGAACAGGTAGGTATTTTTCTGCGTTCTTTTTAGCTTCCTCGCCGTAATCTGTAATCAATACCTTCCAACAACAACAATTATTAATTTTATTTATTTCATTAAGTTTATATTTCAGAATTAACCCAATTAGGGAATAAGAAAAACTGTATTTCCACGTACTGTTACAAATACATATAAAATAAAATTTCGACAAATTTAAAATAACAGGGAAAAATCAATCTCAGAGGTTCTTAAAGTAAAATAATGTATGGTAACAAATAAATATTGTCCAAGAAAAGACATTTTATCCTAGTTAACTAATTTAAGTAAGTATGTTTAATTGTTTATTAAAATTGAATTCATGTCTTGATTTTTCCCTTTCTTGTTCTTAGGTAGCTGTAACCAGGGCCGTAGCTAGGGTATTTCGCGGCTGCGTGCGATAATCTAAATTTCGCCCCTATTCAGCACTTCCCACATATAAAAAAGTAACACAACTTTTTCATTAACATGATTATTAAAGTATTTACGAATATTTGAAATAAATAAAGATATTCTAAACATATTTTATAGCCATAATAACGAGTGTAAATGATATCTAAGAATTACCAGTAAAGGAGCGCACTTTTACCCCTTCCACTCAATAATAATCAATAAATTATCCAATATTATCTAATATTTATTTATTACTTAAGTGCGTAAAATCAGTGTTTTTGCAGAGTATGTGCTGAGTATGTTCCTTTTTCGGCTGCAAATCCGTGAGGCAGAGGCACTTTTTTATATGAAACACCTTATTGTAATTTTAACTGAAGAATCATCCCTTGAGATTTTCGCGTTTATTTGTTTACACCCGGTATACATATTTATACCATACGGCACCTTTATGGTACATCTAGGAATTGAAAGTGTAAAGAAAATACACCTTGCTGTAAAGTAAGATATAAACCATCCTGTATTTTTATACGTAAAACTACACAAATTTGAATTGTCTGTTTTCATGTACAGTGCGTTTCAATAACTTTGATAACATTTTGATCAGCTGTAACTTTTCTGTTTTTAAAGATATCGGAATGAAGCAAAAACCCTAATGCATAATAGACTAGCAACTTTTTTCTTATTAAAAAAAAAACAAAAGACCAACGATTTTGAGAGATCTTAACCTAACTTATATTTTTTAAATGGAACGCCTGTATATTATTGGATATTTGAATTCTACTCAAAATTCCAAGCATATTTTAAAAAGTATACCCTATACCTATCTTCAACTGTTTCTGAAAAATAGTTTTACAAACATGTCAAATAATCATAAAAATTGCTCTACCTACTTGTTCATGGGACACTTTGCACTGAGCTAAAGCTGAAGTTCAGCATTGCTTGAGCCGTGCTGGTAGCAATCGAGCTTTAGTGTTTTGTTCTGTTGAGGAAAATGGCAGACAAGTAGAGCGATTTTTATGATAATTTGACATGTTTGTAAAACTATTTCTCAGAAACAGTTGAAGATAGGTATTGGATATGCTTATTAAAATATGCTTGGAATTTTGAGTAGAATCAAAATATCCAATAATATACAGGGCGTTCCATTAAAAAAAAATATAAGTTAGGTTAAGATCTCTCAAAATCGTTGGTCTATTGTTTTGTTTTTCAAATAAGAAAAAACTTGCTAGTCCACTATGCAATATGGTTTTTGCTTCATTCCGATATCTTTAAAAACAGAAAAGTTACAGCTGATCAAAATGTTATCAAAGTTATTGAAACGCACTGTACAAACATTTAGTGATTAAAGTTACAGTTTTTGAGATATTTCCGACATTTTTATTTTTGGGAAATTGTAATAACGGTGGGCTCTGAATACTCACACTCTATATTATCATTTTATGAAAAAATAGGAAAATGAACCCTTTGGCGCCCCTCGTAAGAGGCGCCTGCGTGAAAATCACGCAATTTATTCTTGGTAGCTACGGCCCTGGCTGTAACATACTGTATACAGGTAATCTAAATTATATATAATTATACCAATTTCTGTATTTGGCCACAAAGTAGGTAAGTTTGTACGTATGATCTTTTATCAGTTTGATAACACACTATACGGGTGAGCGGCGGGCGAAGAAAGAACCTAGAAGACACGAAGAGCGCCAGAAGAGGCCCCCCTGCCGGCGGGGGTCAGCCAGGGCAGGAGGAGGTTCCTCGAGCCGCCAGCATCGGCCGCAACAGCGGTCGAGGCTGACCGGAGAAGGGAACCCACCTCTACGAGGCCGCCCAGGTCTACAGAGATGGTGAAGGATAAAGAGCGATAATACCGCTCGATCCTAATCCATACAAGGCCACCGTTCGCCAATAAAATAACGGCGCGCGTACGGGTGATTTACAACTTATTAAAAAAAGGAATAGAAAAATGAATTATTGTAATTCCGAGAACAAAATAATTTAAATTTTATAAATGGTTACTGCACCAAAATGCTCAAAATCCCAGATTTACAGCCGACGTATTAGCTAAAGATGAAGCTATTTTTACATAACATTCATAATATTCATATTTAGGATTTTGAAAATCCGCACACGATCATTTCGCTGATCTCTTGATTGGCCCATTCGTATTACCTAACCGAATAGATGAGGCCTGAACTTCTGGAAGATGTGCCCTTAGCTGTCCTACTCCAAATTTAATTCTTGCACGATGGCGTTCCCCCTTATTTTCGGCAGAATGTCCGAGATCTGGAGTACCTTAATAAAGTTTCAAGGGGTATGATACACTGGATAAGAAGAACCGGTACCATGGCTGTCACAATCTCCTGACTTGAATTCTTTGCACTTCTTTTTCTAGGGATATTTAAAAGTGCACAGTAGTAACGTTTACGCGAACATACCATAGTTACTGTCAGTAACTTACGAGTTCAAAACGGACAAGAATCAGAAATACTTCTGTTGGTTCGTTGAAACTGGGTAAGACGGAACCAAATGTATTTTCACGTCGGTGGACTAAATTTTGGACAGTTATAACAGGCATGTCAAATTATTTTATTAATTAAAACCACAAATGAATTGTATTAATTAATAATAACCATAGCGGCCAAAGGAGTTGAATTCACTGATATAAAATAGGTGTTATAGAGTTTAATTTATTTCTTTTCATGGGAAAATTGTTTGTCCGTTCATTTTTTATTACACTTTGCCGCCGTGCCGATTGCCTACTGCATGTTTTGCCTTGCGCAAGATCAAGTTTTACAGTAGACCAATTTCCAGTGCCGTACGGGATGTATTTTTAAATCATTAAAATATCAATACAATAATTAACTTATATAGTTATCTAAACATATTTTCTTTTTTTTAAATTACAAGAAAACAAAATACAGTGATAATATGGTATCTTTTCGTGAACCCCTGATATTTTTGAAACTACAATAATTTTGATTAAGTTTAATGTTAGCACAACTATCAGCAGTATTTATTATAGTTAGGTAATTACCAATTTGTTTGGTCAAACCTCAACTCAAATTTAAGTATTTCTCCATTTGAATCTAGAGCGAACGAGAAATAACTGAACACAACACAGAGACGCAACCAAAGCATTGTCGCATGTATTGTATTTAGGCATACAATATATGGCATGTTGTATGCTGGCAGTGCTGATGTACTGTAGCTGCGCAGTTGTGCACAACCGTTCAGGAGTAGAGATACATAATACAGCGGTGTGGAGCAAGGTACTCCTAACACATTATTGATAAATATTTCACAAATTATATTTTACTATATTACCATAATAATTTTAACGTATTTTGCATAAAATAAAAGAAGAAACCAGAAATTATTAACACGAAAATGTTACACATCCTGAATTACAAACTTAAAAATCTATTTATAAAGCAACTTTTTTAGCAGTGTAATATTACATTAACTGGCATTTTATTATTATACACCATGCATTTTGAATACGCCCTGTATATAAATATTTAGGCGCTGGCATTCGGCCACCGTTTTTGATAAATTATTTTTGTTAGAATAAAAAGACAATATGTATACGTTAGTATAGTAACACACACGCTTGTAGTTCGAGATAGTTCGCGCAATTACTTTAAATATTGTTATAGTATAGTGTATTTTGTCGAGTTCCTATTCCTTCCATCCTATCCTTATTTTTCCTCTTCGACAAGAAGACGGCACATACATCAAATCTCGGTAAGTCAATTTTTTGATATTTGTCTTATTCGTATAATTAATAGATACAGTTCACTTCAAAGGCCTTTTAGGCCCCAACATTGGTCCAAACGATCCGGATTATCAGCAGTATTAATTTTCATTATACATATATTAGATTTTCTTTTGTATCGTGGTTTACTTTCAATCATTAGTTTTACTTAAATAATAGGTACGTACCTATCTTATCAGAACAAGTAGACGTTTTTTGCTTTTCTTTTTATAGCGTATTGTTTGTTCTTCACTAGTAAATTTAAATAAAATAGAATTCAACGCCTTGGAAAATTATTGTATTTTCATTTTTCTTTCATAATAGTACATTTATTTTCGCTATTCTGTATTTTTACTAGATAAACAACGCTACCAGAAAGGAATAGAAAATCGAAAAACTAAATAATTGCTGGTCAGTTTTTTGATATATTTTTTTGTTAATCTTTTGATGATGGCGCCAAAAGATTTGCACGCAAAACTCGCTAAACTTACAGCTAAAAAGAAACTTATTATAATAAAATACAACGTTTATATGATTTATCACGAAATTTAAATAATGCAGATAATTTAAATAGTTTCAAAATTGAACTAAACACTTTAGATGCTAACTTAGAATTGTTCAAAGAAACTATAGAACATATTATCGATATAAATTTAGAAATAGATCCAGCATCCGTCTTGAATTATAAACCATTAGAAACTATAGATACTTTATATTGTCATATACGAGAGGCAGCAAAAATTTTAGATACCCAACAAGATGTACAAAATAATCAAGTAGTTAATCAGCCTGCTGTTGCTAGATTGCAAAAATTAGATATACCAGAATTTTCTGGTGATCCTAAGAGATGGCCGATTTTTTTCGAATCTTTTAAAAGTCTTGTTCATAATTCAAATTTAGATGATGTTAGTAAAACTCATTACTTATTGGGTGCCTTGAAAGGTAAAGCTTTAGATGTTTGTGCGGGTATTTTGCCAACGGCCGCGAATTATAGCATTCTTTGGGATACTTTAGTAAGTAAATACGAAGATAAACGTTTACTGGCTGATACGTATTTTAACCAAATGATGGATTTTAAACCAGCACAACATGAGTCTTCCGTCTTTCTAAATAATTTTTTGGAAAAATTTGATACCGCAGTAAAAGCAATAAAACAATTAGGTCTACCAGATTTGGCTGATTTTATAGTGACTTCTATAGCACTGTCTAAGTTAGATAGTCAAACCCGCAAATTATTCGAAATGTCCAATAGTAAAGCAGAAATTCCTACTTATAATAACATTATAGATTTTCTCAAAATACAAAGAAAGGCTTTGAACAGTATGCAAAAAAATAGTTACATTAATTTTTCTAAATCTGGTAATAATAGTGGTAATAGCTTTAAACAAAAGTCAGCAACTCAAACATTTGTTACTAGCGAAGATCCTAATAAAAAATCTATTAAAAATAGTTGTCCTATTTGTAAACATAGTCATTTAATTTTTCATTGCTCTGATTTTTGAAACTTTTACCCCAGGAAAGATATAAATTAGCTAGAGATAAAAATTATGTTTAAATTGTCTTAGCACTATGCACAAAATTGCAGATTGTAAATCAACAAATGTCTGTAGTACCTGTCGTCTGCGACATCATTCATTTTACATTTTTCTAAAACCGCTGTTGCAAATGAAGATAACGTAGCTGCTAGTAATCAACCTTTATCAGGCGAAAATACTGTTGAAAGTTTAACAACTCAAAATTTTTGTTCTACATCACTTAGTAATATTACAAAAAATAATTACGCAACATTACTATCCACTGTGGTAGTCAATATAATATCCCCTTCTGGTGAATATAAACTTGCGCGCTTTCTTTTAGATAGTGGTAGTCAGGCACATTTTATTACTACAAAATGCTGCCAAAGACTTAAATTGCCCTTTAAAAAATATCAGTCCTCCGTTCATGGCATAGGAGGTTCCCAAAAGATTTTAGGTAGTGTAGATTTTGTCTTAGGGTCACGCTTCGATTCAAATCTTCAATATGAAGTGCAAGCATTAGTTATAGAAAAAGTAACTGATAAACTTCCGACGTCTGACGTAGCAATTAAGTCACTGAATTATTTAAAACATTTACAATTAGCGGATGATCAATTTTTCAAACCCTCAGAAATCGATGGTATTATTGGAGCAAGCTTATTTTTGCAAATTATGGGTTCGAATAAAATAATAGGACCACCAAATTTACCAATAGCGGTACAAAGTAGTTTAGGTTATATAGTAATGGGGAACGCTCCCATCGCTACATCGTCAGAAAATTTGCAAACATTTTGCACCATAGTTGAACCCACTTTAGAAAATATTTTGCATAAATTTTGGGAAATAGAAGATATACCTGCCCCAGCTGTACTTAACAAAGATGACGCTGAATGCGAACATATTTTTAATAGTACTACCTCACGCGACGCTAATGGACAGTATATTGTATCGCTACCATTTAAAGAGTATCCGCCTGTACTAGGAAATTCATTTGATGTGGCACGTAGAAGATTCTATTCTTTAGAAAATAAATTTAAAAATTCACCAAAATTACTGAGCAATTATTCTGACATTATTAAAGATTATTTAAAACAGAGTCATATGTCATTTGTTTCTTTAGTATCAGATAGTAAAGTTGACTATAATGCTAATTACATTCCACATTTTGCCGTATTTAAAGATAGTGTTAGTACGCCCATGCGTATTGTTTTTGATGCCTCTGTAAAAACTTCTAATAATCGTTCGTTAAATGATGTCTTATATTCAGGTCCTAAATTGCAAACGGACATTTTTCAAATTTTACTGAACTTTAGACTTTTTGAAATTGCCATGATTTCTGACATTCGTAAAATGTACCGAAATATTTGGATATGCCCTGAACACCGAAAATACCAAAGAATTTTGTGGAGATTTTCTCCAGAAGAAGATTTAGCTATATATGAATTAACAACTGTCGTATTTGGTGTAACATCGTCGCCATTCGCAGCCTTGAGAACAGTTCAACAACTAGCCAAGGATGAAATGCAATCTTATCCTGTGGCAGCGAAGGTTGTTAATACTGATTTGTATATAGACGATTTAGTTGTAAGTACGGATTCGACAGAACAAGCTATCGAGCTTTATCGTCAGTTACTGGGGTTGTTTTCGGCCGGGGGGTTCGCTTTAGTTAAATGGGTAACAAATTCACATACGTTACTACAAAATATTCCTGATGAAATTCGCCTAACTAAAACAGTACAATTTACTGATTCTGAAAAAGATTCTTCGCTAAAAGTTTTGGTGTTACAGTGGGACCCATCCACCGATAGATTTTCGTTCGCGGTAAATATTTCAAATAGAATTTGTACAAAAGAAATATTTTATCAACATTAGCTCGCATATGGGACCCTTTAGGGTTTTTATCTGCTGTTACGCTGTATGCTAAAATTCTTATAAAAGAACTGTGGATTGCAAAAATTGGTTGGGATGAAGAGCCGCCAATACATGTTAAAAATTTGTGGTTAAAATTTTATGATGAAATTCCACTTTTATCAAAATTACATGTGCCGCGTTATATAGGGGCGCGTAGTAATTTATCCGCAACATTAATAGGCTTTGCAGATAGTTCGACTGTTGGATACGGTGCTATAGTTTTTATAAAAATAATAACAGAAAATAGTAAGGCAAAAACAAATTTGTTGTGTGCAAAATCCAAAGTAGCTCCCGTCAAAGCTTTTACAATTCCTAGACTTGAACTTTGCGCTGCTGTTCTATTAGCAAAATTAATAAAAACAGTAAGCGAAACATATTCATCTCGCATTAATATAGATCATATTTATGCGCTTTCAGATTCTACAGTCGTTTTGAGCTGGATTGCTAGTTCTCCACATAGGTGGAAAACTTTTGTTGCTAACAGAGTGTCTAAAATTCAGACCTCCGTTCCAAACGCTAAATGGTTTCATGTAGATAGTAAAAATAATGTCGCTGATATTATTTCTCGTGGATTAACTCCCGCTAATTTATTAGAATATACGAATTGGTTTTCTGGTCCTAATTGGCTTCAGCTGGACACCGATCACTGGCCCGTTCAGCGCATTTTAAAGGCTGACGCAAATAGTCCTGAGGAAAAATTTCCGCGAGTTTTCCTGTGCTATCTTCCGAAGATAATCAATTACGTAATCTCATGTTGAGAACTTCTTCGTGGTCTAAACTCTGTAGAATAACAGTGTATGTACTTAGATTTGCTAAAATTTTACCAACTAGAAAAATTATTACTGCTTTAGATTTAGAAAAAGCTGAATTAATTGTAGTACGTATTGTGCAAGAAATACATTTTCGTGAAGATTTTAAGCTTTTACAAAACAAAAGGGCATGTTCAAAATCATTGCGCCATTTGCAACCGTTTCTCGAGAACGGTTGCATAAAAGTTGAGGTAGATTAAAAATGCTCAAATTAGTAATCAGAAAAAGCATCCATTATTACTCCCTAAAAGATCATTTAGTTAATATTCTTATAGATCATTTTCATCGCTTTTACTTGCATACCGGACCGCATTTGTTACTATCACTTATTAGGCAACGATATTGGATACTCTCTGCTAGAAATGTTATACGCAATCGCATTAAAATGTGTAATTATTGTTTTAAATTTAAACCTAAAGCTATTTTCCCACAAATGGGAGACTTACCTACACCTAGAGTAACAGAAGCTAAACCTTTCTCAAATTGTGGTATAGATTATGCCGGTCCTTTTATATTACTATGTCGCGGCATAGAGGCATTAAAAGTCAAAAAGCATATATATGTCTATTTGTGTGTTTAGCAACAAAAGCAATTCACTTAGAATTAGCTTCCGATATGTCAACTAATACTTTTCTTGGGTGCTTTAAACGTTTTTAGCGCGTCGCGGTCCAGTACTTTGTGTGTACTCAGATTGCGATACGAACTTTATTGGAGCAAAAGCTGAGCTTGATCAAATATACAATTTACTACAGTCAAGCGAATATGTAACTACTATAGGTAAAGAATTAAGTCTGCATAGAATTGAATGGAAGTTTAACCCTCCTTCTGCACCTCACTTCGGTGGTATATGGGAGGGCAATATAAAATCAGTCAAAACGCATTTGTATAAAATTATTGGAAATCAAATTCTCTCATATGAAGAGTTTACAACTGTTTTAACCCAAATAGAAGCATTGTTAAACTCAAGACCTTTGTGCTGGTTAAGTAGCGATCCATCGGAACCGGTGGCACTTACACCCGCTCATTTTCTTACATTGGCGCCATTGCATTCACTTCCCGCGAATGATTATGTTGAAAATAATAAAAATTTGCTATCTCGTAAGGAACTTCTGGATCAATTAGTACAATCATTCTGGAAAAGATGGCGTGTTGAATATTTGAGCAGCTTACAAAGTCGCCAAAAATGGAACACCCCTACTTGCCCAGTTACAGAAGGAACTCTAGTTTTAATTCAACAAGAAAACATACCTCCTCTTCAATGGCCTTTGGGCATCATAGAAAAAATTTTCCCTGGTAAGGATGGAATAACTAGAGTTGCTCTTGTACGTGCAAAAAATACTACTTATAAAAGACCTGTCGTTAAACTTTGTCCATTACCTAATCAATAATAGTACCTAAATTTAGTAGACCAGTTTTATAAGTTTCTTTTTTGTGATTTTCTGTTTTCTGGTAGTTTAGTTTAATTTAGTTGTAACATATTTTGAAAAATAATTTCTCATGGCCGGGGGGATGAATACGCCCCGTATATAAATATTTAGGCGCTGGCATTCGGCCACCGTTTTTTTGATAAATTATTTTTGTTAGAATAAAAAAGACAATATGTATACGTTAGTATAGTAACACACACGCTTGTAGTTCGAGATAGTTCGCGCAATTACTTTAAATATTGTTATAGTATAGTGTATTTTGTCGAGTTCCTATTCCTTCCATCCTATCCTTATTTTTTCCTCTTCGACAAGAAGACGGCACATACATCAAATCTCGGTAAGTCAATTTTTTTTATTTGTCTTATTCGTATAATTAATAGATACAGTTCACTTCAAAGGCCTTTTAGGCCCCAACACATTTATTTTATTTAAAGATTACTGAAGCATGAACTCATCTTGTATTCAGTTAAAATCACTGAAACTTTTCTCCATCTTACAAGTATAAAAAATGATATATAATAATGTTATTAATAAACAGTATAACATATATGAGAACCGACAATAGAGCTTTAAGGCACTCCCGACGTTTGTAAGTATTTGTTAGATTTAAATAATTATTTATTTCAATAAAATATCCAATGGGCACAAAACCCAATTAAAGTATAAATAAGTCAAAGTAAATACAACATCAATAGGAATAACAGATATAAACAAAGGAAATGAAAACACAATACAATAAAATAAATGTAAAAACTGAAAAGTATAAAAACAAAACAAAAGAGAAATAAAAAATAGCATCTAAAGAATAAAATACAAATATTAACATAAAACAGTAAATATATGCTTGTAAAGAATTAAAATATTAATTAAGATTAAAATGTCTAACAAATAAAAGGTATTTAAAATAATTCTTTATATCATCTGAAGTACATGAAATAATGTAGAGACCCACAATGTCAAAGGGTAGATAGAATAAGGGATTATGTCTAGCATTCCTTCTGAGAATTTTGTATCATAATTCATTAGTAATAGATTCACATTTAATATTGTAATTAATTATATTCTTAATTAACAAAGTACTATACATTGCAATTCAAAGCGGTTATAAAATAAGTCTTGAGAGGTACCTCGAGCAGCAGGTTTAAAAAAACTTCTCTGAGCGACATATGTAACATAGATGGGGTTCGAAATAATCGAACCATATTCAAGTTTTGATCTTGCGGTTGCATACAGTAACTTGAGTGTAAATAAATTCTGGAAACCGTTAAGACCGCTTTACATTTATGCAATTCTTATTGCATGCAAAGAAATATTGCATGCGCGCATGCGCATTAAAGTTAAAATTAATGACCGACGCAATTTTCAGTCCATTGCACGAATATAGAGTCTGTTCTAATTTGATTGCATTGCACGTGCAATTCTGGTTCCTTTTCTGGTAATATTCAGTTCTGCCATCCTACACAAAAGAAACTAACAGCGAGAAATTAAGTAAAAGGTCAATTAACCATAATAATTTTATTTTTTATTTCATCCATTGAAACTCTAGGTTGATTGAAACTTAGTACACAACACCTGTATGTTTTGATGGGTTTTCAGCAGACCAGCAGATCCAAATCATTTTCATTTTACTAATTTGGCAATGGGCAATATATTGCATAAATGTAAAACAAATGACACCTTACAATATTGCATGAAAGATTTTGCTGCAATATAGTTTTCATTGCATTGCATGTTCCATTGCCTAAATGTAAAGCGGCCTTTAGAGTTTCGCAAGACAAAATTTAAACTCTTACAAGCGCTGGCTACTGAGACATTGATATGCTGCTTGAAACTCAGTTGGCAATCAAAAATATGCCGAAGTGTTTGACATAATCTGGTCTATTTAGATTATTAAGAATATCCTAAGTTGACGATTTGTGAAATAAAAGACGAATAGATTGATTAGTGAGCATGTAACTATAATCTTAAACTAAGTAAAATTTCTCTCTTTAAATATTTCTTAAATAATAAAATCTTGAATAAACAACAAGTTACTAATAATCATGTATGCTTAATCATGCATACTAAGTAAATGTTATTTTTTTTCTGTGTAGTAATTGAAAATTAGAAGCCACTTACAGGGGCAGTTAAGACATTCCATTGCCTTAAACAAACCAAAGCGCATCTGCCGCCTCATCCAGTCCCCTAATTAGTCATCTCGATCACCCCCGGACCTCATATTAAGATTATTTCGGCAGTCTGCTCGAATTAAAACAAAGGGGATGATGCTATTTCCGTGAGCGGCGCATTTCTTCAATCGCCCAAGGTACACAATGGCCCCTAATTAATGACGGATATTTTTACCGATGAACGTCAAAAGTGAGACCCGGAGAAGCAGTCCAGACGTGTCTCGTAAATATGTCAAAATCCGTGTCGTTTTGGGCCGAAAACAATGAAGGCGAAAGATTTGTGCGTCTGAGATTCGTCGCTACAGCTGTCGGGTAAAGTAGCCCGGTGAAATCCGACCACGAATTAGCAAACTGCATTTAGTTTAAACGCTTGAAGAACGGACTCATTTTTCTCAACCTGCCCATAAATGGATATTAAACAGTTTATATTACACATATATTATAGAGGGCGGGTCAATAATAATGGTACATATAGCTTAAGGGTAGATTGTCATCGTCAAAATAAAGCAAATGAGCCCAACATGCCTGATTCAATTGTTGCTCCTTTTCATTCTACAGGGTGTTAAAGTTGAAAAAATATTTTCGATTTTTTCTATATTTTTAGAATGTATGGACTGATTGTTTTGAAAATTTGTAGTCTCGTTTTTTGAGATTTCAATTACGAAAATACAAACAGTGTTGAGATCACGACTAGGAGGCGCTAGTTATACTGTATTGTCGATGTAAAAATATGTCTAACTTTTTGTATTTTACACTATTGAATTTTTTAATAAGAAACTATTGAACTACCTTCAATTATAAATAGAACAGGTATACCTGTTACAAAACGTTATACCGTTTTCGAGAAACAGACGATTTAAGTTTTTGAGATTCGGCGGGAATTAAATCAGAAAATTATTTTTTCAAAGTAGTAGACGTAGAAATAATAAGTAGACAGCTGCCACTACAATACCATATTGGTTCTGTCACTGTCACTCAATTCATAGATTAGGCAGTAGTGTTTTTTATTGTTATTTTTTATATTTGAAATGCCCCGTTATAATAATTTTTCGAACATTGGAATGAGGAACGTGATGCCCAAGAAAATTTTGAGGTCGTCGTGCAGGAGCGAGGTACTTGGAATTATATCGAGATAGACAGACAACCCGATCGTAGACTATCTAAGAGATTATATGACAGATTAGGTGAAATAGGATCATTTCGCCTGGAAAGACGTTGGAAGCCAGAAAATATTAATAGCGGCCCAAGAAGATGATGTTTTACTGCGAATTGCTGAAAACACACGTACAGGGACACGTCAAATTTAGGCATGTACTGGCAGCAGTCAGTCTTCCGTTGGCAGAATACTCCACAAAGAAATATTGTATCCTTATCATTTTACACCAGTTCAACATTGAACGCCACAAGACCCTCTAGCTAGGTTACGCTTTGTACAGTTTCTTCGCCAACAACAAAATTATGACCCAAGACTTTATAATAAAATATTATTTATGGACGATGCCACATTTACCAGACGGAGTATTTTCAATTGAAGAAATAGTCATTCTTGGGAACTATAAAATCCTCATCTGCCAAGAGAAGTGAAATTTCACCAAGAATTCTCTATTAATATTTCATGTGGAATTATCTCCGATAATATCGTGGAGCCGGTGGTACTACTATGTCCACTTAATGGAGAAAATTATTTAAATTTTCTAATTAATGACTTGCCACTGCTTCTAAAGCCTTAAATTTACAATGGATCTTCTAGTTTTTGCGTAATGGTGCATCTGCACATTACCCTCGACGAATAAAAGAATATCTTAATAGAAGTTTTCCGCACCGTTGAATTGGACGCGGCAGCGAAGTTTCTTGGCCTGCACGTAGCTCTGATTTAAATCCGCTGAATTTTTACTTTTGGGGCTATATTAAATTCTTAGTTTACAAAGGCATTATTAATAGTCAAGAACAACTGAGGCAAAAATTCGATAATCGGTTAATATTATCAAGCAACATAGAACTTTATTCAATGTCGGACAAAATTTAAATAAGGTGCTACCTACGCCTATAAAAATATTTATCAAGTTGTGTACCCTTTTCCTTTATTTACATTTTAATAACTTAACACACAAAATTGGTATTCCTTTTGAATAACTGGAAAATTTTAAAACACAATTGTAGAGTTCTATAAATTTTAATTCTACAGATTACTTACAGAGTATAATATAATTTGTGTGAAGTGTAAAGTGAAGTCACTTAGACATCACTAGGTTTGTCATAAACGGTTTTTCATAATTTACTAAATTTTGTGTTAAATTTATTTATATATATATATTTTCCACAAGTTAGTAATTAATTAAACGTAATTGTATAATTATTGTCTTTATAAAGACACGATTGCATGTACCATTTTATTATTAATCAGCTGAGTAGCCAGAAACCACTAGATGTAGACACTATATCTTGCGTATACTCACGTCCTCCTGTCGGTTATATTAAAGAGCGAACAGCGGGAACATTAGTCAGTGGTCTATGGCAATTATGGTACCCATATATCTGGTGGCACTGCTGACGACTATCCGTAGCAGTTTGGTACAAGTTTTTCAGGTTTAATTCACTGCTGGTCCGAGACATTAACAGCAGAGTAGTTTTTTTCCGAAATTTCGCTTTTGCAAATATAGGAATCGCCGATGGCGATACAGGTCCGGATTTCCATAGTACTCACAGTATAGTAGCCTCTCTGTTTGAAGCAGTATCTAGGCCCAGCACTCGCGTAATCTCATGTTTAAAAACTATGTAATTTGTTAAGACAATATTATACACCGTATTTCACTATTCTTTAGCCACTCTTGCAACTCGCATATTTGTTATGCAATTGTCCTGAATTTGTGATTTGAGCTTATATATACTTATCAAGTAAGTCTGTATTAAAATTATTTATTTCGGACATCAGCTTTCAAGTCGAAATGTACCGTGCTATTGCCTACGACTTTTTAAGTCAATCTTTACATTATTTTAAATATTTCTGCACCCTCCGCACCCCTCCGGGTGTGCCGTCGCGCTCCCTCCATTCAAAGCAATTTAGATAAAAATAAACCGACAACGAAAGCGTATTTTATGCTACCCTCGAGATATTTTTTTGTTTGAGAAGTAATTTTAACTTGAATATACTTTTAAATCGAAAAGATGCCAGATTTTAGCTAGTATTAGTTTTTAACTTCCTGCCTGTCAGAATATACAATCGGGGAGCAGATATACTACGTATTTTTATCGGTTTCAGGAAGAAACGGTTTCTATTTTTGTCACCTTCCATTCCAAACCCTTAATAAACGAAAAATTATTGTCACGGAACAGACAAATTAGATTGTGAAGTCTGTAGCGAAGGGTTCCATCTTAAGTTTATATTTGAAATAATAGTACAGTGAAGCAAATTCATCAAGACACTCTTTCAGGTGAGACGGTACTAAATATTAAATAAAATATACGAAAGTGCGGTAAAAACTGCGATTCTGCCGAGTGTTCGAATATGGTGACTTTTTACCACCACAAAATTCAAAGTTAATAATTTAGTAATCTTCCATGGTGGATTTGGACCCAAAAAGGAGGATGTGTCTTTATGCACCGTGACACAGGTTATTAAAAAAATGCCGTCTCATCATATCCTTTGTGAATTCGTAACATCCACCGATACCGAACCAATTCTTGTCGATCAACAGTAGCAGCCGGCATGAGTCGGCGCATTCTCAAGTCTGGCGTACACAAAACACCCTCAAAGTCCATTCATAACCTCGATTGTAATTATTATTAGCGACAGTGTTAACTGAAAAGCCTTGGAGAAGAAGCCTACCACATGCCATGATCGGGATATGAGTTAGTTAATGAAGAATGAAGCTGTAATGATAACCAGAGTTGCCTACCGCATACAAATGCTTATATGATCACAAAAAATACATTTAATTAAATATCTGACTATTAATATTACACATATTAACATTACTTCAAAAATATAATTACAATTATAGGGCTTCTTTAAATAGTTATTGTCACAACAATAAATTAATATCTACTCTGAACTATTTTACAGAGTTTGGAAACAGTACCTATAATTGTGTACATAATGATAACAATAGAATTTTAGATTTAGTAGGCATCATATTGAATTTTGCAAATCCATTGATTCATTGCTGTCTTAGAAGAGTAATTATCCTGCTCTTAATATTGTGTCTAATTATTCGAATAATCATTCAAGACAATTTGCAATTGACTCTAACCTTTTTTCAACTTTCGGAAAACTAATTTTATAAGTTTATATGATGATTTAACTTAAGTTTTTTTTGTTTTAGTTTTTGCAGTGACGTGAGTGATGCCTGTAATAAATTTCATAGAATAACATGCTGAAATAAAAAAACAATATTCGACGAGCTCAAATAATTGTCAAACCATGTGTGTCAAAATAATTTGATTCCTAACCGCTTTTTGGCATTTATTAACGAAAAATAAACCTACAGTTGGCTGGAAACTATTATTACAACAACATTTGCTAAAATAATCCACAGTAGGTCAAGGAATGGTACCTTTTACATCTACTTACTCAAACTTCTTTCCACCATTTCAGTAGTTGTATACATATTATTTGTAAAATTTTTGAAATCTGTGTTACTGCTGATATATTTTCTACTAATTTAAAACAATTTAAGAAACATTTATTTTCTGTGTTGCTGAACTGAAAATGTTTTTCTCTTGCTCATCTTTAATTTTGGTTTTTCTTTATTTATATTATTACTTTTAGTAGTATTCTTATGATTTGTGTTTATTATTGCTTTCATGACACTCATGTACCTTTTGATATAACCCTGTAATTGGGCATCTCCCTGCTGGATGTAGTTTATTCGAATAGATAAATAAAAATAAATAAATAAAATACATTTTGAATTAATTTGCAGAATATTTTGAAACAACATATATTGATTTGATATTAGCTGAATTGTTTATGGAGAACCTTGTCAGAATATGAATCAGGCTGGCTAGGTTGATGTCATCTATACCGATTTCTCTAAAGTCTTTGACAGGCGGGACCACGGTATTCCTTTACAAAAATTATCTGGTTTGAGCCTTACTGAAAATGTAATTAATATTTAATCTTATCTAAACATTAGAAGTCAGTATGTGCAATTTCGTGGATTTCAGTCAGAATCTCTGTTACATCAGGTGTCCCACAGGGCTTTGTTTTGGGACCATTACTGTTTCTCATATTTATTAATTATATTGCTTCTGAGCTACAGTGCAAAACTCTCCTATATGACGATGATCTAAAGTTATCTCTCTCAGTAAATTCTATTCAGGATTGTTATTTTCTTCAGGATGTTTTTTTTTACATCGAAAAATACAACGTTGTCACATTATTCTGTAAGAAAGAGCAGGTACTCTATATCAATAAGATTGATAGCACAAAGAATTAGGAATTGCCTCTGACTCAAAATTAACTCTCATATCTCGTATAAATGATATGGTGGCTAGTGCCTCAATAAGTTTAGGTTTCGTTTAGCGTTTAATAGTACTGAAACACTAATTCCCTTGTATAAGACTCATGTAAGATCTAAACTCGAATATGCATCAGTAATGTGGAATCCCGGATATGAGACACAGGACTACACTGAAGTGAATGTGTTCAGAGACGTTTAGTCAAGTTTTTGTGGTTCAATAGCGATGGTATTTATCCTGAAGGATGTTCTGATAATGTATTACTGTCCAGATTTAATTTTACTTAACTCAGCTGCAGAAGATATTATCATTCGTTTACATTTTTATATAAACTTATTCACAATATTATTGATTGTTCCTCACTTCTTGCGTTTTTTAGTTAGTAACTTAGATACCCGGCATAATAATTTTTTTATATTTACCTACTACAAAACTAATATTCTCAAGTTTTCTCCATTGTATGTAATGATTAAATTCCCTTGCAAGTGAAATTGATATTTTTAATTGTACTATAGGTGATCTAAAAAAGTATTGTTAAGATTAAGTAATTATTTAAGTACACAAATCATTAAGAAATCTATTTTATTTGTTTATCATCTAGTTTATTAATTTTAGTTACTTTATTAGGTACTTTTTGTCAATTTTATCTTGTAAGTTAATGCATAATGCCACAATTGTTTACTACTCCTACCCTGTTTTTTTCTGTTTAGGTAGTCGTACTGCAATAAATAAAATACTTTATTACCAAATTAAAAAAAGCTAGAAAAAATACTTCTAAGAAAACTTGAAGCTGCTACAATTATGCTGATAACATATTTCTTTGGAGTTATGTATGTATTCATTGTACTCTGGTCATGCCATGTTATTATTATTAGTCCAATTCTAAAATAATTTCACACCTCACACTTTTATAATATGCGGATGACGGGGAATATATTAAAAATTCTATCGCATTATTATCCACCGTATCAGATTTACCTGCTACTGTGGAAACTTCATGCCTGTTTCCAATGATTTTTTTAATTTCATGGTCTAACTTTAATATCCGTTTCATTCATATGCTGATTTCTATTTATTTTAAAACGAGTTCATACGGCAAAAGTGTGAAATATAATGGCTTGACGGACGCGTGCATTTACATAATAATTTCCTGTATCGTACCGAGAAAAGCTTGTACTACAATATAATTTACAATAATTAAATGCATGTAAAATCATAGGCATATTTTGATAACATAAAAGGAACAAGTACCTATAAAAATCACGTCGTTGCGGAAGAATTATAAAGTTCTTGTAAATTATACTGTAACAATTTCCAGCAAGAAAGCAACGTAGCTCATCCTTAAGTAGCCTAATATTTACATCATATTTAGTCTTTATTATTCATGAGTATTAGTAAAAAATTGTTCCACATAAATAAAGCGGTTAAGTTATGATTGTTTAATTAAAATAAATAATTTCCACGTAATTGTATGAGTGCAGATTGTTGCGTTGTCTGAAAATGTTAGGATGATTTCTTTTATTTGAAATCGAGATCTACTCCCCCAGAAAATTAATAAATATTTTAAATGGGTATATGATAAACATGATAAACATTACATAATTTCAGTTAAATAAGAATAAAAAGTATATCCAATATGTATCTGTCATTGTGATGTCTGTTACACAAGGTGTAATAAAAAACAGGTAATCCCGTTAACTGCATATTTTTGGCCGCAAAATATGACGATTTACCTCTACTCACCTACATACAAAAATGCCACCCTTAAAAGGTACAGGGTATTACATTTGAACATTTAAAATTGTGTTTCCGCTATAATTTCTTCAAATTTCCATGTACCACTGAAATGTTATAGATATAATTCTTGTTAATCCTATCTTCAAGGGTATTATTGCAAACGACTCCTAAAAACAAACGTAGAAACGGGAGAAGCGGTTATTTTATCCTCCCAATTTTTTCTTACGTACGCCTATGGACGTTTTTTATAACGTCAATGTAGAATTTTATTTAAAATATTTTATTACTTTTGCTAATTTTTCGTAAATCTCCTCATTTTCGAGATAAATTCTATTTTTGGGCAAGCAACGTTGTAGATAGTCGCAAGCAAAATGAGTTGCACTTAACAACATTTTTAAATTTCAAATTATAAAGGAACAATTTGTAATATTCTACTTATTCTAAAGTGCTCTTATTTTATACAAAGTGTAGTTAAACACATTTTTGTGTTGGGTCGGTCAGTGGTCGCGCGGTTTAAGGCGTCAGTACTTGAATCGAGGTAACTAGATCACTCTGGGTTCGATCCCCGCAGCCGGTAGACCGTATATAAGCTATATTCGTAGAGAGGATTGGCACCCTCTCTGCGGGTATGGTAGGATGGAAGAATGTTGGCTTGGGTCAATGTGAGAGATTGATACCGGTTGACATTTGAATACCCCCCTAATTAATGAGGTTTTCCAGGTTTCTCTCATTCCTGCACTGAATGATGGTTAGGGCCTACCAACCGTCGTTCCTGGGCGCAAATGCGGCCTGCTTAATAATAATATGCCGCCCCCTCTCTCGTACAAGTCTTAAATTTCTGGGCTAATTCTCGTGATTAGAATGAGGGATAGAGATATTATTATTATATTATTATTAAGAAGGGTTAAATACTCATATTACTATTTTACTGCTAAAATTACGCAGTTAGTGACCTTTTTTGCTACACCTTGGACATGTTATTATTGTGTTTGTTTTTATTTTGCCTGTATTAGAGTTAGCAATAACTCATTGTTTCTGGATTAGGTTAGAAGAACAATCTAATATTTTTGCATAAAATTCTCGTATGTGACATGACAATGATGCGTCTTTGATTTTAATTTGAAGTTTGATATTACTTGCCTATTTTCCTATAACACGGAAAGTAGCACGCATATGTCCTGTATTAAAAAAGGCGATCCATCGATGATATCTAACTATAGACCAGTTTCAATTTTATGCAATTTTTCAAAGCTCTTAGAAATAATACTTTATGAATATATTTATTCTTCAACAACAAATTTAATATTTTATCTCAGAGTCAACACGGTTTCATTAATAAACGTTCATGTGTATCAAACTTAGCCTGCATTTCTCAATACATTTGTGAGAATATTGGGACAGAGAAATGTACTATATATGGATTTTGGCAAAGCATTTGACCAGGTTGATCACAATATATTACTTATTAAGCTTGACAATGTTGGCCTGTCAAACAATTTTATTTGTTTTCTAAAATCATATTTAACTAAGAGACAGCAGTTTGTAAAGTGTGAAGGATTTTGTTCATCGAAATTTAGAGTTGTATCTGGCGTTCCGCAGGGTTCGAATTTAGGACCCTTGTTGTTTCTTTTGTTTATCAACGATTTACCTGATAGTATATCTTGCTTTAATTTAATTTTTGCGGACGATTTAAAAATTTATACAAGTATTGAGAATGTGGAAGATTGTGTATATTTACAAACTCAGGCTAACAATGTTAGCAAATGGTGTCAAACAAACTGTTTAACTTTAAACATCAACAAATGTTACGTAGTATCATTTAGTAGGAAAAAAGATATATTTTTGCATGACCATACAATTAGTGATATTACAGTTTTACGAACTGATTGTGTAAAGGATTTAGGCATCTTCTTCGATTCGAATTTTACATTTGTTGAGCATGTTAACAACATAGTAATGCAAATAAGGCTTTAGGTTTTATGTTAAGAAATTGTAAAAATTTTAAAAATGTCAATACTTTTAAAATGTTATATTATACATTAGTTAGAAATAAGCTTGAATACGGTTCAATTATTTGGTTTCCAATTTATCAGTGCCACGTATTGACAATATAGAATCAGTTCAGAGGCGTTTTTTGAAATATCTTTCTTTTAAAGACGATAACATCTATCCTGCCAGGGGAATTAATAATCAACTATTATTGCACAGATTTAACATGACTTCTCTTCATGTACGGCGAATATGGTCTGTTATTTCATTTTTATATAATTTGTTACACCATAATATAGATTGTGATAGTCTCCTCAGTAAGATAACATTTCTTGTGCCGCGTGGTGGTTTAAGATATAGTCAAACTTTTTATTGTGATAGGCCTAGAACTAATATTTTACTTAGAGCGCCTATATATAACGCATGTGCTAGTTTTAATAATATTTGTAACGACTGTGACATCAATTTTGCGTCATTGAACCCAATAAAAAACATTGTTTACAACAACGAGTAATCTGGATATAATCATATTTGTTACTTTTTCTTGTTTTTCATTTTCATGTATTTTTCTTTTTACAGCCTTGTGAGTTTGTTATGATTAGGTATAGTAAGTATAAGTTATATGAATTGTAATTTCTTTCTTTTTATGTTATGCATTTCCTGTAACTGGGTTTCTTACCTGTTGGAAATAAATGCCATTATTATTATTATTATTAACAATTCTTTCCCACGAAATTTTGACGGGCAATAAAAACCAGTCATATTAAACAAATATGAGCAGATGAAATGCCACACCAAGTATTTTTGAAATATGCTGGTTAGGCACTATATCATCGAGATGGCATTGTTTTTATGGTAATATAATATGGCCAAAAGGTCCTTTGAGAGGACCGCAAGAGTGTTTCGAATATTTTTATTTACTGGTTTTAATATGACAATGATTAAGGACAACATAACATTTATTTAATTGGTGATGGACGGACCCGACATAAATCAATCTTTCCCACACTGGGTGTATCGGACAGCAGCGTAGGTAAAGCAGAATGCTGATGGTGATGCTCCTGGCAACGTTTTCATGAGCTCCTTAAAAGTCTTTAACTGTAAAATATACTCACAAAAAAAAATCGACAGTATATGTCAACTCTTAAACTGCATATTTTAAAAGCCTGGTAAAATGTATTGCAAACCAACTGCCAAAAATCTAGAGAGTGACTCGTCACTAGCTTGTAGACAAGCGCAACGGGCGAAACGTGCGAAGAGGAACATTTCATAGGCGTACTAAATTTGAAGGTGATCAGAGAAAAAAAATATACAAAAATGACAAGAATAATTGCATTACATAACATCTATTACTTTTAGGCGTTGACAATAAAAATGATAGTTATTTCCAAATTTAAAGTTTTTATTTTATATTATCAATTACCCAAGGTCGAAAATAACAGAAAGTGATTAATTCACAGCACAGACAATAAGGATACACCTTTATATACCTTTACTGCATGTGTATTGCACAGTACAAGCACAGCGCTATAGAACACGATCCCAGGCGTTGGGTTTCCTTCTAGAAAGGCTTGCACTGCTAAGAAGTAACAACTTAGTGTTTGAAACATCTGCGTTTGTAAAGACCGTTGATGCTAGTATAGGCAGTAACGCTCTACACACGCTCCATGTACTATGAAGTACTTTCAAGTGATGCAACCACTCTGCTTATGGCTCGACTGCATATATATCACAGTTTCTCTCTAGAAGCAACAGCAACACGGGGTATATATGGTAGGTGAAGGTTGCATGATTACCTAGACGTGCCACTTAAGAAGACACACAAAATTATCAAAAATAAGTTGACGTCAAATGAACCTAGCACATTAACAGTTTACTTTATGTCCCTCCCCCCCCTCCGCGTCATATTCACAAATTAGAATGCCTGGACGGAAATGGTTTCCCACAACACACTCACACCTTCCTGATGTGCACTCCGCAGATATAACACTTTAACACTTAAGCCTTGGTCTCATAGACGCAAAATTCACGGATTTTTGCACAAATGTTGCAACTTTTCTTTTAATTATTTATAGCGGGAAAATGGCAACTTCTGAAAAATTTTGTAAAACAGTACAAGTATTATTGCTTCTTTCATTATTATGTGTTGTTAATAAATTTGTTTTGAGCTTCTGACAGTTTCATGATGAAAATGATAGAAAATATTATAGTTGACAAAATTCGTTACAAGTAGAGATTTTCCCACCATTTAATAAATATCACAAATATTTGCGAATTTCGCATTCATAAGGACAGCAGGCTTTAGAATACATTGCACTATATATACACACTATTCAATTTTGGTTACTAGCACTGTCACTATAACGGCCACACATTAACACTTATTATATCATATCGTACCGCCTTCCGTATGACCTTCATGTATCCAAGTTTCGTCAAAATTTAATATATCTTCAATTGAGATTTTGATCTTTAATATTTATTTTAAATAGTTTCTTCGCGATATCACTATTTATTTTTTTTTTCTGTATACTATTTTCGATTTCATTTATACGGAAATTTATATGCTATAATTCATATCAGGCATAATTTGCAAAAGCACCCTTCTATATATTTTAGGCAAAGTTTCATCTTATAAGATAAAGCAACCCCTTTTTTGTCAAAAGCTCATTTTTAAAGTACGCGACTTTCCACTATTTTTCGTTTCGCAGTTGTACTTCTTTGCCACTCTTTATTGCACTCATATTTTGGCCTCTCGTTCTAAACCCTTGCTACATGTCATCATCCGATATTTCTCACTTATTAATTTAGGACGTTTACGATTTAAAGAATACGCTATCCCAGCTAACAATTTCTTGTTCTGTAAAAACTGTAAGAACGTTTCCAGAGCAAATTTTATAGAGCAATGTTTGTTCTAAGAACATTTTCAAAACGTTCTTACAACACTTATACCATAAAAATGGGCACCGTTCTATAGAACTTTTAAGCGGTTCTGTAAAGCTTGCAGGAAATAATTATAGAAGTCTTAAAGAATTTTTATAACACAGTTACAAAGCAATCTCATAAAAATTCTATAGCACTTCGCTATATAATTTTTGTGTTGCATGGTGTTATATTTAAAGAACTTTAAAATCGTTTAATTGTATCTTTTAAAAACAAAATGTCTCTGTATCGCACATGTTAGAAATAATATGGACGGGCCAATAAGAACCAATAAGATGGGCCTAATCGGCCTGCATAGGAGTAATTACTTACATTATTACGAATTGCTTAGTTTGTTTGTCCATCAGGGAGCAGTACATTTTAATGCGGAAAAAGTTTTATCGTGAAATATGTGGTACATAATGGTAATTTTTTGACGCGCCCTCAGTTAACCTTATATTTCCTATGATGCTGGAAATTTAATAAAAAAATGTTTTTTCTAAATTGACGAATTTAACAACCCACTGTAGATAAAATAGTCAGAAAGTATGTATATCCATATTATTGATATCATTTCACCTATTTATATTGTACATATTTTTAATTAAGATTTCCTTCTTTAAGTATGTATATCCATATTATTGATATCATTTCACCTATTTATATTGTACATATTTTTAATTAAGATTTTTTTCCTTCTTCACAATATGGCGACAGAAAGAAAGGCTTCATCTTGTACTTCCAATGGATTCTCACTAATATGACATTTTTGTGTCGATTGCAATGATTATAGAGCAAATATGCTTCGTAAGCAACTACTTAATATTCACAGTGTTGTCATATTTTATTATGGTAATTTCACTTATTTTAATCTTATTTAATAAATCTATTAAAATTCTTCAACTTCAACATCTAAAAGTGAAAATGTTTAAGGTTTGGAATGGTCTAAATTAAATATGTTACTAAATTTCTATAAGAAAATCAATTTCTCTTAGCAATCAAATAAATCTTATCTATCGTAATGAAATTTTCTTTCTGCAAGCAGATAATAATTTTACAAGTCACGACTATGTTATACAAATTTCCCCATTATACTTTGATCAAAATATTTCGTACTATTACAGGCAGGTTTTTACTGTTTAAGAAAGGTATTTTAAGCTAATATGTATCAAATCTCCTACAATTCCTATCAATGAAGTCATATGTATGTTCTCTGATACCAAACATCTAGGTATGCTAATGAACACCCACAGACATTCAATAATTATCTAAAAAATTTAAAATATTTACTAACCTCTGGAGTGGGAACTCGAAATTCAACCACAATAATTGAGATCTCACTTATTTCTACGTTTTATTAGGATCGCTTCATCAGGTGGTCTCCTTTAACTTGAGTCAAATATCTAATTATAAAGATTATTATACCAATAAATTGAAATTATTTGAAATTAAATGTCAAAATGAAATTAAATTTCGACAACGTCAAACTGATTATCTGTCAATGAATATCGTAACGACCTACTAAAATAAATAAAAATTAATAAAAATTTTACCTTTTATGTATAGTTTTTTCATATATTTTCAGGTATTAACAATATTGTGTGAAACTAACTACTCAGTGGACAAAAGCCCCAACCTGCGTTGAATTACACCCACAATATCTACCCATATATTCCTTATTATTAGCTTTTGTAACATTTTTTACTGTTTAAGAAAGGTATTTTAAGCTAATATGTATCAAATCTCCTACAATTCCTATCAATGAAGTCATATGTATGTTCTCTGATACCAAACATCTAGGTATGCTAATGAACATCCACAGACAAAACTCTATTCAATAATTATCTAAAAAATTTAAAATATTTACTAACCTCTGGAGTGGGAACTCGAAATTCAACCACAATAATTGAGATCTCACTTATTTCTACGTTTTATTAGGATCGCTTCATCAGGTGGTCTCCTTTAACTTGAGTCAAATATCTAATTATAAAGATTATTATACCAATAAATTAAACAGTAAAAAAATGTTACAAAAGCTAATAATAAGGAATATATGGGTAGATATTGTGGGTGTAATTCAACGCAGGTTGGGGCTTTTGTCCACTGAGTAGTTAGTTTCACACAATATTGTTAATACCTGAAAATATATGAAAAACTATACATAAATTTTTTATTAATTTTTATTTATTTTAGTAGGTCGTTACGATATTCATTGACAGATAATCAGTTTGACGTTGTCGAAATTTAATTTCATTTTGACATTTAATTTCAAATAATTTCAATTTATTGGTATAATAATCTTTATAATTAGATATTTGACTCAAGTTAAAGGAGACCACCTGATGAAGCGATCCTAATAAAACGTAGAAATAAGTGAGATCTCAATTATTGTGGTTGAATTTCGAGTTCCCACTCCAGAGGTTAGTAAATATTTTAAATTTTTTAGATAATTATTGAATAGAGTTTTGTCTGTGGATGTTCATTAGCATACCTAGATGTTTGGTATCAGAGAACATACATATGACTTCATTGATAGGAATTGTAGGAGATTTGATACATATTAGCTTAAAATACCTTTCTTAAACAGTAAAAAATGTTACAAAAGCTAATAATAAGGAATATATGGGTAGATATTGTGGGTGTAATTCAACGCAGGTTGGGGCTTTTGTCCACTGAGTAGTTAGTTTCACACAATATTGTTAATACCTGAAAATATATGAAAAATTACAGGCAGGTCTCGTCAGATGGGGCTATGGGAAACCTACATATATAAAAAATGATAGTTCTATAGGGTTTCTTTATGGAACAAAAAGGATTTTGTTACTTATTTACTCTATAATGATTTTATAACAACTGTATTATTATTCACTACAACTGCTTTAAAGAGCTTTTTCTCTTAAGTTCGATAGCAGCTTCCACATTTGTAATTGGTTTTACGCAGCAGAATTGTAACTTAACAACGCCTTATACAATAGTTCTATAATTAAACTATAAGCAACATTACGGAATAATTTTATAAGAGTGTCACAGGAGATGGTATAATTCTATAAAGCAGTATTTTGCATCGGTTTTACAGTAATTTGATTCTATAAGCACCGTTGCTGTAAAATTGTGTTATTGTACACACTTATAGGGTTACATTAGCAGTTATCTTATAAATGCTCTATAAATTATGCTCTAAGAACGTTCTTGCAACAAATTTAAAAAACAATTCAGTTTCTGAAGGCAAAATAGTCTCATGTGCCACATTAATGCAACAATCTAGTATTCTAAATAGAACTATAAAATATTAACAGAATATAAAACTCCTATTACTCTAAATTTATAGAACTACTTTGCTAGCTGGGATGGAGCTTGAATTATTCTCCATCCCAACACAAAATCACTAATAATTGTTATTAATTAATTACATTCATAATTAAATTAGCGGAAAAGTATAGCCGAAATTTTGCCCGCCCGAAAGATATACCCGCCCATGATAGCGCTGGAGATGGAACAGGTCAAGTCAATTCGTCACAACCAATAGAAGGCTAACGTTTCGATCTGGCGCATGCGTATTTGCTGCAGCAGAAGCTGTGTAGTCGGATATCCTCTCAGAGATATGCGGCACACAATTTTATATTAAAAATATATGGGCTGCATGTTTGTTTCTTTGTGTCGACTGCTATACATTGTGAGCAGGTTTATAACATGAGTAACGGTTGGGTATAGTTTGTCATGAATCAATATAATTAGGTTGATATAAACCACACTCAAAAGAATAACTCATAAATATCAAGGGACATCTTAAAATATCAATGAAAATTATTTTATTTGTATTATAATCAAATCTCGCAACAATTTTACTACACTTTCTGCCCCGCCAATGGACATACCTACCTTCGTGAATGAAACACCGAAATCATAAATTCGTCCCCAAAAACTCAACCAACGTCTATCTGATTTAATTATGAGGTGTTTAAAAAAGGTTTTACCTCTTGATTCCCTTTTTTTTTCATAAAGCCCAGTCTTACGTATAACTCACAAGCAACGCCGCATCTCTATAATGTCCCCATGAACGGGTTAACTATAAATTAGACACGTCCTGGCCCCTTATTACCTTATAACTCAAGACAAGGGTGTGGTGGAATCTAATTATCGCCTTAATCTATAAGCCTGGAGGTTTCGAACTGTTTCTCCACAAGAATGGTGGAGAAAGGGCTACCTTTAAAAAATTGTCAACTTTGACTTGACAATTTTTGCCCAATTTTTACTTAACATTGATGAGATTCGATAAAGAGTGCTCCAACATTCCAGCTGTTTTTTCATGAATAGTAGTGATAATGTCGATGTTTTTAAATTCAATATTTTTATAATTTATATTCTACCTTGTCCCAGTTTCAGTTATTGTCATTGAATGAACTTCGTCTAATTATTTAATCCTTAGATAACAAACACAGTGTCCAGATCCTGAATCCAAAATGCTGAAAGCCATTTTTTAAATTTGCGGCCAAATAATCTTAAACCTATTAAATACTTCTCTTCAAGATACTAAAATTTCAGATTCTTTAAAAAATTAGTACTATAGTTCCAAAACAGTTGATATCAATAAATTTGTGGTAGTAGTTTCTTTTTATTTGAAGAGGGATTTGGAAACAATGATATTCTTTTGATGAAGTTAAGAGGATATTATGGCATTGATGGTACTGCCTCATAGAAAGCAAAAAGTTGGGTTTATAATAGAATTTCACAGGAATCGGATATAAATATAGGTGTTCCACAAGGTAGCGTTTTAGGACCTCTGCTTTTTATTTTATACTTAAATGACTTAAACTTGTTTGTGAATTTATTTGCAGATGATACGCCTTTGGCATGCCGTGATCCTTAGATAAAATCATTGAGAAAATGAATGTTGCACTTAAAGGTGGTAATGAATTTCTCATGGCAAATAAATTGAAATTAAATACAATGAAAACTAAAGGAATGATAATAACAACCATATATAAGTTAAACACTCTTAATTTGAATGGAATAAATCTACAAGTTGATAATGAAAAAATTGAAATTGTGCCGTGTTTTAATAAACATCTCGGATTCCAGTTAGATAGTTTAATACGTTTTGATAGCTACTTTGAATATATATGCAAAAAAATATCTAAAAAAATATATTTTTTTTACAAGAATTTCTAGATATATATGAGGCGATTATCCAACCTCATTTTGACTACTGTGCTTCTATTTTTTTTTTTTAATTAAATCAAACATCACAATTACAAAAACTTTAAAATCACTTCAAATCGCACTTCAAATAAATGTGAATATATTCCCTGAAATAGGAGGAGTTATGCTTCAAACATTACAACGGCTATCTGTTTCTGTACGGTTGTATTACTTAACAATGTTCTTTACAAATAAAATTCTTAATAATTTAGCACCTTCATACTTTTGTGAGTTTATTAGTTTAAATTTTGATGTTCGTAAATATGCCACAAGAAATAACGCTAATTTGTATGCATGTAGAATGAATAGAAGAAGTACCATGAATTCTTTGTTTTTTAAAGGCTTTGCTACATACCATATATTACCTGAAGTAATTAAATCTAGTCCATCATTAAGCATTTTTTTAAAATAATTATTGGAATCCATCCAAAATTGTAGATAAAGTATAATTTCTGATAAATATTTTAATAGTGTATTTGTATGCGTTTTTCTTTTTAACTGAACATTGTGTGTGTGTGTGTCTGTGATGTTTTTGAAATTGGAAATAGTAATATTGTGATTGCAGCTGTAACCTATGTGTTTCATAATGATTTATAATATCTGCATTGCTATTAATGTATTTTACTAAGGTATTTTTGAATGTATTTTATGTATTAGTGTATATTAGGGTTACCTATTTTCAATAAATATTCTTTTTCTTTTTAAATTAAAACTTATTTTGGAAAGAAATAGTAGGTAATATAAAACTTTTTACTGCCAAAGCATAATTTCTGTAAAAGGAATGTCAGCACCTGTAACAAAGCAATAAAAAATGTTGTCACCCAACCTGAAAAATAATATCTTCATCCTACTACATACACTTCTATTAAAGTTTTAGGTACTGGCACTTAGAAACCTCCCTTGAACAAGTCTGTTACGGGTTGTGGTAGTCAGGCCACCTTAAACCAACACTTCATGTCCGTGCAACTTTGTTTAACTATCAGCAAACTTATTTGTGTCCTTTGCAAACTTGCCTGTAGAAATTTGACCCTAATTAACGACAATGGAGGCCACTTCATCACTAAATTTAATCTCAATTTCTGAACAAGACTGGAGGTAATTTTGCAAGTATTCCCCAAGCTTCGAGGTGGATCTTAATTGCATTGAAAATAGAACCTGTGGCACATAAATATATTTTGCTGTCATAATAATGCTGTCATTATGTTCAAGTTTCAAGCACCCGTGCTGTAATGTGACAGAATGGTGCTATAAGGTCCACCTTGTAGGTTTTAACCTTTTAAATTGAATTAACTGTGTATTGAAATTCGATATTGATATTAAATTATTAGACTTTCTCTATTTTATAAATAAAAAACGAACAATTTATTACATATTTACATTTGCATGCCACTAAGTCCAATGTGGAAGTTATTTAAACTTAAAACACAAATTATTTATTTACAGTGCTTTCGAAATGTAACGGATAAATTCATTATTTTTGAAATTGAGAAGTTTTCGAAAAAATCCCCTGACACGTCGATTTTGTTTTTACAAAAAAGCACACATACAACCCACATTTGTGACGTCATTGTGGTTCGAGATATGACGTCATCGACAATTTTTTGACCAAGCCAGTTGAAAGAGCGTGTCATTCTACATACATACATCATGAAAAATTATAATGTTACATAACAAAAATTTCAAGAAAATAATATATGCATTACTAGACCGGATAATTTAGAAGATATAAAAGCAAGAATTGGTCACGAGATACATCGTATACCTCCTGAAGTTATAGATAATGCTCAAAAAGAATTTATTAATCGTCTTGGCTACTGTCATGCAGCCAACTGTGCACAATTTGAACATTTAATTTAGTCGATTTTTTACAATATTTAGAAAAAAATTTGCTTTGTGTACCTACGCAATGTTATAACAACCACATGCAAACATTCTACGATTGCTCAAATAATAATTTCATAATTAGAACAAATTAAAGTTCTTAAAACTTAAATACTCGATTCGTGAAATTAGCGCATTAGCTAAAAATCATTCATGGCATAATCTGTTACATTATAAACTAATTTCATAATACACTATTAACTGATTTAAAGAAACTAAGGTGGACTTCCTTCTGCTCACCATTTTTACTGTCAACTAGTCCAACAAAGATTAGCCATAAATTACCCTTGCTAATACCAGGAACCTATTTTGTGCAAAAATATCATTCACTGAATGTACCAGTAACCTCGTACTCTTTTTCGAAATTTCGCTACCTACTGATTTATGCAGCCGTTAACCCTAACCATTTTGCAAGGATATGTATGCGAGGTAGTAAAAGCAATATGACAAAGCGACAGGTACATAAACATTTGGAAAAAACGGTGACCTGAGACACTTCTGACGTTTATAACGACCAGCATTGGCAAAGATCATAAAAAGGATTTGAACGCTGTAAACCTATCACAAAAACTCTTATCTTTATTTGCAAAAAGGGAATTATTTGCAGCCGGGTTCGAAAGATAGGTGCTTGAAAGAATTTTAATACCTAACACTTCCTGTATCTTGCAAGTAATACAGGGTGTTAAAAAAAGAGTGTAAAATATTTCAGGAGGTAATAGTATGAACCAAAATAAGCAAATAAGTCTTAATAAACATGGGTCCGCAAAGTAACGGTTGCGGAGATATGGACCATTATTATTGGTTTGTCAAACATTTTATTTTATTAGGAATAAACCGACAAAGGAAGCTTTTAACATACAAAAAACAAAGTTACAGAAGATGTTCAATGTGCCCTCCGTCCATTTCCAAGCAGGCACGACATCTTCGTCTCAACGACCTTCGAACTCTTTCGAAAACACTTGACACTTTTGATTAATTCGTAGCTGCAGCTCTTCCATGCTATTTACAGGAGTACCATACACTAATGTCTTCAGATATCCCCAAACAAAGAAATCTAGAGAGTTCAGATCAGGCGATCTTGGAGGCCATAAAACAGGTAGATTTTTTTGTTTGGGGATATTTGAAGACATTAGTGTGTGGTACTCCTGTAAATAGCCTGGAAAAGCTGCAGCTACAGATTAATGAAAAGTGTCCAAACCAAACAATGTACACAATGTACATTTAAACATATTATATTTTTTTACAGCACAACTAAATCGTACACACACTTGAAATGTCTCGTATCACTTTAATTTCAAGTGCACTGCAATATCTATAACGCACATGATTGTATAGACAAGTCGACCATTACAAATAATTATAAAATTACCATAACAATATGGTAAATATAAATAATTTCATTGAAATTTTGCAGATAGTTTTTAGAGTGGGTGCAGTCCTGACTTATTCCACAATTATTCGAAATCGCTTTTATATTTATTCCAAGTGTTAGAAATTGACATTTCTGCTCTCACTACTCACTAGTCCTAGAAATTATTCCCAAACCAAACTGAATGCTATATGGACATCCTGTACAATTCTCTTTCACACCAACGGCCGAACTTCTTCGGAGAGACACCGCCCGGTATAAATCAAGCTTATTTATTCACCTACCTGCGTCGGTTCCATCCTCGCACCGATTCAAAACAAAAAAATATTTAAAGGAAATGTTGCGCCATTAAAAGGACCCTCTTGAATGAACACATCGATTAATTCTTAATTTATTTGGATCCACTCCGATGGCCTTATCGGAAATTTGAATAGATTAAATGAATATTTATGTTGGAAATGGAGGTTTATTTATTTTTTCGGATGATGCGCAATCATTAAAATGCGAGATGAAGTATTTATTTTCGCGATGGGCCCCAATGCTTATCTCGGATGGCGCTGGTTATTCATTAGCGTTGCATTTTAATCCTTATTCAGGATAACTGATCGAATGTTGACGAAAGCAACTGTATTTATTTTGCTGTGTCCGCGATTGTGACAGAAATGTGGGCGCAAAATATTAATTTGGTTATAAAGCCACGCCTAAATTTTAAATTTAAGATGTACATAAAATTTAAATCCTGCTGTCACAGATCTCTAAAATTAATTAGATCAATTAATTTATTTGAAATTTAAAGAACTTTAGCAACCATTCAGTAATGAATAAGAATTTTACGGCATTTGCAGTATATGAAGAAATAAATATGTTAGTTCAAAGGGATAATAGATGGGATTTGAGATCTCACAATAGATGCGAAACTAATCAAGCTTTCTAGGGAGGTTAAAGTATCTGGGGATAGTACTAGAAGGCTTAACTGAAATACACATTTAAAAAATATCCTAGACAAGGCGAAATGAGCAATGTGTGCTAACCGATGAGTAATAGGGAAAACCTGGAGATTGCTATTGAAAATACTACATTGGATATTATACCTCAATAGTAAAACCTAGGATTCCTTATGGTGCAGTGGTATCGTGGCCTAAGGTAAAACAGAGCAGTGCAAGGAAGAAACTGAATAAATTTCAGAGATTGGTCTGCTCAAGGATAACAGGAGTTATGGCGTCAACTACTCCTACGACTTACCTTGGAAGTCTTGTTTAATTTACCACTACTACATGTCCTGCAAAGAGAAGCAAGAATGGCGGTTTACTAAATCAGGGACAATAATGAATGGAGGATAGCACTTTATAATAGTACCCTATCCTAGAAATGAGATCTGACAGAATGATCGTAAGATTTAACGCTCAGACTGTTCGCGTCTCGAATAGTGAATCGGAAGAAATAGGAGTTAAACTATAATGCACTGGAAATATGGGTCCTGGCGTGGCTTAGAGATTGTTCCAAAATGGACAGTTGAACTGGAGCCGGAGTAGTAGGAGTGAGGCCCAGGTGGCAGAGAAACTATAGCTTGGACACGTTTCCTACAGTATTCCAGGCTGAAATTTTCGCAATAAACGCGTGTCATAGTAAGGCTGCAATAAATGCCCTAAACTCAAACGAGGTGGACTCAAGGCTTATTTGGGATTGTTTAGAATTGTTGCATGAGCTGGCAAGCATCAACGCAGTTACGCTGTGTTGCATTCCAGAACATGAGGGAATTGGAGGAAATGAAAAAACAGATGAACTTGCAAAAAAGTCTTTTCTGAATTCTGTAACATTCTTCTTAGAACTACAGCCAGCCCTCAGCATTCAGTACAATGTCGTAAAGTTACTCCTGGGAAGGTTCAAAAAGAATATTACATACTTCATACGCCTTTGTCTCCTATATCGTGGCCACTTTGGTCATAAGATAGATGACATAAGATATATATACGTTGACTGGGGCATTCAAGAAAAAATTTTCTATTTCCTCTCTTTCATTCTTTTAATTTCTTCAAATAGGCTGTTAGCTTGAGGTATTTTCTAATATAAATGTCTTTCTTTACTTTGAAGCTTAGTTCCAACATCGAATACGAGTTGATGGACAGTTGCGTTTTGTAATATGGTATAAATAGGCCAAAAATACTTCTTCTTTTGAAAATGAAGTGTTCTTCTCCATGCGCTATTAACAATAAGCTCTTTTTCATAGCGAATTCTTGATTTTACTGAAATCAATTCATTACTTGCATTATTACCAGCTTCCAGTATCTCTGTCGGAACATCACTTTTCACTCATTTTGGATAGTTGAGAGAAATGAAAACAGATCAAACTCAACCTTCGAACTGAACTGATTGAAAATTTGAAAGTTTGTTAAAAAATATTAACAATCAAAACTACACGTAGTTATAGAAACGACGGGAAATTTTATCGGTGATTACCTGTGTTCAGCGTCGCAGCAGCTTTACTGGTAGACGGTAAACTGCATCGAGCGATACTCATAAGCATCTTGAGAAAAAACTAGCACAAACTTTTTCGCTGAATGCTGCCTACATTCGCTGAATTACGTTGGACACAAGCATGGTCACAACAGTACCTACTACCTACTACCTATATAATGCAACAAAAATCGGAAAGTGCCACTTTGGCCACGAAGTACACTTTTCCTCATGATTTTCCGCATGATCGGAAAAATATATTTTTTAAAATATAAGAGGACGTAAAAGAATGGAACTTGGGCTGTTTATTTTATTGAATATAAACATCCTATTCACTGATGTATATGTAAATATGAACTACTAGCATATGTAGAGATTACTAAGAGCCTCAGAAATATGACGCCTTAACGCCATTGAATGTTGCGCACTGTTGATCATTGCTTTTAATTGTAATATGCTTTCAAATGAAAATAACACTGCTTTTAATTACTCACTACACTTAAAAGTTTCCTAAAAATTTGATTTGAAATACAGTTTTAGTTATGAAATCACATTTTGCGAAATACATAAAAATCAATGTTCGCTTTTTACTAATCTAGCGTGAAAAATGGCCATAAGCAGATCCGTCGCCAATATTAATCTTTACCATTAATCAATTCTATCCCCAGAATCCCCTCAACGCCAATGGCCCACCCCTTCCTTCTATTTCCTTTTTATCTAGCCGGCGTCCTCGAATTAATGCATAAGTCAACTCTCGTAATATCGTTATGATACAATCTGTGACGTGATCCTTGTTTACACTTTGTATTACGCCCGGCTATTATACGCGTTATTATATTCGGCGACGCTATCTTGATCTACACTACAAACATCCGTTAAATTGTTAGGTAATAGGGGGTTGATGGGGCGCTGGGGCGAGGGGCGACGACGGCTACTACTCATACTCGAATGCGATGATAAAATCTGGCTATGAGTCGCATGATTACTGATTAACTATACGGTGAATCTCAGAATTTTATTACAGAAAAAATGAGGCGATGCCTCTGCAGCATTTTGCTAGAATTCAAATTAAGTTGATATGGTATACGACAGAAACTAGAGGTGAGAATGCCAACTGCCGCAATGTACTTGTAACGATTACAGTCCTTTAAAATTAAAAAAAAAACGTAAACATGCATATTTCTCATAAACATGTACCTATAACCCATGTATAGAGTGGCATTGACTACTTTCAACTTTTACCTAATCAAATCAGTTAATGATAATTATAAAGTGTATGATTCTAGAATATGTAGTCTCACTAATAAACCCTTAAAATTGAAATAAAATGTAAGTAAGTATAAACATTCGAATTTTTTCAAAATATAAAATTTTTTCAAATTTGGCACCCATGCAATGCTAATAATTAACCATGTTTTTAATTAAATATCAATAATATCCATTAACAGTATGAAGATAAGATAGGAGAAGCCGCACTTTGTTTCACCCTGTATTTTAATCCTTCATATTTTGATGGCTGTGGACATATAATTTAATTATAATAGCTATTAAGTTAAGATATAAGTGATAAAAGCAACATTTTATTTTGTAAAGTATCCCATCCTTTCGAACAAAATAAAATCACTTTTAGTACATATAGTGCCTTCATAAATGATTACAAGCTACGTGATCAGGGTCGAGATTCTCAAGTCAATCGCAAAGAAATTCATACGCGAATATCCTTTTCCTCACTACGGCAATTGAGAGAGACAAGAAATCTATTTGCATACGAATTGTTCTTCGACAATCGCAGTCCTGGTCACGTGGCTTGTAATCATTTATGAAGGCACAGTATATCATACACTATTTTTTTCTACAAACCATTCAAAACGTACAAATCAATGCATTAAATTCATAAGAAATATCATTATAAAGTTTATTGTTGCTAAGGTAATCAAAATTCGATCGTTTGTTGTTAAGTAACTGCAAATTTCGTGACATGAAAATGGATTTCTCTTGGCGCAAATCGAAGAAGCTGCTAATACAGTCACTTTCCAGTTATTACCCAGTAAGTATAAGCAACAGTACGAATTTTCGTACAGTCGCTTCTGGAGATGGTGTGATCTGAAAAATGTTAATGCCAAGATTAGTGAAAAAGTACCGTTAGCATACTTTAAAGAAAAGTCCGAAATATGGAAATCGTCAATGCTTTTGTCAAATTACTCCATGTGGTGGCGATCATGGACATAAAGAATCAGGACTTACGCAAATATTGCAAGCATTGCTTTATTTGAATCAAAAGGGTGAAGAATATTGGCAGAAATAGTCGAAGCTACTGACCAGAGAATAAATCGAATCTCAGAAACGCAGGATGAAACATATCTAATGCAGAAGATTTTCGTCATTTTCAGTGTATTTGAACCTGTCGTTGCCGCGAACTGTGCAACTTGACATTCAATAACATCGAAGATTTGACAACTTTACTAGTTGCGCATATATCAGACACAAAAACTAATGTGCGACGAACTTTCGTTACATTATATTTAAACTGTTATAAATAGAACATAGCCATTCGTCCAGCGAATACTAATCATTAAAAAATGTTCATAAAATGCATTCAGAATAAATGCTCCATGGCACCAGCTGGAATCAACACAATTGGTAAGCTGCCTACCAGTGTTGCTGAATTTCTAAATCTGTTTAATTATCACCTTCATACTGGACATTGCTTCAACGATCTTCGGTTAGATTGTTGGTAGACTCTGGTAATTCTACTACAATTAAGAAACACAGTGGATGGAAGTCCATTACAGTAGCGAAGGGTTATATGGAAGACTCGTTACAAAACAAGAGTAGCATCCCGGGCTAAATTTTGTCCAAAACATCGGCAGATAAAATTTCTCCCTACCATAGTACTAGTTTAATAGAAATAATTACTACTACAGCTGCTAATGAGATTGGCCTTGGAACTGGTAATTATTCTGTAGTTTCTCTAAACATTTAATTAAATAAATAAATATTTTTCACTTTCAGATGGTTTATATGTGATCATATAGTGCGGCTCAAAATAAGTTGATTTAGCTAAACTTAACTTAGTTCAAAGATGCAATTTTGAAATCGTTTTTTTATGCGACTTTGCTAAAATTTGGTAAGTTGACTCTACTCTATAGGACAATAAACCCTATATCAAAATTATCAGTAATATCTTTCTTTAGTAATTACACCTTCGATAATTCTTCGCCAATGGAAGAAATGATTTTTCAGTATAAAATTTATATTATTTCCTACAAAAAAGATACTCTTGATAAGACTCGATTACTCTCGTGGTTTATTACGTCATTACCTCTACCTATCTATTTGTTTAGGTACTGTTGATTTAAGTAGTTACAAACAGGTAATTAAAAATGTAGTGGAGTCCCATCGTGTATAAACTACATATCTCTCCGAAGTTGTAGAGGTATATCCTCTAACAAGTCTAGCAACGTATTTTGTAGATGTTCCAAATAAATTTGTCCCTATAATCTCTGTGGTAAAATGACAGGACCAACAATAAAATTTCCAATTATTCCTGCTCACACGTTAATTTTAAATTCGTATTGAAAATGTCTAACTTTCACTGTGTGCAGATTTTCGTCTGCATAAACGTGTACTGTACTTACCTGGTACCTGTACCTGGAAACTTGTGGAATAACCGTATATACCATATGAAATGGCGGAAATCAATAAGCGTGTTTGTTAAAAAGTCTGATTTTTATTTCAAGAATATCAGGAACAATTGTAAATAATTTTTCCTAATTTAATTTTTATGTCAAAATTGCGCCCATGATTAAAATTACAAATTTCGAATAAACCACGAGAGCAATCTAGTCTTATCAAGAGTACCTTTTTTGTAGGAAATAATTTACTTAATCTAAATTTTATTCTGAAAATCTTTTCTTCCATTGGCGTATTATCGAAGGTGTAATTACTAAAAAAAAAACAAATTCCACGTCAATGGATTGACATTACTGATAATTTTGATATGGGATTTATTGTCCTATAGACACAAAAAGATACAACTGGTAAGAAATATCAACTATATAAAAGAACAACTTCAAAACACAGTGAACCAACAGGATTATGAACGTATGTACAATAATGTTTCATATTCTTATAATAAGGAATTTAAAAAAAAAAAATACACATTTGAATAAATTTAGAACATTAAATCATGAAAGGCAAAATTCTGAATTAAATTTAAATGACAATCCAATTATAAATAAAACTGTCATAAATATGTCAAATCGACAACTTAGTTCGTCTGAAAAACTAGTTCTCAGTAAAGGTTTAAATTATTCTGTAACACCAAAAGATATCCCTAAATTTGATATAATAACATCAATAGAACAAATTGCTCAAAAATTACCATTAAATATTGCTAATGAATATAGAATCCGGTCAAAAATTGAAATTGAGAAAAAATATGTAATTAAAAGTAATTTATCATTAGAGGAGAGGAAATCTATATCATCACTTAAAAATGATAATAATATTAAAATTTTACCAGCTGATAAAAGTAATGCCACAGTTATATTAGATATAACTTAAGATAAAAAATAAATAGTTTAATTAATGACGGAAATTATACAAAATTAAACAAAGACCCAACTAAATCTATTGAAAACAAAATTTATAGAACATTATATAAATACAAAAGAGAATTTTCAGATATTGAAAGAAAAATTTTAAACCCACATTATAGTAAACCACCACATTTTTATGGTTTACCAAAGATTCATAAACGTGATGTACCTCTAAGACCAATAGTTAGTTCTATAAATTCACCTTGCAACAAATTAGCAAAATATTTGTTACAGATTATTAAACCTTTATTTGGACAATCCGATTCTTATATTAAAAATAGCAAACATCTTTTAGAAAAGATTTCTTCCTCAAATAAGTTTAATAATAATCATTTAATGGTGAGTTTTGACGTAGTTAGTTTATTCACTAACGTACCAGTAGACAAAACATTGAATATCATTAAAAATAAACTGGAAAATGATATCAATTTGGCAAACAGAACAAAATTAAATGTAGGATGTATAATGGAATTACTAAGTCTATGTATAAAAACAACATATTTTCAACTAAACAATGAATTTTATCAACAAAATTTCGGAATGGCAATGGGCTCATCATTATCACTAATTTTAAGTAATATTTTTATGGATTTTTTTGAAGAAAATTATAATCAAAATATAAACAAAAAAACCTACTATCTGGTGGAGATATGTAGATGACATTTTTGCAATTTAGCCTTTTACTATTTCAAAATTAAATGAATTTTGAAATAATATTAACAATAAAGAACCAACAATAAAATTTACTTTAGAAATAGAAAATAATAATATGCTACCATTTTTAGACGTTTTAATTAAAAAACGATAATTCTGTAGAAACAAGTGTTTATAGAAAACAAACTCACACCAATAGATATTTAAATTTTAGATCTAACCATCACATCGATATTAAGAAAGGTGTTGTTAAATGTTTATATGATAGAGCAAAATTAATTTCGTCAAACAATGATATTTTTAATAACGAAATAAAATTTATTAAAAATGTATTAATAAATAATGAATACCCTCTAAATTTTGTTGATAGAACATTAAAAAATATTACAGATAAAACGAACACTGTAAGACAAATAAAAGAAATTAATCATACAATAAAAATTCCATATATTTCTATATATTATCAGAAAAGTTAAGAAGAATCTGTAATAAATTTAATATTCGAACAGTTTTTCAGACAACTAATACTTCGCGATCATTTTTGTCTAAATCGCGTCCAAAAATGATATACAAAATTCAAAATTGCATCTACAACATACCTTGTGAATGCAATAAACATTATGTTGGATAAATGTCTGGGCCTATGACTGTTAGAGTTGAGGAACATAAAAATTATATACAAAACGGCATTTTGAAAAATCTAAAAATTGCAAACACGCTTGGGAAAACGGTCATTTGATTCAATGGGGTTCGGCAAAAATTTTAGAGAAGGAGGATAATGTAACAAATATAAAATTAAAAGAGACCGCGATTATTTTGTTGAACGGAGATAAGTGTGTGTCAAACTGTTCAGTGAACATCGATCCTTGTTGGCTACAGTTGTATCAAGAAGAAGTAAGTAACAATAAAATAAAAATCATTTAACATCTCTATGGAAGCAGATAAATAAATTTTAAACTGTCAAACTTGACATACGTTTAACATTTTTAATACGATTTTGAGAACGAAAACAGAGAGGTTTTCGAAACGTCAATAATACGGAAGTGCGCGATAGTGATGTGATTTTTGTTATTTTTACTTATCTGTTTTTCAGTGTGAGATTATTTGGTTAGGCAAACATAGGTTCAAAAATAACCCTTGACTGTTCCGTTTGGCGCAAGGGCTTATTTAATTAATCTCTATTATTTTTTCAGAAGTGTGGCAAAAACCCAAAAAAACTAAAGAAAAACTAAAACTATGCCACAAATAAATAGCTTTAGACAATAGAGTAAGGTCAACTTACCAAATTTTAGCAAAATCGCATGAGGCAATTTATATTTATATATAAAAAAACTATTTCAAAATTGCAACTTCAGGGTCGTATAGCGCCTAAATGGGGCAACTTTGAACTAAGTTAAGTTTAACTAAATCGACTTATTTTGAGCCGCACTATATCTGGTGGAGCGCTTTTAAGACTTTTTAGGGACACCCTGTATATGAAGGAACAGCCAGTTCAATTGTCGCTCATCTCACCTATGGCATACGGATGAGGGCTAACAAGGGTTCTTGGCTGTTCACACAGATACTGCAGGTGTAATTCAATGCCGGTCGGGTATTAGTCCACGGAATAATTGTTACCTGCAGTATCATTTCTAACATTTGTAAATATATCTTTGATTTAAAATTTCTTAATTGTTTTATATTTCCCGAGCAGTGCTAAAACTAAATTACTTTTCTCGTTTAATATTAATAATGTCAAATAAAAAAAATTAATTAAATGAGCTGTCTTCTAATACTGTACAATCCATCAACATGTGGAGTATAAAAATTCAAAATGAAACAAAGAGTGATTTTCCTTACATTTCTTCTATATAATCAATAAATTTTATAGATATTTGCTTCAAAATATTAAATTCATCAGCAGCATTGATCGTGCGTCAATTGAAAAATCTCTTTATATATTTTAAAAGAATTTGAATGTTTACTTCCTTTTAATTCAATTTTAAGGAACTATAACCACATATTTTGGAATCACCCTCTATAATTATGATTGATTTGATTAGGTAAAAGTTGAAAGAAATCAATGACGCCCTATATAGAAAATTGATCTTGTAAAGTACTAGTAATTTTTCATAAATTTTCTTTGACAAAAAAATTTTGGAATACTGTAGTGATAGTGATAGCTTAAGCATGTTGAATGGTTTGCAGACTTAACGTATATATTTATAAGAGCTACCCTCTATTCAATCTGTAATCTCTGAACGACACCATTTTTTTCTATACCTGCCAATCGATGCCATTAGATACCGATACGGCATATTTAATGGCAGAGACCATAAAATTTAATTAAAAACGTACATTTACTTTAATGCCCAGGCTTTTTAAAATTTACCTAATTAATTACGAAGCGTACAAGTGCTCCGGTTCGTTATAAATTTCAATTAATAACAAATAAACGTGGAAGTCATAAAAATAATAAAAATAGATTCTCCAGCCGTAACAGGAATATACAATTTTGTATAATTAAACGGCTGATATCGAGAGAAAGGTTCGCCTTTTGTTCCATTTGGGATTTTGTCCGTTTTAAAATATGGATCAAAGCAGACAATATACCAGTTTTTCAAATGTTGGAATGCGACCATATGTCATACTATTTATAAACTCCGATTAATAGTGACCGCATAAATAAATCAAAGTACAACTTTCACACTATTAAATAGATGTTAATAGTTTAATTTTTATCAATTCTGAGTGATATTATTCATTTATTTTATTTGTTTTGCTAGTTGAGAATTTTAATTTTCGACCATAAGCAAATAGTTGCGAAAATCATCAGGTTCAATACGTAATTTAGCAATTAAATTGGTATGAGATACCAAATCCCTTTTAGCAACCAGCATTTGGACCATATTCTTTTTCGCATGAATTAATTCGTCATCATTCTTTTCCATTTTTGTCATTAAAACAGTACTAGACTGTTGTACTGTTTGTACTGTATAAAGTAAACTGAATTCAGCTCATTTGTACAATTTTGCATGCACAAATCTACTTCCGCAAATAGTATGAGCGTCTAAACATAGCATTATAGTTTGTATTTTGGTACTTGCATTTTCAAGATTTTAATGTCTTAATTAAAATGTGAAATTTGTTCTTCGCTTAACTTTTATCTTATTCTAAGCTAAGCTATGCTCAGTTTCTTCCTCTCGTTCACAATTTGAACCCCTTTGTACTTCTTTAGATACATCCATTCCTATCTTATATCACTTTTATTTTATTTATTAATTTTTTAGCTTTAAAATTACTGTTTATGTTTGTTTTTATCACCATTATTTAACTATATTGTGAATTATCGTGAATGTATATTGCGTTTGTTTAATTAGTCAATAACATAATTTACGAATGTTTGTATTGTTGTTTACCTGCCTATTTCTTGTTCTCTTGAACCTGCTTTTCGGGCTGAAACTATCAAATACCAACCTAACCAACTATTTCCTTGAAACTCCTACGCTTTCTCACTAAACAATATTTTCCTAGTTGCTTCCTTATTCTAGGACGTCCTAATCTTACTACAATGTTTTTATAAATTGTACGTGTTGTAGGTATAATTATTTTACAATAGTTTTAATATTACTTTCTTAAGAATAAATTCATTCAAGATTTTAATCTAATATCACTTATTTATTTGACATTAAATTTAGTTAAAAATATTTTAATTTCTTTGTCTTGTATAAAATTTGTAATTTCTTTCCTTTTAATTTATTCAATTTGACTTTTAAATATTACAACTTTTAATTCAAATGGCTCTTTATATAAATTTTTGACGTAAAAAAATAATTATTTTTACTTTGTGTTTCTTTTAGTAATTATTTTTTCAATTAAATGTTTATATATGTCGGTGAAGTTTGTCCAAACTTATCGTTAACACCCTGAACTCAATCAATTATTTTCTTTGAAATTCTTTTATTTTCCCTTCAGTTAAACAGATTTATAAATATCGATAAAAGGCACCTTGGAAAAGTAGAATTGTATGTTGCACGGCACGAATGTCATAGATAATACATCTTACCATAGTCGATGAGTAGAAAAATTTCCACCATGGAGAAAAGTAGAAATACTAAAACACGTAATAATGACGCAAAAGTTTAAGTATTAGCAAGTGGGCAGAAAGAAAAAACCAATTACTGAGATATGGCTCTCCAAAAGGGTCTTATGGGTCTTACGATTTTGATATTTTTTAAAATAACTTTCTTTCTGATTAAGATAATGGAAGGAAAATTATTGTAGACAATAATCATATCCTAATGTCTTTAACTGTCATAAGTTTCACCAATATCGTTTATAGATAAGGGTAGTTTAGGTAGTGCCCAGGAACGACTTACATTGGTAGGCCCTAACCACCATTCAGTGCAGGAATGAGGAAAACCTGGAAAACCTCGAGATATATTAATATTATTATTATTCTTAACAGAAAGTTTGGAATTTTTTTAATTTCTGTGGATTATCAAGCAAATATTATTTTTTAATAAATGAAACATTTTTAAAGTAAAAATTTTTATATATTTTTTTAAAATCTGCTTAGTTTAGTCAGAAATAATTATTTTTTAAATAATGTATAGTTCAGAAGAGTAACATTTTTTAAACATTTTCATATAGTAGTCATCTGTCATGGTTACAGTTTTTGGCTATACTTTTACTACCGGAAGTTTTATATCAACTTTTCCAAATATCTTGTGTATGAAAACAACGTATTCAAGAATTATTAATAAAAAGACAAATATATTGTTGCATTATTAAGAAAAGCAATAGAAAATTCCTTATCTCGGTGTGTTTTATTTAAAACCAATATAACGATTACACACATTATAGATGCAATGTCAAGGAGGTATTTAAGGCTGCTCGATGATAAAATCAATCTAACCTTTTTCTCGGTGTAGATTCCGCGTGAAGAATGTTCAATTTTGTATAATTAATGAATTGGAGTTAGGCCGTTGGTAATGTTAATTGGCGGTTAAGGAGTGGCCTGGCATGTCGATTCTTGTTCGCGTCGCGATGTAATTGTGACTTACGGCACAGAATATGAAGAAGACACGATGCAGATAGTCATAGTTGGGTAAATGATAGCGCCGATATTGTTTAACAGTGCTGATTTTCAATGCTTGTTCCCACGCTACCACTCAAGCTCATGGCTGGCTTATCTCTTCTGTCTTCTGATTGATGAACAAAGAGGGGTTAAGATTTTCTGTACTGCACCAGTGCTATTCGATAGGTACAAATGTGCAAAAATTGTTTTTGCCACTCCATAATAAGGTAACATTTGATATATGGATTTTAAATTATATTTTACCTTAGTAAAACTGTTTTTAAAATATTTAACTTGAATATTTATATTTCATAGTCATCTGTAAGGCAAGAGCTGTGAAACATTATTTTCAATCACATAACAGCCATTTAAGTAAGTATTTATTATTCCAATAGATCATATTAAATGATATAGGACAAATCAAAAAGAACATGTGACACTGACATACAAATTTTTAAAACAAACAAAAATATAAAAATACACAAAAATAAACATCATTTACTATTCAAGTATTTATCTACAGAGTAGAAACCATGTTGAGTTAAGAATTCCTTTACTGCCTTAGAAAAAACATTCAAACATTTATAACGCGGTGACTATATAATAAGGATTTGAAATGTATAATTCTATTCTATGCACTGGGTGTGTTAAATTATATCCATATCGTGTAGCATATTCATGGTAATAATTTTGGAATATAAAACGGAATAAATTTCGTTTCGCAGACATTAAAATTTCAAAAATCATTTCCCTGTTAGACCGTAATAATCAATACATAATAGTTATTTATACAAGTACAAAAAGTAAGTGTTCATTGCACGCGACGTGAAATTGTCCAACGAAGCCGTCAGGCCGAGTAGCACAACACGTCGAGTGCAATAAGCACTTTTTGTACGAGTTGCATGCAATACTTTTTCTACGTTCATAAAAAAACAAAAAATTTTATTAGATCACACTAAGTCTAGAAAAATATGACGTCGATTTGAACGTTTATGTTTATCATGATGACAAAACGCTGTAGTAGAATGACAGATGAATGCAATAAACATTTTATTGCACTAGTACAATAAAGATCCACTTTGTCCACTAAATATAGTTCAACAAAGTTTTGATTTTTGCATGAACGTAGAAAAATATTTTTATTTACTCGTAGGTAATAGAAACATTTTAAATATGTTTTTACCATTTAACCAGTTTATCCATATTTATAAAAGTAATTTAAAGGAATGTATGCCATATTTACCCACGTTATAATAATATTTGAAAATCTACAATTTTTATGAAAAACGTGTACTTCCATAACCATAGAAAACAAATCAGATTTAGAATAAAACTATATTTAATTCGAGAAGACAGTATTGTTAAAATAACGCTAGACAATTTAAATATAGTCAAATTTATTATGTTAAATATTTGTTATTAATTCTGTAGTAGAGAAATTTGAGTAAGATTTAGTGAGATGAGGATCTTGCAGCATTAAAAATATTGTGAGATATCATATATCATCGTACGACTATACGTTTTCATATAATATATTTTACAAATGTACTTCCTTGAATAATAAAATATTAAAATTAGTGATGTTGCAAGGTGGTTTGTCTAAGTATATTATTTATTACGTTCTGTTTTGAATATATCAAATTTCCTACAGAGAACTATGCAAGAATAAATAATGAATATTATAAACATTCAATTATGAGAAAAAGTAGGAGAGGAATAATATACAGTATGTCCGGAAAATGAGTGCCTTTATTTAACAATGTTTTTCTCTGATCAACGTTTACGGAACTATGACAGCCACCAGGTCTTGAATACGTGACAAATACCCACATAGCATGTCAGGAATGTCCGGTGTTTGTACATAATAATTACAAATACACCTAAATACACTCACTGTGGAAAGTTTTCTTAATAGTTATAAATATTAAGTCTTCAAAATGAGTATCGTTGCTTGTGAAAAGCGTTTCCCAAATGTCTGTCAAAATGTCAAAATCAAGGAGTTTTACCCAATTTCGCCATAAATTAACATTTCTCGAAGAGCAGTTGGGACAGAGATCAACAATTATACAGACTTTTTTTCTCTTTACCACATCAACGTTTTGACCTGTAGAAAAAATAACTCACCTAACTGCTTTTGGGGAAATGTCATATTGAAGGTCACCATTACAACTAACTATAAATTAACATGCCAAATGGTTATGGTTACTATAAATTGTTCCATTTTTGTTTATGCACACTCTCAAATATCAAGCAATCATTAGGTACAGAAAAACGAAACGTACTAGCCGCACTACTAGTAGTACTAACTACTAATGATAATCGGAGGTTAAGAGCAGCAGGTAATAGATTGCAATGTTGCGGTGCATTACAATTTTAAGGATTTCTTGGGAAACGTTTCATTAATACAAATAAAACAACAAATTACGCAGAGCAACCCAACAAATTTAACCTTAGCTGTAGGTACCTTAGTTTTTAATTAGTAACACAGTTTTGCATTTTATTGCAGTTGTATTTTTATTTTTTAAATTGTATTCGTAGAAAAACTATACGTTTTAGACATTTTTTCTTTTTTAAAATTTTTGTTATTTGGTCAAATAATAAATAAGCCCTTTTAGTATCAACACTTAATCTGGATACTCTGGATATACACATAGCGTTTAATATTCTTGCTTGGGGTAGAGGTAGTGAATGTGAAAGGGTATTTATATGCCAAAAGAAAATTATAAGATTAATTTTCAACTTAAAAGTTAATGTGAGTTGTAGGGAGTTGTTTAAGGATAAACGAATTCTCACAACACCGTCAATCTATATTTTAAAATGTTTACTTTTTACGAAAAATAACATAAGTCACTTTAAAAAACGGACAAATTTTCACAACTATACTACAAGACACGGGGAACTGCTCAGTATTCCTACTCACCATACAAGCGCTTTTAAAAAATCGCCATATTATAATTGCATAATTTTGTATAATGCTCTTCCTAAGGAAATTCGATGTATATCTGATTACCAGAAATTTAAAAGTAAGACCAAGCATTTTTTATCAGTTAGAGGGTTTTATAGTGTGGATGATTTTGTAAATGGTAAGTGATGGTAACTGTGGCTTTTGCTGTTGCTATCGATTTTCACCTCATGTGCGTGCATATGTTTATATATGCATGTATGATTATATTTGTAAATTATAAGTAGTTGTTTGTTCTACCGTATCATCTGTTCTTTTTTTATATATATATTTGACTATGTATGTTATTTTGTACTATATTTTATTTATGTTATTTATAAGTTGTTAGTGTTTTTACCTTATTACCGTTTGTTCTTTTTTTATACCTGACTTGCCATATATACAATTTTGTATCTTTTGTTGGCCAATAAAGTATTATTATTATTATTATTATTATTATTATTATTATTATACAAATTTGGTAAGAATATATTTATCTTAAGGATCCCTATATGTAAAAAATTATTTTATTTTCATTATTTATCTAGGACACTATTTTTTATGGTCAATTGTAGCGCCTTATCATATCAATTTTTTTTTTCTACAGATGCCAATTTTCTTTCCACGTCTATATTTTTATTATAACTTTTTTATTTTAACATTGTTGTGGTTGTATTAAATAATGCATGTAAAGTGTCAAGTACTTGGGAATATTCGTATATTGGATATTCTCTGAATAAATATTTTAGTTATTCTCCCTGTGTGGATAAAAAGATACATTTCCAAGAGAAGTTCGTGTACCCCCATTTTATTTTACAGAAACAATAAAGCTTTATGTGTAATTTTGATTTATTCTCGTCGAAGCATAGTTTTAAATTCACTACCAAGAACCCATAATAATTCGATTTTTATGCTTATAAATTTCACGTGAACCTAATGAACGTACACGACGGTCTTATCTGAGACCGAAGACCGATCTGCCAAAATTCTCTGTCCGCAGCTATAAATTTTTACCCAGATATAAATCTCCCAAATCTCGAAGATATGTACACTCGAGGTGTAAATGTCCAACCTTTTTCAAATTTCACCGGCGCCAGCTAGAGTCGCAAAAGGCACCGTATGTCAAAACAATGGACGTCTGCCAAATATCTCTAAGTTTACTGTTTCATGTATATTCATTATATTTAGGCCACCGTTTATTATCCTTATTATTAGAGATACAAAATAAAGTTTCGCATAAAATTTGTAGGGCTGTAACTGAACCTCTTTAATGAGTTAATGCACAGTGGTGTGCAGATGTTGAGGAGTATAAAAGGCAATAATAAGTTATCTTTTTAATTATTCTTCTTTTCTGATTTCAAAAATATGATATATTTTATGCATTCTTATCTTTAAGTGTTTTCGAGTTGAATATTTAAAATTAAGTATAGCAGTAAACACCATTGAACCCTATCGACCTATATGACGATATTTTGTAAACACGGAATTCCAGGAGACAACTGCTCTGTGGAATAATGCCTCGAACAGCACAGAATGACACCTGGAAAATCTACAGCAAACAACTAAAGTCATTCGTCACCAGACATATACCGGCCCACCAGACATATACCGGTTTCGAGCTTCGAAATGTCATGGTCCCTACTGCCGGGGTTAGACAAGGTAATGACGAAAGTTCGCTGCACATTCGTTTTTGTGTCTTGTGTAAGCACAGGTAGTGAAGTTTCTAAATTTTCGTTTCGATCTTCGAAGATCGTGAGAAGCAATATCCAGTATAAAGGTAAGAATTAGATAAATTTAGAAATTCACCAATATTCAGTCGTGGACATTTATTCATAACGTATTTTATAACATTTCTTGAATGATTAGTGTTCTTTAAACGTAACGAGAATAAAGATGGATTCAGAGTGCATAAAACTTAAGCCATATACGATAACCGTAGGCCGTATGACTTAATTTGTAGTAGGCGCATTTATAATACATATAACATAATCCGTACGCAAGCGCGAAGAACTATGAGTTAAACAAAAACTTAAATATATATGTTAAACATTCAATTTTTGTCTGTTTTTCATTATAGGTCAGTATTAGGCATATGTAGTAAATATACGTTTAAAAACGTAAAAACAAATCACTGAACACAAAACAGAATCTCTTCCATAATCCAGTTCTGTGTCGAAATTACATCCGAATTTATTCGATTATACACGATTTTAACCGATTCCGTAGCGATAAACATAAGAAATAAAAATTAACCATTTCTTTACGGCATACGGATATATTACAGTGTCTATGAATGGCTATATGTATTTCCCTATACTTTATTTCTAATACGTGTTATGGTTATAGCATACTGCTTATGTTATGTGTACTATGAATCCAGCTTAAGTTTGTTGCACATTAGTGTTTGTGTAAGATGTATTACGCACAAATAGCGAAGTTCTCAAATCTTCGGTGTTACTGAATGTCAAGTACTAAACACAGTTCTTCGGGACAACAGGCTTCAAATACACCTAAAATTACGGCAACCTTCTGCATGAGATATGTTTCATTACGTGCTTCTGCCAGAAATTTGTTGATTTTTTCCGTGGTCACTTCTTCTGTCGATATCCTTCGCCTTTTAATTAAAAAAGCAACATTTCAACATGGAGCAATTTGACCAAAACACAGATGATGATATTTTGGACTTTTCTTCAAAATATGCCAAAAGCACTTTTTAACTGATCTTGCCACTAACATCATTCAGATCACACCATCTCAAGAATGGATTGTACGAAAACTCGTACTGTTACTTTGGCAATAACCTAAAAGTGGCTTTATCAACAGCTTCTTCGATTTCTGCCAAGAGATATCCATTTCTTTGATCACTTTCCATGTCACGAGATTTGAAGTTACTTGTCAACAAACAATCGCACTTTCAATAGCAACAATAAACTTCATCGAGAATTTGATTTCAAAATGATATTTTACTATTTAATAACGTAAGAAATGCGTTGATGTGTACTTTTAATATGTGCTAAAAGTTGGAGTTAGATTCGAAAAGATGGAACTTCCCTTCTCAAAAATTATCAGTTTTACTTTTAGCACATATCATAAATAACTATTACAGTATCTACAGTAAAAATATCTAAATATATTCTCTTTAATACAGTTTTTTACATTCAGAGGCATTTGCGCGTTTCAGGGTGTGGTGGTACGCAACTGTGCCACCGTTTTCGCCAGTTCAAGGCCACTCTAGGCCGTATTCCAATCGCCTGTCAATCAGACGTCCCCCGAATTATGAACACGGCATTTATACTGGGACGATCGAGCACCGCATCCGAAATTTGTCGCTGGCTAATTAGCATGGGCAGAGGTGGATCGCGCGGAGTTGGAAATGCCGATCATTTTTAAGAGTGTGCGAGGAATAGATAACCGGGCTTGGTGAATATTCAGCTGGGAACTGTAAATTATTCACGTATTTGAGTGGGATGTCACAATGCAATGCTAAACGGAGTGTCAGTTTTTTTGTACGAGTTTGAATTTCACCTCTAGGGCCTTAAAGCGATATTTCCTATCAAAGTTACTCAAATTATCCTACTAGTACTAAACTATTAGTTTTAAATCAGTCATTTATTTGTTTATTAATACACATGGAATACAACAGGTCTGAAAGATCTACAAAAGCATTCAGATTATACTAAAAATAACTACATAGACTACATTAAGATAAAATATTTTAGGAAAAAGAGTAATATAAAACACATAAATACGAATATACACAAGTAAGCATATACATATTAAACAGACAGTATGAGTTTAAACAGTTTTTTAAATTTGGCCAAAGTTACATTGAAAATATTATTCTACAAAGAGGAGAATTCTCTGACAGTAGCTTGTCCGTTTAATTGGTATATAAAAAGAAAGTCCATGATTCCGAAGTTTTCTGCAAGATAGATTAAAATATATATTCTGAAGAACGCCAGAAACTTTTGCTATATTGTTCAGTAACATAAACAGCAACTAAAGCATTAAATATTCTACGACTCTCCAAAGAGATCAATTTAAAATTTTGGCAAGATAGACATCATTTTAAATTAAATTATTTGTTTTCGAAGAATAATGTGTTATAAATTTATTTTATTGCGTTATTCAGTCTACTTAACACATAGGCATTATAAACACTACTACTATTGAATTTATATTTTTAAATAGTCTACATTTCGTCTTTTAAGTCAACCATTTTACAAGCATTATTAACTAAGGTCTATATATATATTAATATAAAACAACAATCCAAAGTTACCCTTAAATCCTTAATATATGACAGTCTATTTAGTATTTGATGAATAAACAATGTTTTTACAATACATCTCTAAACTGTTCAAATTGGGTTGCAATATATCCCAGTTAGATGGATTATTTATATTAATATACACATTTAAATCCGCATATAATATAATATATTTCAAATATTCTTTAATGTTATTTATGTAAATTATGAAAAATAGTGGACCAAGATGTGATCCTTAAGGTATCCCAGAAGTAGTAATAAAAGATTTTGATTAATAACCCCCAACTTTAACACTGAAGATTATTCCTTATATAAGACTCCACCCATTGCAACAATAATCCGTAAACAATAAACCTCGTCAGCAAAATGTCATGACTCACCTATGTTATCAAAAGACTTGCTCCGTCCATATAAACAGCATCAGTTCATGTAATTATTCACAATAGGCAACAAGATTTGTTATGGATAATCTTTCCATAAAAAAAAACATGCTGTTCTGATATTGTGGGACTCCTCACCAAATTAAAAATTACCATATTGCCATATTAAATACCAGAACCTCATAATTGTTTGCAATAATATTTAGTTTATTAATGGGGCAATAATATTTTTACATGTTATTAAACCATTTTTTTGTACAGGTTTAATTGCTGATATTTTTCAGGAAAACGTCCCAGTGTTAAAATATTGTTAAAAGTAGATATAAAAACGAGGAGCTTTACAAAATAGGATGACAATAAATCTGATCCCACCGGTTTATTAGAATCTAATTTTGTTCAACTATTTTGTACTTCAGATTCAGTAGAATAAAATGTCTTGTGTAGTGTAAGAACAATCTTACAAAAATATTTATTTCATTAGTGATGGTATAAAGTATTTGAGTATGCAGTGGTACGAGTAGTGTGCATGATTGATTGTTTGGCTCAAACTAACTTTAATTCAGTTTGTCATTAAATTAGTAAACAAAATTATACCTACATGTTGAAAGTTACACCCTGTATACTATTACATTACGAACCTACATTGATGTTTTTCATCGTTCTGCTAAAAAATTTCCTACTTCCCACATTTTTCCGTATATCGGCGAAATAATATCTAGTAAACAACTCATTTTCCTGGAACATTAACGTATTCATCAATTTGACGATCCGTTTGGAAAATAATCCAGAATAATCCCGTAGGTGGTCCTTTGTTATTTCCGAATAACTGCGTCATTAACATAAAACCATGCTACAGTATATGCTACAGAGAAGTTGAATGTTTATATATCTATTATAAAATAGGAGAACATTAAACAGAACAATAATAGAATGACTATGGATTTATTTTAGTAAGAAATTTAAATGCCTCATACATGTGTTTGGGTGATTTCTCAAAGGAGCTGTATCCAATTATAAATTCAAAAGTACACAATATAAAACCTACATAAATCGTTCACGATTATTCTCAATAAATACGGAATCTGGGTTTTACATAGCATCCCAGCAAAACTAGACATTTGTTAGAAACGTATGTACCACACACCATATTCTGCCGCACATATATAAGAACTATACATTCATTTTTTTTCTACATACATATTCATCTCCAAGTTAGTAAACGTGATTAGATACACTCACACATAAAATCAAAAAATTGCCTGCAGATATTCTGTTGCTATGATATTCTCATGTACCGCGGTGAATGTACGAATAGCATCCCAGATTAGACCTATCACCCTTTAGTTTTACGATAAAAATGGTCGAAAATTTTTGAATTGTTTGACTCGGACAGAAGAATAAAATTGCTCTGGACAACCGAATAATTCACATTTGTATTATAATATGGAAAACAAGAATGTAATATTGATTTTTATAATTTTTTTTATCAGATATTAATAACATTGTGTAAAACTAACTACAGTACTCTGCTGACCAATATCCCGACCAGCCACAATATTTACCCATATAGTCTTTATTATTAGCTTTTGCAGATTTGTTACTGTATTGTAAAACTATTTAAGGTAATATAAATAATTTTTGTCTGCTTTCTCATTAATTCCCAGATATAGAACATACATACAGGGTGTTAAAAAAAGAGTGTAAAATATTTCAGGAGGTAATAGTATGAACCAAAATAAGCAGAAAAGTCTTAATAAACATGGGTCCTCAAAGTAAAGGTTAAAGATATGGACCACTATTCGTTTCTCAAACATTTTATTTTATTAGGAATAAACCGACAAAGGAAGCTTTTAACGAACAAAAAACAAAGACATACGATACACTAATGTCTTCAAATATCCCCAAACAAAGAAATCTAGAGGGTTCAGATCAGGCCGGACCTCTTTTATGGCCTCCAAACCAAGGAGGGCGTTTTCGAAAGAGTTCGAATATCGTTGAGACGAAGATGTCGTGCCTGCTTGGAAATGGATGGAGGGCACTTTGAACATCTTCTGTAACTTTGTTTTTTGTTTGTTAAAAGCTCCCTTTCTCGGTTTATTCCTAATAAAATAAAATGTTTGAAAAACGAATAGTGCAACCGTTACTTTGCGGACCCATATTTATTAAGACTGTTCTGCTTATTTTGGTTCATACTATTACCTCCTGAAATATTTTACACTCTTTAACACCCTGTATGTGTAGGTGTAGTTGAAATTTTATGTAATTTTGCAGACATATTGATATCGTACGATATTTGATTATAAAAGTGTATAAAATGCAAAACATATTCAAGAATATTTGCACAAAATCTCGGAAAATATATTTTCCCTGTATAAACTTCTCATAGACACCAATCTCTAAGCAACGGTCAGATATCCAATATTATCCATCTACCATTAAAAAATAAACAAATAAATTATTTATTATAATGAAAAACATGATAACCGTTAGGTTTATTGGTAAGTTATGTGTCAATATGATATTGCATTAGAATAATTAATGCATACATATCATAATAATTTTTAATTAATTAAGTTAAACAGAAGAAACAAGTTAACTAAAAAAAAGAATAATAAAATTATTTGAAATGAAATAATTTGGATATATGACAGTCGTTTTAAGTTGTAACTAGTGTTTGACGGTTTGCTATCAAAAATCCATTGATTTGTCAGCATACAAAGAAGTTTGTAAAAATAACCAAATCTGTTTATTAATGGTAGATGGATAATATTGGACATCTGACCGTAGCTTCCAATTAGGATCAACTTTTCTTATTAACGATTGTCTATATTATAAAAAATAAGGGTACTTTACTCTTGAGCAAAATTTACATTTTTTTTACATAGGTACCTCGTATACGACTGCAAGAAATTGATATCTGATTAAAGTTTGGGTTTTAGTCCATGCAGAACTTTTTATCAAGAATAACTTTCATAAAATCAATAATAAAAAAGTTCCCGATATGGTACCAACTTAATTAGACACGCCGTATACGCATTTATCTTACATTAAAGTTAAAATATACCTTTTGATAAGGCCTAAAATACACTTTCACCTAAAAAATTATATAAATACAAAGAGTTTCACCATAAAACACAACATATCTTCCAATTAAAAGCTTTATAATCTTAAAGATTCAACATGTTAAATTTTACAACGCCATCTAGTGGTTTGTGAATTTTTGCGAATATTATATTCTTAATTTCTATATCAAAATACTATCCATCAAATTGATTATTTTTCAGACTTTTCTGACATCATGCAGAGTCATATTCAGCTCAGCAAAATACATGGGAACATCATAATGGATGTCTTCGGACAACAATTTTTTTATTTTGTGTGCCAGTGTTGTTTAAAATGTGAAGAAGTGTTGACGTAGTTGGGCTCTCCCTGTATGAGGCATCCATCAGGATATTTGTTTTTGGCAGTAAACGCTCCGGCCTAGCGGACGCATTATTTTAACAACGGAAAGGGTTGTTAAACGATCATAAAGTGGCTCAAATTAAAAGCTCCCCATAAATATAAGGTATGTTTATGTCAGCGTGAGTTGTGGCGACGCACCGACGAAAATAATGGTACATGTCACTCTGTCATAAAAGTTATAGTCCGTAAATCAGATTTTAACGGACTGTACGGACCAGATCGAAAGATAGCATTCATCTTAGTTTATTAAGTTGACAGTGTCGCTAATTTCCAGGAAGATTTTACGTCGCTAATGGACGACGTTTTTCATTTTCTTTCAGGTAAAAATAAAGGATACGTCGTACGAATTATTGGATAATAATTTTAGATGACACATCGCTACAAATAGCAACAGAAACGGAGTGACCATCAAATCAAATACAACATTAAAAGCCAATGACGGGTGCAGTTTTTGATCAGTTGCCCAAGGAACATAGAAGACACGTTGTCTTTCTTTCTTTTTTTTACATTTTAATAGAAAGTACCAACACTGACAATCTATTGCAACGTCATTGGAAAAGATTAGACCTAAAGAAAACATTACAGACGATTAAGAAATGTAACAGAAACAGACTGCATAGCCAACTATCAATTTGGTATTTTATTGCAGCTACAAACGAAACAAATGTTATAAAACAACAGCATGTCAAAAAAACATTTTAAGAATGTTTATACAGCAACTATACAATCAAAACTGGTACTACATTATAAGGCACTTTAGTTACCGTTGAGATTTTATAAGGACCGTTGCAAACAAATAAAAAATGATTATATAGTAGCAACAAATCAACTAACAACTCTATTTTCGTGTCTTTAGTAGCAATAATGCGTCTATTCCAACAAAAGTAACTTATTTATTTAGCCTGTTTAAAAATGAAAGAGAGTAATAAAAGCTTATTATGTATGCAAATCGTAAATAAATGTAGTACTGGTGCTTATATTCAATATTTTTATATTATGTATTATCAGTATATACTCGCGTTAAGAATTCAGACGTCTTACGTCATGGCTGACATTAGACATTTGTTTTTATTATCAACGTAATTTTCTAAATTTGGTGGCGTTAAAAACAATAATTTTTTGCAATTTAGTGCAACATATAATGTAAACTTTTAGTGTAGTATATAATTTTATTACTATCAGTTGCAGTTTCTTAAATATTTTGATAAAAATATAATGAATTATTCATTTGTTCGTATAACGTAAGTCGCCTGAATTCTTGTCTCCAGTATAGATGAGGTGTACTATTAAAACAACTTTGTGTGATCGGGTTGTACTAAATTGTAGCAGGTTCATTGTAGCATTTCTCTTATAAGTAAACAATATAAAAACAGCATTTCAAAACATGAGGCTACTTTAAGCATCATAACCGGGCTAAGAGAGTTTTTAGTAATTCAAATAAAATTATTCAATATTATTATCAAAATATTTATTTAAATTTTATTAATAGACTTTTATTCCACACAAAAATATAGGATGTATTTTGATAATTCAAATTATGGTGAGTAAATGTAGTGTCGTATAAATGTACAATAAAGAAAATAAAAAAGGAGGTATATTAAAATTCATCCTCTGAATATTCTGATGAATTATCTTCTAGATCTCCTAGATTGATATCGATAGGTTCCATAGTAACGTCAATTAAATTATCGAGTTCCCACATTTTCTCCTTTTATCCAGTTATCAGCAATTACTCGCCAGTTATCTGCAGTTACTCGTTCCAAGGAATTTTTCAACAAAATTTTCACGTCACCTAATTTAAACGTCGTATTATTTCGCGCTACATCGCCTTTTACCTGCGCCCAGACTAATTGGATTGGGTTAAGTACACAGTGATCAGGTGGTAACCGTAGTACCGTTATTTGGCGATTTGTTGCCATTTCATCGATAACATATTTTTCAGATCTTCACTAAGATTGGCAAGTGAAAAGTTCCTTTTTCACCATATTTGTTTCAAAAGAAATGTTTTTCCGGATAACCATTGAATTATATCCGCTTTCCTCGAAGCTGACGTAGGCGTGCGCTCGGTCTACCGTGAATGGTAACTGGCATTATCCATGACAATTACAGACCCCGGAGGAATAAGATCTAACATCTGTGTAAAATACTCTTCGAAAAAATCTGCGTTCAAGTCTTCGTGATAGTCACCTGTATTTTTAGATTAAAATAAAAGTAAACCGCCATATACAAAACCACTGGCACTACCTATATGTGTGACTATTAATATTCGCCCTTTACCTGAAGGTGCCTTGAACCCTTTTGAAAGTCCAAAAATGCTTGTCGAAAACTTTTTACATTTTTATCTTGTCATACTTTTGTTATAGTATATCCCTCGTTGACCCAAGTTTCGTCTAGATAATAAATATTCCTCCCTTCGTCACGGAATTTTCTAATTGATCTTAAGTAGGATCTTCGCCAACAAATAATTTCATCTTTATCGATAAGAACTGACTTCCTGTTCTGCTTTTCCCAGCAAAAATTCAACTCTCGTAGGACGGCCCATAATTTGCTTCTACTGATTTTTGGCACATCGTTGTCCTCTGAAAGTTCACTTAAAATTTTGTTTAGTGTTGGTATTTCTTTTTCAAAATAAAATGAGTGTACTTTTCTGCGAATGACATTTTTGAAGAAATCATCTATAACGACTTTTGACCTCCCTGTAGATGATTTTGGGGGATTTACAGTATCTTGTTCATTTTTTGTTTCCTTTAGTAGATAGTCGATTTTCCAATCCTCATTTTGGAACACTTTTCCACGATGTCGTCAACACTGTTGGTATGATTTTGGTGTTTCAATGCATTAAATACATTTAATATAATAATCTTCTCATTCTGAGACAGCGCACATCTTTAGCCTTTAGCAGGTACGTAATCTGATAAGCTCGACATTTTACCCAAACAATATTATATCCACTGGCACAATAGCCACTAAACACAAGTCGAATTTTACTCTACTGCACTAGCACGTCTTCGTATATTCAGCTCTAAGACTGGATTGATCTGTCACAATACGCTGGCTCCTGCCCTATAATGTATTCAGTAAAATGTACTAATGCACACCCATTATCTGTTAGCATTAGTGTTACTCGATAATTACCTGAAACGAAATATTACCACGCCCATGGCCGGGGTTGGTTTTATTACTCTCTTTCATTTCCAAACAGACTATAACTATATTGCAAAGGTATCAGAACCTGTTTAATCAGAATGTCTGCAACCGGACATTATGTGATGTTATCTGAAGATATTTATTTGTGGCATAATTTTAGTTTTTCTTTAGTTTTATTGGGTTTTTATAAAAAAAATTAACTGTCAAACCTGACATACGTTTAACACCTTTACTATTTTGAGAACGAAAACCGAGAGTTTTTCGAAACGGCAAAAAATACGAAAGTGCGCGATAGTGATGCGATTTTTGTTAAATTTTACTTATCTGCTTTTTTCAGTGTGAAATTTTTTTGTTAGGCAAACTTAGTTTTGAAAATAACCCTTGACTGATCCGTTTGGCGCAAGGGCTTATTTAAGTATCGACTGAAGTATGTAACTAATTTTACTAGTAGCTTCTTCATGATGTCTCCTTTATACCTCTAAGTTTTGGTTGACATTTAACAAATCATCACTTTTAAGAAATTCCATTACGTTCCATTCATATTATATTTGGTACATTCTTAGGAGAAATTTTCGCAAAACCCTATATACCATACTTCGCACGGTCTACAAAAAATTAATTTTAAAATTCTCAATTTGATGGAACTTTAACACAATCAATACTAATAATAACTGATGGCATCGCCAATGAAAACGCTGTCCAATTAAAAAGAACCATTAGACTCATCATCGAGCCCAACCGTGGCATATCTAATTCAAGAGCTTTTCTTTGCCTGTCGCCTCGACAAAAGAAACGAATCCGGTGGCGTATGAATATTTGATGGTGTTATAAGAATGAATCCGCGTGCCTCGACAAACCGAGGATCGGTACTCGGTATTAGCTGAGCAGATCTTTCCGCCTAGCCCGTTAATGTTTGATGAGATTAAGACGCAAACCATGTTCCATCATAGCTCATCTCTCATCGCAATCTGCCACCGCCACCCGGTTAGTTTGCATATGGAAGTTCGGTTTTCTGCTAACTGATCGGTCATGCGAAGTATACCATCGAGGGAGTGCCGTACTGGCGCTCAGGGAGGGAACAATGTACAGTGTGTCCCATTTTCGATCATTTTCATGGGTATCTCGAATAGTACTGAAGACAGCTCAAAATAGTTTTCGCAATAATGTGCTACTTTTTCGAAGAACAATTAATTCAGGTAACAGAATTTTACAAAATATGTGAATTTTGAACCACTACTGTAATATCATTAGAGTTAACATTTTGAAATCTCTAACCACTGACTTAGCTGACTGACTGACTTCTACATTTATTTCTGTACAAACCAGTGGAATACTTATTATTACTATTATTTATAAATTTTTTTTGGAGGTTATACTTCTCTATATCGCTCTCCCTTCTATACGAATAGTGCTATAAAAAACAATGTTAAAGTCACCGTTTTTCTTGCCGTAAAATTATCAAATATGCAGTGTTTTTAGGTACACAAATCTTGAAAAATAAAGCTTGAAGAACAAAAGTAATATTAAAAATTTAATGTTTGATGTTTTGTTAATTCATTGTAGATATTTAAATGTTTTTTAAATAAAATAAAAACTTTTAAAAAGCGTTTGAATGATACATATTATTTTGCTATTCTAAGCCCATACTTTAACAATTATTGTCACATACTTATAAATAAATATAAACGATCTTAGAAGTAACATTAAGTAATTTTTTATTATAAGAAAATATACATCTGCAGTTCAATTTAAAAAATACATATTTTTAAAGACTTAAACATTGGTTGGTTAGATGGCTTTTTCTTGTTAGTAATTCATGTCACTTCTGTATCTACGAATATGCACAGTTGGCATGAGATAATATTTATGCGTTATACTATTTAATGTCTAAAATTATTTGTATTTCTATAAAACACTAATTCAAGAATACGACGCCCTTATCATAGTCAATTGTTTCTCAAAAACGTAGCACACTATTGCGAATTCCAAAATATCTATGAAAACTATCGAAAATAGAACACACTGTACATACAAGGTGAGATGGCAAAAGGAATAGTTGCTGCATTTTGTTAAGATATTGTCTAAAGCTATTTATTTGTGGCATAGTTTTAGTTTTTCTTTAGTTTTGGGTTTTTGCCACACTTCTGAAAAAATAATAGAGATTAATTAAATAAGCCCTTGCGCCAAACGGAACAGTCAAGGGTTATTTTTGAAACTATGTTTGCCTAACCAAAAAATCTCACACTGAAAAAACAGATAAGTAAAAAATAACAAAAATCACATAACTATCGCGCACTTGAACGGAGATAAGTGTGTGTCAAACTGTTCAGTGAACATCGATCCTTGTTGGCTACAGTTGTATCAAGAAGAAGTAAGTAACAATAAAATAAAAATCATTTAACATCTCTATGGAAGCAGATAAATAAATTTTAAACTGTCAAACTTGACATACGTTTAACATTTTTAATACGATTTTGAGAACGAAAACAGAGAGGTTTTCGAAACGTCAATAATACGGAAGTGCGCGATAGTGATGTGATTTTTGTTATTTTTTTACTTATCTGTTTTTTCAGTGTGAGATTTTTTGGTTAGGCAAACATAGTTTCAAAAATAACCCTTGACTGTTCCGTTTGGCGCAAGGGCTTATTTAATTAATCTCTATTATTTTCAGAAGTGTGGCAAAAACCCAAAAAACTAAAGAAATACATTTTGTTAGTCACACGAATAAAAATTTAATTAGTACACATTAATAGTTATGTTGTGAAAGTAGATCAACAAATTGGTGTAACAAAACTGGGAATAGTTTTCTGAAATCATAAGTTAAATTGTATTTTTGGTATCACAATAGTAATGTGATGTTATAGACTAACTTATTGTCGAATTGACGGTGGCACAATGTTTGCCATGTTTTATGTAACTTCAAAAATCAAGTGGATTTCAATGGGGCAATCAAGGAGGCAAGACAATTGGACCTTCGAGACCTATATATAATCAAGGAATTGTATGCAAATATTGTTGCAGTCATTGGTCAAAATATAGTGTGGCTCTCTCGTGAAGAAATCATGTCAAACGTTGAAATTAATTTCGGGAGGTAGGTACTCATAAACTGTCACTTAAAAATTGTAAGTAGCGGCATCATTTAAATTAATTTATTTATTTGAAACTTCGTTTTTGCAAATATTGCAATCGCCGACAGCGATAGAAGTCGGGGTTTTCAATATTGAATCACCAGTAGCTACAAAATGTAGATACGAGTATGTACATCTCGCGCGCTTATATCTTTCTGCCAACTATAATAAAGAGCAAACAGGCAGAGTTAATTGTCGGTGGCTCACTGACGAGAGCTAACAAGCTCGAAACCGATATATATCTGATGGTGGCATCGCTGGCGACTAACCATGGCTATTTGCTGTTTTTCAAGGGTACCGATAATTCAGTGCTTGTCAGGGCATTAGACCACAGAGTAGTTGTTTTCGGAAATTCCAATTTCACCATTTAAACTGTTTACTATAAGCTATCATTACATATATTTATATATGTATGTGATGATGAATCACTCTGTATAAACCTACATATTCCAAGAATTCCACAGAATCATCCTATCATGATAAATAAATCATTTCCTTTGCTACATCCACCCATATCAAAACAGTGACTAAGATTACTTATTACTATTGTCACTACAGATTTCTGTAGACATTACGCAAAATATAAAGGCCATTGATTGTATTGATACCAGGTAGTATCGATAACAAGGGTCAGTGGCGTCACAGACGCTTGCAATAAAGCAATTTTAAGATACTCCACAGAAGCAATGATTTTTATTTAGTTATATTTGATGAAGAGCTTGCAGAACAGACTTCATTATTTGAGAAGAAATAATAGGATTTGTTGCAATTTCATTGCAATAATGTATTGCAATACTAAATACTACTATTGATTATTGTTGGTACTGATAACTTTGCAACATTATATATAGGATATGGCAGCAAATACAATGAAAGTTCCTGATTTTAAATTTTCTCATAAAAACGTAATTTTCCAATATCCCAACTATCTACGCCGAGAAAAAGATTTGGTGTTAGTTTGTTTCACAAAAGTAAATTATTCCTGTAGGGAGAAACAAATGTTTATTTCTTTTACCAAATCATTTCTTTGGAAAACAAAACACATTATTTATTTTGTGAAAATTAAAGCATTTGTTTCCATTAAAAAATTTATTCCTTTTAATTATATGTACGGTGTTAATTATAATTATATTCTTTGATGAAACGATATAAATTAAATGTCAATACCATTTTTGAAGTCGCGCGTAAGCAGAAATATTTTAGGATAGATTTCTTGAAAATGATACGAGTTCTACCAAGTGTACCTTTTTTACGTAGAAATGATCAATATGATTTTGTAGTCAACCAAATAAGAACATTTCGTTAGCAAAAATAAGAAAAAATCATCATTGCTAATGTGGAGTCCTCTACGGCCGACCCTGATTTAATACACAAATTATAATTCCTTTTCGTAAAAGATGTTTCTCTACCATATTTGATGATAACTAGTTGAGCGTACTTGAGTTATTACAAAAATAATTCAACTTTGACAATTTCATTCCACAGCACCATTTTGCTAAGACATATTAAGTTACATCTTCATATTTTTTCCCAAAGATGTCGCTCCTGCTCTATGATCCATTATTAATGGTCCATTCTGTACACCTACAATAGGAATGCAATATTATTTATTTTTTCAGGTAATGTTTACCTAAATATTGTGTCTTCTTATATTTACAGGGCTTCTTGCAGCAGCAAGATTTGTTGTCTTGTCTCGCCAGAGCTTTTCTAAACTTTGTCTTGCAATTTGAGCTGTCAAATTTTTTATTTCTTTTTATTTTCTTTAAAAAAAAAAAACAACATTATATTTTTTTGAAAAAAAAGCATTTATTTGTTTTTAAAAAATTTATTCCTTTTAATGATATGTACGGTGTTAATTATAATTATATTCTTTGATGAAACGATATAAATTAAATGTCAATACCATTTTTGAAGTCGCCCGTAAGCAGAAGTATAGATTTCTTGAAAATGATACGAGTTACAAAGTTCTACCAAGTGTACCTTTTTACGTAGAAATGACGATCGAATAAGATTTTGTAGTCAACCAAATGAGAACATTTCGTTAGCAAAAAATAAGAAAAAAAAATCATCATCCAGCATTGCTAATGTGGAGTCCTCTATGGCCGACCCTGATTTAATACACAAATTATAATTCCTTTTCGTAAAAGATGTTTCTCTACCATATTTGATGATAACTAGTTGAGCGGTACTTGAGTTATTACAAAAATAATTCAACTTTGACAGACTGTATCTCATTCCACAGCACCATTTTGCTAAGACATATTAAGTTACATCTTCATATTTTTTCCCAAAGATGTCGCTCCTGCTCTATGATCCATTATTAATGGTCCATTCTGTACATCTACAATAGGAATGCAATATTATTTATTTTTTCAGGTAATGTTTACCTAAATATTGTCTCTTCTTATATTTACAGGGCTTCTTGCAGCAGCAAGAGTTGTTGTCTTGTCTCGCCAGAGCTTTTCTAAATTTTGTCTTGCAATTTGAGCTGTCAAATATTGTCTTGGTCTTGTCTTCTCTTGTCGTGCAAGACCAAGACAAGAAAAAGCAAGACAAGATTGCCAACACTAATGAATAGAATAATTTTTTAGGAAAACTCGAAATTATATACATATATATTGACCTTATTTTATCAAAATAGTGACAACATAAAATCAGAAACTGCTTCAGTCTAGAACTAACACATATCTCACATCGCACGTCGCAATATTTTGACGATTTTATTTTTTACAAAAGAAAGTAAACATTTGGCAGCTTGGTATAAATCAGAAAACTTGTAGCTATTTATCTTTTTAATCAAAAAAGTGTTAGGTATGCAAGTTTCCAGCAAAATCCATTCCATTTATATGAGAACAATAACTTACCGACTTTACCAGGATATTAGATAGACAATACTGCAAATAAATCAATTTTATTGTTAATCGGTTTGGAATACAAAAAAGTGTAAAGGAACAAAAAGTGAAGATAATACGATGGCGCATATGATGACCTATTTTGTTTGTAATATTATATAGGGTGATATATATTTTTTGGCAAATAATGATTGTTGATACCCATACCTTTGCCACTTGTACATTTCTAAAGCTGATAATTTTATGTTTCATACCTACTGTCATACTAAATATACACGCTGAATTTGGTTAAATTGTCTCAAGCGGTTTAGAAATTAAGAACAGATTTTTTTAAATTTTTGAAACGCTATAGCTGAACAAAGGCTGCCCTATGACCCCACATTTATATAACAAGGACCCTTATATTTGACCACAGAATACGCCCATGGATTTTTAACACTAAAGTGCAAACAAATATTGTTTTTAATGCGATTAGTGAAAATTATATTGACAATAGAAACAATTGCGTAACGTCAGCCGTGACGTAAGTCGTCTGAATTCTTTCCGCAGCTATATAAAGTTAGTAGTTAGTTGCTACACACAAAAAAGATACTTCTAAGTATTCTCTTTGGTATCTAATGTATTTAGTACCGTCCCGTTTCTGTCTCCCTTTATCCCGTTCCCTCCGCCGCTGAGAGTTAAGCCAGTGGTCCAGAGGAAGTCTAGATGGAACTCCCAGGTGAGGTGGCGCCTTCTTTGATTTACTGCTGACAGCGGAAGAGGAGCCCAAGAATGGTTTATGTGGCCGCAAAGGGGACATCTCTGCCACGGCGACAATGAGCAACGTTCTTTTGCAGATTTATACCCTTTGGTGGTCTCGGGGCTGTCAATCTGGGGAAGAACTTTTTTAGCGTAAGCGGACATCGGAGACTACGGCGTCTGGGGCCGAATACGGAAATTTATGTCTTATTTCTGACGAATTTTATTATTACCGATTCTGCAGAATATTAATTTGTCCAAAACTTACGCAAATCGCGTCGCTTTTGTAATACTTGTCTATCAAAAAAGCTGAATTTCAATTTATAATTCTGTAATGTGCTGTAGCGTGACGACATCTATGTTAGTATTTGGAAACATCTACATCAGGCCATAAATGTCAGAATTTGACTAAGCTTATATTTTAGTAGTACCTCCTACTTATTTCATTTGGTTTGTCAAAATTATTATATCTACTACTTCAAAATATGCAACATTAATACCATTTCCGTACTCCACACACAAGGTACGCCTGTCCTAATACTGTAAATTGTTATAAAATACATACAGAATACTGCACTGCTACTTCACTTTCACCATGAAAAGCACAATAATTCATTATTTTAAGTTGTATGAAATTATAAATTTAAAAATAACACGTTAACAGAAATGTACACTCAGCAGATATTTGAAATCTGTCATAACTTTTAAGAAACGTCAAATTACTGGTAGAAACAGTTGACAACTATGACATATGTACTGTAGAAGGCTGCCTCTCGCGATCAGTCACTGCAAACGCGCAAAGAAACAGACTATAAAAAGCACGGCCGCTGCGATTTAGCAGACAATGCTTGGAGCAACGGTATAGTTATATAAAACTCATTAATCATCAAAAGCGATAAGGGTGGTTTCCTGGTCGAAGTCAAAAGAATTTTGCCTGAGACGGGTAGCTCTTAAATGTGCCTGAATTAAGCCCCCCATTTTTTGAAAAATGAAAAATATATTCTGTGCTGAATTGTGCCGGATTTACGCTACATTGTGTCGTAAAAGTTTAAAGAAAAATAATAGCCATTTTCCTAGAAAATAAAAAAATTTTCATTGCCACGTAGCCCCCCACTTCGCGAAAATCGTCTTTTTTTACTGTGCTATATTGTGCTAGTTGTTCCGTATATTGTGCCGTTTAAAGAAATTTGATATCTTCCTCCGTTCTCCGAAAAATTCTAAAAAACCGAAATTTTCTCCCCCCATTTTACCACAATCTATTGTTTTCGATATGCTGAACTGTACTAGATGTTCTGAATATTGTGCCGTTTTCTACCCTCCCACATTCCAAATTTTTTTCAATGTGCTGAAATGTGCTAATAGTTTTAAACATTATACCGTTTAAAAAAAATTGAAATCTGCCTCAGTTCTCCAGAAAACGCAAGAAACCGTAAATTTTGGCGTAACGTTACTGTGTCTCCTATTTCGCAAAAATCGTGATTTTCTTTAATGTGCTGAGTTGTGCTAGTTGTTCACCCACTGTGCCGTTTAAAAAAAGTCGATATCTGCCTCCGCTCTCCGGAAAATCCAGAAAAACTGGAAGTATGGGCGTGAACTTAGTCCCCTATTTTTACCGAAAATTAAAAAACGGGTTGTGCTAGTTGTTCTGAACATTGTGCCGTTTAAAGAAACTTGACATCTGCCTCCGTTAACCGGAAAATTGGGAAAACTGGCAATTAAAAAACGTGATTGTTCTGAATTGTGCTAGTTCTGTCAAACACTGCACCGTTTAAAGAAATTTCATATCTATCTCCGTTCTCAGGAAAATTCTGAAAAACGGACAACTAGCACAATATAGCACACTAAAGAAAAATTCATTTTCGTGAAGTGGGGCACTACGTGAAAAGCACGACTTTGTCATTTCCAAGGAAAATGACTATTATTTTTCTTTAAACTTTTACGGCGCAATGTAGCACAACTCAGCACAACCTATACTTTTCACTTTATTTAAAAAATGGGGAGCTAAATTCACACACATAGCCCTTAACGCTTGTGAAGCTTATTGAGTTTTTTTGTACGATCCATGCAATAACCAAATTATATGGTTTAAATAACGTTTAGATTTAAACTTGTTTAATATCATAGTGACAATCCTGTGACAATTATCACTTACTTACACATAATTGGACTTGGAGATTTATAAACAGTGCTGGCCACATTTTAAAAATAGTCAGTTGAGTCGTTTGAATTATTACCTATCAATTTTTTATTAGCTGATATTTATAATTTTGCAAAATGCATTTGAGTGACAATTTCGATTTTGAGGATGCGTTACAGATAGTATGTTCGGCTGTTATACCAGAGAAGTCGAGACAACGATATGAAAATGCTTTCAAAGTTTTCAAGCATGGTGTAATGAGAAGAACTATGAGCATATTTACGAAAAGGTGATATTGGCTTAATTTATAAGAAGAAGTGAAAAGCTTAAATCACCAGAGTTATGGACGGTTTATGGATGGAATACTCCGTGTCAAAATCTACAATTTTCCTTAAAAGGGGAATTGATATTTCAAAATTTACAACATTAATTACTTTCTTCAGAAGAAAAAATGTTGAATGTGGACCTAAAAAGTTGGATGTACATATTTGCAAGTGAAGATATATATAATAAGATTCTAAAAGAATTCCCAGATGAAGTTTATGTAAATGTGTAAATGGGAATGATCATGGGAATAGCAGACCTGTAAAAGAGAAGAATTATATCAGATGAAAGTGCAAGATATCCAAGATAGTGGATCATTTATTACAGTCCACATTCCCAATACTAAGTCTAATATTGAACGAACTTTTACAATAACCAATTCAATTAACGGACCAATTGATTATTTGGAGTACTTCAGAAAATACTTGAAGTTAAGATCAGAAATCCCAAAGTTTTCTTAGCAATGCGCAATATAAAAGTCACCAATCAAGTAGTGGGTAGAAATACAATAGAAAATTGGCTTTCAAAGATCACAAAATGCTTGAGAAATGGCGGATCCGCATCTTTATTCAGCACATAGGTACAGAAAAAGTTGACATTGACAAAAAATATGAATTTATTTGGGGCTATGTAAACTTGGCAACAAATCAACCGATACTAAGAGAGTATTTAAGTGCAAGAAATTTGAATCGCTCCTCTTAGTTTAAAAATAGAGTACTAGTAACATGCTAATTAAACTGACCGTGTTTTACATAGTCATGCCAATGAAAAATACAATATAGCATTTTAACGATTTACCCACTGTCAAAGAATATTTACATCAACAGTTAAATAAATTTTAAAAAGTATGTGTTATCATAAATTTCGGTACCTAAAACTTTGTTGGTTAGACTGTTTATAGTGCTATTTTCTTCAGTTTCCTTGAAGATCCACTTCCAGGTGACATAAAATAGCATTCTCGGTATTATCTAAACCTTAAATTTTAGTGGAGGTATAAAGCGTTTCAAATCATTCGTCTCTGTAGAAAACACTGTTTGAAGGATGATTTTATATAAACAAAGCAGCAGCAATGAATACTAAATCAAAAAATATCGATTCCTTTTACTGAACCATCGAAATATGTCTAGACCATAGTTTTCTCGGAAAATCGAGTTCACTTGCTCCGATTCCAAGGCAATCTGTCTGTTGGGCACGATGTCATAATAAGCCGTGTGACCGTCGTTGACCTGGTACCATCGTAAACAAATAATACACGGTACGGTACATCCATTACGGCCATACGATTCCAAGTAGTAAATATCGATTGATATGCAGGCGGCGGCGCGAAACTACATAATAAAACAATATAAAGGAGTGTCGTATGCAAATATTATAACAGAAATATGTCATTCATATTTTCGCACGGTCCCCAGCATGCACATACCAGCAGGTTCATGTTCATCACGCGCTGTCATATAAATATGAATGAATTTACGAGGAGCATACCAAATTATGTTTATTAATAATCGGGTCTTTTTATGGCTTTTATTATCGGAGCGACAGGTCTCATATTAAGAGGGTTTTGGGAACTGCGTTTGTCCTGGAACGTTACATTCATCGGCAAGCTGAATATTAATCGAAATACATTAATAACTGATACAGTCGTAGTAAATTTCCACTCCAAGTGTACTGCAAGGTCTAATTACAAGACGCATGCTAAAATCATACAAATCATGATGATGAACGGCTCGATAAACACACATATGCACATAAATCGTTTATTATGACATAATACCAATATATAAAAAATTGTTGATTTCATAGAAACGTAGAATCTTCTTATAAATATCACGGAATTACACGATAAACCTATAAATTTCTTTAACATACTGGATACCCTGAACTTTCAAATGCTACTTCTAAGGTAATCGTCAACATATTTTCAAATGTAATAACGCGTTTCCGATTTTATTTAGTTTTATTTTATTTACATTTCATGACAAAATTATACTTACCTATTCATAATATTATTATATACTAGGTACCCGGCAAACGTTGTTTTGCCATATGAATTATTTCTAGTGAATATTTTGGTAGTCGGCTTCGTTCTCATCCCTACTCCGTGCTGTTTACTGGGTGAGAAGCACAAACCTAGAAAAAATATAGACTGTGCCAGTGTCACATTGCCGGCAACCGCTAATTCAGGGCTGCCCTAAAAGGTCCAGAATCACCAAAAATTTGTTTTTATTCCAATTTACGTTAGTTGTATTGTAGCGTGAATCTCATTTGTTTACTGTGATTGGTCACATTCATGTCACAGTGTTTAATGACATTTACAATGACAGCAAGTTAGTTAATTTCATATTGCAATGCAGCAATCATATTTGCACAACCGCCAACATAAAGCAAATAAAATATCAATTTTCTGGACCTTATTTCCTTAGAAAACGCGGCACATGTTTCGTGACCTATATCATGAACCGACGCTGTCTATATTTTTTCTAGGTTTGTGGTGAGAAGTGACACCGGTAGACACCTGACGGGGATAACTGCTCTAGTGATAATCGATCAGTTATAAGGTTAAAAATTATTAAATTACTAAAATGGCTATTAAAAAATAGGAGTTTGTCATAGAAGGGTGAAAATTAAGGGTTGTATGTATTTTTGAATGCCACATCATAAAAAAATAAAAATAAAAACTTTTGTCCAATAAATAAAAAAAAATTTTGGGGTGGACCACCTTTATCACTTAGGGGTATGAAAAATAGATTACGACCGATTCTCAGACCTACCGAACATACATATAAAGTTTGATAAAAATCGGTCAAGCCGTTTCCGAAGAGTATGGCGTCTAACACTGTGATACGAGAATTTTATATATTAGATTTAATAGAAAGATATTTATTCTTGATACCTTGGTTGATCCTTAATGCTGAATGTTTTAATAAAATTCCTTCACTGCCCAAGTAACTTGCATTGCATTTGCATTTTGTTCATTGCTGGGAAGTTCAGCGTAACCGCTTCTAAACCCTCCAATATACAGTGTGTTAGAGGTCTGACTACCATAAATATAACAGGCAATAGTATACATCAAAATGAACAAAAACCCCTTATCTCCCCTTATGACATGGTTCCTAAACTCAACCATTTTCGAGAAGAAAATTAACAAATCTCCAATTTAATGTGTAAAAATTCGGTTAATTATGAGTTCTCACCATAATTTTCTGCATTAAATGACCATAAAATTTAATATTTACCTCTTCTTTTAATTTATTTATGTTTAGTTTTAATAAAAAAAACAAACCGGCGGACTATATTATAGGAAAATATTTGTACCCGCCACAACAAAACTTCCTTTATTTAATAATTATAAAACGTGTAAAATTTAAAAAGCCCTAAAAACTGAAGGAGAACACAAAATGCCGACTCTCTAAACGTCAAACGTGCGAAATGTATAGGGGTGTAGTATCAAAAGTAAATTTTTTACATTATAAATTTGGAATTTTGTTTAAGTAAGTTGTTGTACTTAGTTATAGTTAACTCTGTATATTAAAAGAAACTTGAGTGAATATTTATTGGTTCTAATATTTGTAGGAATATAAAATAGTCAGAATTCTAAGACGGTATTGAAAAACTTTCTGTTAAGTAAAGTCTGGAAAATTTACTTTTTATATTTATACTATTTCATATCTATTTTCATTCTTTCTTGCTTACCGATTTCATGCAATTTTCCAGAAAATTGACGGATAAGAAGAAAGACTGTTTGCACTCTAGCTAAGTCTAACTTTAGAGACACGAAAAAGCGTTTATATAGCCTTGAATATTTTCGGTATGGATCACAGGCAGTGCAATAATAATAGAAGGGCTGATTATGTACGGCGACGATGACATTGTATTTGCAGCACCAAAATGTTCAAAATATGCATATGAGGTGGTAGGTATTCATGCAATACCAAATACAAAGCGGATACATTCAGCAACATTTTAGTCATTGTTAATTTGAAAACATTTGAAAATAATTGTTAAAATGAGAGAATAGCACAACAAAAGTGTATCTTACAAACGCTTTTCAAAAATTATTATTTTATTTGAGGAAAGTTTAATAGTAGGTAACAATGAAAAAAGAAAATATCTAAAATTTTAATTTTGTACTTACTTTTGTTCTATAGGTTTTTTATTTCGAGATTTCTGTACCGAAAAACACCAGAAATTTGATAATTTTGCAGTGAGAAATACGGCGACCTTGAGCTACCCTATATGAATTCAAATGAAATAAGCAAAATTTAAAGATGTTATTATTTTATTATCATTATTAACACAAACCAACAGGTACAACAACTTTAGGATACAACACAAAAGTTTTAACAAAATAGAATCTACAAATTAATGCAATTAAAGACAATGAGACATCAATATTTAAACATTAAATCAATTGACGTTTGTAAAAAGATGTGTAGAGAAAAGAAAATGACACAATATAATATGCATTGTCAAATTTTTTATCTTATTCACATTTGTAGAAAATATATCGACCTATGTTCTGCAAGTGATTGTAAAAATGCGTTCTAAATATAATCAATATCATTATTTAATAATTGAAATATAAATAATAAAACATCCTTTTCTCTACACATCAGAAAGCTTTCCATAGAAAATTTTATAATCGGAGTATCCCAAGGTATCCCAATAGGAGGATAATATCCGTCAATTCGGTAAAAAAATATGTTTTAAATAATTTAAGTTAAGAATATCGACGTTATCGGGATAAAGCTAAATTTTTACAATTAAATTATTGACAATGTCTCAGTCAAATAAAATGCCCATTTATTCGAGCGAAGGAATATTAACAGATAATAGAAAACCTCGAATGCACCCGCATTAATCTTTAATTATAAAATCTTGTCCGGTAACCTAGCAAAACAACCTGGCGAACTATATTATAGGAAAATATTTACCCGGCACAGATTCATTTAGTTAATTCCTACAAAATATTTAAAATTGAGAAAATAGTCACTAAAAAAACAAAAAATTGCAATGTAGACAAAAAGAGTTTCAGTTATGACAACGAATTTTCCCGCTTAGTGTTGCTGATATTCATACTCTCTAAACGTCAATACTGTGAAATAAATAACCGCATGGCTAACGGACTGCAATAGTCGGCAACAAATAGAGATTTAATACAGTTTCGAAAAAAAAAATACAAATAAATTTTTATAATTTTTTGAAGAGCGATTCCGTTAGTTCTTATTTGTCTCTATCTCCTGCTAAAATATTTATACTTAGATAGATATTCAGATTAGGAGTAAGATTATATCTTCAGGATTTTAACGGGACCACCCTGTAGTTGTATGAGGACGATCGTGCTTGTGCGATGGGCCATATGAACATTACGCCCGGATGGAACTGCAAGTTTATGCGGACATGCCCATACCGTGTCCCGATACCTCAATCGCTCAGTCACCTGATGTACTTTACTATAAATGCGCATTTATGCAAATCCACTCTATATAGCTGCCAACTTTTGCGCTATATGCCTCCTTTGTTGTACCCTATTGATTTATGCATGCCCGGATTTTCCACACACAATTTCAAACAAACCGTTAATATTGTATTTTGAGAAAAGCACGACAAAAGAAACATTTACATTACAAGATTGCACAGAGATGTGTACTGTAAGATTGTAGCCCAAAAATTGTTACAAATTTCTGATACTATAATTCGTAAAACCCAACTTATTTACTACATTTCTTATTATACAGTGTGATTTTTAAGTGTACGTTTTATATAGTTTGAACCGCGTAGAATACTAGGCAACCTTTTTGTTTTACTTTTTTGGGAATTCCCAAAAGTATACGAGAAAAAGATTTAGTTTCTTAATAATCATATATTTTTTGTATACAGGGTGTTCGGGAAAATGTGAGAAATTTCTCGGGTGCAGATAGAACATGAAAAAATAAGATGACAAAGGAGGGGAGGGCCTCTAAGGCCGGTTCTCGGCCCGTTTTGTTATTTTTTCAAAAAATAAATTTTTTTCGCCAGTAAGTATAGGTCATAAGTTGTCGATTTGACCCTAAATGGAACTGCAACCCCCCCCCCCCTTATTTACTCCACAGTCTCTATAATAAAATAATAGGGTAGCATAAACACCTTGTAAGTGACTAACTATTTGCCAGACTACTACCCTTGAGCCCTTTTACATATTAATTCACTCATACTCTGCCTCCCCTCCCAAACAGTACCCCTCCCCCCGCTGATTTTTATTCATAAAGCACCCCAAAAGAAACATAGAGACCGTTGTGTTGAAATGAAATGGTGATAATTTCAGATTTCGTTCTCTTCCATTTCCCGCTCTTTGTTTTCAATCTTCTTTTGATTATCACATATCTTTCAATTTTATTTGTTTTCTTCGACTTTATTTTCATTTCTTTATGCTTAATTTCCTTTCGAAAAGAAATTTGTCAACTTACCAAGAAGCAAAACCACTTAGTATATGTGATGAACAAGTTATTTTGTCGGTTACGAATCTTACAACCAGAGATGCACAAGCATCAAACAAATTAATAAAGCCATACATAAAAGCAATCTTCAAAAATTTTATAATTCATTCAAATCTTTTTACATTCTTTGCTACTGTTTTGTTAATGAATATATATCTGAATAAACATATTGAGAAAATTTGCAATTTTATGAATTGTCTTATCTACAAGTGCATGAACATCAGCACTTTTCTTTTCATGCAATATATTTTTTACTATGTGATAGTATTCAAATGAAGAAATATTGAATAACATACATATATTGCTACTCTGTAGCAGCTATTACTTCTTTATGTGAATCAAAGACCAAAAACTGGCACGTTTTTAGCAGAAACTGTTGCAACCGATGAATTTTAAATTAAACTCAGACAATTCGTGACATGTAAGAAAATATTAACCAACCAACTTGTCGCTGATTCTTAGAACTAATAATTTCCACTGAAAAAATCTTGAATGCTGCACATTGTGCATGAATCCATTCCAATTTTAGCGCGCATTTCTTTCGAATGCCGTTTTCAGGAGATTAATCCAATTTGCCAGAAATATTAGCACCATCATGCAGCCTATTACCTTTAATAATTTTTATGAAAGCGGTTTCACACGTCTGCATCTTTTATTAAACTTGATATCTTGCATACCCAGAAGGGACAAAAAAATGTACTTACACAATTTTCTGCATTCTGGGAAAGAAAGACGGCAATCTCTTAGAACTCTGCATGAATAGTACACAATTGTTGATGGTTTCTACACAAATTGTGTCCAAATCTTTGTACTTCCTTTTCACATTTTGTGTAGAATTGTTTGTATTTAATATGCAGGGTATTTCTTAATTGAGCGCAAGAAATCCAGCGGCGTATTCTAAAATTAAAGTAATTTTGTTAAATAAGCATAGGGTTCCAAGGCAGCCGCTTATGAGATACAGGGTTTCCAAAGCTGCAAAAAATATATATCATTTTACAACTTCTAAACCACTTAAGAAATGTTTGGAAAATTTGGCACATTTTTAACATGTTGGTAGGTATAAAATATAAAATTTGTAGCTTACGTGAAGGATTATGATTATCAGTGCTATCATGAAATATTTCACCCTGTATAATCATGCAAACAAATTTAATTTGGTTTTCATATGCTCCGTTGCATTCATCATTTTTCAGCATTTTTTGTATCTTCAACCGTTTAGAGACAAATTCAATTTTCTTAACAAGGTACGCCAATGGTAGGTAAGCTGAAAATTTTATACCTACCATTCTACTAAAAAATTATGCCAAATGTGCCTATCACCAACCAAAAAACCCATTTTTGAATCCGTACTTATCCATATCTTGACTTTCATTAATTTTAAAGTTGACCAAGTAGGTAGTAGGTACTACAACTTTAGCGATTTTTTCTATTAAATGAATCCTTAACTGAAAATAGAGTACTTTTATGTGCATAGGGAAAAACTTCGAAATTTTGAAATAAAATAAATTGTCCCCTGTGTGATTACGTACAATGGCATACCAAATTATATTAAAATTGGTTTGGTATTTTGCTTGTTTACTATATGACTAATTTTACAAACAAGTTTTTCAATGTCAGTGGGGATTTCATCCTAAATAAAATTGCACTGGATCCTCAACACTAAGTTCGAATATTAATCGACTATAAGCATCTAATTCTTCATGACTATAACTCTTGAATATACCCTTTTTTCTTATCATTTCTAGGACAAACGCACTGGCAGCAATTTTTTCTTTCGGTACTCTCATCGTGACACGACTTTGTATTTCTTCATTGGATAGATAAGATATGTATGACACAAGTGTATTTAATATATTGGTAAGCAGTTTATGTATTTATGGTAAAGATAAAGCACCGAGAGATACCATACTTGACACATATATCTAGCAATTTCTATGTGTAAACAGTCAACTAAATCGTATATTTTTCATTTTGTCAAGTTTTCTTTATACAAAGTTACCACCTGATGTACAACATTAAAGAAATAAATAATAAACACGTCAAAGGTTTATATTAGTTGATGGTCGAGCGGTTTAAAGTGAGGATTAACAGAGCTTTCAAAATAAATATTACTCAACCCCCAATGCCATTTAAATATTTTGGCGTGATGCTTACCCTTGTTTGGGGCTTACCCTTTAATCTAAAATCGACGGGTCTGAGCGTTTTTCTACAATCTTGACGCAGTTTCTGAAAATGGCTCTGTTTCATTTTCATCTGGCCACCCTATACCTATATATATGAATTGGATATTTCCGCCAGACGCCGGACTTATTTCGATTACAATATAGTTGGCCGAGAATTCAGACGACTTTCCTCACGGATGAGGTTTTGAATTTATTTTTATTGTCAACATAATAGTCAATAGTTTGTCGCATTAAAAACAATAATTTTTTGTAATTTAGTGTAATATATATATAGTGCAAACATTTAGTGTAGTATATATATAGATTTATTATTTTCAGTTGCGGTTTCTTAAATATTTTGATGAAAATATAATTAATTATTAATTTGTTGGTTTGACGCAAGTCGTCTGAATTCTTGCCGCAACTATAATATATCTACCGGCAAAATTGATCTATTAAATACACTCAGTAGATCTTATTTTTTAATTCCGCCGTAATCATATTCTAAAATTCACTTTGAAACTTGATTGCGATCCACCTGTAAATAATGAATGAATGAAATTATTGAATCCTACGAAGTTTATAAAAAGTTAGCATAATTACTATAATAAAGAAGTGGTAGGAATATTACCAAATATGCTTGCATGAAAGGTGGTAAAATGTTTAAATCAGCAGCATTTAAGTGTACACAAAGATGTCACAAATTAAATATGTATAGGATGTAAGAGTATGAGAAAATTTACACCTATAATACCTTCTTTACATGTCCTGAAAATGGAAACTAATTACTCTAATTAATGCTGTTATTTAATCGGTATGATAAATATACGAAAAATAGGTAATAAAATAAGAATACACATACATATATGCACAGAATGCCTTAAAAGCTTTTTTACAATTTTATTGCAATAATTATGCAGTGCAATCTTCGTAAGATTTAAAGACTCCTACAAGTTTAAAATCTTTTATTCCAGTCATTATTTACAGTTTAACATCACATGCGGGTAACAATCAGGTTTCAAAGTGAACTTAGCTAATGTTTACAGCGGAATTTTGAAACACATGCCTCTGATCGACGGATAATTTCTTTTGTAGTGACAAATTCCGCCTAGCGTATTTAATAGATCAATTTTACCGGCGGACATATTATTGTAATGGTAATAAGTTCGCCATCCGGCGGAAAAGTCAATTAACATGTATAATATCGCTGGCGGAAATTTAGGCACACCGTATTATTATTAATTTTATGTTATATGTTATTTTGATGCTACTGTTTATAGAGAAGATTACAAATAAATTGTAATTTGTACAGAATCTGTTAAACTGCAAACACTAGTTTTTTTTTATCAAATTCAAAGAGGCCTAAACAATCTACCTTTTTACTTCGAGCGCAATAGTCACGTACTTTGGTTTTGTACATCAATATTTATAAACATGTGTCCATAAGACGTTCGATTCAGTTGCAGTTATACATGTGCTATCACGTACAGTGTAACATACCATCACGTTAGAAATAATATCCCATCAAACTTGAAACGTATATCTAACAAAAGCTATTTAGGGCATAACAATACAATGATTGGACATTCATTTTTAGAATGACGAGTCTTTAAACAAGTTAAATTGTGTAGCGTTTAATTTCAGACAGAAATATATCATTAAGAATTGGCAGTACCGTGAAATGAGGGGCTTAAATTCCCATCAAAATTTTTTAAATGATAGCCTTACACTGTTTTATTACCATATTGTTGTTAAATAATTTGATGTTGTGAGAATGACGAAGATAAAGTGAAACGTTTTGTTTATATTAGTTAAAAATCAGACTTTCCTTATGCTCTTGTTTATTGAGATTTATTTATTAATAAATTTACAGCATCCACTAGTGCTAACCAATTATAGAATGTGAAGTTAAAGTGTAAACTTGGTTAATTTGGAAACTAACTGGCTAGTATACAAAGTAACTGAATCCATGGCTATTTTGATATAAAACGCATATTACAATAATAGCGGGTAGTTTATAAACGAACCCACTTGCTTGACTAACTTACTAAAAATAATTAGACACTAAAATAGCTCTGTTTCTTTGGCTAGTTTATAAACTATCCAATTTGGTCTAGTTTGAATGAAAACTACAATTTTGGTAACACAAAATAGTTAGTTCTTTAGATGGTATATAAACTAGCTATCTATTTCTACGGTTAATTTCATAAACATGATTTGGAATCGATTAAACAAAAATAATTTCAAAAGTTTCCTGTTTTATTGCTATTCTTATTTATATATGTTACAGAAAATATCCGATGTCAGGCTATTTCAGTTTGGCCTAGGACATACTAAAAGTTTCTATCGTTGTTAGAAACTTTGCATTTTTCCTAGGACACACTAGTATTGCCTGATAGTTTTTAGGACGAACTAAAATAGCCTCATTAGTGGTAGGAAATATCCGAAATAAATTATTTAAAAAAAGCATAATATTAGGAAAATTCATTCAGGGTAAAAGGATGAAGCAAAGCAAACAATATCTTAAGAATTATATTTGAAATAGATCAAAGTTACATATAAACCTAAAATGGAATACATTTGTTAAAGGTAAATATGATTTAAATAATATAACAAAAAATATAGCCTCACATTAAACAATAAATAATCGTGTCACATTTTTAATTGCATATTAATTGACGTTTCCTACATAAACACGCATTTGTACCACAGTGTCTTGTGAATTGGCATCTAGTATATCCCTGGATTCTAAGAATTTGTAGCTGCAGATGTTAAAGACATTATAGGTATAGCGGCACGATTCCGATTAAGAAGCTACAACACTAATATCACTGACCGAAACTTCTGGATGCAAGTTTTTATTCGGGTATTTCCTAATAATAATCAGGCCACTTTAGTTTGTCCTAAAACTATCAGGCGATACTAGCACGTCCTAGGAAAAAGCTCCTAACAACGATAGGAACTTTTAGTGTGTCCTAGGTCAAACTGAAATGGCTTGAAATCCGATATTTCCTGTAACATATATATTATATTCAGCTTATATTTAATCTGCATTTGGATTTGTACATCTCTTGTCGTTGTTACGTATTGATTAATTATATTTAATATGTTTTTGTGTACTGTAATTTTCCTATTAACTTGAAATTTGTGCCATTTTGTATAGTGTTTTTCCCAGAATGAGCCGGAAAGGTGACCGCTGGTATGTAGCCCGGAACTCCCAAGCTAAATCGAAACTACCAAAACAAATAAAAATAATAGAAAAGCTTTAAATTTGGGTCTTTTATAATAAATTTGTTGGTCAATGTTTAATGAAAGGTTTAAATTTAACTATTATATTATAAATCTTTCAAATTTGCCGCCTCAAATCTACTCCTTCACAATATGGATTCCACTTACAAGGTCCTTTAGGTATTCATAAGCATTATATTTGCTTGAGATATATTTCAGGTCTCCTTACTGGGGGATATACTGTGATATCATGATCTATACAGAACTTATCTAAAAAAAATGTTGAGTGTACAAGGGCCTTACAAATATAATTTTGTAAAACAATCAAAAGGGCAGTTTGAAAATGATTTAAAAATACACACCTGAAACTGGTTCATTGTAAAAGCGGCGACCGGACACAAAATTAAAAGAAATTCCCAAGGAAAAAAAATCTATTTTATGCAGCACATTCAACTGCTATTGCCGCTATTGTTAGTAATAGAGTTAATTAGTGGTTTTAATTAATATATAAATAGTTTGATGAAATTGATGTTACAACACAATTTCTACAAACTATCACAAATATTTCGGCTTCTTGTTCGTTTTGAACTCGTAAGCTATTAGGAGCAACTATGATACTTTTGTATAAATGATCAGTAGCAGGTATCCACTTCGCTGAGATACACTTCATTTTTAAATATCCCCACAAAAGCAGTCCAAATGATTTAGTCAGGAGATCGTGGTGGTCAGGATTCCGGATGTTATGGCAATCAAGCAGCTGACGAGCGGGTCTCGGTATCTTCGGACCTAGTCCCTTCAGTATGCTTCCGCTGTCAACTTTCGTTGAAGTAAATGGAATAAGGGAGAACATCCACAAATAATTTAGAAGACGGTGGGATGAAACAAATAGCTGCCAATTCGCCAAGGAGTTTCTAGAGTGACTCAGCAAGGATACAGCCTAAAAATACCTGGCTCTGGCCAGGATGAATCTTCGTCTAGTAACAGGTATTCAAACTAGACACTGTTGGCTAAAAACGCACCTGTATTATATGAGGATGTGTGAAACGCCTCTTTGTAAAGGATGCGAACAGGAAGACGAGACCATGCTTCATGCACTCTGTGAGTGCACAACAGTCACATCAACAAGAGAATTCGTGTTGGGAGAGTGACGGCCTTCTATCGCCTACATTAGAGAGTTCCCCATGAGCAACGTCACCACCTTTTTCTCCTTATTAGGTTGGTTGGCGGTTCAGGTCGACTGATCTCCTATGGGAGGAGGTAAAAAGAGCCCAATGGGGCCTAAGTGCTGTAACCTTTCTGCTACCCTCCTCTTGATACCATATTCCAGATTCCAGATACCGGTCCTCCCTTAGTATTAATGCTTGGACACTCTGTACATTGTACGGATATAATTGAGACTAGTGTATATGATACGCCACACTGCTGCAATATGCCGTGGATATCCTGGACCTCCATCTCTTCCACGATTCGGTTTCAAATTTCCCTAGCGTTGCACTACACTTGCACTCACTGCACACTGCGGTGAAAGTAGCTACATTTGGCACATGTTTACCGGAAAATCGTTCAGCTAAAGTATCTTCATATCGCCATAAATTAAAACGATATCTGCCAACTCTGAGTTGCTATACACGTAAGCCGTTTGTGACACTTGAAAAACTAATTTTAAAACTACAAAAAGTTATTGGATTTGAATATTCGGAATCGCCTGGCTAGAGCCCACCGATGTAAAAGTTGAAAATACTACAACTTCAATAATTTTTTACTTGGAAACTATAAGGGCTTTATAAAAAAAAATTACATTGATCCTATTTTTCATTACACATCTTTTCCCAATTTTTTTAGATACGTTCTGAATCATCCTATACAATTTCGAAGAAGATTCGAGCGGCGATGGTGCAATAAATTATTATTTTTGAATTTATCGACAATTCAAATAGTGTAGGAAGGCACTGGCGAGGAATAGAAACAATAAAACGAGAAATTAATTAGTAATCAATTAGAACGTTTAACGCGAGCCAGCGACGTTGAAGAGATAAAACGGAATAATGGAAGCTGAGAAACGCATATCTAACGACACATACGTTACAGAAAATCATGGGCATGGACAGTGCTACCGACAGAGGTCAAGAGACTGGAAACGCAGTCATTAAGTCTTTCTTGACTAATGGCCTATTGGAAAAAATAAACGCCAATAAAGGAAAAAGTAGCCAATAGACGCGAGCAATTAAAAATCTTTTTATAATTAAGATGAATTTAAAGGAGACCTAAATGAGCAATATCTATTCTGCTCGCACGAGGTATGCCATGTATCAAAAGCCGACGGATTATCAGAAAACTGTATTATAATTTAAATTGCCAACCGTCACAAGAAATGACAGGCCAGATGAACGCGGCGAACCGTACGAGGAACACTCAATATATAGAGGAATATCGTCTCTTTCTCTAATTCCTTAAGGCACACAATGAATGGGTTATAGAAAAACTGTAGATTGTAGATGTCAAAATAATAATATTTAGAGAAACATTTGACATCTACAAAAATGTTATTCAAAACGGTCACGTGTATTTTCAGATAATATTTACAATTCATACTTGTGATAATTTAACGAATTGTTGGATCTTATTACTGCATTTTTTATACACATATAATAAGGAGACACTTTACTCAATAAAATGTTGCTAATATACATCTTCCGATAATTTGTAGAGTCACTTAACAGTATTTTGTGATTTATTCAGAACGTGCATATCGTTTAGGTACCACGGGCCAAAATCCCTTTTTTTATTAAAACAGTTTCCCACCACCCAATAAATCCTTCCATTATTAGCTTAATGTATGTATTTTATTATCTGAGTCCTAGATGTGGTCTGAAGAAAAAATATCTGGAATCGCCAACTTTAAAGCCAAAGTGCTAGTTCAATTTATTTAACTACACAGGGTGTCCAGAATCTTTGAGCAGACAATTTAGGAGATGATACTAGTCGAAAGAAAATATGTCAGGTTCATAACATTTTGTAAAAAAGTTAGTATTAATGAAGATACGTAACCTCAAATAATTTTTTTTAATTTGTTTTGGTCTATTAATTTTTAATACTTTAACGATTTTTTTTCCATACTTGTCATTTTTATAGATATGCAGTTTCAGTTAAAATATTTTTAAAATTGCAACGCCGGAAAGAGTATAAAGGGCACGTGGTAGGTGAAAAAATCATCATAACTTGTTTTGTCTTGAACTTGATGAAACTTTGATGGAATTTTCTTAAAAAATAATGAGTTATCTAAAAATTTAATACTCTTGTTTGATGAAAATACCAACCGTTTGCAAGGCAAATCGACATTTATTTTTTTTTTGGACATACTGGTTAATCTCATTTCTTTTGCGATATAAGCATAATGTACTTTGAAAACAAATGAATGAGCTATGTAGTATTGCTTTGACGGTAATTTTAAACGTTATGCTTCGGTCATACAAAGTAAAAGCATAAAGGCAACCTTTTATGAGAAAATAGAAGTTTAACTAATTTATTTTAACCATGATAGAAGAATTTTTGGACTGGTTTCTACGTCATCGGTTTAGCTTTCTTAACGTTTCCAGAGACATATGGTAAGAATAAAGTTCAAAGTTACTTGTTAGGAAGAAATCGATATGTCAAACGTCAAGGAAGTTGATTATCAGTTCGAATATTCTACCATGGCGGCGTTTTTGCATTTACCTTGTATAAACGAAGCATAATTTTTGAAATTACCGTCAAAGCAATACTACGACAGCTATAATTCAATTGTTTTCAAAGAACACTTTGACACTAGTTAAAAAATGAGATTTGCCAGTAAAGTCTAATAATTTTAGAAATATTTCACCTGAAACTACATCTCTATAAAAACAACAAGCTTGCCAAATTCGAAAAAAAAATTGTTTAAGTATTAAAAAAGTTATACTCAAAAAACAAATTTGAAAAAAAATATGTTTGAGGTTATATATCTCCGTTAATATTAAATTTTCGAGAAAACGTTACATGACCTTGACAAATTAATTTTTCGAGTAGTACCACCCCCTAAATTTTCTGCGCGGAATTTCCGGACACCCTGTCGACATTTTCTATACATTCATTAGGCTTTATCGATATAACAATATGTTAATCAGGACAGACTTTCTTTCACAAACTAAATCTCAAAGAGCCACTTTTCAATATCAACATCTTTTGTCTCTTACTCCGATTTTTATTCCCGTTTCGCGGAGTATTCAAAAAATTCTTGAAGAGACCTCGTATCCGAATATGACGATGGCATTGCAAGAAATGACGGCTTGACGTAGTGGTCAAAGGCTGAAGGATATCAGAGTTATAAATATTGGATCATAGCTGGCCGGCAGTCCTACCGACAAGCCACCCACGACGAGTTGGCGGACGCCACGGCCTGCTCGAGACCGGATCCATTTGCAAGCCAGTGGGGTTTTTTCTCGCGCCGCAGGAACGGTCGGAGACACGGACATTTTCTACAACCTACTGACAAGATAGTGAAAATCGAAAATTCATAAAGTGCAAATCTGTATTTTTAATATTTTAATGAAATTAAATGCATCTCAAATTTGGCATACTGAGGACAACTAATATGCTAAGCGGTATGTGTCTGCTGGCACTACTAACAAATGTCATCGATAATTTATAAATTAAAACAGTAAAATTAGGTATTGAATTAAATTATAAACATCTATTTGAAAATGAACAGGATACAGGATTATAATATATATAAATTATAAGACAACTTCTTGCTAGTATTGGAAAAGTAAGTCTCATATAAATAAGTTCGATCATTATATATTTTTATGTAAATTAAATTTCTAATTTTGCTACTAAAAATTGTCTCTACTGCGGTTCTGGATGTAACGGTTGTAAGCGCTTTCATGTACCTACCGATTTATACTACCGATTGGTGGAATAGGTACATTAGCAGATGGGCGTTGCCTGAGAGGGTTTTAACTTTTTCATTACTTTTTAAAGAATTTTTTTTTCCTGGTATCATTTGTACATAGTGATTTGCCAGAATGTTATGCCGTGACCTCGGTAATTGATTGTTAGCCGGGATTCTTTGACCTGCCCTGGTTGTTCTCGGACTAGGATAGGCTCAGTCGCGGCGAAACTTTTGCGGAGTCACCACTGAAAATGCTGACAGTGAAGAGTGACAAAATATTTGGAAGCATGAAATGGGACCGGTTACAGAGGCGGCTGCGGAATGTCTTGGAAGACCTTCTTTATCCGAGGACGATTCCGCTCATAGCAGTCGTAATACCAACAACAGGAGCCGAAATCAGTATATGGGCGGGCCCAAACATACCGATAGCGGATCTGTCCCCACAGATCCTAGCCCGAGGACAACCAGGGCAAGTCAAAGAAACTCGGCTAATGCTAGGAATGTGCACTTTAATTCTGTTTCTGGCAGCGACCAATTACCAAGGTCACGGCATAACAATCCGGAAAATCACTATGTATCAAACCAAGTAATATTTGCATAGATTTTTTTGTGAGAATGTAAGTTCAACTAAAATCTTGTGTACAAGTAATGTTTTGTATCAGTCTTGCAAGATCTGGAAAAACTTGAACAAAATCTCTGACACAAATCGTGCGGTTACATTATTGAAACTTTCGTTCAGTCTTTCGCTCATTCCGAACCTGTCATGGAGGAAGAACTGCTGGTGACGATAATTGGACTATGCCCAAAAATTTAAGAAGAAGAAATCTGCACGTCATCCAAGGTGGCTGCTCAAGAGAGAGGCATTATCTCATGTGAACCTTCTTCAAAACTACGGCAGAAACCAGCAGACTAGCATAATTATTTACGTATGAGAGCAAGATATCTGATTTTCTAGAGAGAAAAAATCACCTGCTAAATTGTCGTTGAAAATTAAAATACCTATTTTTGAACAATATAAGGAATATAATTACATAGAGAATCTAATTTATGCCATATATTGAGGATATATTTCGTCAAGTTTCATTATCGGCGACTCTGATGTGTAGTCACTTGATTTGGCTAAAATATTTTTTTTCGTAAATGTCAAAACGCGTTTCCTTTAATGAATTAATTCTCCATTTTTCAAAAATAGTACCCCAACGTGGTTTAAGCACAGACTGACAGGGGACCGAAGTTTAACAGATAAAACTGACTCATGTCCATATGTACGGACTTGTCTACCCTCTCACTTGTACACAAAGCTTTAGCCCATCCGTCTTTTGCGAGTTTGTCAAACCTTATTCAGTTCATTCGAAACGTTCAACTTGAAGTTTACACGTAACGTTTTGTTTTGTTTATCAAATCTGACATGTCCATACAAGACTAACTTTACATGTAAGACTTAGCTTAACCTAAATAGGACTGCACAAAAAAAAGTTTGGATTGTTTTTTTAGTCCAGACACCGATCATTGATAGGTGGTCTATGAAGATTTATAAATAGAGTAGTTTATGGTTTTTAAGGATTGCTCAACGCAGTATGCGAAACAATTGTTTTCAGTATGTTTAATAAATTAATGCAGGACTACCGTTCATATTTTGGATGTCTCATCCTATACTATCAAGAATTTTTATAGTTAGATATTTGACTGAACTTACAGGAGGCCACCTGAAGAAGCAATCCTAAAAATGCATAAATAGGTCAGATTTTATATATTGTGGTTGAATTTTCGAGTTCCTACAGTGAACTTAGATATCTTATAGAATATAGAATCTATTGAATTATTTAATGGAGCTTCGTCTATGAAATTGCCCATTAGCATACCTAGAAGTTTGGTATCATATGACTCCATTGATAGGAATTGTAGGAAAATTGATTTATATTAGCTTAAAATACCTTTCTAATACAGTAAATTTTTTTAAAAAAGCTTATAATAAAGAGTATATGGGTAGATATTGTGGGTGTACTTTAGCGCTGCTTGGGGCTTTAATCCGCAGAGTAATACCTAAAAATATATAAAAAAAAAACTATCAAGAAGTTCTTATAGGATAATTTATTCAATTATTTATAATATGCTATATAGCTCTTGATTTATTTTTATTCCTTTAGATATGTCTTTAATATATTAGTCACTTTAATAAAAATTATTTTAAAATCTTCAAATCCATTATCGGTTCTTAAATTTTAACTACTTCTTATGCTTCTAACCACAGTTTTGCTTCAAAACCAGCAAAATACATCAGTCCCATCTCTTATCCAAAAACTTAAAAAAGCGGCGCACCGTCCCTGTCCCTTCACTGTTCCTGCATGCGACAGGCTCGTCAATCCTGCAATCTGCCGTCACCATCTCGACGTGGCCACCACCAGAAACATGTGCGAAAAACCAAGCGACGGCCACCGATACATGCCTCTGATCTCTGACTGACAACTGATGATGCTGTACGGTGCGGCATGAGTGCATGACACCGGATGCTTACTCAGATAGCACCAGGAGATGCTGGTGTTAGTATCGCAGTAGGATCGGGAACGTTGCAGGAAGCGCATATAAACTGTACTAAACAGAGAAAAATGTTTGTAAATTTTTACTCCAATTGGACAACTTCAAATTGGTCGTAAAATTGTGACAGGGAGAATTTGTGTAAATAATTATTACATATTTGGATTTGGAGTAATTTCATTGAGAATTTTGTATAATTCTGAATGATTGTTACAAGTTTACACACTACGTAAATTATATGTGAACAAATTGTGTCAATATTGCACAAAAATATACTTACTTTACTTTTTTTTTACATAATTTATTGAAATTCTTCGGACTTCTTTTTGTGGCGATATTTAAAAATTGAAGTGTATCGCACCGAAATAGCACTAGTGATGATTTACGCCAACGTAACATAGCTGCTGCCAATAACATGCATGTTCAAAACGGACAAGAACCAGAAACATTTGTGTTAATTTGTAAAAACTGGGTAAAACGGACCCAAATCTGTTTACACGTGGGTGGATAAAATTTTGAACAGTTGTAACATCAGATATGTCAATTTGTTATTAATTAAAGCCACAAATTGATTATTTTATTAATTATTAATAACAATAGCGGCAAAAGCGGTTGAATTTGCTAATATAAAATACGTATTATAAAAATGTTATTTATTTCTTTCCTTATAGACCAGTGCTGAAGCCTTTGAAAATGGTAAGAAGTGAAAAAAATAATAGTAGTATGAAACCCATTGGAAAATGAAGAGAATACAACAAAAATGAAAGGAAAAATAATTTACGGACGATCTGAGGTCGGGTTATAAACGGTTTATCTTGATTTCTGGCAAAACTACAAGTTCTATGGGAAAAAGTTAAATAGAAAAGTTGTAAGTAATAAAAATATCCACAACTATTGTATTTACACTTTTTTCACATAACCTCAAAACCTCTGAGAACATTTGCCATAGTAATGTATATTTTTTACACCGTCAGAATGCAAATATTTTGACGGCAAAACTACAAGTCCTACGGACATTTTCTGATTACATTTACCATAGTAATGTATATTTTTACATTATCAGAAAGTAGAGATTTCAACGAACAAAAGCCCACCGACTTTTTTAAAAAGCAGATATTTTAACGAGAATTTTCGATTGAAAATTAGGGTGCTTTTTCGATATTAAGTCAAAATAAGGTGAAAAAATAAATATATTAAATCAAAAAAATTACAGTATGTTTGGGACATAAAAAGGTAAGTAAGCTTTTGCCAAATTTCGTGAAAAAAAATTGTTTGTAAATGATAAAAATAAAAAACCAAAAACTTGGTTATTTGAATTTTTGACATAAATTGGTTATGTGAAAAAAGTGCCAATACAAATGTTGTAGATCTTTTTATTACCTACAACTTTTTTCCATAGGACTTGTAGTTTTGCCGGAAATCGAGATAAACCGTTTTTACCCTTAAAAACTCACCCCCTTCCACTTCCCGGCCTCAGATCGCCCGTAAATTATTTTTCCTTTCATTTTTGTTGTATTCTCTTCCTCTTCCAATGAGTTCTATCCTACTATTATTTTTTTGGTTAAAAAATTATCGATCCTGGTCTATTAGAAAATTCTTTCAATTTTTGTTACACTATGACGCCACGCCGGTCGCCTACATATTTAGCCTTGCGCAAGGTCAGGTTTTGCAGCAGGTTAATTTTCTCTGCCATGCAGAAATGCATTTATAATTTATCAGTTTTGAATTGCCCATTTTGGATTTCTTTACAAAATTTTATTTGTAAGATTCCCTGTACTTTTTGGAAAAGTTCTGCATCACCCTGTATAATTTTAAATCTTGCAAAACAGAAATTATTTCTAAACAATACAGTAATTGCATATAATAGGCAAAGATATATAATATTAAACAACATGAACATGATTAATGAAAGAAAAATAAGAGGTTTTGGAAAATTAATATTTTTAATAAATATTTGTATTGAGTGTACCTTATTGTTTTTTTTTATTCAAACAAATTTATCAATAAAAATAAAATTAGTGCTTACTTTCGACATGAAAATATCTACTTGTACCTAATTCAAGATTTCCTTAATAGAATAGTTAAAAATGTTCAGACATATTGACTAAAGGAAGCCATAATTATTTTACTTCAGATTAATATCTTTATTGTTTGAGTAAAAAGAAGATTTTTAAGTATTATGTAATGTTTTCTTACTATGCTAGCTATATATTTGTTGTGAATCTTTTGTCATTTTCTATGTACCTATAGCTTGTTACAGACTATGAGTGAATTTGCGATTTGTGATGCGCGATTTGTATGGAATTCGTGCATAATATGTAGGGTTTTTATGAATGGATTTTTAACGAACAAGACTTTACACAATATTCACGAATTCCTCACAAACCACGGATCGCGCATTACGAAACACGGATCAACGCACAGTTTGTAGTAAGCATAAGAGTCTTGAAGCTGTTTCAATAAAGAGACGAAACATCGATGATTTTGAAGTTACTTTTTTCCTCCCTTTTAAGATTCTACTTCAGTAAAACAACGTTAAAAATAAAAAAAGGAATGACTTGCTAATCTGAGATGTCCTTTGAAAAGTGTGCTTGATTTCATAAATGTGAAATAAATCCAACATAGTTTTATAAAAAGCCGTTGAGGGAAAAAGCAATTTTGTCCTCAGGGAAAGGCATCTAGTTCTATGAAAAGGAGCAATTAATAAGACGACCGCATGACAAACAAATTAATCGTCGCATCAGCGGCGATTCGCAGTCAAATCATGCACGGGAGTTATAAAGTTCAGCAAGAGCGACTGGGACAAGTTCTTCGGCCCATGTTTGTCGGGCTATTTTTAATTTTCATCCTTTATTTCAGCTCCCGGGACGATTTACAATTGCGCGCTTAATTAAGTAAATGTTTGGTTTCTTTCTCTCCGTACAGCTATAAAAATTCCAGCCGGTTGATTCGGCATACGTGATTTTATGCCGGCGGGCAAATTCTATTACTGCGGCTTCTGAATTCTGTCTCATTTCCAGCGGCCCGTTATCTTTCGAATAGTTGCATAGATCACCATAGATTTGGGCACGTTCGTGAAGCAAATCGCTATTAATATTAATCGATATGGAATTTCCGAGTTGATCGTGAACGACACATATTTCTTGAAAAGTTGCTAAAAGCTTTACCACCAGTGTGGTATTTATTTATTAAGGTGTTTACACACGTCAAACGCAGGAATAAAATAAATAGGAGATAATACAATATCAGAAAAAAATACAATAAATCTAGAAACACTAAAACCAGAAAACATAATGTTAGAACATACTAACAAATATAGTAGGTAATTAAATTAATTAAAATATGTAAAAACACAAAGATGTTAAATAGAAAAAAATATAAAAATTAAGGATTACAAATAATAAACTCTATAACAAAAGCTACAAAAAATTTAAAATTCGTCAAAATTTCTATTAAAATATTTGTCAGAATTATAAAAAGCATGTTTGCATAAAAAATGTTTAACTCTTCTTTTAAATAACCTTAAGTGAAGAGTCCGTACAATTTGGGGTAACTTATTAAAAAGCAGAATTGCAATATACCTAATCGGTCCATTTTCTGGTTCGTTGAAGTCTGAAGTAACTATTTTTGAGGTCATTTTTATTTATAATATTATAATGGTGGTACTCACTTATATTTTAAAATTTATGCAAGTTACTTTTTATGAAAAGAAGACAGTGGAATATGAAAGTATAAGGCACAGTAAGAATATTTAAAAGTGTAAAACAATATTTACAGTGGTCTCTGAATCTCAAACCTTAAATAATCCGTATGGTTTTCCTTTGCTGTGAAAATACATGAGCACTCGTGTCAAAGATGATACGCGGCTTTTAATGTAGATAGAGACACTTTATGTACCAAACTTCTCAGTAGACATAGATGCTTAGGAATGTTTTGCAAATATAACTGGTATGTTGATTCCAGGATAGTTTTAGATCTATATAATCGCCAAGGACCTTGACACTTTCTGGATTATTTATATCATTTGGACAACGAAGACTGAATATCATTGTCTTAGTATTAGATAAGTTTATTACTAATAAACCATTCATTTGACTGAGATCTAGGCTTGATATTAAGTAAGGTGGATAAATTCGAATTGGATATAGATATACTTGTGTCATCTGCAAATAAAATACTCTTTACGTTGCCACCCAAAATGCATGCAATCATTAATATAGATTGAAAATAATAAAGGGTCCAAGACCGAACCCTAAGGGACTCCATGTTTTATTACCCGTGTTGTAGATGTTAAACAATTACAAGTAACTTATTGAGATCTATTAACTAAATACGACGATAGTAGTGAAACACTCTCGCTAGTGAAACTGTAGTAATATAATTTCTTCAACAGAATCTCATGAGAAACACAGTCAACCTTAAAATTATAAAATTCTTCTTCTCAAAACTGTAACTGTATAAGTGGTCAAACAGCCAATAGAAAATTCCGTGGATAAATTATTACGAAATCCGTATTGCTGCAAGCTGAATAATTGGTATGTTTCCATAAAATTGGCAATCTGACTCTTGTGCATCCCTTCATAGAGTTTTGTGACTTGAGGTATAATAGATATTGGTCGATAACTGGATGGTTCATTTATATTATTTTTTTTATAAATCGGCACTACCTTAGACATCTTTAAACAGTTTGGAAATATATTATTTGTAATACAAATATTTGATTAAGTGGGTAAGTAGTATCAAAATAGGATTTATTATATTTGTTAAGCTATTAGAGCTGAAGTCATAAACATCCATACTTTTTTTGTTTTTAAGACTTATAATTATATGAGCGAGATCCCATGGTCATACCTCCAAAAAAGTAAAAATATCCAAAGGAGCCATTCATTGCAGATAATTAGTAAATTCTGAAGCTACTGGACGTAGTTTACTTAATAATTTATCTGCTGCATTTGTAAGAAATACATTAAACTCATCAGATGTAATATTAGGAGAGAACTGGGTGTTATTTTTTTTAAACCAGTTAATTACCTATATCCCACATTGCTTTCTGCGAATTGTTATGAATATTGATGTAAAAATCATTAGACTGTTTTTTAGCTTTGCAAGTTTCTCTTTTATAGATCCTGCTTAAGTTCTTATAATTTCATTGTTATTAGTTGGAAGAGTACTGTACGCGTCATAAAAAAAATTCAGTCAATGGGCATGTGACGAAATTGATCATTAAACCAAATGGCACAAGGTTTGTGCAATTTTTTAATTATTTTTGTTTTGAGTGGTAAAAACTTAACACCATCAGTGATGTGATAACATTTATGAAGGTTAATACACGAGAATTAATATGTTGATCTTTATTAGGTATATATTAAATTCCAATCTACATCCAAAAAAGTATTCAGTTTTAAGACGCCTTGCGATGACATTGGCCTATAGCCCTCGGTTTAATATTTACTTGAAGATTAGCTTCTAGAATAATACCTAGACGGTCAGAAAACCTAGTTTTTAAAGTAGTAGTACTCACATTAGACAAGCTTAAGTTAGTAAAGATATTATCCAATCTATTTTTTTTTCTAGTTGGCCCTGTAAAAGTCAAGAAATATTCATACGAAGCAAAAGTATTTATTACTTGCAAATTACGAGCATCATCAGGTATATACAGTATGGCCGCCCATTAAGATTTAGGACACTCCTCTTGAAAATTTTTAGAACGCGAGATTTTAATGTTTTTTTTAATCAGTGCGTCTACTTTTATCTGTGTAAAAATTTTATACTTCAAGATAATCCAAAACCTGACTACCGCAACTTTTAAGCCAAAGCCTGCTATGACTTTTTTATACCCCTAATTTCAGTGAAAATGTTTAGCAATTTTTTTATATAAAATCTGAAGAATGAATCAGGATCCCTCAAAATCCGTATGTGTAAAATTTTAATAAAAACAGAGTATTTTATTTTACACGACATCAAAGTTTTTGTTTGTGTAGATACAAGTCCGTAAAAACTTCAGGATAATCCAACAAATATTTTCTTTTCAATGACATCCGCTTGTTTCATCTGATCTTACCACAGCTTTTGGTGATCCAAGTCCTGCTATGATTTTTGTATTCCTCCGAAATTCAGTGTCATGTTATTTTAAAAAGTAGCTTCAATAAATCAATTATCATAGTCGTTAATTAGTTAATAAATATTTTTTATTTTATTTCATTCTAGCAATTATTCTATAGTTTCTTAAATGACTTTTAAAATTTAGGGATAAATCATGCTTTCATATTTATTTATACTGTTTTAAGATAAATAATTCCGTGGCGCACAGTTGGCTCCTATAATACCTTTCAGATTCAGTATTTTGCTCAACGTTGAGGTCATATAAATGAAAACGCTTTATATAGTTTTTTGTTCAGACTTCACACAAAGGGGTTTTGACTTTGGGGCATAGAAAAATGATAGCAGGCCTTGGGTCACCATTTTAAAAGCTGTGGCAGGGTCAGAGGAAGCGATTTTCGATGCCATTAAAAATAAAAAAATATTTGTTGGACTATGTTGAAGAATAAAGCTTTTACTGATTTATACACAGATAAAAGTAGACACAATATATGTATATGTTAGCCTTCTAAATGTACTTGGTAAAGCTATTACGATAATCCAGTTGCTAATCTACGGTCAACTACAATTTTTTTGCAATCAATTTTTTCGAAAATTACTCTAGGTTTTTTTTATTAAAAATATATATATTTATCATCGTTAATATACATACATACTTCTTTAACTAATTGTTCGTATTATTCTCTTTTATAGTATATAATCTATTTACTACTGCATCTATTATAACTTTTTTAAACAATAAAATAATATGGGATTACATGAAAACGGAGCATTTTAATGAAATGTAAAGAGTACCATTTCCATAGATTTTTTTAAATTTGGTAATAAAATTCAAAAGGTATTGAAGGTATTCCAATACTGTCAGATTCGTAATGTGATAGTGATACAAACTTCCAAATATTATCAAATTATTTTAAATCGCTTCAAAAATATTTGAAAAGAACTCCTATTAGGGACTTTCTTGTAAGGGGCCATAATTCCCTTAGGGGACATTTTGCGATCCATGGTTATTAACACATTTCTTCCAATTTTTGAACAAAGATTCTGCTGTTGGCGTTTGGCAGGCTAATTTTGGGATATCCTGTATAGACCGGGTGTCCCAGCTTTCTATTTTTAAGTATAGATATGCCAAAATTATGAGGAAATTTGAATGCCTCAAATCAAAAAAACCCTGGGAAACCAAATTTCATTTAAATATAAATGAATAATATCAAAAAATCCTAGTTTTTTTAATATAGAGACATTCAAACGTATATTATCAATTATTATTTAAACATAATTTAAGCCACTCGGTAACTTTTGCACTAGGTAAGTTTGGCCAGATCGTATATTTATGACGTCACAAATAACATGTTACTCTATGTACAATTCATTATGGGACACCCTGTATAATGTTACGTTGCTATCGCCCGATTTTTTCGTTAAATAACAAAACAATGTCACTGTCGCATACCACAGGCTGTTATGAATAGAACTGGAATAAATTAAAGTACCTTTAACATAAACAGTGTTTCTTTATAGTAGCCAAATCATGTTTGCATACTAGGGTTATTACTAAAACGTAAAAAATCAATTCCGAATCACATATAAAGACCTATTCCCATTTCATTTGAATGCTGGTTAATTTTTCTAAACTAATGCCCCATCCGTTATAAAATCGTGTGAAATAGACTGTACTAAAATCGACGAATATTATCAGACAAAGAGTCTCATTTAGTTGATGACTTCTTTAATGCTTCATTCACTTGTTTCATCGTAAAAATCACACATCCTTCCGAATGTTCACAAACGCCAAACGTCTATAAAATATAACGACTTTTGGGCGCTACCGTGACGCCTAGATGCCATATTATTAAAGTTTATGGTAGCACTAACTGCACTTCTAAATAGTCACATTACAACCTTTATAATCGTACGATGTTTTGAACAAAGAATTGATACAAAGAAGCACACTGGTGACGACTATTACAGCTGCAAACATTGAAAGCACTTTAAAATGCTGAAAACTGATTGTGGGTAAATCCACCAACGAATGAACACTCAAGGGTTCAATGACACACTGTTTTAAATGCGATGTTCAATAAGCGTTAAATATAATTTGTTTTATGTAATGAAATTATTGACGTTTTCTGATTTAAAATTACTAAATGGTCCTATTGAATAAAGCCGGGGGCACATTGCTCTGATACCACGCCACGCCACCCGACGTGTTGGGACATATGTACTCTGTGTGCACACTGTTACCACTTCATGTGATACTACGTTATGTTACATCTGACAATTCCATCAATTTAAGGGATATAGCCGGGGAAACATTGCTTTGATGCCACGCCATGACACGTGACATTGCGTGGCATGTACTCTGTGTGCACACTGTCGCCACGCCATGCGATGGCACGTTAGGTTACATTCGACAATTCCATCAATTTAAGTAATATTTCAGAAGAGAAGGTCAAACTTAAATTGTGAGTCGAGTATGAATATATTTAAGTAGGCCTAATCCATTGAGCTAGAGTCATTATAATTTATGCTGTTTCATTTCCTATGTAATTTGTTCCTAAGCTTCTCCTATCATAATTTGTTATCATAGCGCTTACGTTTTATGTTATAGAGATATTCATGCTCGCAAATCTTTAAAATAACAAAATTTTGTCAATAGTCTCTATCATTTTATGCATGTGACATCATATTCACATGCATAAAATTGCACACTGCTACCATATGACATGACTTACACCACCCGACCTGATGAAAACCTAACAAGAGGGGATTTGCGGCACGTCGGACAGCATGACGTGGCGTGGCATCAGAGCAATGTGCCCCCAGCTTAAGGCCCCATTGTTGAGAAAATAAAATATATTTATTCAGAGCAATAGTAAATGAAGATAATTTGTGAATAAATTAACACTATTCATCCAATGAATGAACAAACACTTATTTAATGTTATTTAAATCTCGACAATTCATTTATTTTATAGAATTTATTTTATTCCAAGAAAGGAGTTTTGATTTTTGAATGGACATTTTTCACATTCTGCTCCTTCAAACTTCGTATCATACTTATTTTATATTTGTCTTGACTGATTTCTACTATTTTACTTGGATCACACATCTGGCAGATCTTCATAATATGCCACTTTTAGCAAGTTAGTAAATGTGCTTGGTGTGACTAGTTGTGTCAGAATTATTATTATTTGTTTTAATTTTCTTTTCACTTTTGATTCATTTAGAAGAATTTGTATTTTTCTTGTTTGAATTGGATTTTATCTTGGTTTTATTATCAGACATTATTAGACATTTTGGACAAAACTTAATCTCATCAGCATTGAACCCTTGGCAAGGGGCGGCAAGACTATATATACAATTTTCTGATGTGATATAATTTTCCAGATCAGAAAACCATTTTGTAAACATGTTATCCGATACCGATGCCCAAAGCTTTGGAACAAGAATGGTGTGAAAGATGATTTTTGCAACTATCGACCAATATTCCTTGTTCCCGTTCGGGCTAAGATTTTAGAAATTGCCTTAAAAGTGAAAATGATAAATTATTTAGAAAATAATAATTTATTCCATTCTAGACAGTATAGTTATGGGAACAAAAGATCGACAACCTTGTATACTAACCAGTTGACTACTACTATTTTAAACAATTTTGAACCAAACAATGTTGTCAGTGGAAGCATTTATGATTTGACAAAGGCATTCGACTGTGTGTCACACAGGATCATCTTAAATAAGCTAAAAGTTTACAATTTGGATGACAATAGAGTGTCCCTTATTGAAACTTACCTATCCCATAAAACTCAGTATGTACGTTCTTTATAATTCTTGTACGTCATACCTAACGGAAATAGTTTATAAAGTTTCTCAAAGGTCAGTATTGGGTCCTATTCTATTTCTTATCTTATGTATATTGGTTTTCCAAATTTTGATATAATTACTGATTTTATTTTATTTGCTGATGTGAGTGCTTTAAAGTCTAATAACAATTTACATAACTCACACGAGAATTCAGTGGATGCGCAGTCGCTGATAAAGGAATGAATTTATTACTAACAGATTAAACTAACTATACTAGAAATAACTCAAATGATGTTAAATTTCTTGGAGTTCATCTCGACACTAAATTAAGTTAAAAAAATCGTGTCAACTGTATATCGGCACGTTTATCTAAGAATATTGTGTTACTACATAATTTGAATCGTGTAGTCTCTAAGTTCGTGCTTATGTTCGCATATTATAAAACTTTTCAGGCCACCGTGACGTATGCAATTTTGGACTGGATCCGTGATTTGGTCGAGAGTTTTCATTCTCGCAATATGTACTAGAGAAAAACACATCAGGCCAAATTTTCTTCGTTTAGCAATACCCAGAGATGATACACGTTATTTTGGCATTAAAGTCTTTAATAAACCGAGATTCTGTTCCTAGATCTACACTATTTTAAGGTCAGAATTAGAAAATATCTCAAAGAATAAACGATTCATAATTTTAATGAGTTCTTTGCCGACCAGTTTCTAGATCTAGATATATAATTATTTTTTTAATGTTTAATTTATGCTGTTTCTGTCATTTTATATGAAGGTTCAATGTTAATTTACTTGTTACGAATGTTGTTTTAGTGTTATTTATGGGTATCTTTCACTGCTTCCCTTTTATGATTCGTGTAAACATTTTAATGTATGGACACCGATATATGATTTGAATATTTCTTTCTTTCGTACGACCAATTCATTTTTTTTTCTAGTAAAGCTACCACTTCCTAAAAAATTAGTAAGTAGTAAAGATAGTGCCTCCAATTTCTCACAAAGTTGATTTATTGATCAACTGAATGCGTTCATTCATTGGATAGACGATTTGTAATGAGCAGCTATCCAGCGAATGAACATTTTTATACCCCCTTCATTTACTTGATCTAACCTTCTGAGCATATAGTTTATGTAAACTAATGGGTTCATAATAATTTTTGCACCACTTTATATCAAAGTCGTCTACAAAAGTAAAACCCCAGTAATTGAACAAACGTTCATTTACTAGGTTAGCATGGTTTTCCACAAACCAGTGAATCAACATTTAATTTTTGTAATTATTAAATATTATACAGCACTTTGATCAATTCAATCATTAATAGTAACTTTATCTAAGGCAAAACATTACATCTTCATCTAATGTTAAAATTCATGTAGGTGGTTTTATATCAACATAATGAAAAAATAGTTTCAATATTATAAATTCATTTATTTCTTCAGTTTTACTCTAACTAGAAAAGCAGAGATGGACAATTGGAAATCATACAAATAATGATAGGGTTTTGTTTAAAACAGTCAGATACTTCAATGTAATTGTGTTGGAGGTGATGACTTAACAGCTGGATGTCTCTTAAAATCTCGACATGCAACATGATTGCTCGAGGACATTGATGAAGACGTAAATGTAATTTCCAAGCTTTACGAATTCTTTACGTTTTACGATAATGACTCTGCTAGTACAAGGTGGTCTGAAGAATGTTGATACACATGTCGCTTTAGATAAGCGCTTTCTCACACAAAAATGTAGCAGCGCTTTAAATTTTTTGCATCTGGTAGTAAGCGTGTGTAAAGCTTCGTTTAATGTAGAGAAACGAGTAGTAAAGGAATGTTTATGGAAAAATCTTAATTAAATGCTCTTTATGTCATCATATGTAACATACTTATTCGATTTTTAATTATTGTATGTTTGAGACAAGTTGTACGTTATTAAGGAAATTATTTTGTTATTATTAATTTCAGTGCACTAGTAAATTCTAGCGTGACCATTCTTTTGTAAGCTATTCCATTAACAATGAGTATTAATTCCCACTTTTATTCGAAAGGAAATAGAAAAAAATATACCCAGTTAAAGAAACGTTCGCCATGAGAAAACATAACTTTTACTAATAATATAAAAAGGCTCGATCAGTAAATATGCTTTCAGGCATGGCTAATTTTCAGATATCCTCAATCACAGGATGTAAGCCCTGATGACTCGCATATTACATTTTTTTAATGGATATTTTACACCATATCAGCCTGTTTCTCAAGACACTGTCACAGGTCATGAGGTTTTCAATTAGACGACGAACTTTAACTTTGAGGTAATTGCATTTTATAAAGGAGCCGTTACGTGGGACCATTAACCTTAGATATCGAGTAATGACAAGAAAAAACTACAGGAAGTGCTAATACAGACTTCTTATATTCAGTTATTGTCTCGTATGTACTAACTTTTTTTAATATTGAAAATTATATTCTGTCTGCGAACAATGGCATTACAAAATTTTGTTGCAGTTGTCAATACGTAAACAATTTGCAGGTTCCGTCACCAATTCAGATTTCTTGACATTTCAAGAAACATATTCAGTACATTCTTGTATGTATGATAGATAAGTTTTTAGTTGTATATTAATGCGTCCAGCCTAGCGCTAAGTTATCAGTGCCAAGTCTAGTAAATTCTTATTCTTCGGCTTGCTACAGACTATACGTGAATTCGAGATTCGTAATGCGCGATGCATGGTTTGTGAAGAATTCGTGAATAGTGTGTAGGGTCTTATTAGTTAAAAGTCCATTCAGAAAGACCCTGTACACAATGCACGAATTCCATACAAATCACGCATCACGCATCACGAATCGCGAATCGCGAATTTACGCATAGTCTGTAGTGAGCATGCAACGATTAATCTTTACAAAGTTCTTCCAAATTTCTTTAATCAGCTTTTTTGAACGGTAGTGTTAAAGTTTTCTTGGATGACATTTTGATATAGCCTTGAAACCATCTCAATTTCCAAAAGTTTACAAATCAAACATAATACTCCGATCAATAATGGGTGCATCTTCTAAAAATAAATTAATTAAAAATTTGTAAAACTTGCTACTAAGCAAACTTATGAATCTTAGAAATGAAAGTACTTAGTAATCATGGATAACATAAAATTCCTTATTTGAATGAACCTGTATATATTTCCATCAACTAATCTAAAATCAAAAAATATAAAAACCGTCGAAACGCTACAGTCAGCTCAACTGCACACTCTTATGGACTTGTCAACTATCTGCCACAATTCGTTATAAATTGAGCCAACTTTTTTTTAAACCATATGTTAATTTGCCGTCCCTACACACAATCATCTCTTACTTCATATGCCTTTGAAAATTTAATTTTCTAGTTCGCTTATAGTGCGCTTAAATATATAATACAAATTATAATGATAAGTGTAGAGGTTAATCACTGTAATCTCCATCACTACTCCCCTCTCTCTAAACCATGGAGTTCTTAAACCATCCCTATGGGACGTATAAAGGTTTAACTTCACCAATAATCACTTCAATAAGTTTATCACTGCGCCCAGCTGACGCAGAAGAATATTTCTTACATTTTGAATATACTTTCCTAAACATTTAGCACTACTGATTCCTTAAACATTTCTAATATTAAAGACATGTACTTACGTAAATTTAATATCGTTTTACAATTTTAGAAACCTTTAATACAATTATCTAATATACCTGTTGGGCTAAAGACTAACACGAAATTTAAGTTTAATAAGTCAATACCTCATTTCTGAGTCGATAGGCTAGACTAAACCGATGCCTAGTATGGACATTTCGATGAGTTGTACGATGCTTATTCATAGATCGCCGGCCTGCTGTCAGTCATAATTCCCGCAGAGCCAAGCAGGAATATTTCCTGTAGTTTTTTGCGGCAATTTGTAACGCATCATAGAAGAGCCGCCACCGGTCTGCGACAATGTTTATTGTCGTCTTAAATATTTCATGTCGCGTAGAACCGGGCACGCCGGGACTAGCGGGGGCGGTAGCGGGGGCAGCGGGGCGATCGGACGGATAATTCATGTCACTTAAAAGCATCGACGGGGCTTACGCTGGCAGTTTTATTGGAGCTCTAAATTGGACGGCAGCGACGTGTCGTTAGACGGCAGCGGGCCGCCGCCGCCCCCTCTCGCACCGTCCCATTGATCACCGGCACTAATAATCCACTAATTTGTCCCGCGCCGGCTAATAGAAATTGTCAATCCGGGAGGCGGACTCTTCTCTTCCGGGCCGCATCTGATTTACTGCGAGAAAACAGCAATAGGGCCCCAGGAAGCCGATCGGCCTTCCAGGGCCGTGATTAAGCGCAGCGGGCTGATGTGTGCGACAACTCATTCCTGTCTAATCCGGGGATTCATTAAAAACTGTCATGGCCGGTTTTAAATCTCTCGGGGACTTCTAATTTCGCGCTCCGCGGGATTAGAGGTGCCCCGATCGATCTTCATCGATGTTCGCTTAGAATTTTGGACAGCAAAAGTGACAGCTGAAGAAAACAATAAAATTTGTAGATACAGTTATTTCGTCAACTCAGGGAACAAACTTTTTATTATAATTTTTTGAAAACACCTTAATTTCTTCGTGCGCTGTATTCAAAATAAACCTATGTTATAGTTATTCTCTATATAAGTTGCGAAATAATGGTGTTTTAGGCACGCGACAAGTTGAAGTGCCTAAAACACCTATACGCGACATGTATCAAACAAGATTTTTCGTAAAAGCGTCAAATAAATATTCAAACTAGTTTCAATATATTCTTCGATTTCATTTGCTAATATGATTCCTATACTATTTTATCAAAGTTGCCTACAAGGTTGTTGCTATAAAGCAGTTGCTATGGTACAAACTATACAAACATTTTTAAACATTAAACCCCAATAATTACAGTCGGTATTAATTCTTCATAAAACTTCAGTATGTATGGAGCAAATTCTAGTGATATTGAAAGAACTGAATATTCTGAAATAGAAAATAAGGCAGAAGCTGTCTTATGTACATTGATTCCTCAGAAATCGAAGAAACTGTACCAAAATTTCATATTTGGTGTGCCGAAAAAAAGAAATTTTAGTGAATAAAGATATGGATATTAGTAAATATATCGATGTTGACACAATAAATCATGAAACGCTATTGTCTATTTTAAAATATGTTGGAATATCTGAAGCAGTTGTTAGATTTTTTCAAAATTATTTATGTAACAGATATCAAATGACAAAAAATAATGACACCAAATCTACACCACTGTAAATATTCTCTGGTGTGCCGAAAGGTTCTATTTTGGGCCCTCTTTTATATGCTCTGTACACATCTAATTTTGCGCAAATACCACACCATTGTAAAATACATTTTTATGCTGACGATACTCAACTTTATACATCTTTTAATTCTTGTGACTATTTGGAGGCTTTAAAAAATATAAATAGTGACATTTCCTCTATTGTTAATGTATCTAAACGCCATTCACTAAATATTAACGCCAGCAAGACATCGGTATTTGTTCTTGGCCCACCTAAAATACGATCAGCTTGTTATTATGTTATTGCTTTCCTCAAAAGGAAACCAGAAAATCCAAGGAACAAGTTGAAAGATTTTTCAAAGAGGCAGATGATAAAAAGTATTTATTCCAAAAGTTGTCTTGATTGTTGGTATATCAAGAGACTGTAGGAAAGAAGAATTAACTTATTTACGTACAGAGAACATTGAAGATGCTATGTCATTCATTAAGCTGACTATTCCTAATATCAAAGCTAATGTTACTAGATTATTTACAATACCAGAGGGGTATAGAAGGAGTCAATTTTTTTGAAATTTTCCGCAAGTATGCAAGTCTGCGTTCATCCACCCTTGATTACAGCCGATTTTTTATTACGAACGGGATTTCAAAATGTACCACACAAACAGTGGGTATAGATAACATAGATTCAATTCCTAAAAAGATTGCCGAATTTCTTAGATTACTCAATGTTACTGAGTATACTGGGCACTGCTTTAGATGATGTTCTGCAACCTTCCTTGTACCTAGATGCAGGAGTCAGCATATCGAAGCTTGCTCAAGAGACACTGAGGTTGCCTTTCGACTTCTGTGGCAGAGAGGTCCATACAATATAAGCAGGCGATACCAAGGAAAATTCTCAGGGAGAAAGGAAATACCACTTTCATTCCATAAACCAGCACCGGGATGCAGGTGTTACTTCTTCTACGTCTTTTTAAATATCTTTTGATTAATTTGTGCTATTTTTCTTGAAAAACTTACAAATAGACATTAACCTATTGCCATCTGATAACACTCACTCACTCACTCACACTGCTGTTTATGCAGCTAGTCTACCGATAAAACAAGCACGTTTCCACAGCGCTTATAACTGCTATATCCGTATCAAAGATAATTTTGAAATATACTTACGAAAATACGTAAAGGTCAAATTTTATATGTAAGATTTCAAACTACAATTAGGTGTATAATAGATATAATATTGAGGGTATTGGATTTTTACAGCCAACATCGGGCAAACTTCAATTCAATTTTATTAATACTTTTCTATTCTAAACTCTGTAAATATTTTAATTTAATTTAATAAATCAACATACACTGTCCCTGCCCTACAATATCGATGGTGTTCCATGGCAAGTAGTAGATAGGCAAAACGATCTTGGTGTCATAATTACTAATAATTTAAGCTGATCCAAGCAAGTCTACAATGTTAAAAGCTAACTCAACCTGATTTGGTCTCTTCATCTTGTCCAAACCAAGTGGGTACCCGAGTAACCCACAGATCTTATGAGCATGGATTAAATTTACTTGCTTGTCTCCTTTAAATCAGAGAAGAATCCGAAGAGATCTTATTGAGGCTCATCGCATTCTCTATGACGTTTTCCATTGACTCGTCTTGTATGTTTTGATTGAATAATCATGAACTTCGTTGAGGTCACTCCTTTAAATTAAGAATAGAATATTTTTGAACCTTTTTTCGAATCAAGTTGTCTATCTATGGAACGATCTATCTTTGTTGTTGCTGCACCATCCATCAATGCATTCAAGAATGGTTATGATCGTCACCATGCTAGTTTGAGTGCGGCGTTTGTATGTTATTTCGTGTGCGGATATGGAAGTTTTGATTTATTTTTTAGTATTTAACTGTTTGTATCAGTAGGTATATACTTTTTTGTATGATTTTCTTTGTCTGTGTTGTTGCCACATTAGCAATTAAGGTGTTTTTGTATTTACTTATTCAGCATAATAGACTTTGTCTCTGCGTTTATTCTATTTAATAATAATGAGCATTATAATTTATGACAAGATTGGACTGTAAAAAAAAGGTGTCACATTGTTTTGGATTACGTGGATTTACTTTCCCAAATATGACACTGATTTTGCTGTTTGCGATGTAAAATGTAATTCTTGCTGACATAGTGGGACAAGTTTGAAATGGGATTTATTTAAAAGGTAATGTGCTGGAGCATTGTTGGAACTTCAGAAGCATCTTCTTGGGACCAGTCGCGGGCGATCGCGAAAATTACGCGCAAAACGGCTCTTAATTGGATGTTTCAATAGCGCGGTATCAGTCCAGCAGCGGGCCACGGCCGCGGCCATCATCGAGATGAATAAATCAGCGGGCAGCGTGTTCTCGGAACGATGAGGACCCGGTGATAGCCGTCCGGAGCCATCGCGGCGCTCGCCCCGTCTTATCGCCCCATCTCCCGTGCATGCAAAGATGGGGCCATTTAAATTGGCTCTTTGTTTTCATTACGGCTGCCAGCCGTCGGTTCGGGGAACTTCGCAGCGGCAATTAAAACGGCTGCCTACTAAAATTTAACAGTTCCGAGTACCATACCGGAGTTTTTGCGCAGATTCTTATTGAGGCATATTCGAAATAATTAATTAAATTTCTTCGGGAGCGGAGGAATGTTTATAATAGTTTTTTGCGCAATAAATCAGGTGGCGAGGCAGACGGCGCTGTCAGAGGGCCGCACGGGCCGTTCCCACCGTCGGAATGGCCCCTCCAGGGCCGTACTAGTGTAAATGTGAAAATCAGGGTCGAACTATTCAGGGTGATTCAGACCTTATATACAAAAAATTGGGAATAGATGCGTCATGAAAAATGGTGTGAATATCGTAAAACAAATATTTGTAAAATCCTTACCTGTAGTTTCCGGAAAAAATATTATTAAAGTTCTAGTAGTTTCAACTTTTACATCGCTAGGCTACTGTAGTCTGTAGCCAGGTGATTTCAAATATCCGATTACTTATCGTATTAACTTTTTAGTGATGCAAGTAGTTACATTAGCTTTCCAAATACCAAAAATTGCTTACGTAAGTAACTCGCAGTTGACAGGTAGGTATCCTTTTAATTTATGGTGAAGTGAAAATGCTTTAGCAGAATTATTTCCTGGTAAACATGTGCTAAATGCGGTTACTTTTACAACGGCGTGCACTGAGTATTAACTTTTTTGTGATGCAAGTATTTATATTAATTTTTCAAATATCAAAAATGGCTCACGTATAGCAACTCGCAATTGATGGGTATCCTTTTAATTTATAATGAAGTGAAAACGCTTGAGCAGAATAATTTCCTGGTAAAAATGTTCCAAATGCGGCTACTTTTACAACTGTGTGCATTGAGTGCAAGTGTAGTGGTAACGCAGGCGTGAGGCGGGAAATTTGCAACCGAATCGTGGATGAGATGGAAGTCCAGGGCGTCCACGACGAATTGCAGCAGTGTGACGTATCATACGCAAGGTTCAATTATATCCGTACCTTGTACAGCGTTAGGAAATACCAGAAGACTGGACGAGGAGGACCGGTACCATGGCCGCCACGATCTCCTGACATTAATTCATTTGGACTTATTTTTGTGGGGATATTTAATAAATAAAGTTTGTTGCACCAAAGTGGACACTATTGATGATTTCGCAAACGCTGCCAATAACTTGCAAGTTCAAAACGGACAAGAAACAAGAACATGTGTGTTAATTTGTAGAAACTGGGTAAGACGGTCCCAAAATGTTGTTGTACTTCAGGCTATTTTACTAATTAAAACCACAAATTAATTCTATTAATAATTAATTACAATAGCGGCATTAAAATAGGTGTTGTAAAGTGCAATTTATTTCTTTCCCTGGGAATTTCTTTCAATTTTTTTTCGATCAAACCTTATCAGGTTTTACAGTTCTAGCTTCCAGTGCCGTACAGAAGTATATTTTTAAATCATTTTTGAACTGCTTTTTTATTTTATTTTTACAAACTTGTATTTGTCTCCTGTACATTAAAAAAAATTTTTGTTAGATAAATTCTGAATCACCCTGTATATATACACACCTGTTATGTAACAAGTGTGTGGTGTGTGTTGTATAACAATTAAGTCATATGATTTTCCAGCAGAAATTAAAAACTGGAAATATATGCAATAATATGCCCTAATTATGTTCCAGCTTGTAACTTCGGCAAACCTTAATGCATATCCCATGCTATCCTAGAAGACTTTTTCAATATAACTTTCCATGTTGTAGCTACAGTCTTAGTTTTTTATTTGATTTATGTATGATGCTTTGATTTCATTAAAGAACAATAAGTAAATAGGTTTAGATCTGTATTTGGACCGTAGCAATATCGTTCATTGTTCAAAACAGAAAATTATGAACTGTTATAAATAGCTTGCAATAATTATTCTTTGCAGCAGTTACCTGAAGGCGACAATGGGCGTAGAAAATGTATTTGGTTCAACTCTTTTTACGTTTACTCTTCTTCCTTTTGTAATAAGTACGACCCTGACTTTAACAGTCTTTTTACTAGCTATAAAAAAATATAATGTAGTAGAGAATATGCTTATTTCATACATTATTTGGTAGCCTAGAGATTCAATAAAAGCTTAATATAGATATCTATACTAGGACAATTTTTAGACAAATGTTTTATCACTCTCTTCTTCCTTAAATTACAGATACGAAAACGATTAAATTGGTCAATAAAAGTTAAGGTTGCTTAAAGATTACGATCTAATTTGACAAGGAACTTGCACTTTTTGAGTCGACTCTTGCCGTGGACAAATGACGTGAACTTTGAAAAATATGATTCCATCAAATCCGTGCATAGGGGGTTGCTAGGGATTGCTGCCAGAAAACCTATTTACTGATAAGAAATATATGACATTTTAGCGAAAATAGCAATTCATAATACCTAAAATATAGCAAAATGAATCCAAAAATGTTCATACAACATGAATTAAAATACTCGGTTTTAAATGCAAACATTTAAATAATTCTCATTACTACTCACTCGAATAGTTTCCCATTTTTCAATGGTTTTACAAAAATTTCTTTCGCATATTTAACAAGTGTTTCATATTTATTTTATTTGCATTTTGTGTTTCAAAAAGTTGATTATATAGAATGTTCCTAATTGATTGTCAGCCTTCTGCAGGTTGTTCTTTGATCAAAATCAACAAAAAGAGTTTCATTAAACTGTATGGGTAGATGATCACTCGTTATAACGATACATCAGCAGCATCTTTAAGACAATTGATATATATTTTTTTAATATTTCCTAAACAATTCAAATATCAACACCAAACTTGGCTCATTTTACTGGTTTTATTTTTGTTTTGATTTAGATGATGTAACTTATATGATAAAAGTAGCGTGATATTTATCTGATAAATTCAGTTACAGTTCACTGAGTGGTGGGAGAATGATCCAAAAGAACAAAACATTTACATTTGACAGTTAACTATGGTTGATCCTTCCTTATGGATGACTTAAAAGAGAATTTCAACACAGGACACAAAGAAAATTAATGGACATAATATATTAAAACCATTTACGGATGCCTCTATTATGCTGGAAAGCATTGAAAACAATGATAGCTCAACAAGTAATATCAGTACTCTTGGAGATAATGAATATATCTTATAATAATATTTATTATAATATATATTATTTTGAAGACCAGTATAGAATGCATAATTTAAACCTAAATTTTAAAGAGTTAGCAAACTGATTTGACTCAACTGATTGAACAACATTTATATACTTTTTACTCGATCACTTTTTGAGTTGAAGTGGGGGAACCAATAATTGTAACCGAAAAACAACAAACTATCATATCAAATCACTCTATGTTGCTAAATTCAGTTTAATCAGAATGAAAGAAAACAAGTATTAGTATTTGAGTAGTTATTGCCGACATAAAATCTATGTTTCATAGAACCCACTTTTTCACTGTTACTGCTGCTATTAAATCATCTTTAAATTATAAAGCAATTAGTACTATAAATATAACCTATCATCAAATGTAGATACATTAATTAATGTTTTTTATCAGTGAGTACTAATGGTATATGTTAAATACGCTATGTGCAATAAGTTAACAAATCAATAGTACCTTTTTATTCCACCATTAGCTATTAACACACTGTAAACAATATTTTATAGAATATTCAAAATTATTGCAGGTTGATGCGGACCTGTCTCGAAAATTTCAACTGTCTATCACAATGGGCAATTTCATCCTGCTGTCGATCACGTCAGTTCTAGGAAGCAACCAAATCAGTCTGCTTTTGAGGCCTATGTAATAATTTGGAACCGGGGTGGCGGCTGGGCCAGGAATTCGCAAAATGCCATGAAGGCGGCGCCGATGAGACCAAGATGTACCTATTAGCAAGATGACATTTGGAAACTAGGTTTGACGAACTATGTACAAAAATGTTAAATTAGCTTTGCACTTTTAAATATATACATCGTTCTCGTATTAGCGATGAAACATTTCTTTGATTTTGAAGACACCATCATCGTTGGTTCTATACAGTGTGTTCCGTTTTTTAGGTTAACATCTGAGAAATGTGAGAAGTTTATGGAATTTCCGCAATAAAATTTTATTTACAATTAGTACCCTAAAGGGTGGTTGTATTCTACTAACCATTTTATTGATGTGTCATGTGAAAGAACTGCAACTTGAAAGTAACTGATATTTTAGCACACGTAACGGGAAGGGCCAATATGTATCTTTCAAGTAATATTTACTACAAAGTACGAACGGTATTGTAGCATTATTTTAAAGTAGCAGTAAAGTTGTGACTACTACACGTTGTCTGTTCAAAGTTCCCACTGCTACTTCTTAGTAACATTTTTTCTGTTGTTCGTTATAAACGCGGTACATCCGACGTTTACATTGAACACACTCCTTGAATGTTATTTAGTTAAATACTTACATCCACATTATTGTTTTTATCACACCCCTTTCGTTCTTTGTAGCTCTGCTTGTAACACTGTTGTCTGTTTTGTCCTTTGGATTTTTTGTGGTGTTTTGACCCAGATATTTATTGCATGTCAAACTTTATAGTTTTGTACATGTATAGTTTTATGTGGGGTGTGGTGATCATACTTAGCACTAATAATAGTAAAAAATAATGATATTATATGTATACATACAGGGTGTTTCAGAATGATAGTCAAATATTTTACCAGTGTATTCTACAAACCATTTCAGGGGGGATCTTCATATGAAAATTTTCAATTTGGGTACTGGCGGAAAAAAATTGTTTTTTTTTATTTTTCCTTAGAAACGGCTACACTTAGAAACTTCAATTTTGGTACACATTATCAGCTAGTCAAAAGCTATTTTGAGGTGGTGTCTATTCCTTGGCTCATGTTTCTAGAGGGCGGTAATAAGCAACCCCTAGATTTATTTCTTTTAACACCTGAAATGGCCGATTTCAACAAAACTTTTTTTTTAAATCCTTCATATAATTATTCTACTTTTTTCCCTATCGTAATCCCTCTTGTAATTTTTTCATACAACCAACAGTTTCCGCGGAAAAAATTAAAATAATTTTTCTTACTCTAAACATCACCGTCACCAGTTACTGATAACTGCAGAAGGCAGTTGCTATGTTGATGTTTCTCTGTTGTCTTATCAAACAAATCGCCATTAGGTCTATAATTGACAGTTTTTGCAAATATTTCTAATCAAAGGTTTTCCTATAACTGTTGACAATCCTGCCAGATATGCATATTCCGTCAATTTATTCGCTAATTGTGCGGAAGAGTCTGTTATGTTTACAAATATTTGCAAAAATTGTCAAGATTTGTTTGACAAGACAACAGAGAAATATACCGCCTCAACAATAAGGACCCAAATTGAAGAATTTCATATGAAGATCCCCCCTGAAATGGCTTGTGGAATACACTGGTAAAATATTTGACAATCATTCTGGAACACCCTGTATATTCACAAAGACCAAAAGACCACTACATACGTCATAAGATACAATTGATACATGTCACACAATGAATTTTAATTTTGAGAAACTACGTGGTGAAATTTACTTCATGGTAAATATAAAAGGTGGTAGGCACTTTGTAGTTGCTGTGCGTGGTAATACTTAATAGTTCTAAAAGTAGCGATAACGTTGTTTGGACTAATACATAATATTTACAAGTTCCACAACCTTTAACAAACAATTAAGATGCCCTCTGAGTCGCGACAACTATCAAAAGTTCTTGAAAGTGATTGCAACTTTGAAGTTATACTTTAGTAATATGAGTTAATCGCTACTACAATCATTTGCCACATTCAAGTTAGTGTTACTTTGGTGCTAGTTGGGAAGTAAGTATCTCGCTTAAAACAAAAAGAACGGTAGAGGGAAGGAACGGTTCCCAGCAACAAAAATATTTTATAATGAGAAGTTTTAATTTAAACAAGTAGGTACCTAAGAAAATAAAAAATGAATCAACATTATTCGATCTCTCCAAAATATAAATCCTGGAAATAAATACTAGTAAGGTAGATACCTCCCTGTGCTACCATGTCGTGTTTCTCATTAAATAATATATAATCTACATTTTGTAAATAATTTGTTTTTTTTTTCAAAGCGGCGTAATAAATTATTATTTTATTTTTTTTTTTAAAAAACAGTTCTTCCAAGAAAATAATTGAGTAGGTACTGTTATTTTACTTACCCTAACTTTCAATATTACTGTAACAAATATAAGACAATCTATAAAAATCTAATTAAGTAAATAACCAGAAATAAGTCATATAATTCGCTTGTTAGGCCGCCTCATTAGCCGTCTTGCCGGTAAGCCGGTGCAGGCAATATTTGTGCAGGTCATCGCAGAGGCCGCTTGCGTAGTATGTAGCCAGCATTTAGATTTGGCTGTACTGTCCTCATAGCTATCAACACTTTCTTTTTAATTATAATTTTATATAATACATAATGATTAAAAGTAAATTTATAGAATCTATCTAGTTCTAGATCTAAGACCAAAGCGATAAGGCCCACTCCACTGTTCAATAACATTAGGTGTGTTATATCAGTATCAATTCTGAAGAAAATTAAATAACTTATCCATAAAGAAAACATAAAAATACATATAAAAAAAATGTACGCTAGAAAAAACATCACACCTAATTATTTTTTGCAAATTTATACCTAACTTTCTATTTTTTCTAAAATTTATTTTGTACTCTATTTTTTAAAACTGTACTTTACTAACTCTCTCTTTTTTAAATTTGTTAATTTTTTTTCGTTTTAATTTCAAAGTAAAAACCAGAAGGCCACTTCATACTAAAAAATTTATCAGGGTGGCTTAATTCACAGAAATGAGAGAACTATGAAATAGAAATTATTTACGCAATAGGAAATAATGAACGAGAATATACTTAGTATTCTTGTTTTATTTAGTCCATAATCCTTCTAAATTAACATTTTTAAATACCCACAGGTTTTAACAAATATCTAATTTGCTCAGATAAATCTTTTGGCAGCGCATCTGATTCCTCTCACGATTCCTTCCTACTCCGCCCATGGGTTCACAGCGTTTTCCAATTAAAGTTTTACGGTAAAATTCTGTAATTAAAAAAACGGCTTTACGGCGTCGAACATTACTGTTTCCAGCGCCAAGCTCATAGAATGATAGGAATAGGAAATTGTGAGTATGAAAATTTGCATAAAACAGCCATTGCCTTTGATCCAAATACCGGGAATCATTGGCGTAGCACACAAACCCATTGTAGCGTTTCTAAATTTCGAAATATACGCATAATATACAGGGTGTTAAAAAAGAATGTAAAATATTTCAGGATGAAATAGTATGAACCAAATAAGCAGAAAAGTCTTAATAAACATGGGTCCGCAAAGTAACGGTTGCGGAGATATGGACCACTGTTCGTTTTTCAAACATTTTATTTTATTAGGAATAAACCGACAAAGGAAGCTTTTAACAAACAAAAAACAAAGTTACAGAAGATGTTCAAAGTACCCTCCTTCCATTTCCAAGCAGACACGACATCTTTGTCTCAACGATATTCGAACTCTTTCAAAAACACCCTCCTTGGTTTGGATTTCTTGACACCTTTGATTAATCCGTAGTTGCAGCTCTTCCAGGCTATTTCCAGTTGTACCATAGACTAATGTTTCAAATATCCCCAAACAAAGAAATCTAGAGGGTTCAGATCAGGCGATCTTGGAGGCCATAAAACAGGTCCGGCCCTGCTACCCATCTATGTGGAAAAGTTTGGTGTAAATGCTCTCTAACGGCCATGAAAAAATGAGCTGGAGCACCATCATGCTGGAACCTCTGATTGAAAGGCATGTCTTGCAAAAACTACAGTGTGTTCTGCTGAAAGTTGAAGTAAGCAGCGTCTGTTAATCGGTTTAGTAAAACAACAGTATCTAGAAACCTGTCACCGACAATACCCATCCAAATGTTTAATGAAAAACGTTCCTGATGTCCAGATTCTATTAGAGCATGAAGATTTTCGTCGGCCCAAATATGCGTATTGTGAAAATTACACGCTCCATGTTTTGTGAACCTAGCCTCATCAGCAAAACGAATGTTTGCAAGAAAACGAGGGTTTTCAGCATCATGACGTAGAAACCAGCGACAAAAACCAAACGTGCTTGATGATCATTTATTGGATGCATAAAGCAGTTGCTCGTGAAGGATTCTCCAAACAAGAGGATCACTAATTCCTACCTCGGCTGATATTCTCCGTACACTCGTACCTGGATTCTGCTCTACCAGTGCTAGTATTTCTTCTTCTACTCTAGGAGTGGATACCGACCTTAGCCGGATAAATGGCACTGTTTGCTCAAGGAACCGGTATCACGCAATATTTGGTGAATTCTTCCAAACATGCGTTGTGAAGGAATCTGGCGATTTGGATAAGCGTCAACATAAAGACGTCGCGCTTCGGTGGCGTTCCCATAAGCACGACCTCGAGCACGACCATACATGAAATGCATGTCTGTTAATTCTGCGTTAGAGTAACCAGCCATAGCGAAAGAAAACTTGTGTACTGAGAACAACTGTCAAATACGTACTGTTTATTTCACTAAACATCAACCAACTATTATAAGAACATACACAACGTTTTTGCAAAATAAAAAAGGGGCTAAAAAACATAAAACATTCCGCATCTCCGCAACCGTTACTTTGCGGACCCATGTTTATTGAGACGTTTCTGCTTATTTTGGTTCATACTATTGCCTCCTTAAATATTTTACACTCTTTTTTTAACACCCTGTATTACAGTATGTTTAATGTTTACTTTTTATTTAGCTAAAAAACTGCACTTCAAAACAAAGTTATTCCAAGTTCAGTTTCTATCTTTTACTTCGGAATATTAACTTTTTCATAGCTACGATTTACCAAGTAGAACCTCACAGTGGCAGACATCTTTTTAGAGCAAACAAAAAGCGCTGCTCTTACTCGTTCTGCGGTTCTCCGTGTAATATTACAAAATGATTTAATAATTATCCAACCATAATAAATCTGATTACCATACACCGAAACACTTTGTCGCGTCATTGTTGGTTTTGTAAGTGAGCAAAATGCATTTCTACACGAGTACAATAAATGATAATCATTGTACAGGATGTAGGTAGTGTTTTCATATTTTTACTGATTTTAGAGAGAATTAATTCTTCTTCAGTAAAAGAAAATGGATTAAGCAAGGAACAAAAAAGACTCAAACAGCAACCACAAAATTTAGACTGTGTCTTCAATTTGTTCGTAATCCTTTTTTTTATATTACTTTTTAAATAAAATACCTAAGTTTAATTATCTTAATATTTAATGAATTACCAAAAACGACTGGATCTTTGGCCCAACGATCAATTTGTAATCAATCCGCCCAATTTTTCGTAAATTTATCGTTTGCTTATGGTTAATATTACTGCAAATTAAAATATTTTGCCAGTATTTCTGTATTTATCTGCAAATTAATCTGATCTGATCTTTTAACTAAAAATATATTAGATTCAGAACGATGAAATTCGTTGCGTTTCAGTTTATATTTAGGTATTTATTTGTTACTTTATTCTAATAAATATGTGTAAAAATTCCGTTCAAATTCGAATAAAACGCATTTATTTTAATGATACATTTTCGACATGAAATTCAGATAAAAATTGGTCTTACTCTTTATACTCCTGCATAGAACAATGTTTTGAAGCCTTTCCTAACTGTAATACCTACTGCATAATGTTTTTAAAAATAATTTGAACATACGTACGTAGAATGTTAAAATATATATATACTCAGGGTGTGTCAGAATGACCTGCCGTAATTCCCGGAGTTATAGTGCGTCAAAAATAAGAATTTTTGTCTTTTCAACTATATACCTGTCTCCTCTTGTCTCCTAGATACAGAGTGATAATTTTTAACAGAATTTTTACGAAAATTTTCAAACGGTGCGAAATATTGTTAAGAAATTTGATATTCCGAAATTTTTAAGGACGCCATATACGCTGGTCTAATTATTTTTTGGATATTTCATAGAAGGTGCTAGTTATGCTACATTTCGATTATATTTTAAGTTATAATTTTTTTAAGCTTAGGTTTTTTACCATTAGGGTCTATTATATAATGCATATGTTTTAATTTATAAATTAAAGAAGCGTCAAAAATATAAATGCTGGCAACGTAGATACATTTCTAAAATTTAACATTACTTTCCTATTTACAAAAATGCCTACCTTAAATGATACAGGGTGTTAGAGTTGAAATTATTTTTTCGAAAGAACTTTCAATTTTTCACTTATAAATTTAAAATTTAACTACATCGTAAACGGTATTATTATTGTAAACGACGTCTAAAAATCAAACGTAGGAACAAAGAGGGAAATGGTAGGGACAAAGTAAGCCTTACTTTGCCTCTATCGTCTTTTTACGTACGCCAATTGACAATTTCTCTCAGTGTCTTGTCATTTATTTGAAATATTTTATCACTCTTAATAATTGTTTGTAAAATTCAACGACTATTTTATATTATTTAGATAAGTTTTGAATTAAAAATATTAATAATATCTTTAAGGATTTTGTCAACCACAAGAAATAGGTCTATTAAATTTGAGGCAATTACTTGGAAAATTGACATAGATATTACGGAAAACCTATTTTAAAAGTTTAACTTCAAAACCCTGTACCTTTTAAGTGAGTCATTTTCATACATAGGTAACTAGTAGTTTGAGTAACTATGACCGAACAGCACTTGATGATTTTGCAATAAGTTATACTGAAAAAAAAAATACAAATGTTCATCTTTCGTCCATGACGTATATTTTTTGCGTCACGTGTATACGGAGATTTGTCTTGTATATTGATAAATTTTCTTAAACAGATTGTTTCAAAATGGCATGGCAAAATTATTTGGGCTAATAGAACATTCAAAAATAAGTTGAGGTCATTTTTGAGATACAGGGCGTATAAAATAATTTTGAAATGTCAAATTTCAATTAAAATTTGGATGCAGTTTGTTTAATGACCAACAGATTTGATTAAAATTTGACACAAGTATGTTTATGATGGGGCAGAAAACGTTATGTCAGCAAAATGCTAGCGCCCTCTACTTTGTACAATAAATCCAATAACACCAGCATATTCGGCACCACCAAATACTTGCATATGATAAATTTTAATCAGATATATGGTGATTAAATATTTTACATCCAAAATTTGATTTTTAAATTATCTTACACGCCTTGTATCTCTGTTGCATATATTGTATACCGATGACTTCCATAAAAGGTTAGTTAATAGCAATAAAAGTATCAGTACTTCTAGCATTATGCCTTGGAATAAATCAATTTGACTCAGAAGCTTAGGACAATCAATTTGACCATGCAATAACTGGTAGAGGAGAGTAACTCAGTTTAATTTTCTCCTCAAATCTAAACTCTGAAACCCAAATCAATCAGTTGCATACAAAGAGTCCCTCTTACAGGATAAGCATTATCTCAAGAGAAATATTTGAGAAATTTTCTTTGTGGTTTTTCAACACTATGACAAATATAATGAATTCCAAACAGTAGAGCAGTATTCTAATTTAGTTCTGACATATGAAAAATATAAAATAACAAGTGGCTCGATATTAGTAAGCGATTTACAGTTGCAAACTATGAAACCATTGGACACGATATAAAATGTAATAGATCGAAAATCACTTCCAAGTCTTTAATTTATTATTATGTTGTGATGTGATGTTATTAATTAGGTAACTATAACGACAAAAAGATTTCTTCCTTGTAAAGCTAACAACATTGCATTTTGTAGAATTTAGATGTAAATCATTTAAATTGCATGAGGCTTCAATTTTGGCTATCTCTCCTTGAAGAGTAACAAAGTCATTTAAGGAGGAAATTTTCAGCATACATAAGTCTTCGACAGTCCAGAGTAGTAGAAAGGTTATTATTAAAGAAGAGGAATAACAGTGGATCCAAATTCGAACCTTGAGGTACTCCCGACTTTACGAGAATATTATGATTAAGTCTGTCAAATGCTTTGGCAAGTCAGTATATCAAGTCAGTAACATTAGAGTGCATGGTTACTGATGTAAATTTGTAACTATTAGTCTAATTTGATTTGATATATTCCTATTTTTAATTTTTGAGTTTTTTAGCAGTTATCATTCCAACAACCGATTAAAACGTCGATTCGAGAGCCCGCTTTTATTACAAATGCATGGAAAGCTCCTTATTGTTTTGCTAAGGAGCGTATTAGTATGTATGATGGCAGGGCGGAGCCAGCGTTGTATTATTTTATAGGAGTCGAGTGGCGGTATTTGACGAGCAAATGTTTATTATCCGGCCCAGTGCGGCGTTATTAAAAACGGGAAGGCACCCCGGGATACGTGACAGAATTTTGTGTCTGGAGAAAAGGCCGCAGGGGCGTGCCTTCCACAAAATCAACCCCAATTCGAAAACGTAAAGTGTATTCTTATGAAAAATTGAAACATGCAATATAACATAGAGGCCGTATACAGGGTAATTCACTTAAAACTACCCGAGAAACTAAAAACGATAACGATGATATGTAAAAGCCAGATTTTAGGGGTTGTTGAAATCTTTGAGATGATTATACAGGGTGTTTCCTAAGTAGAGGTCAAAAATCCAGGGGCGTATTCTCTGACCAAAAATAATGTGTTTTTTTTGTTGTCTTGGGTCTTAGGAGAGACATTGTCCAGCTATAGCGTGTCAAAAAAAATCTAAACCGCATGAGATAATTTAATCAAATTCGGTGTGCATACTTAGTGTAACAGTAGGTATGCAACAAAAAATTACCAGCGGCGGAGCTGTGAGTATCATCGATCATTATTTAAATTTATATGTTCCAAGGATTCACTCAGGACAAAACCTAGCATTTTTTTACCTATATATTGTATGTGTAAATATTTAAATGAGTTGTCTTTTAATATTAATATTTCAAATCAATATGAGTTATTGCACTATACTAGGCAATTATTTAGTATTCAATATACATAACTGTAGTGGGAATTTGTAGATAGGTTGTTTTTGTACCTAATGATATGCATTAACTTATGTATATCAGTTCTGTTTGTATTATTCTGTGTATTTGTAGGAATATTTTCATTTAAAGAGTGGAAAAAAGATTTGAAAGTTTTTAATGCACAAACAACATAAACCATGAGAATGAATCCTATATTACAAAACTTATTAAGCCTGCTACAGACTGCGTGAATTCGCGATTCGTTATGCACTATGCGTGATATGCGAGAAATTCGTGAATAGTGTGTAGGGTCTTGTTCGTTAAAAATCCGTTCATAAAAACCCTACACACGATGCACGATCTCCTTACAAACTACGCATCGCGAATAGCGAATTCACGCATAGTCTGTAGCGGGCCTTAGACACAGAATTTTTGGAGCTTCACAGAAATAATATACTTAGATAAAATATTTATGTTCAAATTATATAATGGTATGATATATTGTCCATATTTGTTGAATTTATTCAAGTTAATTGTGCCCATGTATCAAGATCAAATAAACTTTAAAATTTTGCACGTCTCGATAATTTACCGTTTTGAACAACTTTTTCATGTAAAATTTTGCTGTATTTTCAGTAAAAAAGGCACTTTACCTGAAACGATAACAGTTTTCAATAGCTGCACTGTTGCTAAAGTTGGAGGAATAAAGTGTTGAAATTATACATTTTTGAATACAGCAAGTTAAGCTCTACAAGAATCCGATGAAAAAATATAGGGGTTCTATTTAAAAAAAATATCCGATGACGTCATCACGCGAAAACAAATGAACATCGGAAATGCGTTAGTATAGAAAAACGAGTCATTTTAAAAAGCTAAATCGATGGGTCCGAGAAAATTTCATTAAACTTCGTTGTTATAGAAATAATGAATTTATGCCATACTTTTCTTCCACACTGTATATATTGGACAGGCCATGCAAACCAATATGGTATATATTTATAGCCTTGCAGATGAAAATGGTACTGGGGCTAGACAAATTTGTACGGAAAAATTTCTAAATCATCCAACTCATAAATCCAAGAATTTTGAGTGTTTTTCAACATCTCTCCCTGTAAATAATATCGTACAAATACACTTGATCAGGAATGTAAAATATATAAAATTAAGTGTCACTAAAATCATTAGTTTATCTATTTTAGGGGTTTCCTGACTATTTACAGTTATTAAATAACCAAATTTATTCTATAACTAGTTCACATACTGTAAATATTGGTCAGCAATAGCTTATGTTTTTTAGTGACATGTTAATTTGACATTTCCATACATCATTTCCAGAAATTCTCACAAAACTGGTAATTATTTCGCACTAGCTCTAATGCAATTTACTGAAATATTAGCTACAGTGAAATACATACGATCTGAACTATGAAACAAATATTTAAATGTTTTTTCACAATCAATGTACATGTATTTATAATTTATCAGGGTCATGAGGTTTTGGATCTGATGAGACAAAGAAGGTGAATTACTTCTGAAGAATGGAACGATCATTGTTGAAGTTTATTACCAACAACTCCGTTGGCTTGAGACGTCACTAAAAAACCCGCTCTACAGTTTGCAATTCTTTCTGCAAGTTTCTTGCACATAGGCATGCGCACTAACGATTTTTCGATCAGCTGTTGCAATTTTGATTGTCATTGCAGGGAATAGATGTGGAACTATTTTTATTGCAGCTTTTCTGCAATTCTGGGGAAGAAGTTAGTGATTTGTTTTGTTACCAACATACGTCAAAGTTTCTCGGCTGAACTACCATTCAAACTGTATTCTTTCTACTTGTTCATTGTTTGATTGTGGAGCTTGCAAAGTATATTAACTGAAACCTTCATTTTATAAATTTTGTTGTTTATTATTGTTACTTGTTAGATTTGGATAAACTGTTCAGTTTTTAGTGTGAAATGTTGGAATCAGGACTTCTCTATGGCTTTCGACAGGATACATCACTGAGTTTTACTGCAAAAACTCAACACATTTGGGTTTAGTAATGAATTGCTTAAATTTTTTCGTTCCTAACTTCACAGTAGGATGCAATGTTACATTCAATGGTTTTAAATCTAAGACCTATGTCACTGCATTGAGGGTTCCTCGGGGTTCGAATTTGGGTCAGCTAGTTTCTTCTATTAATAAATAACCTTCACGGTGTATTGCATTGTGGGGAGCTTTTGTATGCTGATGATGTTAAAATTTTTGCTGCATAATCTTCAGGTAGAGTTAAATAAACTTGTAACTTGGACTATTAAATAAACTTAGCCTAAATGTTAATACCTACATCCAAAGTTACCACCTACACCCGTAAATCCAATCCTGTTGTATATGACTACCATATTAATTCGCAAATACTTAGTCGTCAGGGTTCTACTAAGAATTTGGACATTATGTTTCATGGTACTTTAAGCAACATATTGAATATATTGTCAAGGGAGCCTGAAAAGCAATAGGATTTATTATTAGAAATAGTAAATCATTTAAAAATCCGAACACATTAAAATGATTATATTATGCTTCCGTTAGATCCAAGCTGGAATACTGTTCGTTAATTTAGAATCCTTACTACACCTGTTACATCAATAGTATTGAATCTGTTCAGAGAAAATTTCGTAAATATATTTCATTTAAATCTGATGGGGTTTATCCGGTACAAAGTTTTGACAACAACTTATTAATATCTAGGTTAAACTTTCATTCTTTAAAAAAGATGTTTATTTACTCCATCAGATTTCTACATAATCTTTTGCACAAGGAAATACCAATGTTGTGCCAGCCCCTAAACAGGCTATCGAGGCTGAAGTACAGACAGGCAACCCAACATACAGTCAAATTGCAAAGAAAGTTTCCACCCGTGAACCTGGCTCAATTGTTCAGTCACCAAACAGGCCCAGGCGTAGGCAAGTTAATATTGGTACTGCAGCCAATAATACCTCTGAATGTATTAACAACTTTGCGGGAAGAAATGGCAAGAAGGACAAGAAAGTTTGGTTGTTCGTATCCAGAGTTAGGGATCACGTGACAGAAGATATGATTAAGACATATATAAAGAACAAACTCACACTCACTGATGAAGATCTTATAGTCAAAATTTGCTACAAAATATGATGAGACTCGCAAAGACTGCAAGTGCTTTCAAGTTGGGGTTAAATTTGAATTTAAAAATCATGTGTATGATAATGAATTTTGGCCAGCAGGAGTAGCATTCAGACGGTTTAAATTCAATTTCCAAGAAAATGAATCCAAGAATTTTCCAGCAAAGGAAATCCGAAGAGCAACGTAAATTTAGCAAGATATCCGCCGAGAACATCATCTCCTAAAATAACTAATGATATAGTTCGTCTAATGCACTTGAACATACGAAGTATTAGGAACAAAACATTAGAACTTGAGATATTTTCTAATAACAAAAACTTTGATATTATTTGTTTAAATGAACATTGGTTGACTGGTCTGGAGCTGAATACTTTAATAGTGGATAGGTACAGAGTTGTGTCTGGGTTTTGCAGATCGAATCTTCTCCATGGTGGGGTATGTATTCTGGCTAAAAACAGTATTGAATGCTCACCTGTCTCTTTTAATGATGAGTACATGTGTGAGGAATCTCAGTTTGAGATGGCGAGTGTTGAATATAATAATTGTATTATAATAACCATATACAGGTCTCCTAAGGGTGACTTTAATATATACTTACAAAAATTGAATTTGCTATTAAATAAACTGAATCTTAATAAGACCATTATAGTAACAGGCGATTTCAATGTCAAATTTAATACAATGGAAAATAACACAGTTCTTTTGGTCAATGCCTTTCTATCATTTGGTTTAAGACAAGTTGTATTTCAGAACACCAGAAATGACTCTTGTTTAGACAATATTTTTACCAACATCAGTGTTAATTTTACAGCAACCGTGGTGGACACAAAATTGTCAGATCATGCCGGCATTAATTTTAATTTTTCTCGCTTCTGCATCAGAAACAATAGTAGCATAATAAATTATAGACCTATTACAGATCAGGGCTTAAGAATGCTATATAATATAATTGAGGAAGCTAACTGGAATTTTGTCAGTGATACATGTATTAATATAGATACTAAGGTTGAGTTGTTTCTTAAGGTGTTACTCGATGCAATTGAGATTTGTTTTCCAATGAAAACTAAGATGCAATGTAATTTTAAATCTTGCGATACTTCCTGGTTTACTCAGGAGCTTGTCGCTATGAGAGAAAGATTAAATTTCTTAAGAGAACTTCATTGTCAACATCCATCAACCATATCCAGAGAAACCTTGAACTCCTATCGTAATGAATATCGTCGCGAATTATCTAAAGCTAAAAAAGGGCTAATGACAATTATATAAATACAGCCAATAATAAACAGGCAGCCATGTGGAATCTCATAAAAAATAAAAATGACCGCAGTTCATATGTAAGCGATTCATTAAACGCTAATGATTTCAATATTTATTTTTCTAATATTGCAGAACGCCTCCTGAATGACCTACCCCTTCCCAACAAGTTACCTTCCGAGTTTTTGATTGCATCGAAATCACAAACGACTTTTAAATTTAGGGAGTTGTCTTTCAATGAAGGGAGATCGATTTTAAATAATTTAAAAATCAAAAAAAGCAAAGACGCTTACGACATGAATGTTTCAATTCTATTGACTCTAAAAAACATTATAATTATTCCACTTTTTAAACTAATTAATCAATGTATTAGATTTAATACATTTCCTACAGCCTTCAAATTATCTAAGGTTATCCCTGTTTTTAAGAAAGGTGTGAAAGATGATGTTTCCAACTATCGACCAATATCTCTTGTTCCCGTCCTGGCTAAGGTTTTCGAAACTGCTTTAAAAATGCAAATTGTAGATTATTTTGAATATAATAATTTATTCCACTCTAGACAATACGGTTTTAGGAACAAAAGGTCAACAACTTTGGCTATTAATCAGTTGACTACTATTATTTTAAACAATTTTGAGTCAAAAAATGTTGTCAGTGGAAACTATTATGATTTGACAAAGGCATTCGACTGTGTGTCGCACGGGATCCTCTTAAATAAGTTAAAATTTTACAATTTTGATGACAATAGTGTGTCCCTTATTGAGTCTTACCTATCCAACAGAACTCAGTATGTTTTTTATAATTCCTGTTCATCAAACCAAACGGAAATAGTCCATGGAGTTCCACAAGGCTCAGTATTGGGCCCTATTTTATTTCTTATCTACATTAATGATTTCCCAAATTGTGACATAACTACCGATTTTATTTTATTCGCCGATGATACCACGGCTTTAAAGTCTAATAACGATTTAACAAAACTCGCAGAGGATTCCGTTGATGCACAGTTGCTGATAGAGGACTGGTTTGTTACCAACAGATTAAATTTAAATGTTGACAAAACTCAATCTTTGCTCTTTACACTTCGCCATATCAATACTATAGATAACTCAAACGATGTTAAATTTCTTGGAGTTTACCTCGACACTAAATTAAGCTGGGAAAATCATGTCAACGATTTATCTACACGTTTATCTAAGAATATTTTTCTACTACGTAATTTGAATCGTGTAGTCTCTAAGCCTGTGCTTATGTCCGCATATTATGGTACTTTTCATGCCACCATGACTTACGCAATTTTGAACTGGGGCCATTCTTCTCACAGTGAAAAAATTTTTAGTTTACAACGTAAATGTATACGAATAATTGCTGGAATAAAATACAGAGATCATTGTCGTGAGCATTTCAAACAGCTAAATGTTCTTACACTGCCGTCGATATACATTCTTGAATGTCTCATTTACATTAAAAATAATGAACATAGATTTGCTCGACAGGAAAGTTTTCATTCTCACCATACTAGAGAAAGACATAATATCAGGCCAAACTATTTTCGATTAGCGAAATCCAGAGATGGCACAAATTATTTTTGTATTAAATTCTTTAATAAACTTCCAATCGAGATTCAGTTACTAGATCTAAATTGTTTTAAGTTCAGAATTAAAAAAATATCTCAAAGGAAAAGCGTTTTATAATTTTTATGAGTTCTTTGCCGACCAGTTTTTAGATATGTAATTGCTGTTTTTTTGTTTTTAATTTTAACTTATTTGCTACTTTTGTAATTTTATATTATTATGTCATTTTATAATGTTCAATGTTATTTTACTTGTTGTGAATGTTATTTTAGTGTTTTATGTATCTTTCATTGCTTCCCTTTTTTTTGACTTGTGTAAACAGTTTAATATGTATGGACACCAATAAATGATTTGATTTGATTTGATTTGATTTTGCACAATACAACTGACTATATATATTATATCGCAATTTTCTGGTGCCACATCTTTCAATTAGATCTCATATGATATTTTACTGCCAATTGGCTAGAACTAATCTCATGTTAAAGTCTCCTGTATGCAATATGATATCCAATTTTAATTTTTTATGTGATATTAATATCAGTCTAAAGCAGCTGCTAAGGATTGCCCATGGCGTGCAGTTATAATTTTTTGCCATGGTTATTTAGTTACTTATTTATTTTTAGTGTTTGGCAACTACTTGTTGTGTGTGTTCTTTGTTTTTAACAGTACTTTTATATTTTTTACTTATCTATTTTACCTTATGTATTTATTATTTACTTGTATCTTAGATTAGTTTGATTATATATTTTAGTTATTTTAGGAACAATTTCTATTACGGTGCTGTAATTGGGCTTCTGTTACAGTTGGATTATCTACATATAACATAATCGTATTTGAAGTTGGAACTATTTTTGCAGTCTTTTAAACAGTCTAGCTACATTACTGGCAAGGAACAATAACCTCAAAACAACATTAAAGGCTGTTGTTATATCAAGAAGCTTTTATAAATTTTTATACTGTATGCTTTATGAGACATCAATAACCCGAACATGTTAATCCAAGGCGGTGCCACAATTAAGTTGTCGGTTTTCAGACCTAATAGATTAAGCGCTATTATGGTGGTTTTGAAAAGAAGCACACAATCAGAATATGGCGAGCAACGGTAAACCAATTTTAAGGATGTGTACATCTAACTGGTCTAACGAGCCATGAAAAGAATTAAGCTGTTCCCAGAATATTCCATCGATCTAGATTAATGAAGTTTATTATTATCAGTGCGTGATCCAATATAGGAATAAATTATTTGCTTTCGATTGTTATTAATTTTTTATGAATCTCCTCGAAATAAATTATATGTTCGTAATGAAAATTATTATGTTTTACGCTGTGTATGTCTAGTTTAATAAGCGAGGAAAAAACTGATAAGTTTAATATTTAGTTTTTGCCTGACATCCTGGTCTTGTAATAAATAATCTTCGCTTTATAAGAACTCCTGTACTGTTCTACGTTTTATTTAACGTTTTGTAATATGGTATTTTCTATTCCACTCAATTTCCAATGTATTTTCTTCTTTTTGTCTAGGTACAAATTTAAAATCCACACAATCGAAGCCACTGACAATAACACAGGGACAGTAACATTTAAAAATCAACTGTACAGTTTGGGTCATCGAAAATTTACCACCCAAGTTGCCAGTAAAGTTATATGCATGTATGATGCTTTACCGTAAGTCTTGTAATGATTCAGACTGTACGTCATACATTCTTATTTTTAAAAGGCCCCACAGAAAAAAGTCCAACTGAGGTACATCTAGCCAACGTGCGGGCCATTTTCCAAGCCCACTCCATTGGCGCTTTCAAATAAATCCAGGCAAAAAAAATGAACCATCATAGCAAATCTCCATAAAATTCCTGCCTACACATTCAGTTTATCTGGATGTTGGATGTGTACATCACGAAATATTCTTGAAATTTTGTCTCCTAAATAATGACAGTTATGACAGTTATCTTTGATTATTTTCTGTGGGGCCATTCAGAGAAAAAAATATGTCCTATAGCCTAAATCCTTACAAGACTTGCGGTGGCAACAAATGCTTCACAATAATAAAGAACATTTTCAGAAAGAAAGAAAAATTTCGTAAATATATTTCATTTAAATCTGATGGGGTTTATCCGGTACAAAGTTTTGACAACAACTTATTAATATCTAGGTTAAACTTTCATTCTTTAAAAAAGATGTTTATTTACTCCATCAGATTTCTACATAATCTTTTGCACAAGGAAATACCAATGTTGTGCCAGCCCCTAAACAGGCTATCGAGGCTGAAGTACAGACAGGCAACCCAACATACAGTCAAATTGCAAAGAAAGTTTCCACCCGTGAACCTGGCTCAATTGTTCAGTCACCAAACAGGCCCAGGCGTAGGCAAGTTAATATTGGTACTGCAGCCAATAATACCTCTGAATGTATTAACAACTTTGCGGGAAGAAATGGCAAGAAGGACAAGAAAGTTTGGTTGTTCGTATCCAGAGTTAGGGATCACGTGACAGAAGATATGATTAAGACATATATTAAGAACAAACTCACACTCACTGATGAAGATCTTATAGTCAAAAAATTTGCTACAAAATATGATGAGACTCGCAAAGACTGCAAGTGCTTTCAAGTTGGGGTTAAATTTGAATTTAAAAATCATGTGTATGATAATGAATTTTGGCCAGCAGGAGTAGCATTCAGACGGTTTAAATTCAATTTCCAAGAAAATAAATCCAAGAATTTTCCAGCACAGGAAATCCGAAGAGCAACGTAAATTTAGCAAGATATCCGCCGAGAACATCATCTCTTAAAATAACTAATGATAGTTCGTCTCATGCACTTGAACATACAACGTATTAGGAACAAAACGCTAGAACTCGAGATATTTTCTAATAACAAAACTTTGATATTATTTGTTTAAATGAACATTGGTTGACTGGTCTGGAGCTGAATACTTTAATAGTGGATAGTTACAGAGTTGTGTCTGGGTTTTGCAGATCGAATCTTCTCCATGGTGGGGTATGTATTCTGGCTAAAAACAGTATTGAATGCTCACCTGTCTCTTTTAATGATGAGTACATGTGTGAGGAATCTCAGTTTCAGATGGCGAGTGTTGAATATAATAATTGTATTATAATAACCATATACAGGTCTCCTAAGGGTGACTTTAATATATACTTACAAAAATAAAATTTGCTATTAAATAAACTGAATCTTAATAAGACCATTATAGTAACAGGCGATTTCAATGTCAAATTTAATACAATGGAAAATAACACAGTTCTTTTGGTCAATGCCTTTCTATCATTTGGTTTAAGACAAGTTGTATTTCAGAACACCAGAAATGACTTGTTTAGACAATATTTTTACCAACATCAGTGTTAATTTTACAGCAACCGTGGTGGACACAAAATTGTCAGATCATGCCGGCATTAATTTTAATTTTTCTCGCTTCTGCATCAGAAACAATAGTAGCATAATAAATTATAGACCTATTACAGATCAGGGCTTAAGAATGCTATATAATATAATTGAGGAAGCTAACTGGAATTTTGTCAGTGATACATGTATTAATATAGATACTAAGGTTGAGTTGTTTCTTAAGGTGTTACTCGATGCAATTGAGATTTGTTTTCCAATGAAAACTAAGATGCAATGTAATTTTAAATCTTGCGATACTTCCTGGTTTACTCAGGAGCTTGTCGCTATGAGAGAAAGATTAAATTTCTTAAGAGAACTTCATTGTCAACATCCATCAACCATATCCAGAGAAACCTTGAACTCCTATCGTAATGAATATCGTCGCGAATTATCTAAAGCTAAAAAAAGGGCTAATGACAATTATATAAATACAGCCAATAATAAACAGGCAGCCATGTGGAATCTCATAAAAAATAAAAATGACCGCAGTTCATATGTAAGCGATTCATTAAACGCTAATGATTTCAATATTTATTTTTCTAATATTGCAGAACGCCTCCTGAATGACCTACCCCTTCCCAACAAGTTACCTTCCGAGTTTTTGATTGCATCGAAATCACAAACGACTTTTAAATTTAGGGAGTTGTCTTTCAATGAAGGGAGATCGATTTTAAATAATTTAAAAATCAAAAAAAGCAAAGACGCTTACGACATGAATGTTTCAATTCTATTGACTCTAAAAAACATTATAATTATTCCACTTTTTAAACTAATTAATCAATGTATTAGATTTAATACATTTCCTACAGCCTTCAAATTATCTAAGGTTATCCCTGTTTTTAAGAAAGGTGTGAAAGATGATGTTTCCAACTATCGACCAATATCTCTTGTTCCCATTCTGGCTAAGGTTTTTGAAACTGCCTTAAAAATGCAAATTGTAGATTATTTTGAAAAGAATAATTTATTCCACTCTAGACAATACGGTTTTAGGAACAAAAGGTCAACAACTTTGGCTATTAATCAGTTGACTACTATTATTTTAAACAATTTTGAGTCAAACAATGTTGTCAGTGGAAACTTTTATGACTTGACAAAGGCATTCGACTGTGTGTCGCACGGGATCCTCTTAAATAAGTTAAAATTTTACAATTTTGATGACAATAGTGTGTCCCTTATTGAGTCTTACCTATCCAACAGAACTCAGTATGTTTTTTATAATTCCTGTTCATCAAACCAAACGGAAATAGTCCATGGAGTTCCACAAGGCTCAGTATTGGGCCCTATTTTATTTCTTATCTACATTAATGATTTCCCAAATTGTGACATTACTGATTTTATTTTATTCGCCGATGATACCACGGCTTTAAAGTCTAATAACGATTTAACAAAACTCGCAGAGGATTCCGTTGATGCACAGTTGCTGATAGAGGACTGGTTTGTTACCAACAGATTAAATTTAAATGTTGACAAAACTCAATCTTTGCTCTTTACACTTCGCCATATCAATACTATAGATAACTCAAACGATGTTAAATTTCTTGGAGTTTACCTCGACACTAAATTAAGCTGGGAAAATCATGTCAACGATTTATCTACACGTTTATCTAAGAATATTTTTCTACTACGTAATTTGAATCGTGTAGTCTCTAAGCCTGTGCTTATGTCCGCATATTATGGTACTTTTCATGCCACCATGACTTACGCAATTTTGAACTGGGGCCATTCTTCTCACAGTGAAAAAATATTTGGTTTACAACGTAAATGTATAAGAATAATTGCTGGAATAAAATACAGAGATGATTGTCGTGAGCATTTCAAACAGCTAAATGTTCTTACACTGCCGTCGATATACATTCTTGAATGTCTCATTTACATTAAAAATAATGAACATAGATTTGCTCGACAGGAAAGTTTTCATTCTCACCATACTAGAGAAAGACATAATATCAGGCCAAACTTTTTTCGATTAGCGAAATCCAGAGATGGCACAAATTATTTTTGTATTAAATTCTTTAATAAACTTCCAACCGAGATTCAGTCACTAGATCTTATTTTAAGTTCAGAATTACAAAATATCTCAAAGAAAAAGCGTTTTATAATTTTAATGAGTTCTTTGCCGACCAGTTTTTAGATATGTAAATGTTCAATGTTCTTTTACTTGTAATTTTATTTTAGTGTTTACTAGTATATGTATCATTCATTGCTTTCCTTTTTTTGTTTTTTGACTTGTGTAAACATTTTATTATGTATGGACACCAATAAATGATTTGATTTGATTTGATTTGATTTTGCACAATACAACTGACTATATATATTATATCGCAATTTTCTGGTGCCACATCTTTCAATTAGATCTCATATGATATTTTACTGCCAATTGGCTAGAACTAATCTCATGTTAAAGTCTCCTGTATGCAATATGATATCCAATTTTAATTTATTGTGTGATATTAATATCAGTCTAAAGCAGCTGCTAAGGATTGCCCATGGCGTGCAGTTATAATTTTTTGCCATGGTTATTTAGTTACTTATTTATTTTTAGTGTTTGGCAACTACTTGTTGTGTGTGTTCTTTGTTTTTAACAGTACTTTTATATTTTTTACTTATCTATTTTACCTTATGTATTTATTATTTACTTGTATCTTAGATTAGTTTGATTATATATTTTAGTTATTTTAGGAACAATTTCTATTACGGTGCTGTAATTGGGCTTCTGTTACAGTTGGATTATCTACATATAACATAATCGTATTTGAAGTTGGAACTATTTTTGCAGTCTTTTAAACAGTCTAGCTACATTACTGGCAAGGAACAATAACCTCAAAACAACATTAAAGGCTGTTGTTATATCAAGAAGCTTTTATAAATTTTTATACTGTATGCTTTATGAGACATCAATAACCCGAACATGTTAATCCAAGGCGGTGCCACAATTAAGTTGTCGGTTTTTTCAGACCTAATAGATTAAGCGCTATTATGGTGGTTTTTGAAAAGAAGCACACAATCAGAATATGGCGAGCAACGGTAAAACCAATTTTAAGGATGTGTACATCTAACTGGTCTAACGAGCCATGAAAAGAATTAAGCTGTTCCCAGAATATTCCATCGATCTAGATTAATGAAGTTTATTATTATCAGTGCGTGATCCAATATAGGAATAAATTATTTGCTTTCGATTGTTATTAATTTTTTATGAATCTCCTCGAAATAAATTATATGTTCGTAATGAAAAATTATTATGTTTTACGCTGTGTATGTCTAGTTTAATAAGCGAGGAAAAAACTGATACGTTTAATATTTAGTTTTTGCCTGGCATCCTGGTCTTGTAATAAATAATCTTCGTTTTATATAAGAACTCCTGTACTGTTCTACGTTTTATTTAACGTTTTGTAATATGGTATTTTCTATTCCACTCAATTTCCAATGTATTTTCTTCTTTTGTCTAGGTACAAATTTAAAATCCACACAATCGAAGCCACTGACAATAACACAGGGACAGTAACATTTAAAAATCAACTGTACAGTTTGGGTCATCGAAAATTTACCACCCAAGTTGCCAGTAAAGTTATATGCATGTATGATGCTTTACCGTAAGTCTTGTAATGATTCAGACTGTACGTCATACATTCTTATTTTTAAAAGGCCCCACAGAAAAAGTCCAACTGAGGTACATCTAGCCAACGTGCGGGCCATTTTCCAAGCCCACTCCATTGGCGCTTTCAAATAAATCCAGGCAAAAAAAATGAACCATCATAGCAAATCTCCATAAAATTCCTGCCTACACATTCAGTTTATCTGGATGTTGGATGTGTACATCACGAAATATTCTTGAAATTTTGTCTCCTAAATAATGACAGTTGTGACAGTTATCTTTGATTATTTTCTGTGGGGCCATTCAGAGAGAAAAAATTATGTCCTATAGCCTAAATCCTTACAAGACTTGCGGTGGCAACAAATGCTTCACAATAATAAAGAACATTTTCAGAAAGGTCTTTTTAAACAATTGAAAAATATTAAACCGCATTGTTGAGGATTTCTATAAATTTTAATGGTGCAAATTATAGAATAAATTAGTATTTAATTTCAGTAGTTTTGTAATAGCGGATTTTAGAAATGTTGCATAGTTTTGTATCAAATTTATATATTTTTTCCAAAACTTTATTTTCTTAACAAAAATACGAATAATATTGAAACGTCTTGTTCGTGTATGTGTGATGTAGATAGCTCAGAATGTATTCAGGTACAACCAGATATGTCTGGTCAGTCCTGTATAGATATTGTAATATTTTCAGCCAGCACTCTTTGAAAATTTGTATTACAACAGATATATATAAGATGTGCTACACTAGTCTTTATTATTGTATTATCCGCATGAGAACAATCCAGGAGTGGTTCAGTGAAAAAGTAACACAATATTGAACTAAATATCTAAATCAATAAAATTTGTCTTCGGTGAAGCCGCTGATCAGCTTGTGTATTTATAGAATGAATAAATAAATAAAATATATCTACGTGAATACAATATTTTTTATATTACAAAATTCCTTAACCTACCCTATACAACCTGCGCTAATTTCTTAAATACTATAACAAAAGGTACGGAACTATACAGGTAAACCCACAAAGTGAATAAAATTCAAAATTCTTGGTAATAGTCTTTGAGCTTTGATGATTTGTTTCTACTTGTTTTTTTTGGCGATGACGTCTTTTTTTTCTTAATATTTTGAGATCTGCTCCAAGATATAGGATATCCTTAGCTTAAATTCTCCAATTTTTTTCTCGTTTTCAGTCTTGCGGCGTGTTGTGATGTTGACCTGATACAGCTGATAGTCCTTTTTTTATACTCAACTGAATTCTGTGCAAATTGCTCGTTCCCTGTAGAATAGTTACCTCTGGATCCTCTGGATTTTGGAATTGACTTGATTTTTACATCTAGCTATCGGTAAAATGTGTAACCAGTGGGGGTTTTTATAGCGCCGAACTTGCTTTCTGGCAGAAAGTATGGTTTTTGGAAGTCACGACTCTTTTATACATTTTTTATTTTATAAATTCGTAGCAACAGAAATTTTAACGTGGCTTCTCCTTTGGGAGTTGAAAATCAACTAATTCGTTTATCTTTGCTCATCACTTGGACTTCAAACACAGCCAGGACGATTTTATCACTTCACTGATTTACATAAACTGTAGATGGGCTTAGACAAGGATACGTTCATCATTGAGTAGCCAGTGACCACTAGATGTAGTCGGCTATGTGTACGCCAGATGCAATTAATTCTACAGGCCGATTTTTCACTATAAGACAAATCACGGTCAGATCCCAGACAAATCAAAATATATACACAGTACAAAGTAACAATAACTAACCTCAAACTCATTTATGAGTATATATATCGTGATCAGATTGTGACCGGACCGTGACTTGACCTATAGTATGAATCGGCCTTAAGGCTGACCTTTCAAGGACAAAGAATCATATCTAAAGGTGTACAAAAAAATCTATCCTGTAGGTTGAGGTTCTTATTAGTGTTAAAATATAATGCTGAAATTGAATCATTTCCTTTAACTTTCTGGAGGAAATATGCGCTAGAGAGTATGAATGACCGTGAATTATACCTTATCACTGTGAAAAATTCTTAATAATTTACATCAATTCAACTATTACTAGTTATTTAAAATAATTCTGTGGGGTGTGACAATTTTTATAAGGCCGTATACAGTTTTCTCAATGTGCAGCTGACTTGTCAAAATCAAGAGATTTGATAATAAAACATATCAGTTCAAAAATGATGCATTTTTCTCATTATAATGACTTGTCAGCCTGGAAACTCTTATACCTGCACTCTGGAGAAAACTTGGATAATTAACGAAGTCGAAAAATATTATTTTCTAACTTACTCAGATTTTTTAGACTTAGTCTTAACAAACAACCATGAATTGTAATTGTATATTTTTTAAAATGATGATCACGCAATACCACTTTAATTTTCAGATTTTAAGGGTGTAGCTTAGGTGTAGAAATTTAATAAATGAGTAGTACAATCATACAATACGTTAAATACATGTTTAGTTTAATTTTATAGAAGTAATTACAAAAACACGCAAATTTATGCCAATAATAGATCTATGTACTACTTGATTATCTGTTTTTAAAATCCATCATACCTAAAATGGAAGGTCAATACACATAACAAAATTTCCAGTGTCTAATGGGTTATACTTTTTGCTATTGTCACGTATTTAACAAGAACTTCTGAAAAAAACATGGATTACTATTAGTAATATATTTATACCGGCATAATTCTACAATACGGAAGCATATTTTAAAACTTCCAATACTTAACAAAATTGTTTGGAAATGTTACAAAACATCAAATCAAAACATGATTATGTTGTAAATACATTTTACCAGTTTTTAACTGCTAGTTTGGAAGCAATCAAAATGAGAATAAAAATAATAAACGACTTAACGAGGTTTTTTGATACGTCCGATATATTTATAAAAGACTCATGTGGAACCTTTTTGGAATCAATAGATGTGCTCGGTCATATCTTTATCCTTTCAGTTTTTTGAGAATTACTAATAAAACTGGAAGAAAAGAAACAATTTGTACACATGATATACACCAAAAAAAGCCACGCTATAAACGAATTTGATCAAGCAGAACTAGATCGTTATACTGGATGTTTGAAGACTTCATTGCAATACGTTTTTATACATAAAATAACGCAATCTTTCTTTTGAAGAAAGCTCACTACTTATACAGTATCTTTCCTATACCAGTGCCATACACTACAAAAATGGGTATTATTTTTCCTAATCATTTATGTATTTGTAATAATTAGACTATTTATTTCTCCCTGTACAATTATATAGGGACAAATTTATCTAATTCGATAACGACATACTATGTAATAAATCTTATGAACAGAATAATAATCACATTCATATTACGGAAATAATAATACTGCATTTAAAGCACGTTTTTGTTTACTGCAATATTTGTATCATATAGGTATGTCTTCATTAAAGTTTAGGCTAAGCTTTACCTTATGTTATTAATAAAATTATTCTGTAATTAAGAAAAGCGTTAAATTAATAAAATTGCACATCTACTCAACAATGGAAAGATCATTTCTTTTGCAGATGATGCTGTTATCATATTTCATGGAGATGCATATAAAAATTGTTCAACAATGGCTAAGTGACAATAAGTTAATTCTTAATTACTCCAAAACTAATTATAGTACTTTTTTTCTCATAACAATTTTCTGTCAACGTAGTTCTAATAACATTATGATACATAATGCTGTTTGTAAAAATACAGATAATACAGTTTGCTCATATTCATCTATTAAAAAGTAAATTCTATATAATATCTAAGTGTACAGATTAATATTATAAACTTCGTAAATTGTTCTATAAATTTTTATCTCTTAAGAAACATATTGGGTATCAATAAGAGCCATAATAATAAATGTAATTCAGAAGTATTTTCTTAAAAGATCACATCTTCAAAGGAATATCTACTTATGCTCCTAAATTCTATAATTCAATTCATGTTCAATTTAAAAAATTATGAACAAGAAACATAAATATAAGAGATTAATTTAAACAATGTTAATTCAATATTATACAACATTTGATATTAAATTTAGTATAGAATGTGTCGTTGTCCTTCAAATGTTTTAAACAATTTATTATTATTTTTTTATATATTACATACTTAATTATAATTTAGATAGACTTTAGATTACTTGCTATTGCCTGTACAGAGAACAGAAACATTCGAACACAACCTGACTTATGAAAAAACTAATGAGAAATAATGTACATTTACAGAATTTGTTTTTAAGTGTATTTTGTAAAATATAATATATCTAGTTCTCTCAGCCAAATATTTTATTTCTTCAAAGACCGTGTAATATAATATTTTATAGAAACCGTTATATTTTTTATAAACTATTTGACGTTTGACGTCTACAGAAGACAATAAAACAAAATTACTTTCAACCTTTTTTCGTCTCAGAAATTAAAACAATGAAAGACGTTGAGAGAAAAGTTTATATATTAATGTTTTATCCACATACATATAATTTAAAGAAATATATTATCTCTAGAAAGTAACCAAAATAACAAACTATATTTCCCGCACTTTATTTTTATTAAATAATGAGAATTTTTATACGCTTTCCTTTACAAAAAACCTGCGTAACAAGCTTAGAATTCTGCAATTTTAAACGTACTGTACACCGCTGAGTTCGTTTTGTAACCAGCGTTTTTTGCAAACCGCACATTAATTTATAATAATCAATTTAACGTCTTTTGTGTTGTATGGCAGGAGAGTGTTTGGAATTACAATAAACTTTTAGGATGAGAAACCACAGAGTTGGCCGCAAGTAACTGTAAGCCTCCAGTACTGTATAACAATGAACTTTTGAGAGGAATTCGCGAATTTTGCAATAATAGAAAGCAAATATTTGATTGTATGGGTAAACAAGTCGATGAACTTATATCAATTTACATTTAAAACACAACATATGTTTAGATTTAAATGAAATCTAAACTTTACATATATCATTATGAATTATTTATTTTTATTGCGAATTTACACTAAAATACATACTACTGAAATAATTACTATAAATTTGTGCTTACAATTTTGTTCTAGAATAAACTACAAATGTAGTAGTTTATACAAGCTCGTTGTTGTGATAAATGCAAACGTATTATGTGCGTATAGTGCAAAATAATAATATTTGTAGATTGTATTAAGGGCGCCGTATTCTTGAAATAGTGTTTTCAACAAATACAAGTAATTTTAGACATTTAAGAACTGAATAATATAGAGTTTAGTAAATAACAATAATGTTATCTCATGCCACTTGCAAATATTCAAAGGTACCGGTAAAATATATAATGTCAGAAAGCGATCTATCCAACATACTTTTAGGTACTGAAATCTTTCAAAATACGTGTTTTCTTAAATTCAACTATAGATGCAAACATTGTTATAACATAAGGTTATATAGTTCTGCATATAATATTGTTCACTTTTGTTTATAAGTATGTGAAAATAATTGTTAAAATGTTAGAATAGCGAAATAATGTGTGTCATACAAATGCATTTTAAAAGTTATTATATTATTTGAGGAGAGTTTAAATAGTAAAAGTGTATAAAGAAAACATCAATAATTTTATTTTTGATATTACTTTTGCTCTACGTGTTTTATTTTTCGAGATTTCAGTACCTAAAAGACAAAATTTGATCAGTTTACGGCGAGAAATACAGCGACCTTAATACAACAATTTAAGTCATTATTAGCAAAACTACAGAGACATAATTGTAGTATTATTAACTATAATTTGTATAAAGTAGTTTTTGTGAGTCCAGCATGGAGTAAACCAGTGGCTGCTAGCTGCAGACACTTACATCTCGCGGATTCTTAACCTTCCGGCGGATATGACAAAGATCGAACAGGCAGCGACGGCCATTTGTGTTACATTACGTGTACCCAGGTTCACTTCTATTGGGTGTGACAGATACGAACAGCTAGAGATCCAACGAGACTACCGAGAGATCCTTTGCCTTCCCCAATGGCATGTCAATGAGAGCCAACAAGCTCAAATCCGGTATGTCGGATGTGCCACAGAAGAATGACTTTTAGCCCGCAGAGTAGTAGTTCATTCCTCATTTGCAAGTAGCAAACATTTTTAACTACCAAGGTGTGATTTTTAAATAATTGAATGGTATTTATTATAGTATATTAAGTATCAAGAACAGTAAGGAGAGTTTACCGATCGACGACAATGTTTGAGGAGATTGGTAAACTTTTTACTGTTCGAGATGTTTATACAATTTTTTTACGACCATTATATGAATACACAAAGGTGTTAACTAACAAAACGTCTCGAAAATATTAAAATTATTTTTGTCTCATGTCTGGTATATCTACCAAACTAAGTAGGTTTTGTCGTTATGATGGATACGCTTGTAAAATTATTTTTAAACTTCAAACGAGCGAGTATAAGCATGAGTCAATGAGAAAATGAAAATAATTCAGATATTGAAGAGGCCTGGGGTACAAAATATTCTTCACTGATTCCTGAAAAATCTAAAGAACGTTACGAAAAAATAAATAATAGCCTCAAAAGGGTGGTTTAAAGGGAATGGAAAGAGCATAAATGAAAGATTCTTATTGGCATATTTTGTGCAAAGAAACTAAAAATTAATATCTCCTGGCAGTTTATGGGCTGCGTATTCTATGTTAATACATTTTCTAGACTGATTGCATATCTTAAGATAAAAAATATTGGAGATAGGGCAAAAAAACAGTAAATTATTAGGTATTTTTTCACAACAAATATAGTATATTACATGCCTAGCGGGGAAGTAGATCATTACACCCAGGCTTTGTTAGAGTTCACAATCGCTTAGTTACAAGCTTTTAAAAACATTAATTTTAAGAAAATTTGTTATCATAATTTAATATTTTTTTCGACAAAGATCTCCATGAAACTGTTGCTAGGCAATAACTAGTTTATTGGTTTTGACAATTAATTCTTTTCGTTACAAAATTTTAATGTGTTTGCTTAAACAAGTACAGAATGTCTGATTTTGAATTAATCTGACTTCTCCGGAAGTCTGGGAAGCTGCGGACACTGCGCTCACGGAATAATTCCGGAGAAAAGCAAAGAAAGATACGAGAAAAATGTTTCGTCTTATGACACTGCCATACTTCGGAAAAGTGACACATGCTTCTAGCCGGAAAAGGACTTTTCCGGCTAGCGTGGAAGTGAAGGTAAGTAATGAGTTATTTCCTTACCGTTTTAAAGGTAAGAAATGTCTATATTACTAACCTATTGTGAATAAATATAATTTACTTACCGACCCGGTATTTTTATAAAATCTTATAGCGCTGGTAAACTGTTGCAGTTTTTGTGTCTATAAACTCACAAAACTTTTAGTAAATGGTACAATAATGTATGGTATATATGGTACTTAATAACATTTTTGTTGTAGTGTTTAATGATTAATACAACACAATTCTAAGCATAATAATTAATATCTGAAATAATACTACAAGGTCTACAATTGTATTAGCTATTATTGTTTTCAGTTTATTACCATTGCTACCACAGTACTACCGTTTTGAAATATATCAATGAAACTATAAAAGATAAATGATTTGGAAACGTGCTTTCCTAATCATATGTAATTGATTACAAAGCTTGTTGTATATAAAATTTCCTTGGTATGAGAAAAACCCTATCGGATCGAGGACGGAGATAGACGGTATCGAATAATTTTCGAATTTGTAAAATTCCAGAAACATTTGCATGCGGATCAATTTATTTCGACGAATATCCATCTACACGTAAGCCCCGAATAATCAAAGTTTATCCATCTTCTTTAAAGGAGTAACTTGTTTCCTTATTTACTCGAAAATCCTCATTTATAAACGTCCAGCTCCCTCTGTTGCAATACAATGGAAACTCAAGTGGACACGGTGTGCTGCTGGCGTGTACGGTTGCCATGGGCGTACTTAGTTTTTTAAATGGGGTTGTGATACATTAAAATGAAATTGAAATTCTTCATTTAAATATAATTTTCTTAAATTGATACAGAGGTAGATACTTTTACACAACATTTTATCTATAAATTAAAGAGTTTTGAGAATGAAGGAAGGCATAAGTGAGTAGTATCTAGTACTGCGACTGTAAAAGCTATTATTTGCGGACATTTGCATATACAGGGTGTTCCGCATAATAATCTACACAGAGCAGGTGCATGTAATTCCAAAATATTGCAATTTAGTTGAACATATTGTACACAGGCGGAGTTACAGACCTTCAAAGTCGGGTCAAATATATCGAAAAAGTTAATATATCTGAATCCTTTTCTTCAAATACGATTATTTCAAAAATGGTTATTCCTAACGACTTCGACAAGATATACCTTTGTCAGATATTTAAAAGCCATTTAAAAGAAATGTGATTACTAGTGACGTCAAAATTAGTTAAAAATTCTTATTTGCCGTGCCAAAAACATAATGAAAGGAGCTTAATGGATCATAATCTTAAAAGAGACAGGTGGATTTTAACTGCTTGATGGATCCAGAGAAAACAGATGGAGGGAACAACGAAGTAACTGCGGACAACGTTGTTTCTGGGTTTTTGCCCTTCATCAGCGCATCTGTTTTCTCTGGATCCATCAAGCCGTTAAAATCCACCTGTCTCTTATAAGATTATGGTCCATTAAGTTCATTTCCTTCTTGTATATTTCCTGGCTGAGACCCTGACAGTAGCTGCTGGACTCTCTTCCGCGGCGATTGTTGCTCCTGGCCGCAATACCGAGGCTGTGTGACACGAAGCCGCAAATAGAAATAGGCATGCTACTTGTCATTCTCTTGTGTTCGTGTTCTTTGCCCTTCCTTCTTATTCCTTCTTGTTTTTAAGCAGCACTCCGCTGATGAAGGGCAAAAAACCCAGAAACAACGTTGTCCGCAGTTACTTCGTTGATCCCTCCATCTGTTTCTCTGGATCCATCAAGCCGTTAAAATCCACCTGTCTCTTATAAGGTTATGATCCATTAAGTTCCTTTCCTTTTTATATTTCCTGGCTGAGACCCTGACAGTTGTTGCTGGACTCTCTTCCGCGGCGACTGTGGCTCTTGGCCTCAATACCGAGGCTGTGTGACACGAAGCCGCAAATAGAGATAGGCATGCTACTTGTCATTCTCTTGGTTCGTGTTCTTTGTCCTTCCTTCTTATTCCATCTTGTTTTTAAGCTGCACTGTGCTGATGAAGGGCAAAAATCAACGTTGTCCGCAGTTGCTTCGTTGTTCCTTCCATCTGTTTCTCTGGATCCATCAAGCCGTTAAAAACATAATTGTGCCAATTTTATTTTTAATGCTCCGACAGGTTTCAAAGTTATTAAGATATTTCAAAATAAAATTCTAGCATTGAAAGCCCTGTATGTTTGAAACCAGCAACATTCGGATAAGGCATATTTGGCTCAATCGACTTTTTTTGGTCACCAGTATCTCCAGCTCCGAGATTTCCCAACCGTTCACAGACACGCTGTATACGTATAGGTATGTTTGGTTAAATTGCAATATTTTGGGACGCCCTACGCGGATCTACTCTGTGTTGGTTTTATGTGAAACACCCTGTATTTCTTGTTATTTTATTCAAATTATTACTGTTCCCGATTTTGTTAATTTTACACTAATGCATTACTGATAAAATTACGTAATTGCTTTGTCTTGTTTAGAACTTGTGTCACCACTATTTTCAGGAAAATATTTAACCGATATCCCGATCTAACGATGATGAGTCAGTAGCTATGCACATAAGGGTCACTTCCAGTGACTGAATTAAATTTTTCTCATTTATACATATGAAAGTGTCAAGGGGTGCGAGGACTGGAATGACTCCGTAAAAAATGATACTCCATTGTACGGGTTTTATTTTGACTTGATGGCCAATTGTGGACGATTAATTTAGAAGAATTAATTCGACTTGGGGTGGAGTGACATAAGGTTAATAATCAATAAAACAAAAATTCCTGGCGACAGTTGCCACAGGGTCCATTACAAATGACATGGCTTCTCTCCCTTAATTTTTAGATGAAGTGTAATGTTCTCTTTTCTACGCCTATACTTTTAATTGATTTATTAGACATTTACTAATTATACTTTATTGAAAAAAAATTTTTTTTATTCAGATGTAATAATTCATTAACTACTACAAATGCGACATCACAGCACTATTCGGTCAATGTCAAAAAATATTACACAAAAAAGTCTAATCTGCATTTAAGTACAAAAATATATAATACTTAAAAGTTTAAACTTCATGCCAGTGTATTTATATTAATTAATTCAGTAATAAAGTATATTTGATATAAATATTTACATATTCTTCTGACATCCAAGTATTCTTGTATTTAATTCAACACTTTTATTTCTCAAAACAACACTAAATTTAAGATTTACTTAAAATATAATATTTTGCTGAAATATTATTAATTATTTACTACAAATTGTATAGGTACAGGCGGACTGCCAGGTTCAGCATGTGGCCAAAAGATGTAGTTTCATGTTGCATCACATCTACTCAGGTTCTCTTATGTGGGATAAATCGTCGGTTGCCTCGCTTCCTATGGCAAATTGATGAGAGCTAACAAGCTCAAAAGCGGTATATGTCTGGTGTGCCGCTAATGGTTGACTTTGAAAGTTTGCAGTATTTCTTTCTTTATATAAATAAATAAATACTAACTGAGTGCGTAGTATACAGGGTATCCCAACAAAAATTTGACCCCCCCTATAATTGGAAAACCGAATAATAATTCAAAATTCGCCGAGACCCGTCGATTTTTGTTCTTGGGGGGAGCTTTTTTTGACAGTCAAGCCAACTCGATATGTTCATCCCCCTAATGCCTAGCAACCCCAACTTAAAAATTTCAAATGCAACTACCCCACTTGTGGCACATCATTTTAAAGCCCTTTTCATTGCGAATACAGAGACGTACCGTTTTTAGAAATCGGTTGAGATTTGACAGAATTATTGGTTACAAACGAAAAGATGACAAACCACCTTACGCGTAGTAATTTCTACACAAATGCCCACCACTAATAAGTTTTTCATCTACTACACATGACCGCATTACCTAATTGTTATTGATTGATGTGTCTATCAGTTTACAAAAAAGTCAGAAATGAAATAAAAAAGCTGAAGCAAATAAACCTAGATACTAAAATAGTTATTAGTAGAAGCTACTTAAGTTTATAGGAATTCAGACCTTTTCAAAATAACAAAAATCAGTACTACAAAAAGTCGGTGTTTTTTGCATGTGACCAAGAAATCGTTAGTTTCAGCCGTTATTGAAAGTATTAACGTGTGTTCGAAATGGTTTATTCTATCGCGGAAAGAGTAGAAATTGTTGCAATTTATTATCGAAATCACGGTTGCGCTAAAGCTACAGCACAAATTTTTAATGCCAATCATCCTGAAAAAAAAAATGTAAACCACCAGTACGTTAAACACCTGATTGACAAATTTGTTGCAACAGGTGAGCTTTTAAACAAGAAACGTGAAGTAATTGGGCCAGTTCGAAATGAAGCAGTTGAAGTGGCAGTTTTGGGTTATGTACAGATGGATAATAAGCAATCGATTACGCCAAGTTTTAATTTGTATACCTTATAGACGCCACCTCTGTATAATTCAAGTTGTGAAACATAGTAAAACACAATATAGAGATATGCTCTGACATAGATATCATCCGTCCTCAAATTAAAAAACTACGTTGATATATCCAGATTTGTTCTGCCACTGCCCTCTCCAGGGGGAGCTTGATATTATAGGGACGTTGGGAGGTCAAACGACTCAAGTACCTGTTCATCAATAATTCACTGTATCCAATCTCTACATTGCTAGCATGTGAATCACTATTGTTGTCCAATGGAACGGCTCTATAGGGGTGAATAATGCGACTAGGGCCGTTTTGCTTTCATCTTTAAAAAATATGAATCACTTTGATGGACGGGGTACTTCTTAAGGTTCACCAGACTGTTTTGCTTAAAGCGTTCCTCGATATTTGATAAATTTATATTAAAACACACAGTGAACTCGGAGAATTTAAATTATACCATGTAGATATGACAGAATGCTCTGGATTTTTATCGTTTATTTATACCTAGCAAATTTAACACTATTACAATTGTAATAACTGTACAGGGTGGGCAAATTTATAAGTATGTTTTTATGGGAAATAGAAAAAAATCACCTCCCCCCCCCACTCGCGATCTCTTGTTTTAAGAGAATATTGATGGTCAATACCAAAATGACCTATCTTCTTTTGTTTTCAATCAATAAACAAAATTTCCACTTTTCGATACATGTCTGTAAGTTGGTTGTTTGTGAAGTTAGAAAAAAATAATTAATACGTTCTTCAGACACGTTTTTGAGTAGTGTCCGTTGACGTCCATATTTTTTTTGTAACTTTATTAATTTTTGATAATCATATGCCATTTTATTGAGACAATAATGGCACATTTTGTTTTTTTCATATTCTTGAAGTAGGCATAATCTTTGACATTTTCATTTCGATTGTAACATATCTGCAATGTTATTTAGCTTTCCGTACATTAATTTAATTACGTCTTGGATACATTCTCAGAATGATTGATGTTGCAAATATAATCTCGTTTGAATAATACTATTACTTGTTTAGTAACTCATTCTGTCATAATTTCTTCTAAGCATCTTGTCAAAAATATTTAAAACATTAAATTGATACTCTGGAATAAACTGTGTTCAGTAAAATGGTGAATTATCATATTTAATCCCACATATTATATATTCATGGAAATTGGTTTGTATTTAAACAAACACAACTTTAAGATATAATTCAAAATTTAATAAAGTTACAAAAAATTAGACACGTCACTGAACTCTACTCAAGAACTTAACATTTTTTTAACTTTAAAACCAAGTTACAGACATGTATCGAAAAGTACAAAATTTGAAATTTTGTTTATTACTCGAAAATAAAAGACGATAGGTGATTTTGGTTTTAACCATTAATTTTCTCTTAAAAGAATAGGTCGACAGTGGGGGAGGAGGTCTAGCTCCTATAATTAACGAGAGCCTATAAGAACATCAAAATTTGCCCACCCTATACAAGGAGGTTGATTTTCGATAGTTTAATAGGGTACAGCCAAAACTGTGATAGATACAAAACATCTTATATCAATGAGATGTAACTGGTCTGCTACTTCCTGCTCGGCCTAAGCGGCTCGACTTGCAGAAAGCGACCTACAATATCGTAGGTACTTAACCGCAGACCTCTCGCCCCGGGCGATGCGCCATTATATCTATTAATGATACTGCAGGAAACAACTACTCCGCGGGCTAATGCCCCGACCGGCATTGAATTATACCTGCAGTATCTGTGTGAAACAGCCAAGAACCTTTGTCGGCCACTCCACCAGACATAGACCGGTTTCTGGCTTGTTAGCCCTCATCAGTATGCCATAGGTGAGATGACCGACAATTGAACTGGCTGTTCCTTCATATGTAGTTTCACATATAAATCGAGTGCAGGTGAGATGTAACTGGTCTGCTACTTCCTGCTCGACCTAAGCGGCTCGACTTGCAGAAAGCGACCTACAATATCGTAGGTACTTAACCGCAGACCTCTCGCCCCGGGCGATGCGCCATTATATCTATTAATGATACTGCAGGAAACAACTACTCCGCGGGCTAATGCCCCGACCGGCATTGAATTATACCTGCAGTATCTGTGTGAAACAGCCAAGAACCCTTGTCGGCCACTCCACCAGACATAGACCGGTTTCGGGCTTGTTAGCCCTCATCAGTATGCCATAGGTGTTGCCATAGGAAATTGTGTTTTTGACACAACAATAAGTTTAAAAAAGGAATAGAAGTTTGATATGAGCACTTATTTGTAAAGAGTTGTATCTTCTTAGGGGATGTAAAATTTCATTTTTACGTAAAAAAATCCCCTATAAAATTGGATACAAAATTCATTGTTTCATTTTTCCGAACTATTTTCGCAATAACCTGTACAAATATTAATACATTCAGTAACGAAATCTACTTCATTCCGTTTTCTAGGTGTAATTAATAGAAGTCATAAAATATGTAGAAGGCTAAAACCTTTTACATCAGGCACTTGAAAATAGTGAGAGCATGAAGGAGCTGAGAAAACAGCCATTTAGGTACACCTTAATGAACGCTGTTGGTAATACTGCATTTTAATTTAAGCATACCATTAAAACCAAAACGGAATATTTATATTTGTACTATAGAAATCATATGTTTCTATGAATAGGACGTAGAATTTTCATATTTTGAAATTCCCGCCCATTATTAAGGTATCCTTTCGGTGCAACCAACTCATAAAAGCTAAGTTACTGCAATATTACCAGTCTCGCGTTTTCTCCATAGGTTGACTATTTTCAGTACCTCTTTTGGAGTTCTATATATTTTATGATTTCTATGGTTTAACTACATAGTGCTTAAATTATACATGTGAATATTTGCTTTTACCTTTACATGGCCCTTATAAGTATTACCAGTTCTTATGCAAATGATTTAATTCAATTTTGATAAATTACATGGTACATAACTTTCCGAACACTCTCCACTGGGCAGACTTAAAAATAATTTAATCTACAGGGCTACGCATCAGATCCATCCTCTTAAGGGTCAATCTGTCGAAATGGCAAGGGAGATGAATAGTGTCCCCGAGAGCCGTTGTACATATGTATAACTGTATGTATCAGTGGCGATTGTGTCTAGTGTGTGCAATCAATTTGGGCATTATGCCGAGGGGAACTTCTAGGTGAGCTGACCGTCTGACGTTTTAAAGACGACGCTCTCCGCAGATAGGACCTTCCCACCCTGATGATTTCCTGAATATTACTTCCTTTGATATGTGAGATGGATTCTATTGAAATTCCAAACGCGTGTACACGCAGAAAATGTTGCTCTCACGTCTTATTACAAGGTCTTCAAAATTTAGCTGCCATTCCAAAGTTAAGATTGCAGTATTTCTCGCCGTAAAATGATCAAATTTGTAGTGTTTTTAGATACAGAAATCTCGAAAAATAAAACACGTAGAGCAAAAGTAATATCAAAATTAAAAATATTGAGGTTTTGTTTATCCATTTTAAGTATTTAAATTCTCCTCAAATAATAAAACAACTTTTGAAATTCACTTATATGACACATCATTTTGCTATTCTAACCCCACTTTTTAACAATTATTTCCACATACTTATAAACAACAGCGAACAATTTTATATGTAGAACTATGTAAGTTTATATTATAACAATATTCACATCTATAGCTGAATTTTTAAAAAATAAGTATTCTGAAAGATTTCTGTACCTAAAAATTTGTTGGTTAGACCAACAATTGTTAGTTAGTTGTAGTTGTTATGTATTTGTTTTACTTTAGTACCTTTGAATATTCGCGGATGGCATGAGAAAACATTTTTGTTATTTGCTAAATAAAATTAGTTGTATTTTGTATAAAACGGTATTTCATGAATACGGCGCCCTTAATAAAGAAAAGAAGCATTAGACTGTATTTCTTTATTTTTATTTTTATTTATTTTTTTATGTTTACTATAGAAAGCCGTACTTAAATTTGATATATGTTTGTACTACGTTTCCAGGTATAAAATAAAAATAATGTGGCTTTTGTAAAGAACCGGTGGCGGAGTTGTATGGTTACTATCATTCAATAATTTAATAAAGAATCTAGTTGTTCTTGACATAAAACAAACATTTTAACAGATTCGACGTTAGCTAGGTTTCTTCTTATTATTGGAAGTCATTCTTCTAAGAAGTATTTAAACATTTTTGGAGAATGCACTGGTAATCTTCCATTGTATTATGTATAACTGTTTAAAAATGTTACAACAAGATGATGCAGGGCTTCATAATTCTGTAATGGTGTCCCAATATTTTAACCGGCGTTAAATAATAATTACATTGGCTTTCATAGGTCTGCTACTTGGTCTCCACGATTCTCCATGTTTCAATCAATCAACATTTTTTTCTGTAATCGTTCGTAAGGTAAAATGTATTACAATTTTTGTAAAAATACTGAAGACGCAACAGGCTGCTGCTGTTAGGTCTATTTCACAAAGTATTTTAAACGTTCTGAGCAATACTAAATTATGGACTTAACTTTGTATGTGCAAAAACAAGCATCACTTTGAGGTATTTATGTTTGCTTTGTAGATTATTTGTATATTTTGTTTGGTTAAGTATTAATTATTGTGTTACGTCAAGAACAACTAGATTTATTATTTAAATTATTGACTTTCTGTAATCTTATGGGTTATTCTTCAAATAAAATACTAGTGTTACATATTGACCTATTCGTAGTTTTATTCTCCACCTGTTACTGTTAAGATACAATATGGCGTCCACAAGGAAAATAACAATTGAATGTTGCATAATCTAAGCGAATAGTCGTAGAAATGTCCTTTCTATGAAAATCTATTTCTCGTATATTTTTTCCTTCTGTACGAAATTTCAGCTCTTTTTGTTGTGAAATAATGGGGCTAGAGCATTTTCTAAAATTGCTATTTTCTGTTTTTTTTTTACAATATTTTAGCAACGGTAACAGATGTCCTGAATTTGTTTGGTTTATATTAATGGCCATGCGTATTTTTTTCTGATGTGAGTGACCATGTATATTTTACGGATTCGTAGATACCGATGATAAATCATGAAAAACGGACCATCTTGTATATCAAGTCAATCACTTCAATCACAAAATATGCTTCATAATATATGCCCAACAAACATTTCTCTGAGATGAACAGCAATGAGCTCCCACCTAAGAGCATCCTCAAGCTTATTACCCTACCTATTATCAAGTGTCAAGCTAAAATTATTAAAATTTATTTCGTTAACAACTCAATATTATGTTTTACAATTACATGTATACGATCAACAGTACCAACTCATGCATTATTACAACAAGTTTTAATATTTAGGTTAATTTACGTTTTTGACTACCATCTTAGAGAACTTTAACTACTAATGATGTTTTTCATACCAAACGAAGAAAGTAATAATTTAGGTACGTAATTTTTTATATACCATTTATGTATTTTTGTCAAATTTTGTAGTTTTTTATCACTAACACACGCATAAAATAATTTTATTTATATAAAGGGTTATTCAGTATATTGAGGTCACCCCTTATGGTTCTTATTATTAGAGATACAATAAAAGTTTTGAATAAAAGTTGAAAAGGTGCAACTTGTTGTAACATAAGTTTTTGCGGGGTCACCACTGAAGATGACGCTAGTGAAGAGCGGCAAAACGTTTGGAAGCATGGGATGCAACCAATAACAGAGGCGGCTACGAGACATCTCGGAAGATCTTCATTATCCGAGAAACGGTTCGGACCGTAGTAGTCGTAATACCAACAACAGCCGAATTAAAAATATGGGCGGATCCAGGGACGCCGATAACGAGTCTGCCCACCCCCCTTCACAAAGCCTATCCCGAGAACAGCAAGGACAGGTCAAAGAATCACAGCTATTTCTAGGGATATGCACTTTAATTATGTTACTGGCAGTGACCAGTTACCGAGGTCACGGCATAACAACCTGGAAGTTCACTACATATAAAATAATAGCACCGACCGTGAAAGCCTGAATTCCACTATAATACAATTTAATTTTGAAATTATTGTTATTTCATTTTTTTATGTAACTGCTGCTGTTTACATAGATAAAATAAAAATAAAACTACTAATAACTAAATGTTTCGTAACAAATTTCTAATTAAAGCCATTTTAACAACTAACGTAAATTTATTATGAAAATTTGATAAGGAAAACCACATAGATAGATGCTTTATTAAAATTATCTAGTTTCATGTAAAATTTGCAATGTAAAATTCATGAGTATGGTAAATATACCAATTTGAATTTACCTAGAACCTTCAAAACTGTAGTTATAAAAACCATAATTTTTATAAAATACTATACTTTAGAAGTTTTCTAATGTACTAATACATAGTGTCAAATTGTGTAATTAATGTAAATTTGAATATCTAGACCTCATACTATACTACTGCTACTACTACTATACTCGAACAATTGAAAATAATTGAGCATTTAATTAAACTATAAAGAGATGGCAAACTGAGAATGCAACCAGGTGACTAGAACAAGCCTTTGTTGTACATACCTACAGCTTGTGATAATCTACAAAAAATCGCAGCTTACTCTCGCCTTTAAGTGCGGTGTGTTAAAAGTGTCAATTTTAACAAAACCTTTTTCTCCGCGTACTCCACTAGAAAGACCGTGAATGTCACTGCCCCCACTCCGCTGCAAATAAACGCCATCAAATCCGATTACGTCCTGGGGTGCCTCGTCCCATTTTCTGAGTTATCTCCTCTTCATACTTTCCATTATCATAATTTCTTACATGCCGTCTCAAGAATTTTAATAGACGCTATCCATTAAATTTTCATTTTAATTCCCTCGACTCAGTATGTTGACGTAATGGCCTTGGATATTTTTATAGCGTAATAAAATTGTCTCCCGGTGTAGGGGCGGAATTTAATTTTTATTTTCAACCGGCTTTTTCATTAACAGTTAAAGCTTATTAGGAGGGTGGGCGAAAACAAACAAATATGGAAAGCGCGGAGCGAAATGGACGGCAGCAAACTCTGTCGAAATAAATCCGCTTATATGCATTACAACAGAAGAAATAAATAGTTTTCATGTTCGGAATTAAAGAATGGAGCAGTCGTGTATTTTGCCTTCTTCAATTTTCAGCTTCATAAACCGTAAAGTGAAACAGAAAATCATACAATTTAAAGTGTTTTAAAGGTTTGATCTTAAATACACTCTCGTTAAATTTACTGAGCTGCGCAGATTTAATGAAAATTTTACACCAACGTTTTCTAACCATTAAGAAGTTTGTATTTTGTTCTATTAAAATGGTAATTATCCGGAAATTTTTATTTTCATCGTATACATACATAATCCACGCGTTAATTTCAGTTTTCGCGAAGTCACCTTTGATGTAATGAGGGATATTAGATCAACTCAAAAACACATCGAGTATGGATCCATAAAAATCAACGCAAGAACTGTAAAAACTATTAAACATTTAATTGTTAGTCCCCTTACAAATTTATCTAATGAACATTTCAGGAAGAATGTATTCCTAATATTTTTAAGCTAGCAAAATTTACTTCTGTTCATAAGAACTATAGACTCTCCTTGACTTAATTCTAGCCAAAACTTTGGAAAAGATTCTAAAGGAACAAATAAAACAATATTTTGAACTAAATAACCTATTTCATTTATGTCAATTTGGTTTTTGTAATAAAAGATTTTTATTTATAAATTATTTAATCACAATATTGATTGCAACTATATTATAGAAAATTTTGACTATAACATTAAACAGCAGTTAACTAGATCAACTAATCTATTTCAGTTGAAGTTCGGTTCTACAAATTATTTACTTAATTGTCCAATTTATTTAATGCAAAAAATATACAATAAATATTTTAATGACATAGATTTATTTTAGAGATCCTTAAATCAAGTGAGAAATGATGCCATATCAGTTTTTATGTTCTAGTTTATTTTTTGCTGTCTAGTTTAATCTAGTGCTGGAATTAATGAATTTAGTTTATAAAATTCTCAATTTATGTATGAGCAGTGTCTACACAGTTTTTATGTGTAATCCTATTATTGGAATTTTTGTAAGAATTCTGTTGGGTTTCCTTAACTGTATAAATAAATAAATAAAAGATCCATCTCGCTAGCAATTAACAATTTAACACACTCAGTTCTAAATGGCTTTGATAATGAAAACTTTGTTATTGGTACTTTTTACGAGCTTAGTAGCACTTTTTGCGCTATAGCTGTCAAAATAGTATACCGCTTATTGAATCACATCTGAGTGATAGATAACAATTTGTCTCTTTTAATGGGTGTAAAAAAATCATCACGCTTAACCATGAATCATGGAGTACTGCAGTGGTCGATACTTGGGCCTCTACTGTTTCTCATTTGTATTAATGATCTACCAAATAGTGATGACATTTCCACTTTTATCCTGTGTGCGGATGATATTACTATTCTAACTATTCTAGTGCACATGGAATCTTCAACAGAATGTACAAGCACAAACCAACGTAAAGCAATAGTTTTTGGCAAACAAGATCTTAATCAGGATGAAACTCAGTTTTGTTTACTTTGCGTCATATAAATCGTTATATGTTTCCCAATTGCTCCTCTCAAACAAAATTTCTTGGTGTGAACATTGACCATCAAATATCTTGGAAGCAACAAGTTGGTGAGCTGTCTAAAAAAATATCCAAAATGATGTTCTTGATTAGAAGACTTGTTAATTGTGCCTCGCTAAAAACTTTGCTGGCAGCTTATTGAATATTTCTTTATTTATTTTGGAATATTTGTAATGTATTTTTTATCCGTGTCAAACCATAATAACAAATTTAAGTACCTACTTATGTTTCAGTATCATATTTCTCTTATCATCAATAAATCATTATTATTATTGTCCCTGGAGCACGTTGCATATGATTACACTAGGTTTTTTTTAAATTTTTAAATAGATATGCATGTGGTTACACTGGAAATTTATTGACGTTTGTAGATAGATTATAATTTTTTGATAGAACGACATTTTTTCAAATTCTCAAAAACAACCGAAATATACGTGCATATACGTTATTAATAAAAGACAAAACTTTAGTTATTATTTTGTTTCTGGCTACAAACGATGTTCAAAATTGTCAGCGTTAATTTCGTTCAGAAATTATAGCTCGCCTAGTGGATTTTAGGCTTTCCCGGCCGGTGCTATTATTTGATATATAGTGATTTTCCGGGTTGTTATGCCGCTAATTGGTTACTGCCAAGAACAGGGTTAAAGTGCACATCCTTAGCTTTAGCTGAGATTCTTTGACCTACCCTGGTTGTTCTCGGGCTAGAGTTTGTGGGACTCACCCGCTATCGGTATCTCTAGGCCCGCCTATATACTGATTTCGGCTCCTGTTGGTATTACGGCTGCTACGAGATAATGATGGTCTTCCGAAACATCCCATAGCCACCTTTGTAACTGATCGCATTCTGTAAATCATTTAAGCATATACTTTCTTACATATATTATAATTTTCCTACAAATCGTGTTATTATTATTAGCGATTTCTTTATCGAAGGTCTGGTAGCAACAGCACTGTTCTGCATACATTATAGTCCTAAATTAAAATTTCCATAAATTTATCATCATCCGTGACATTTTTACGAAGCCTTGAAATTGCCGAGATTATTTTGGTATGTTGTTTAGGCGGCCTTAGAATTAAATAAAAAGTATAAAAGACGATACATAGGGAAAATAATAGAAGTAAATTATCTAAAAATTATTCAGTTACCGAGTGAATAATTTTGAACTTTTGTGTTGGCAGCGTTATTTTCCTTTGGCATTCATCGAATGGGAATGAAGTGCCTATTATGTTTTTATCCGCTCTGATTGAGGGTGGGCATGCCAAAATATACAATTATTATTGAACGACAATAAGCATAATGTCATCATCGCTCTACCCCGGGCATAATCGCGAGTGTTCATACATACTTGATCGTTTATTGAATGCATTTTCTTGTAACTGGGGTCGCGCCCCCAAATAATATAACGGGACAATCATTGATTCAATTTGGATTTTTTTAGGTGCGACGATTATTCTCGCCTCCACGCGCTTTTGCTAATGAAATATGGCCTCCTCGGGGACCTCAAGTGGGGGGAGGCAAAATTAAATAGTTTAACTGAAGCAGGAAGTGTTTAAATTCGTGAATAATTCCCCTCTCTATCAATTTATGGAAGTGTCAATATTTATGAGAATGATTCGAACACGTGTTCCAGCCAGGCCCGGTGATCGATGGAGGCCTCTCGTCTCTCTGATAGATGATGATGGACGAAGTGAAATGGAAACTGATTATGCAAATGGCAAAACGGAATAAACGACCTCTTTTCATCTTAACCGTATTTTTCATAAGATGACTTGTATCTAAAGTGGCTGGAAGAAAAACATTTTCTTTTGGGGTATACTCTCGCGCCTAATAACGTCCTCGATCTTCCAGTTTTTGCGCCATCCAAATTTGCATTCGAAAAGATTGATATTCTTGCCACGGCAAACCGTCTGTACGAATTATTTTAGGGGATTTTATATCATGCGTTAAACTCGGAATTGTATTCAACTGCAGTTATTGACATTTGTTTAGCCTTGTGAATTGTTATAACGGGGTATAACAAAAAATCACCATCAAACTTGGAGGGAGTCTTCTACAGCACAAAACAAAAAAAAAAGTTTATGCAGTGTCTCATTGGGAAATGTACATACGTTAACAGTGAATGCAAAACATCTAGGAGGCCTAAAAAACCTGTTGCTGACGGATCTAACCATTGTATTACCGAGATACAGGGCGTTTTACCGATTTTGGCTATTTCTTTAACTTCCCATAAAATGCGAACCACATAATCAAGTAAAATTCGGTAGGGATTTTCTACTTACATCATTCAATCCACTAAATTTATAAACGAAACAAAAATACAGATCAGGTGTCATAATTTTTTTTATTTTGTTGAATCATAAAAACAGTACCCTATATGTAGGATTTTGAGAGCAGAAATGGTAGAGTTTATGGTGAATTTGCGTATGTACTCGTATATTTTGAAATTCACAACTACTTCTTATTTTATATGTAAATTTCTGACATTTCTGAACATCTTGGCGGCCATTAAACAGGTCCGGCCTGATCTGAACCCTCTAGATTTCTTTGTTTGGAGATATTTGAAGACATTAGTGTATGGTACTCCTGTAAATAGTCTGGAAGAGCTGCAGCTACGGATTAATCAAAAGTGTCAAGAAATCCAAACCAAGGAGGGTGTTTTCGAAAGAGTTCGAATATCGTTGAGACAAAGATGTCGTGCCTGCTTGGAAATGGACGGAGGGCACTTTGAACATATTCTGTAACTTTGTTTTTTGTTTGTTAAAAGCTTCCTTTGTCGGTTTATTCCTAATAAAATAAAATGTTTGAAGAACGAATAATGGTTCATATCTCCGCAGCCGTTATTTTGCAGACCCATGTTTATTAAGACTGTTGCTTATTTTGGTTCATACTATTACCTCCTGAAATATTTTACACTCTTTTTTAACACCCTGTATATCGATAACCCAGCATTTATGGGCAATGTTTAGAGAAACTTGTTCTCTGATGTAGAATACTCCCTGCAAGATTGATGGTTATATTTTGTTGCACCCTGTAAATGTTTACATTGGGGTATAAAGCACACGACCAACAACATCTTGCTAGGAAAACCCTAAACAACGACCATATCTAAATACAAATAAAGATATATTTTGAATAATGTTTCTCTCTGCTTTTTTTGCGTCAATAATTTTTAATATTTCTATTCCATCTTTCTTTTCAAATGTCGTTATTAATCTACATATTACGTAATCGAAACCAAACCAAATATAAAAAATAATGGGTACAGTTTTTCATATTTGAACAAAGGTAAAGAATAAGAATTTGGTAGAGTCAGCAAAAGTATATATCAAATGGAACTTTACCTTTGTCTCCATCTTTAGAAAATATCTACATACATTACCTTAGAAAAAAATTCCCTAAAGTTAGGATCTTGGCGTTACATTATTTATTATATGTCCCTATGGATATAACAACATATCAGGATCCTCCCATCCATGAGACTAGGCGATCAACATATCTGAACCAACATCAACCAACAGTTTGGTTTAAGTGCAGTTGACTCGAAGGCTTCTATGTATATATTTGTCAAAACTGGAGACATGAATGAAGCCTATAACTATTTGTTTAGTTTTTTCATAAAATTGATCCCTAAAAACGAGAAGGTATATACTCATCCTTGTCTTCCAAAAAGTTGTTCAAACATGGACAGATACTATTGCTTACTAAAGCGGTATTCGAAAACAGAATAGATGCATTAAATCATTCAAGAGTTATTAGAAAGAAGACAGCCAACTATATTATTTTGAGATATATTATTCTCTTCGTCTTGAGTCACTGTTTTGTTACGTTTTTTTTTTAATTCAATACAAGAATGGCATAAGAATATTCATATTTAGAATAAATTACATGAAGATGAAACAAATTATTGCTCAGGTTAATTGTTCGAATGCGAGTGAAGGTATCAATATGACAGAAACCTGAGTGTTTTGAAGACTGTTGACCTCTCTCTCTGTACTAAACTGTCTGCCTTTGAACGCCATAAAATGACTTCAGTTGACAAATGAATAAAATATTATGTGATTAAGATTTCTTTTTCATCGGCCTCAGTTAGTTAAAAAATTAGGAGTGTTTCTTATGCACAAAACAAAATATGATCAAAAGTGCTTACAAAAACTTTTTATTTGTAATTTTAACTACGAATGATTTTACTTGACGTCTGCTTACACTAGTCAAATAACATTAACTGAAAATAATCATTACCTAATATTACTATCCCAAGAATTTTCCACCAGAATATTACTATGTAGTTTATCACAAACACGATATACAGGGTGTACCATTGAAAACTTTGCACCCGGCTTATTTTGATCTACGTCCCACAATATTAAAATTGCAGCTACACGTCCATTTTTTTTTCGAGGTGCACATTTTAACGTTAAATACAGACTCGCAAGAACAACCCCCTTCGCTGGGGCGCATTCAACTTCATAATCTTATGTTGCATTCTAGGTCGAGTGACACCTCATTCGAAAGTGTTTTTAATTCTGGTTGTCATCATGTATTTTTTTTCTCAATTTTAGTTCATCCGTTGTTAAATAAAAATGCTTACTTATGCTTAGGAATATAAGACAATTTTGTATTAATCGTTTAATTAATTGATATGTACCTTGAGCTTTTGAATAACTACATTTATCCAATGATGGTTGAAACTATGGAAAATGATGACAACATTTTAGAAGACAATGTTTGGTTGCAACAACATTTTCCAAATCAATGGATATGTCGCCGCGGACCTATTGAGTGGCCACCCAGATTACTCGATCTGACACCACTCAATTTTTTTATGGGGACACAAAGTCTAAAATTTATGCCACTCAGCCGCAGTCTTTAGAAGAACTCAGGCGGCGTATCATTGAAGAACGGCCATTTAATTACCCCGAAATTCTTAACAATGTTCGTCGAAATGTTGAATAACGTAATAAGTGAGAGGAGGACATTTTGAACAATTGAAAAAAATTACATGACGACAACCAGAATTAATAACACTTTCGAATGATGTGTCACTCGACCTAGAGTGCCGTTTAAGATTCTAAAGTTGAATGCGCCCCCGCGAGGGGGTTGTTCTGGCGAGTCTGTATTTAACGCTAAAATGTGTCCCCCTCGAAAACAAAATGGACGTGTCGCGGCAATTTTAATATTTTGGGACGTAGATCAAAATAAGCCGGGTGCAAAGTTTTCAATGGTACACCCTGTATGAATTATGTGTGTTGAAAAATTACTTGTTTGATAATTGTAATTGTAATTATTTGATTTGAATATCGATCACCACTACTTACATAACTTGACTTGATTTCTATTCAGATAGCTCTAAAATCAAGTCAAGTCGTAAGTCCCTAGAAACAAGTATTACTTTGATCATAAAAAAGTTATTAATAAAAATTGGAAAGGACCCTATTCCAAACCCAGCGCCTAATCCATAATAAACGATGGCGTGATCGACTGCAATTCTGCCTCAGCCCTAATGAAGAGTGCCTAATCAGCCGAGGAGGCTTCCGGATCAGACCGGAAGCAGACAGTTGGGTTATGATAGAGGCACGTGGGGGCGGCTATGGATGATATCTGTAACATGTTTGGATTTGCACTATTATATGTTTCGCTTATTGTCATAACGCTGATCTGGGGCGGGGGCGCTCGCTTCCGGAGTCGATGGCCCGGAGCAACCGGAACCATTACCTCCGGAGGGACCGATATTGGGTTGTTAATGCATTTTTATTATACAGGATGTGGATGTATAAACATTATAAGGCAGCTCTTAGACAATAGTTAGGAATAATAAAGTTTTAAATAAAGAACTCCTATGTTTAACTACTTCTTAATTTTTGTAGCGATGTAATAGCTGCAAAATAATATGAATGAACTAAAATAGAGATTTAAAAAACTTAATATTTATTTTGGTAATAAATTATATTAAACTCTAAAGTAGATTATTTGGAGACAGTAGGCAGAAAAAAATGATATCTACATATACTTAGCCCCTCTGATAAAATGAAAAATCAAGCTTGTGCTGAATTGTGCCGGATTTGTGCTACATAGTACCGTAAAATTTTAAAGAAAAATAATAGCCATTTTCCTAGAAAATGAAAAAATCGTGTTTTCTAGGTAGCCTCCCACTTGGAAAAAAATTATATTTTTAATGTCTGTTTAAATAAATTTTATATACGCGGTGTAGAACTAACTACATCTATCGGCCGTTCGCTACTCCATGCCGGACTGAAAATGTCACAGGCGCAAAGCGTTCTACATGCAGTAGACACCATTGAAAGCTGTCGACCTTAATCGCGATCGGCGAGAAACGATATTTTGCAAACACGAAATTCCAGGAAACAACTACTCTGCGGGCTAATGCCCCGACCAGCATTGAATTACAGCTGGAAAACCTATAGCAACAGCTAGAGTCATTCGTCAGACACCCACCAGACATATACCGGTTTCGAGCTTATTAGCTCTCATCAGTATGCCATAGGTGAGGTATCCGACGAATAATCCTAGCTGCTTTCGTCTGTCTAACCCGACAGAAGGGACCATGAGTACGCGGTGTAAAACTAACTACATCTATCGGCCGTTCGCTACTCCATGCCGGACTGAAAATGTCACAGGCACGAAGCGTTCTACATGCAGTAGACACCATTGAAAGCTGTCGACCTTTATCGCGATCGGCGAGAAACGATATTTTGCAAACACGGAAAAAAGGTCGACAGCTTTCAATGGTGTCTACTGCATGTAGAACGCTTCGTGCCTGTGACATTTTCAATCCGGCATGGAGTAGCGAACGGCCGATAGATGTAGTTAGTTCTACACCGCGTACTCATGGTCCCTTCTGTCGTGTTAGACAGACGAAAGCAGCTAGGATTATTCGTCGGATACCTCACCTATGGCATACTGATGAGAGCTAATAAGCTCGAAACCGGTATATGTCTGGTGGGCGTCTGACGAATGACTCTAGCTGTTGCTATAGGTTTTCCAGGTGTAATTCAATGCTGGTCGGGGCATTAGCCCGCAGAGTAGTTGTTTCCTGGAATTCCGTGTTTGCAAATTTTATATATATTTCCGTTCTCCGCAAAATCGGAAAAACCGAAAATTTTGACACGATGCTGTGCCTCCCACTTAGCCTGAAAATTATAAAACGTTTAAAGAAATTTCTATCTCCGTTCTCCGAAAAAACTAGAAATTTAATCGGGAACTTAGCCCTCCATTGTTTTCGAAAATTAAAAAACGGAGTTGTGCTGAATTGGGCTAGTTATCCTTAACATAGTGGCATTTAAAGAAATTTGATATCTATTTCCCTTCTCCGGAAAATCCGGGAGGTGCAGTAAGGTCTCGTCAGAATTTCCGATTTTCCCGATCAAGAAGCTGTTCTATATTTTTTATAAATTATATATAATTATACATTATATACATATACCTAAGTAAATAAATAATGTTTTATTTGTTTTTGATACTCGTAATAATATACCTACCTACCTACATTAGATTGTGATAGAAAAAGCAGTTAACATTCCAGAAGATTCCAAATATTCGTAAAAGTATTATTTATATACGCAATTTTTATCAAAGGTAGTATATTTGAAAATGGTGGAATTGAAAATCTCAATCATTTTGAAATCGGCTATAGACGTGTCATTAGTTTATTTAATATTCAAGCAAACAATATTATTATATTGTTAATTTGTCTTTGTGTGTGTTTGCGATAGCCCAGAGTGTGTTTCAGGAACAACCACTTACCTTGACTCCTAAGAGATGCTTGGCCTAGATTTGGGCGCAATTCTGGTAAACAGAATTAAATAATTTCAGCCAGCACTCTTTGAAGATTTGTATTAAAACTATGTGGGTTATGACACAGTTGTCATAATTATTGTATTGCTTGACGAGAAGCGTTTGATTGTTTGAATTGACGATCACTTACATGTGGTGAGAATCCTTAAATGGCGTCCTTTTCCTTGCATTTTGGATGCGCTCCAATATATGAGATGGTCACATTTTCCATCATTTTTAATATTGCGGCTTGTTATGCTATTCGCAACATACAGTTGACAGCTCTTGTTTCTATACCAAACTGGATTCTGGACGAATTGCCCGTTTCCTGTAAGATAACTTGCCTCAGTATACTCTGGATTCTGAAATCGATGTGGTTTTTATATGTACCTGTAAGTAAAATGAATTACCAGTGGGTGTTTTTTTATCGTCGAACTTGTTTTCTTGTAGAAAGGACCTTATGGAGTTTATAACTTTTATACACTTTTATTTTTTTTATTCGTAGGAACAGAAATTTTCGCGTGGCTCCTCCCTCGAAATTTTAAAATCAACTAACTTTTTTATTTGTTTCCTATTATTAGGATGCTAAATACAGGTAAGACCATGTTGTGTACCTGCACTCTGTTTTAAAACTGAAAACTGCCTATTATTCTTTGATTTAACTGTTATTAATTTTCCATTATCTCTCATTTTCCATTATTTTCATGTATTTTCACTTTTTGATAAAGACATATGCTCATTCACAATTTCCAATGACGCTCCAGATAACATGTCAATGTAAATTCCATTTAATTTCACATTTTATATTAATATACTTTCCTATCTTCATTATAATTTTTCAATACTTTTTTCTCTTTTGTTAAGATATGCCCCATAATCAGTGATTTCTACATTTGACTTCATTACAATACCTATGTATATTATGTTGAATATTGTTAAAGGTTTCATTGTACCACTTCATTTTCTCACAACAAATTAATTATCACAGGTTTTATTGACCACTCTATTCACCTAAAGAATGTGATAAAAGATACCAATACAACAAATCAAAATTACTTTTCAGATCACCAAAACTTTTAAGTTAATGGTCACTGATATTTCAGCTAGACTGATTCACTCTAGCTTTTAATACTGCAGTTTTTGTACAAAGTACAGATCACTAGTTGCTAGGATTTCGCTGACATTTTATTGGCTTACTTTTAAGTTGGGTTTTCTCGAAATATGTAAATAAAATTTCTCTGAGCAACGACACCATCTTTTTCTCTTTATTAGGTTGGTTAGTGGCTCAGGTGGATTGATCTCTTAATGAGAGGAAGCACACAATTCCAGAATTCAGATATATACCTAAACCGGGTACAATTATTCTAAAAGATGAAGATATTTAAATTTGGACTCCGACGATCCAGTCATTAGTGTCAGAAAAATTTCTTTACAGATAACTCCTTCTTGCGTGTGGAAAATATTAAAAGAACAACTATTGCATACATATCATTACAGTAAATTATAAGAACTTTTACACAGCACCTTACTGCTGCGGTACTTTTAAAACGTTCCCTTAAAAGACTCAGCTCTAGATCATATATTTATTACACAAACCCTGCTTATTTTTCAATTTTTTATCAATCTTAGCAATATGGCCATGTCTTTTTGAAACACTGTAGATATATATGTATTAAGTTTTAAATTTATTTTATAAATTTATAGAAGACATATAACGAATCAGGGGTGTAGGTACTTATGGAATCAAGTGTCCTAGATCAAACCTAGTCAAACCATGAGAAATGAATCCAAAATGTACGCCATTTAAATGATTTATAGTCAATTTCTAAAATCCCAAGTAATATTAGACGCACGTTCCCATTGAGAGCGCAACTAGAAGAACATCATATGGTAAATGTACACACAACGGTCTCTTAGGGGACTCGGAATATTTTCCTGAATAGGACGGGGAATGGAATTGTCGCTATACAATTGAATTGTTCCTTGTTAACCCTACACCAGCCCGCCAGTCCGTTACGGGGGCTTCGAGCGAGCACTGCCAAGCAATAATTGCTTGGTCGGTTGCAACATACTCACTATCCATATACACGATTCATGCATATTTGATATATTTCCGGGACAAATTAAGGGGGCCCTGACGGCAGAGGAATCGGGAACTGTATTGTTTAACTTACCCTTGACTGGGTGCGGAACTGCAGGGGATTTTGGGGGATAATGTCGCGTTTTCGGTAATTTGTCATACTTTGCATGGGTCCATGGACGATCGTTTCGATCTAATCGACAAACTAGTTGGGTACAGGAGTCTAAGCTCGAACCCAAAAAAATGCAAAACAGTAGAATTAGAAGCAGAGAATAATTCAAGTGAAGTCACATTCAATATTTTTCATCAATTGCAAAGACAATACGGAGCACCAATTTTCACATAGTGGAAAGAGTCTAAAATGATTAAGATATATTATTTAAGCCTGTTACTTCTTTTGAAAAATGATGTTCTTATGCAAGTATGAATTTTCAGTCGTGATGACACACATATCTATGTACAGGGTGTCTCAAACTCGCTAGTATGGGCCTACTGGGAGCTTACAAAAAATTGAAATAAAATTTGAGACACGTGTTATTGAATGGGATGAAGTTTCAATAGAAAGTATTATGTTTGGGATTTAATAGAAACGACTAATGACGTCATCAATTATATTTTTTCCAAGCTGTTAAAAAGTTATCTTTTTTTTATAATAAACTTTCATTAGAGAAATTTTTCTGTATTACTTCTCATTTAAAAGTTATAAGCAATATCGTCCCACAGAGTATCAAAAGAAATATTACCTAAAAATCACATTAACCCTCCGTTAGGCGCGTGGGTATTCATTACATGGATAGCCGCGTTGTACCTCACATAAAACAATTTAATGTTTACAAATATACATATACATTCTGAGGGTTGTAAAATTATTAAAATATTGTTTATCGTTTACAGTAAAACACGTACTTAGTATAAATTATAAAAATTTTATTAAAAAAAAATACACTGAAGCGACTAATGGTATACAGAGTGAGTCAGTCATAATGTCATTAATTTTAAGAGGAGATAGGGAATAATGAGTATAATGCGAATACGTGATTAAAAAAAAATCTAAATGCATATTTACGCCAAAAAAAAATATTTTCAAATCATTATTTAAACCCCCTTTTCAGACTGTCACTGACCGGTCACAGCCTTGGTTGGTTACAGCTCACAGTTCAACTCGATATCAACTTGATGCAATGTTGTCAAGTTGTAATATTTTTCTATATAGTACCTACCTACCTAGGATTTAGACATCACAAATAAACGGTTGTACTGACTATTTTAGAATATCATTTTTTCTTGCTCAGTTCAACTTCAGCCAATAATAATTTAAAATGTTAATACCCAATAAAATCAAATAATTCTATTAAAAATTGCAAGTAACGCGGTCCACTCAGGTTTTCCCGTAGAAAATACGGCCCAATCAAACGATACCCGTACACTCGCGTGTCGATTTTTCTCTGAACAAATGTAGCTGTTATGACTGCAACAAAACTCCAACGTGTCTAATAATAAACTGAGTAATAAACCATTTACGTACATTACATACAAAACCTATACCCAATGGGTAAATTATTGAGAAGCTGAAAAGTGTTTCGTGTTTATTTACTAAGTACTTAATAAAAACCATCGTGTTGTCGACAGCAAACTGCCCAAGACCGAAATGGCACGCCGCTAATCTAAGTTATCGAGAGTTAATATTGACCTTGTCCTACCATATTATTAGGTCAATAACCTAGTTATCTAGTTTTGTACTGTTATTTAACGACAAGGAGTAAAAAATAATTTTGATATTACGTTTTCACTACGTTTTACAAATAAATATGAATTTTTAGTATTACTTGTAAGTAAAATTAACCGCACACATAACAAAATGTACAATTTGTGGTAAACGTAGATCTAGACTAAAAATGTATTGTTTTTTATTTTTTTTGATAATAATCTGTTTACAGCCCACATTTCAAGTAATACTGCATTTATCCGTCCATAGCACTTTATTAATAAAATTCAGTCGCATTTCGTAAACATTCTCCTTATAACACGACCATTTCCACATAATCGGAATTTGTAAAATTATGCGTTGTGAATTTACGCCAAATACGTGAGTTAGACCGAAATAAACAAACTACTGCTTGTATTCTCTACATGCCCCTCCAATGTGTAGCATGATCTACAAATTTGAGGGGAAGAAATGCGAAATGCAGAGTGCTAAATAGAGGTAAATTTGAATAACACGCTGATGTGTTAGACGATATTATGTATGTAAATGTGGCATCCATGGTTAATACGGCAAGTCTGTGGCATTAGAATTTCGTCGGGTGCGCCAACAGAAAGTTCGTAGCGTACCAGGAGCGTCGTGTTACTGATTTTTATAGGGTGATTTGTTTATTTTTTTAAAGGTCGAGTAAAAAATTTTTTTTTCGATTTTCTGCCTTTATTAGGCCTCCTGAATACGTGGTTAAAATTAATGACATTATGACTGACTCACCCTGTATATAAATCTAATATAAATTTCTGACTTGAGCTGGAACTTTTTAGCAAGAGAAAAATGAAATTTCAGATTTATTTGGATGGATAACAGGATGATTTTGAATTGGGGTACTAATTTTAACTGATGAGAGTAGGCATAAAAATAAATCCTGTTAAAAATACTGCCCTAATAAATGCCTTTTAATAACCGAGGTAATTGAGTTTAAAGTTATTGCAAATTTTAAAATCTAACCTATCCTAATAAGTCAACGAACTATTTCACAATACGTCATCGACAAACGACATGAGATAAGTTGCATGTACAGTCTAATCATCTTTGTTTTATCATATTAACCTTAAATAATAACATGACACTTAAATAATAACCATACGTAAACGAATTGTGGTATTTTTATTATTTTAGGTATTAGTGTGTACGTAGTATCACTTTGTGTTACACGTAATTTACTGACGCAGTAACATAACAGTGGCCCAGGTGCATTGATAATAATGCCATGTGGATATGTTATTAGTGTAATCGCAGAGTTTAATCACACCATGGTTCTGTTCCACGAATATTTGCTTATAAATTTCGTCCCTCTGCACGACGATTTGTTTATCTGCAGTTATGGGTAACTCTGTTGTATTTTGCATTCGTTTTTTGTTTTTCAATTCCAAACTGTCACTATTACATTTCCACATTAGAAACCCATCAGTATTACCCACTAATAGCAAAACATACTTCGCCTAGAGTTAAATAAAATGACCATTTGTATAAAAACACAACACAAAAAAATGAGTTACGTTTAAGGGGGCCGTTTTTTACGCAAACTTTCGACGAATTTCGTAGCTGCTTATTGGGACAGTTTAAAAAAATCTGAGTAAGTTAAAAAAATCTCTACTCTGTCAATTTTACTAGTGTTGTCCAGGTTGTATGACAGTTTCCAGGCTGACAAGTCATTTAAAATAGAAAAGGCATCATTTTCAACTGTTATGTTTTATCAAAAAATATCCTGTATTTTATAAGTCAACTGCACATTGAAAAAATTGTTTAACACATTATAAACATTATCATATCCCTCAGAATTCTTTAAAAAACTAGTAACACTTGAATTGATGTAAATTATGAAATATTTTTTACGGTGTCTGGAACACAATGATAAGTTACATGTTGTGGTTTTTTATGTTCTTTAGCGCATTTTCCTCCAAAAAATTAAGGGAATAGATTCAATATCAGTGTTATATTTTAGTACCACGTTAATAAGAACATCCACCTACTGGGTGAATTTTATTTGTGCATTTGTAAATACGATTCATTATATTTGAAACGCCAGCCTTAACAATACCGTTCACAACATTACCACTAATAATTATGGTAATGCTGAAAACGGAAAATAGACATCTGCTTGCTTTGATTGCTGATATTTGCTGCACTAGCTTAGCGCCCCTGTTAAACTGAAGAAGCTAAATATGTTTCAAGGACTATTTTAAGATTTCCTTACTAGTGTCCATTTCAACGGCGTCCTTCAGGGAGACATATTTCCGTAGGGATGACCTGTAGGAACATTTTTTATAGGAACTTCTCATCTTATTTTTTCATGTTCTATCTGCACCCGAGAGATTTCCCACATTTTCCCCAGTTGTTGATGATAATGTTATAGGAAAGACTCATTATTTTTTCATGCATGCTCTATCATTTCCCTACTGACTAGTAAGACTTTCAATTAAATGATAAATGTGTATAGTCCCAATTAATCTGTTGTTTACTTGGTTGATGCCTCTTATGGAAAGTGAACTAGTTGTTATATGAATTATTCTGTTTCTAATTGTATTTTGTATATTTAGAATCATCTAAGATAAGTGTAAACTCCTGCACTCATTATATTACCTTACCTTACCCAATTCATTCCAAATATGAAGATTCCATACAACCTCGCGCTCAACGGTGATTGGTGCCGGCGCCGCCGCCATAATCTGCGGAGAAGAAATCACGCTTGGTCCCGGTAAGTCAGCGCGAGCGTCGCCGTAGCGGCTGGAAAAATGCCTTGTTATTCCCCTTATCAAAGCATAAAACCGTCACCGGCGCTGGAAATGTCCATTTTACAGTTTCTCATTATGGCAGTCTATGAATAAATTCGCACTTTGGCGCGTTCCACGCGCCCTGGGGCGCGGCGCGGGAATTACAGATAAGCCGCCGCCGTTCCCGTTCTCGCCCCACAGATGCCGGGAATAACAAACTAGGCCATGTTTTACCCCGTGCTTCATCACTTTTATGGTGCGATAACTAAGAACGCCGCCGTCCCGAACAATGCCACCTCTATCTTTCGCGGGGAAATCGCGCCCTATCTACTTATGCCCCGCCGGAGGCATTCATATGTTTGCCAGTGGCGCACCGTCACCTTTCCGATGAGGCCCTCGAAAATTAGTCGACGACATCAGATCGACAAAAAAAAAAACATAAATTATTAATTTTTAAAATTACGTATTTATTCACTGAACCAAAGTTGTCTATAGATATAATTAAAAGTTACGTTACTATCATGAATATCTCTATTAAAATTGAGTCGATAAAGCAAGATTATTCGATAAATAAGTTTATTAAATTATAAACGGTGGTACACTGTAGTAATATTCAATGATATTCCTTCATTATTTCAACGATCCTGTCCTGTCTTGTAATGTAATAGTCATCAGTTATTAACCCAACAACTACTTTCATCCCATTAGTATCATTTCTACCTCATCAAAAATCTAGGAAGAAGTTGTTTCTGAACTGGCAGTGACTATTGTAATAAAACCAATAGCCTGCCTGATACTTAGTCTTCCTTTCGAACTCAATTGCTCTGCTAAAAGTTACTGATGATATAACAAGAAACATGTGCCTGTTTCATTCTTATTGGTTTTAGTAAGACATTTGACACTTTAAATTATATAACACTGTATCAAATTAAAATTATATGTCGGGTAGACGCCAGAGGGTTATTTTGAACGCTGACATATGTAGGTTTAATAATATCTCTGCTGAAGTCCCTCAAGGTAGTGTTCTAGGGTCCCTTTTCCATTAATACTGCCGACTTTTGGAATTACCTTCAACATTGTCAGTCCCATCAATATGCTGATGATACTCAAATATACTTCTCTTTTAATCCTGCTATAGTCCAGATCAATGTAGATCTCGTTTCTATCTCTGAGGTATCTTCGACTCATAATCTTATTTTAAATTAAAACTCAATTGTTAATTTTTGGAAATAAAGAGAACGTAATTGTAGATGACCCTGATTTTACCATTATTATGAATGGATAATCTATTGTTCCAACAACTGCAAACATTTTGGTTTATGGGTAGACAATTCTCTTAGATTTGCTAAGCATTTCAACTTCTATATTCACAAAAATTTTGGCAGGCTGAAAGTTCTTTACACGCATAAAAACTTTCTTAGTACTGAAATAAAATTAAAAATTTGTGACTCGCTGATATTATCCACCTTGGCATACTGCATGGTTGTGTATTGGCCTAGATTGGTAGGTACTCATTAAGTTGAGTTATAAGACTATGCGTAATAGTTAAAATATTTGTGTTCTAAAGCATAGAACAACTGTATTTCAGCGGCTATTTTCTTACAATGGTATCAAAAATTATAATTCCTTGCCATGATGTCAGGTCTCTCAAGTCTTTTTACAGTTTTAAGAAGTCTTAAGGAATATGTCAGTTAAATACATACTTATAGCAGTACATTATTTCAAGTATCACCACAACCAAATATTGTTGTACCAAACATGAATTTACATTGTATAATACATACGTATTTTCTTTATGTGTATTATTTCTGTATTATCTCATTTTTACAATACCGTATGTATTGTAATACTTTCTACTTTTCCTTATTGTATTAATTTTTAAGATATGTAAAGGCACTATTATTATTGATTTAATCAATAATAATAGTGTGTATTTCGTTCATTAATAATATAACCATCACTTATTGAATCTGTGATTATTGTACTTTATTTGTTCACCAATACAATAACTGCCAGTTATTCATGGTGAATATTGAATAAAACAACTGACATTTATTATCTTCTATTATTTAAATACTTACAAAACTTATGATTCGATTTTGTTCTCTAAGTATTCTGATACTGATAAGCTTCTGTGAATCATGTATAGAAAACTTATATTTTTCTCATTATCATTTTTAGCCTGTCGAATGTTAATTGTTTAAAAACGCATTTTTATTTTCTTATGCCAAATTGAAATCCTCATAGATCTGTTTAAGATATAAAATGATTAATGTGAATATAATTAAGCAGTCAGATGGATTATAAAAAGATACGTAATATTTCATAAATTACGATGATACTGTGAAAATATAGTATCAAACTTGTTCGTAAAATCAACAAGTGTACGGTATATTAACGAATAGAATCATTTATTTAATAACACAAAAAACGGCATTCATTAATATTATGAACCTTATTCTTTTCAGTGATTATTAGAGATAGTCAAGGAAGGGAGAAACAGTGCAGTACAATTAAAACTATGTACAGGAGCATTATGGTAATAAAACTTAAGAATTTAAAAACATAGGATTCCAATAACTGCAAAAAAAACAACAAAAAATAAAAATATAATCTATAATAAAAAAATAGTCAAGTCCCAGATTTTTTAGAAAGTAAATGATAATACTGATACGTGATACGCATTCCAAACGTAAACCAATTGACATACAAAAAAACAAATGCAAAAATAAAAAATGCTTTGGTCAGTATGTCGTTTCAAACACTTTTAGTCTGAACAAACTTTTAAAAGTGCATAACATTCCACGACATGGAATTGTATGCAATTGTGTACTGAAGATTTCAACAGTTTACCAGAAAAGTTGAATCAGTTCTTCAGTGGGAGGAAATGGTGGGTGCTTAATCAGTGGCAGTACTAAAGGGTGCGTGCTATCCAATATCAACGATAGAATGAGAATTCTGAAATGGAGAACTATTCAGATTCACAATAACTTACGTCTGCATATGATTGCCAATGCTCAGTAAAACAAATTAACTAAATTTTCACTCAAAATTAACACAATTGATGAAACCATTCAATGCCCGATTGTGTTGAAATAACCCAATTCGTTGAGTAATGTTCACTCATTTATTTGTTAGCTAACTAAATCTTGTATGAGGAAGACTAAATAACTTTTAAGTTATCTTACACAACTATAAGTTATTACAAACAAAATATTGAGTTATATTATTAGCTATTTCATAAATCAAGTTTCTGCAAATGGTGGGTCGCGTAGCTTTGGTCGTAATTCAACTCTACAGGGTGTCGTGAAATTGAACATAGACACAAGGCAAGAGTCGATTCCTGATGACAAAATAATTTGTTCTTAATTCTTGAAATTTTGTTTGAATAATCTTTTCAAGTTACATTTTGCTGAATTTTCAGCAAAAAAGGTATTTTACCCTAAACCAAAACAGTTTTTACTTGGTGCACTGAATATTTCATATAGGATTATTTTCAAAAACTATTACTCTTAACGACTCGCGGAGTAGTTGTTTCCTGCAGTATCATTTATAGATTTAATGGGGCATCGCCCGGGGCGAGAGGTCTGCGGTTAAGTACCTACGATATTGTAGGTCGCTCTCTGCAAGTCGAGCCGCTTAGGCCGAGCAGGAAGTAGCAGACCAGTTACATCTCACCTGCACTCGATTTATATGTGAAACTACATATGAAGGAACAGCCAGTTCAATTGTCGGTCATCTCACCTATGGCATACTGATGAGGGCTAACAAGCCCGAAACCGATCTATGTCTGGTGGAGTGGCCGACAAGGGTTCTTGGCTGTTTCACACAGATACTGCAGGTATAATTCAATGCCGGTCGGGGCATTAGCCCGCGGAGTAGTTGTTTCCTGCAGTATCATTTATAGAGAAGAATCGATTGTTTGAATAGTCAGATTTATACACCAATCCATCAAAAAATTCTGCCATATAAAAACTATGATGTGCCATAAGTGGCGTCCTCTAGTGACATCAAAATTAGAAACAAATTTAAATTTCTCGCCCCCAAAAAGCCCCGATCTCCAAAATAAATGCAAATATTTAAATTTTTAAAAAAGTTATTTATATATACCGAAAATAAAATTTTAACTTTGACACCCTATATCTTTTTAACCATTATCTTTTGACTAAGATAAGATTGGCCACATTGCATTATTTTGTCGCCAAGAATACTCTGTATGTCCCATTAATATCAGTAAATATCTTATTTAGGAGCAACAGATCATCCATTATAACAAAATAATCATTTTTTTAACCTATTTTCTAGATTTCCAATAGCTTGGTGTTTAAATGTGGTGAATATTAAAGTCACAACAAAAGAAAATATCTTATCCAAGGGCAATGTATTATTATTTTGATAGCACTGTTTCACGATTACTATTTACATTTACTGAATTTTTTGCTCACAAAGACAAAAGTACGCCAATGGTCGGCGGCATCCGCTTATATTATATGCGATAACGCAACTCATCCGTTTTCCAAACTCCTAAACGGTTTCCTTCGCGAATAAACAAAATTGCCATTTGCTGTGAGGCGGTACGTATACGCTACGCTCTTACTTTATGGTCGCGATATCATCGCCAAACGATAGAATTTTCTTTTTGCCGCTCGCTGAAGGGTACAAATTTCATCCCCAGTTAAGAATCTGGCAAAGAAACGCCACGCTCTAGTCGTAGACAGATATTGAAGTCCAAAATGTCGCTACGTCCTCTTTTAATATTTTAATAAAGTATAATTTCACATAATAAACAAGTTATGACTCGGTTAATGAACAATGCACATACATATTTTAAACGTATTTATTGAAGTGTCATTGGTTGATAAATAGTTTTACGGTTTATTTTTGGTAAGTTATAAGTACGTATTTTTTCCATTCATAATTTTACTAGTCAGTATTTTTAATGTACAAGATATTATTCTATTGGTTTTTAAATACGTGAAAAGTAACATCTTTTACGCGTTCAATTACATGTATAGATCTAAACAAATAACAGATTGATTGGCAGAAAAGGGAACAGGTGATATTCACTGTGTTCTAGAATATTCATACTTTGGCATTTAGTTTATGTATCAGCAGCAAGCTGAAACTTTTATTATTTTTGTTATTTAAGTATACAAATTTGTTTACTATATTTTGTTAGTTTACATTTTTATATAAATATAATTAAGCTGTCTGCCACTAAAAACTGTAGATATCTAAGAGTTACGGCCGGTTTCATAATAAGACCGTTAAAGTCACTTTAACTAAAGGACATTTTAAAATAAAGTTGCCTTTAAATCTGTTTGGGTTTCATAAACGTTTCTATTAGTTCCTTTAGCTAAAGACCAAAACGTCATATTTATTATGTTGTGGTAGAACTGGAGAGGTTGATTTTGCTTATTCCTTTCATAGTCCATGCACTATGCATGCCCGAAAATGACAGGCAATTTCGATGTTATGACCATGTATAGGTTAAATTTCATTAGCGTTTGTCTTTGTCCTTAGAAAAGCTCATATTCACAGATTACTGAACTCCTACTCATATTTTTAAGCGTGCTTTTGGAACGTGTTTTTGTATCTTGTCGATTTATTTTTCTTGTTACTATGAAAAGATCCAGATCTACGAATTTTACAAAATAAGAGGAACATTTGTTAGTAGAAGAGACAAGAAGAATGAAAATGAAAAATGAGATATATTTTATACATATGTTATATTTTCGACAATCTTTCTAATCAATACTATAATTATATTAGAAACAAGCAATGATGTCATCAATTTGATGTAACAAATTTTCTACAGTATTCTTTGTTAATCTCAATCGGTCAAAGAAATCTAATTCATCACTTTAAAAACAAGGATGACGTTTTGTATATAATTTTTGTCTCCGCACAAATATTTCTTTATCTTCTGAAGAATTAGAGCTTGATGATGAGAAATACATTCTTTTTACTTTTTTCTATCTCAAGTAACTACACAAACGGTTACCAAAATATTAGGTTAGATTGTACTTAAAGTCACATTACTGACGTTAAAGTCACGAAAACGGCGCTTTAACTTTAAAGTGGCATGAAACTCTAAAGTTTTGTTATGAAACTACATTTTTAGTTTAAAGATCCTTTTAAATTTAAAGTGACTTTAAATTTGATTATGAAACAGGTCGTAACTATGCAGATGGTCAGTGTAAGTAACCATATGCATGATCACATCAACTGTTGCCACAATATTTGTATTTATGTTTACTGTCAAGTAGCAGCTTTTCACCAATTGAAAAACATATTGTTATTTTTGTAGCAGATGAAGTTGAAAAGAGGGAACCTTTTTACTTTTAATGTCATGAAAAAAGTTATTGGATTTAAAAAATTATCCTTGTGTTAAAATTTAACAAAAATACTGGTTTAAGACAGTCAACATATAACAAGATGTCTTTTATTAACAAATATTAGAAATGCAGTGGATTTTATCATAAAAACTTAATAATACACTATGCAAATTAAGAAATAAATAAACAGCTTTATTTTTATTTCTAAATAATTAAAAAGACCTTGCCAGGGACATAAATAATTTCTGTGTAAGAAGATTTTTTTTTAGTGGAATTTTTTATCCATTCTTTAAATGTGTATTATCCATCTCTTCCTCTAAAAGTGTATTGTTCATCCATCATCTGAAACATGAAAACAAATATTTTTAATTGCAGTTAATTTAGAATTCACGTAACTACAACTAATATTAATATCTGGCACAACGACAAATAAGTTCACAACAAACATCTAAATAACGTACCGTTTCAGTTTCTTTCTAAATATGAATTATATTTACGATTTGTATAACATTGACATAAGCTGGAGGTGAACGCGTTACGAAATATAATCTTATACCTACTCTTTTGCGAATATTCCACAAAATGTCCTTATTAATAGCCTGCATATGTTTGCATACCACACCTTAACACAATTAAAGAGCATTATGTACAGGTTTGATTAATGTGCGTCTGCTCATGTGCAACAGTTCAGGTACAAGAAACACATAATAAATTCTGTAAAACTTACTTTGTATTATCCGAGGTATTATCACATTATTTCTGAAATTTGCTAATTTAACTACGTAAAAATACATATACTTGGTTTTTCCTTAATATATGTATACTGTAAATTATTAAAATTAGGTACCAGTAAATATTATGTAAAAAGGGCATAATAAGACATGGACATTTCCACCCATTTTTATCTGGGCAATATTGCAGGGTGCTGAATGATGAACTGTAATAAAAGAAAGTAATCTAGGCAAGCATAGAATATCTAGTTAAAGAAGACCTTCATCTAAAGTGATGTAAAAATGTGTTATCACAATCTATTCTTTTTTTTTAACTCAAAGATTAAGAAAACTGAAAACAACTCTAATATATATTGCTTACATTTGCAGTGTGCTTTAGAAGTTGTAGAAAAAATTTACAAAGTAAAGAGTTTTTGGAAAGCTGCGGAACGGAAATTTTCACAAGGCTATCCTGAAATTTTAGAATTCTGACTTCAAGAGTATGGTTTAAATTCTAACAAATATTTAAAAAATTACAACCAACATTGTATATCCCCAAATTTTCGCTTAGAACTTTTTAAAAAATTATAATTCTTCACTTGACTTGGCTGTCCGATTTTATTTTTATTACATGTTATTGATTACTTTAAAGTATCATCTGAATGTACCAAATGAGCTTAAGTGTAATTCCAAAATGTTTAAATAATGATTTTACGTTATGAGGGCACCAATTTGTGAAATGGTGAGGCCATAAGGCCCGTTTTATGTAAAGTACCTGTGTATGCTTTTTTATTGGGTACTTTGGGGTCGTAATATCATGACCAATTTATCATTTTTTCTTTTTGCCATCCGCTGAAAACAAAAACTTTAATCTCTCTCTAATTCAAAATGGAGATTAAGTTTTGAATATAAATCTTGAAACTTAATAATTTAATGAAATATATCTGATGTAATATATGAGTAATAAAAAGTTATATCAAGGAGAGTGTTGCTTTTCCAGATCAAGACTTCGTTTAGGTTTATTTTCAAAGTGATTATTTATATGATACAAATCCCGCTACTTAGAACGAAATACCCTCTGAAGGGTTAACTGAGAAATCAACTGTGACGAAAATATAACATATTTACACGCAACCCATTTAAAACATCATCATAAACGTCATGCGATGAGTTAAAAGGGTAAATAAGGACACATGTTTACATAAATGAACTCGAAACGTGAGCGTTGGGATAAAGCAGGCTGCGGTAGTAGATTGCACCTAGGAACTCGACTAGAACAGTGACGGAGTTAAAGAAAGGGTTTATTTCACTCAGGGTCTCAAATCCACACTTTATCCTGAGATATAAAGATTTCGTACTGAATCTTACACAAAAACAAAGACACACTATCCTTGGTCCCAAAAAGTCGCGATTTGGTAAATTTTACAAATAGGATTCAATAATATATGACAGAATTTACTTGCAATAATATAAACATGTTAAAATCTGGTGTGAATCAATTACTATACGTGTCAATTCGGGGAAAGTTTGTTTGGGAATTACATACTATCCTATTTATTTATTTATCAATAAGGAAAAACACAACAGGCAAAGTAGCCTAAAAGAGTGTTCCACAAAGTAGGTAACACAAAAATTAAAGAAATTGGTGTACAATGTTGGAAAGAGAAAATAATTTAAAAATTTGTAAGAAAAAATTTATAATATGCTTATTGAAAATACCTATAGTAATATTAAATATATCCACATTAGAAAAATTCGTATTAAAAAACTTACACATTCTATTAATTGGAGAATTCTGTCCAGATTGAGTTTTACAAAAATTTATTGAAAAAGGGTGACGTACTCTAAAATTGCAGGGAGGCACATAAAAATTAATATTAGATAAAAGTAAGGGCGAGTCTACATAGCTATGGAGTATTTTATATAGGTACATCACGTCACTCAATTCACGCCGATTCTGTAAAGAAATGATATTAAATCTCTTTTTGATGATTGCTATAGAAGTCATGTTATATGCTCTAATGACTTTATAATCCAAGAATTTAAGAAACTTGTTTGGAACTGATTCAATTCTAGAAATGTAAATATTAGTCTTTAATTAACACACTGTGCAAGTTCATAAGGTTAATTATATACTACTTGTAAAAAATGTTTAGTAGAATTTCAGTCAAAATCAACAGAATTAGTTGAAACGAGTCCACACTCGATTGTGCTAAAATAATAACACAATTCGGTAAGTAATATTCACTAAGTTATTTGTCAGCTAAATAAATCTTTTGTGAGTAACATTGAATAAGTTTTAAATGAGCTTATTGAACTGTGTAACTACAAACACAAAATTGAATTATATTTCATTGTTTTTCTTCCACAAACTGTCTATCTGATCAAAAATTGTGTTGATAAGTTCATTTCTTTGTTAAAGTTACTCAAAATTCAACACCAAAACATTTTCACTCATAAATGAGTTTGGGATTACTCAATGTAATTTTTTACTATGTAGGACTGTTAAATTGATGACATTAAGATCATTGCTAGGTTTTAGTTGGTAATAGTTTTCTTGGAAATTAAGGACATGTTTAACTACATTATTATAAATTAAAAATTTATTTATATAAAGACAGCCACATTTAATTCAGCTGGTATTTTCCAGAGCTACATCATCAGGTTGATATAGATTATATATTTAATAACATATGTACCTAAGAATTTTTTAATGGAATCATTTCCTACTACAAAGGAATATACAACACAAACATTTAGTATTACACAATAAATTATACAATTTGTCATAACTACAAAAGCGAATCATGACACGTTCTCGTATGAAATATAGTAAACAACAAAAAATCTGCAAGTGTTCACTAGTCGCGGACAACAAATGATGGTTATAATTGGGAAGGAATATGATTTACTTTCTCTTACTTATAACTGGATTTGGTGAATTTTTTATGTTGATGTTTTGATCAAATAAATGAAATTTTAGAATGTATCCTTTAAGATTCTACTACTTAACTTTGTGGCATCCTTTCTGTTATGTAAAATTCTATAATTTATCAGATTCTTGATATTTTACCACGTATCAAAATACTTCGACGAATAAAACTGTTTTAATACTATGACACGTAATTATTTGATCTGTAATGGTTCTTCGTGACCTAACTAACTGGTCTGGTTGCTACAGACGGAACCACCCTTCGGATAACGATGGTCTTCTAAGACGTCCAATAATAGCCTTTGTAATTGGTCGTATGCCATGCTTTAAAACATTTCGCTGCTTTTCACTGTCGGCATCTTCAATGGTGACTCCACAAAAGCTTCACCGCGACTGTCCACGGCCATGGTAAAACAATGAGGAAAACCATTATGGGTCAAATAGCACGGACCGAAAAAAACTACTTCAAAACCACTGTAGCATAATTTGGTAGCTACCAATCAATGCAAATCATTCACGATTTTCTACGAACTCACAAATTTAGTTTAATTTCCTGGTTTTACTTAATATTCTTATCTGGTCTGCCCATAGGATCCATTTCTGTGATTGCTGGTTGAAAAATTGTTTCACAATCATAGATTCCAGGCTGTAGTAGTGGATACTCTAAAACCCACAGTCACATTTGTTGTGTACTGTAAACGTCTTCCTGGACGTTTTCCTCTTATTGCTTGAATAAACTGGTTCATTGTACATATTTGCACTGGCATTCATTCTAGGTTTGATTTTGTACTTGGGAATGGCCAATTTGAATTATATTTTTTCGGAAACAATTACGTTTAGGACCCTATACTGCAAAGGATTTAGATCTTTGCTAGCACGTATAAAAGTCCACATAAATGAATGATAAATCGCATTGGAAAAATAAATTTTGTTACGCCCATGTTGCGTCCCACTCATTAAATCCAGCGCCGAACAAACACGTGTTATTATGACGGGTGCGATGATTGAAAGCAGTTAACCTGCCCGTTCCACCTCTAATGACGCCCCTGTCTCTCGAACTACACCAAATTAAAACACTTTCAGCACTTAAATGTAACCAGCTGCAGCGTCGAGGTCTGAGGAGGGTCTCGTTTAGTTTATGAATTATTGTATTTGCCGGATATTAATCATCCTACCTTAAAGAAGAGGAATTGAACCACTACTATTCTCTTTTACATTATAATTTGTTGTTCTTCAAACAATGATCACATATTTCAACTCATTATCGTTAACAGTTTTGATATCTCATTTAAATTTTGTATGACATTCCTTGTTCAAGTTTCTCAAAGGTACACAAATAACAACTCCATCGGACATTATTTAAATTTGTGCTTTCATATTTTGAAAATGTGTACATTTTAGTCATAGAATTTGTCGTACTATTTTTGCAATTATACTATAACTTGTTGTTATAACTTTCACGTGTTTGATTTTTTTTTGTAATTTTTTTTTAGAAATTTATATTAAACTAAATTAGATACCAAAATTCTAAGAGACAAAAACTCTTGCGATTTCAAAATTCCTATCAACATTCTACATTGGGTAAACTCTAAAGCTGATGGTCCTATTTTCTTTTTTGGAACTTAACTGTCATTGTTTATCGGGTTATAGGGTTGTGAGGTTATGAGGTTCTTAAGTTGTGTGATTATAATTTTGTGGGATAACCAAATTCGATGTGCATATTTATGACATTAGACGGAGGTGTCATCGATCAATATTGGCCAAAAAATGTATCAACCAGTATATTACAAATAAAATAGCGCCATGTTCGCCATTGTATTGTCTTCACTTTTTATTTCTTTACACTTTTTGTATTCCAAACTGATTAACAGCATAATTGATTTATTTGATCAAGGGCATTTCTACGATCCTCACTACATTACTTAAAATAATAACAAAATAAGTAATTAACAATGGAATTTGTTTACTATAATTTATTATAACAAATTTGGTTGAAAATGGCCACCTTCAACCAAAATTCATGTGCAAAAATTTCAGGAGTAGCTCTTAACACATTACATCAGCTATAATTTATTGATAAGTGCTGCTCAGATTCAATGTGAACCTTGTAAACCAATGTCCCCAAACAAAAAAATCAATAGTGTTCATATCGGCTGATCTGGGTGGCCAAGGTTGACCTGGTTCTTGAGTGCCTCGTTCAATCACGTTATTTCCGAATCTTTCATTTAAAAATTCATGAGCAGTCAAACTAAAATGTGATGGAGGCCCGTGGTGCATAAACCGCATTATCTGTCTTAACGCATAGGGAACATGGTCAAGTAGTATAGGTAAAACGTTTTCAAGAAAATCTCTGTAGATGGCACCGGTTATAGTTATTGGTAAAAATTAAGGCCCAACACTGAAATTTCCAATAATACCCACCCATGCATTCAAAGGAAAGTAATATTGAAATCGTGATTCCATTATGGCATAAGGGATTTCATAAACCAAAAGTGTTTATTGTGGAAGGTCATTATAGCATCTCCAAAAAAATTAGCTTCGTTGGTAAACAATATGCCAGCGGTAAAGTCAACATTTTGTTAATTTTTTTGCAAAATCCAGTGGCAAAATTGTAGGCGAGCAGAATAGTCTTGCGGTAGTAAGACTTGAACCCTTGGTGTATGATACCGATATAATTGTTGATGCTTCAGAGCGGACCAAACTAATTTATGATTCACATTGAGATTTGCAGTGATCTTCCTAGTACTAGTATTTGGGTTTTCTAAAATTTCGTGTAGAATAGCTTCTTCCACTCAGGCGTTCTAACACTCAAAGGTATTATTGCCTGACTCCGAAAGACGTGGAATAGTATATTATAGTAGGTATATAGTATATCTATACTATAATAATATAGAGTGTGGAATATGCCATTCTAAACGTGATTTAGACTATACTTTCTCACACAAGATTTTAGAAATCATACAAAAAAGTTGCTTATTTGTACATTTTCCATCACAGTATGCTGGAATGACATGTATTACAACCTAATTTTTAGTTGTGGAACGTGTACTTTCTAAAATCGTATTAGAGAAAAATATTTCTGAACATTCTTAGATTTGGAAATCTTTCCATATAAGGCCATAAATGTTGTGGGTTTTGTGCAAAGAGCACTGACAACTTGCGTGGTGTAAGATAAGTTCAAGTACTGACTAACGCGGTTATTGGGTTTATTGTTTATGGGACAGTGCGTGGGGTGATTTTTTTATGGGTTGGGGGGTTAAAAGCACAAATTTTAATATCTGGCACAAAATTAATACCTTTATAAATTTATTGTTAAAGTTATTGTACAACAGTGAGATTAACACGTGGGATGAACTATCACAGCGAGCTGTGAAAACAGTAACACCTTATTAACTTGTACAACCTGTACAACCTCATGCAAGTAGAGCTACACTGTGAATTGAAATAAAAGAAAATGTTCTTTAAGGCAGCTATCGATAACACGAGTTCACATAATTTTATAGCTCGAGCATTAAATCATGTACCTAAAGTATTTTAGAACGCTGAATCCGACGTCAAAATTGCTCCATCACTTCAAGTTTTGGATATATTCCAACTTAAAAATGCAAAAAATCAAATTTTTTGATATAAGGTTATTTTACGACAAAAGGTAGAATTTTGTCGGGAAAGTAAAGGTTGCATCTTAAAGTACAAGTCTTCTTCTTCAAAATCAAGTTAGATTTGCTCGAATACCTTTTTTCCTCGAGATATGGTTCATTGAAATTTATTAGTTTTACATTTTATTGATATATTCAGAAAATAACCGAATTGTTTGTTTTCCTGTTTTCAGATATATATGTATATCATTGTTATCGACAGCGCTGGTTTCGCATGCGAGATCGCTTATCAACACTTCTTTTCAGGGTAATTGACAGATTATTACTTTCAGTGTTCGTAGCACAAAGACTGCGGGGGAATGAGGGATGCAATTTATGGCTTTGAACTAATAAATGCCAGTATACGATATCTCGAAGAGAAAAAAGGATATTCGAGCAAACTCAATTTAATATTAGAGGGAAAAAATGATGCTTTAAGATGCAATTTTTATTTTTGTGGTGGAATTTTATCTTTTGGCATAAAGTAAGCTTAGATATAGCAAAAATAGCGTTTTTGCTCTTTTATGATAAAATATCTTGAAAACTTGACGTGATAGGACAATTCTAGTGTCAGATTCGAATTCACCGCACTAAAATCCTTTGGAAGCATGAATTAGTATTTGTGCGATATAAAAAGTCTAAATTTTATAAGCCTGTGATAATTATACCACCCTGGAGGACCCATCACCTTAAAAAAAGTGTCGAAGATATAACGTCTCTAATATTTATGTGCCGATTGTAATTATAGGAATTCAATAACTAGAATTTTTGAAAACAAACTTGGTTTAATGATGGCCATAAACATAAGCAAATATCTACTACGTAGGTGTCAAACGGCACACCCGCGCCAATCTGGAGCCCATAAAAATAATTTCAAAAACATATTCTTTATTATCCTTGATCTGTTTACATGAGCACTCCATTAGCAGCACCCCCTCGGGTAGGCACCTATTTAGAATAGTTTATAGTACTTTTATTAATGCGTTTACAGTGCTCAGCGCACCGTATAAAACAAAGAATGTTTATAATAAAACATATGAAATCTACAGACAGGTGTTTCAAAGGCCGATAAAACCGTACCCATTGAGAAACCGGCGTAAAACCCGACAAAGTATGCGAGTCTGTTTTAATTACTTATATGTAAGGTATTATGATGTATCATCTAGAATTTTAAAGCGGTGTTAATTGCTCTGATACCTAATACAGCCTCTCCAGTCTATTATAGATTTGTGTTTATTGCGTAAAATCATTTCATGCATTCAATACTGTACGGCTACTGAGATTATTTATAGATGCGTACGTGTAATTCATATCTGATCGAGTCATCAAGCGGAATTTTATGTCGGAAACGTTAACGTTTTATATTTTTACATCTCACTGTGACTCATACCGGCATGGTACCATGTATTGTTGCAAGAAGTAATAGAATTATTTTACTGTTTAAGAAAGGTATTTTAAGCTAATATCTATCAAATCTCCTACAATTCCTATCAATGAAGTCATATGTATGTTCTCTGATACCAAAAAAAAATAACCTTTTATGTATAGTTAGTTTCACACAATATTGTTAATACCTGAAAATATACGAAAAAAGGTAAAATTTTTTATTAATTTTTATTTATTTTAGTAGGTCGTTATGATATTCATTGACAGATAATCAGTTTGACGTTGTCGATATTTAATTTCATTTTGACATTTAATTTCAAATAATTTTAATTTATTGGTATAATAATCTTTATAGTTAGATATTTGACTCAAGTTAAAGGAGGCCACCTGATGAAGCAATCCTAAAAATGCAGAAATAGGTCAGATCTCATCTATTGTGGTTGAATTTCGAGTTCCCACTCCAGAGGTTAGTAAAAATAGATTAAATTCTTTAGATAATTATTTAATAGAGTTTTGTCTGTGGATGTTCATTAGCATACATAGATGTTTGCTATCAGAGAACATACATATAACTTCATTGATAGGAATTGTAGAAGATTTGATAGATATTAGCGTAAAATACCTTTCTTAATCAGTAAAAAAATGTTACAAAAGCTAATAATAAGGAATATATGGGTAGATATTGTGGGTGTAATTCAACGCAGGTTGGGGCTTTTGTCCACTGAGTAGTTAGTTTCACACAATATTGTTAATACCTAAAAATATACGAAAAAAGTAATAGAATGATAAAAATTTGAAATTTCAATAAAAATAAACTATCATCTGATTATTGATATAATCCTTACAATAGAAACAAGTACCAGCGTGAAGGACAGAATGTGTACTCTCAACCACGGAATACACGTTGCTTTTTAATCACTGGTTTTGTCCTTGTTTTGTTCAGTTTTATATTGACGAAAATCACGAAGTGGCTGACATCTGTTGATAGATTTAAGAACTGCTGTAGGAGTGAACAACAAATTACTTGCATAACAAGAGTGCAAAGTTTTGTGTATTTTAATATTTTTTTATATTTTTTCTGTATAAATAGAACTAGAACAGTTTTAAAATAGTATAATTTTTATCTTGAATGAAGAAAAGTACAGAATTGCATAAGACAATTTGTAATAAATTGAGTGTGGGGGTGAACAAATCCGTTTTGTATATGTAGGTAGAGTGGAAATTTTCTGTATTTTTAGTAATTTTGCAAACTTTATTGATGTAACTAAATATCGTACGATTTAGTTATAAAAAGTGTACAAAAATGCAAAACATTCGCAAGAATATTTGCATACAATCTTGAAAAATATGGGGTTTTCTCTAGTGCTCCTCTTACTGTACCTACTTCTAATATTTCCCTGCACAAACTTCTCTGTAAGCAGTAGAACATTAAATTGAGAATCGGAAAACCGATAACTAAACACATGAAAGTATGTAGCAAAATTTTTCTTATAGAGTATTTTATCCTAGGTAATTATAACAAGGTTATATTGCATATTATGTTTTTAAACCTATATTACACTGCCAATTTTCTCCATTTGATGAAAGATTAAATCGCTGAACTTAAGCAGACACTGTAAACAATGACTTTTACAACATGGGCCTTCTCGAATTCTACCACACAGAAAATTGTATGCCTCACCTTCTTTTACAGGTCGTACACGATACGATCCCCGAAGTAGTTCAAGATATCTCGAACCGAACCATTATATACTCGCGTCAAGAATTCAGAGGTCTTACGTCACGGCTGACGTTACACATTTGTTTTTATTGTCAACGAAATTTTCGATATTTGGTCGCGTCATTTTTGGCAATTTAGTGCAATATATAATGCAAACATTTAGTGTACTATATAGTTTTATTAATATCAGTTGCAGTTTCTTAAATATTTTGATGAAAATATAATGAATTATTTATTTGTTCGTATGACGTAAGTCGTCTGAATTCTTGTCTCGAGTATATCTGAATCTGAAAAATTACGAACATACTAGGAATTAGGGTGTTCCAGAATTATGGTCAACTATTTTACCTCTGTATTCCACAAACTATTTCAAGGGAAATTCATATAAAAATTTTCAATTTGGGTCGTTCCTGTTGAGATATTCGAGTCTCAAAATGGCGGAAAAATAGTTTTTTTTTATTTTTCTTTGAAAACGGTTACACAATTTCAATTTTGGTACACAATATCAGCTAGTCAAAATCTATTTTGTGGTGGTGTCTATTCCTTGGCTCATGTTTCTGGAGGGCGGGAATAAGCAACTTCTAGATTTATTTCTTTCAGAACTTTTTCCTTCAACAGCCCATTTCAACAAAACTTTTTTTTAAATACTACATACAATATTACTACTTTTTCCTTCTTGTAATTTTTTCATACAATCAACAGTTTGCGCGGAAGAATTTTAAATATTCCTTACTCTAAATATTTTTTTGTCACCGGTCACAAAGTCAATATTTCCTACAAGGTTGACTGATGTTTTCATGTTTATTATCGTATGCAGATACTCCCATAAGAATAAAAATAACTTAACAATAAAATATGGCATATTTATTGCATTACACACAAATATTTTGTACTTCAGTTTTGGAAATAAAATAATAGTAATAATAATAATAAATAACCGACAAGTTACATAAAATGTAAGTATTTGGCGTTACAAGTCTAAATACGTATTAGTTTTTCCTGAATTTATCCTAAGTACGGAAACAAATTCAAATTATAAATACCTACAATTATTGGAAACAGAGATCCCTTGCTAAATCTGCATTTTACAAAATAAAACATTTCATTAAATTGTATTTGTCTTGATTTGAGTATCGAATCATTTTTGATGTTAACACGCTTCTAATAATCTTAAATATCAAACTTGTATTTGTTTTCAAAATCTCAGTCAGAAAACTTTATAACCTTGGTATTTTGAAAATTTTATATTTACACAACAAGTAATAAGTAATACAGGGTGCTAAAAAACACAAGTTGTGGTCGAATCACAAAAATTAAATATATAAAAATTATCTACAATTTTTGAAAATCTCGGGGGAAGTTCACAACAATTGTGCTCCACCATTTAACCCTTGATGGTTCCCAATATATACAGCACTGTAGTCAGTATTATATTACATACATACATTACAATTATAATAACATTTGCAACTTAAAATAAATAACACTTCATAGCCTGCTATTCCTAAGAAAACAGCATTTTCTTAGCAAATTTATCATAACTAAAATATCTTGCATAGAGTGTAACACTATTGTATAACTTGTACATATTATATTTAAAGTCTCTCTCAAATAATGACGTTTTATGTTGAGGAATGGTGAGTAAACCTTTAGATCTAATATTAATATTGTGCGCATCACTACGAAATATAATTTTGTTATATAAATAATGTAATGTAATGTAATGTCTTAGTAAGAAAAGTTTAAGAAAAAACAGAGTGAGTAAAATTTTCTTCGTTTGAACATATCTAACCAATTAAGTTCATGCAACTTAAGTGATACATGATCAAATATACGTGTACCAAATATAAACATATACATGCATTTCGGACACCCTGGATTAGGTTGTTGCTGTCAAGATCTAGGCAGAGTGCATATACAGGGGCACAATATATGAACTGAGATAATGTCAATGTCTCATAAAGTATCCTCTCAGTATTTAACTTTAAATATCAGAGATACTGAAGTCTTAATTGTAAATATGCTCGTTGAGTCATTTTTTAAATTGTTCTCTGAATCTTAAGTTGGAATATAAGGTTAAACCTAAATTTGTTACACTTTACTTTAGCAAATGACCATTTATATTAATTTTAATTAAACTATATTGATAGTTTATATGCTTTAGATTTCATCCCAAATGAAAGCAAAGCTGGTTTTGTGATTTATACTAAGAGAATGCTGTAGGGAAACATCAAATTTTGCATTTGATAATCTCTAGGATAAAACGAGTAATATAGTTGGGTGCCATCCGCGTACCTACATACAAAGAGAACAATATTTAACAAATTTTATAAATTGTGATAAATTGTAAATAACAAAGGCCCTAAAATAGAACCCTGAGATACTCCTTTACAGATCTTGATTGAGAGAAGTTTTCAGAGACTTACAAATTGTAATATATTATTAAGATATGAATGTAGTAACTGTAGCATATGTTGGATAGAAGTTTGGAATGCACTGCCAGAAGCGCTGTGGTATTTTGTAGGTTGACGCAAAAAATCAGATCAATAGCGAAAATTATTTCCAAGATATAGTATGTATGTATATGTCAAAAAACACAAATTATTCATTTGCCATTGCTTTTAGAACAACTCTTCCCAGTGCAATTTTTGTACAACTGGTGGAAATTGATACTCCAATCGATAAATAACAATTTGGAATAGGTCGTAGCTTTTAACCTTAGAGTGACCTCGAAACTCATATCTATAGGATGTTTGGACTTTTAAGAACTCTATTACTATAATTGGAATAAAGATGATTATCAAAACGAAGTAAATTAATATTTAACTAGTTGTGTTAGCTGGCTATGCCGGTATCCAGGCGGCAGGCGGTGACCGCGACGCGCCTTTGTTTAGCGATGAAAGCTGAACGCGGCAGGCCAGGCGTAAGGTGGCGCAAACCCATTACACAACTTTAATGAGACCGCCCGCTAATCTTACCTCAACCGGGGGTGAGGGGGGGCCGTTCTCATCCCTTATGAACGGTCCGCTCTGCGTCCCCCACAAATCTCCGGAGCAGCGCAATCCATCCTGCTAATTAAAACATATGTAATGGCGGAGTCGCTGGCGGCAGGACACGGCCGTCTGTCTGACTGTCCGTACGCGAACGGCATCGATTTGTGTCGCGCCACTTTCGAGTTTGCCGTGACTCGCAAAAAAATTTTAAATAAGAATCCATATAATTGGAAATTAAAAAATGTTGGGTTGTTACGGAAAGGCATATGATAAAACAATACATAATTAATAAAACATTAACTATGTCCTTACACCATTCCAAAAAGTGCTTTCATAACGAACAATGAATTCTAAAATAACAGATTACTCACCCAATTACATGTTTCTCACTTATTCCTAATTCACAATACTGCATAACTAAAGTACATACTTATAATAATATATAATATAATAATAAAAAACATATTTTGATTGCTGCAATGGCGTGGCCTATCTAGCGTGTTTTGCATTTATTTTGTTGGAAACCAAAACAACGATCAACTTAAATAACGGTGTCGATATATCGCAATTTAAGAAGTTAGTAGCATTTCTAAAGAAGAAAATATTGGACATCATGCGAAAAAATCAAAGGTATTTACCAGAGAAGAGAACAAATTTCTGCTGGATGCCCCTGATGAAACCTATATTACGATGAAAGCAGTGATGATAATGGGAGTCGCTGGGGCTCTTAGGCGTGATAAAGATGACAGTTGATGACATTACGGATGAAGGTTCAGTTGGCATTGCTAAAGTGCCTGATACCAAAACACATATTAGTCGAATTTTCACAATCACTGACAAGGCCAATGAGAAAGTCCCTTTTTGACGATTTTGCGAAAATATACAGGCTTAATACCTAAGCAGACTAACTCTAGTCGATTTTTCTACTCAGTTCGTCAGGGAAAATGTGTAAATCAACTTGTGGGTATAAATACATTGGGACACATATCACAAAAAATTGCCGAATACTTAAAACTGCAAGATCCAAAATCCTATACTGGACATGCTTTTAGAAGGACGTCGGCGACTTTGTTAGCAAATACTGAAGTTGATGTTATGGCACTCAAACGTCTTGGGGGCTGGAGGTTTTAGTGATAACATTAATGTATTATTTGACTAACAGAAAATGTAATTTTATTTAGGTCTTCTGGTGTCTCTGAAGGATATGTTGCAGAGTCTTTAACAAAGAAAATAGAGTTTGCTGATAAGATTTTACATACCAATATATATATATACCAGTGCTTGAAGATAGAACTACTGAAGTTTATTCTAATCCTAACATATCTAACTCAATAAGTAATATAGCAAATTCAATGACTGCAAAGAAAAATATAAAAACGAGGGAAAAACTATTACGTTTAAGAATTGTACAAATTGTACCTTTAATTTTTACAATAAATGGGCCCAGCCTTTGTTGGTGAAAAGAAATACTGATTTTTACTGACCGCATGAATGCTGTTATGAACTCCAACAACACTAAGTGCATATTTCATAACGATTGTGCGAAAAAGGATTAAACGCGATAATTCCTTAATACAGTTCAAACAAAAGGTGATGATAGCAATAATTAAACTTAAAAAATGTGGCAAATGCCCTCATACTACATACATATTACAATTCTGTTCTCTATATGACCTCCACTCATTTCAAGACACATATCTAATCTTCGCCTGACTTCTTTATGGGCTGCGTTTATTAACATTTCACCATTTAACTCATTACAAGCGTTTGTGATTTTTTCTTTCAAATGATTAATAACGCGCGAAGGAACCTTATTTTTTGAAACCTCTCATAAAAAAATCGAGGGTGTTAGATCTGGTGACTTTTCCGGCCACTGAATAGGTCCATTAATCCCAATCCATTTTTCTGGCCTTGTGGGGTGGAGGTCCGTTGTGATGGAACCATAGGTTTCTCCTTAGCTGCAAAGGCACATTCTCCAGAAGTGTAGGAAGATCTCCTTGTAGGAAATTTAGGTAATTCGCGCTATTCAATGTATGTTCATAAAAATAAGGACCAATTAAATGCCTACCGATGATGCTGCACCATACATTTACTCCACAATGGCCTTGGTTTTGGGCTCGATTTACAATCGACCAGTAGAGTTCGTTGCGCCTGTTTGGCAAACCGACTTTCGTCCGTTCAAAGAACCTCCTGAAAAAGTTCTGATCAATAGTTTCTGCATTTACTACAATTTGAACTATAAAACTAAGACTGTTTTCAATGTGACGCTTGGGTAAACACTCCAAATTGTGTATTTTGTTGTCATGATACCCATTGGTCTTTAAAATTTGTTCAATGGTTGATTTATCCAAATTCAATTCCCGGCTAGCCTGTTGTATAGAATTTCGTAGATTTTGTTCGAAATACTGTAATAGTCTAGCTGTATTAACATTGTTTCTTACTCTTCGTTCAATTATTTGATTCTTCCGAACAGAAAATGCATCTTCATTTCGTCGCAAGCTCGCCTCCAAACTTGTAAAGGTTCTGTGATCAGGAATGAGGCGCTCTGGATACCTCTATCGATAGAGCTCTACAGCACTTCTTGAATTTTTTGTGACGCCGTAAATTACAAACCTATCAACAGTTTGTGAATGAGAAAACAAGGACAAATATTATACGTTTGATGTTCGTATTGACATTTATACACTTTAAACAACGAACATTCAATTATTTTAGAATTTCGTGGATTTTGTTAGAAATACTGTAACATTCTGTCTGTATTTAACAGTGTTTCTTACCCAATTATTTGATTCTTCCGAACAGAAAATGCATATTCATTTCATTGCGAGGTTGCCAAATTTGTTTGTGACTCGCCGTAAATTATCAACATATCAACTTTTTCTCAATGAGAAAATATTTTGTAAGCACAATAGTTATACGTTTGATGTTCATATTGAATAATACAAATATTTTGTGACATTTGTGCACTTTAAACAATGAACATTCATTTATTTTCCAACTACTACTTATATGTATTTCTTTTGAGATTTTTTTGGACTATATAATAATAATAATATCTCTACCCCTCATTCTAATCACGAGGATTAGCGTAGAAGTCAAAGACTTGTGCGGGAGAGGGGGCGGCATATTATTACTAAGCAGGCCGCAGCCCAGGAACGACTTACGTTGGTAGGCCCTAACCACCATTCAGTGTAGGAATGAGGGAAACCTGGAAAGCCTCATTAATTAGGGGGGTAGTCAAATGTCAACCGGTATCACCTCTCACATTGACCCAAGCTAATATTCTTCCACTCTACCATACCCGCAGAGAAGGTGCCAATCTCTCCACGAATATAGCTTATATACGGTCTACCGGCTGCGAGGGTCGAACCCACAGCGATCTAGTCACCTCGATTCAAGTACTGGCGCCTTAAACCGCGCGACCACTGACCGATGCCGATACGGGAAGTAATTCAGAAAAATGTTTGTAATAAAAGTATATTAAAAAGAAGAGCTTTTTAATAAAAACAGATTGTGGGTGTTTTTGGAAAATATATAAGTGATAACGTCATGAGTCGTTTCTCTGTAATCTCAAAGATAATACTCAATTGAAAATGGAGTTTATCTCATCCCATTGAACACCACGTCAAATTTAATTTAATTTTTGTACCCTCACAGTTGACCCATACCATCGAGTTTGAGACACCCTGTACAGGTAACATGGTTTCTCAATCAATGAAACACATATGTGTGTTTACTGGGTACAGCATAACTTTAATAACATTGAGATACATTCTAAAAATAAGTGTTAACAAAGAGTGTTCTAAATGCTTACTATTTTAAGCGAAATCGGAAACGACGCGTGTATGACACCTACAATTAATACCCTCTCCCTCCAAACGAAATTATTAATCCCCAAATTATCCGGGCGCTCATCCAAAGAAATAAATTACCCAGCTCTCTCCCCGTCGACGGCCGACAAAGGAGGCCGTGTTAAGCCGTGTAAAGACTATAAAGTTACACGATATTAAAACGATATTTATTATCGTTATCTGGGAGCATATTACGCGCGTCAACGTGAGTAATAACAATCATAATTCCCAGCACGCGCCGCGGCGCTGTTGGGGATTGCACCACGAGCAGACCGATAACAGCCGTTTAGGCCTGAGCGGGGGACGCCCTAGTCTGGTCCCTAATACGAGGGAAACCCGTGAGTTGATATTTTACTGAGAAATTTGCAGTCACTATTACAAGGTGTCTAATTTTCGTGATAGCCAAAAATAAACGCCTACTTTTGCTAAAAGTCATTTTTTAACTTAATACTCAAATTTAAATAGTAACAGAATTATGACAGCAAACAGGTTTTGAATATGTGACAACGTCGCTCACATAATATTGTAGAATTGTTATGTATTTATACATAATTACAAATTACACGTAAACATAGGTACTTACTGTGAATAGTTTTCTTAGAGCTCTTTTCACAACAGAATAATAGTTACAAGTGTTTGCATTCTGCAAGAAGCATTTACCGTACAAATGTCTCGTAGCCAGAAAGTTTTGCCTAGATTTGCCGTAAATTAACATGCCATGCAGCTGGTTATAGTAGCTATAAATTGTTCCATTTTTGTTTATGTACATTCACAAAAATCAAAGAAAAACTAGAATTGCACTACCTGAACCATTATGACTAATATTACTTTTAGGTTATCACCAACAGCCTGACACTGTAACGTTGTCGAACGTTACAGTTATAAAAAGTTTCTAGAAAACTTCAATTGTTTACTTACTACTGATCCAAAATCAGATTATGAAAATTACGTTACGCTTTTACTTAACCTTAATTGTATCTTAGTTTGTAATTTAGTAACATAGTTTAGCATATAATTGCAGTTGTATTTTTATTTTTGAAATGTATTTGTAGACAAACTATTCAATTTAGACATTTTTTTCATAAGAGTTTTATATAGCATTTAGTCAGATATATAAGCTCTTAAAATTACAGCACTCATATTCCGGACACCCTCTATATATAATGTTGGTTGAGATTAAAAATTTTGCAAAATTTTAAAAAATCTTGTCTAGTCTTGCAAAACCAGGCAAGAGTTTCTTTAAAGTGTTGTTCTTGCTCGACCTTGCAAGAGCATCCCAACAAACATTTTTAAAGTTAAAATTGCAGACGTTACGTAATTTGACCTCTGAATTGGTCAAAAAATGTTCATGATCGATTTCGTATAGGAAAAGCTTATCTATATTTGTTGGCTTATTTCATTATGTGGGTAAAAAACGTAAAATGGAAGTTAATAATTGGTCGGCAAGAATTTTATTCCAGTAAGTTAATTGGATCAAAAAGAAATACAGACCAATTTTATGTTAAAATATAAAAAACAATATTATCAAATTATACCCTAATTATGCCTTTTATATAACTTATTTGTGCCCGAGACAGACAATATTATTATGCCTGGTTAAATACAATCTTAGCGAACAGGGATAAAAAAAGAGAGAGACTTATAAGTAGAGTAGGGGTAGTTATATGGGTACCTATTTATAGACATTTAAATTTTAATATAATATAAAGTCTGTATGTTTCGCTTCCATTCGACAAATTCTACAACCCAGGAACTTTTTTCGTATAATGTGATGTTAAACTTTCATAAAAATGACGCACCCTATAGATATAAATTAATAATTAATACTCTTTTATCATAAATTTATTAACTAATATTATCTGTATTAACGTAATTTTAATGAGTAATCAATAAGAAATAACAAACAAAAGTGGTTGTTATAATTTGAAGTAAATTTGTCTGTAAGTTTTAACCTATAGGTCAGATTGCCTATGCTAATGTTGACATCATAGCAAAATATTAACTTTGTGGTTGAAATTTCCCAAATCAAGATCATTTATGACCAACTAAATTATTATTAGGTACCTACATATAAAATTCTCTTCTTGAAACAAGTAGTTTAATGTGAAATCAGATGTCATAATTATAAATACCTCAAGTAAAACCATCTATCTGGTACTTACCCAACAGCATTGTCGCCGTAATTGTCACGAGCGGATTTATATTGTAAACAAAGGAATAAGTTACGTTTAACAATACCGTAAGTTCACCACATCACCACTAATAATTATGACATTACCTACACAGTATTTACACTATGTATCTATGACTCACAAATGCCACAAAAATACAAGAAACAAACGCCTGTTTACATCACCAACACCGTAACTTTCATCTGTATTGTTTACATTCTATGGCAATTTATTAATGTGAATATTTTAATTATTATATGCATATGCCGCCAGACACATGTTCTGATCTTTCAATATATTTGAAATATTACCCTTTAATACATTTCAAACCAATATCGAATTAATGCAACTTTCCCATTCTGATATTTAAAAATATGTCGAAATAAATTCATTTTAAGTCAGACATCTGTTAAAATTCGCCCAACCGAACAACAGTGGAAAGTTAAATTGAGACAAATTAAATTGAACCTGGCTCATACGCAGGATCCGCACTAATAGGGCATTTCGGCGCTTATTCATGGCGAACGCGTTTCGGCGTATCTGCTACCCCCGTGAGTTACACTCATCAAGGATTATAACAACGAGATCGCTTTGCATATCTCGACAAGGATTATCCTCGACTTCCATCTTGTTTATGCCGCTGTTCCTCCTCCTCCTTCCTGTTATTCCTTGAAACTGCCGCATTGTTTTGACCCAAGGAATATTTCAAAGCGCAAAGTTGTCATAGAAGATTGGCAAGTTTTAAAAGATGCATAAATAATGCTGCTAAGCTATTGCTTATTGCGTTTTGTACTTTGTTCGTAGAAATATACATATAGCTGTTTATATTGTACCCTGAACAAAATGAATAATAATGGTTTATGCAGTTGTAGGTCTATGTAGTACAATTTGTCGTGATTATAGCTCCAAACACAATCTGTAGTATTATTCCATATACTATTATGCTTACAATTTTGTAAATCACCACCAGTATTTTACAACGTCTTATAAAAAAGTTTGTTAAATATATTAAATTAAACATTGGTGCAATCTTTACTACTCTGTTACTGCAACTATTGGCACATAGTACAGTAATTTTTTAAAAAATGTATGCTCGATTCACTATTTTAATTTACTAAAAATACTATTTCGGTTTTTAAATTTTACTAGAATATGTATTTATTGACGGTATTAATAGTATATTTCTGTAAAACATTAAAAAAGCACTTAATAAATTCATGCCACTACACCATTTCCGTGATATTGAACTTCAAGACATTAAAACCTAATACCTAAGTGGATGCATATGAGATACTTACCTCGGAATTGCTCAACATGCTATCTGATGGTGTATTGTTAATGGGTATTATCTAGGTATTTTTTTATTCACTAGGTTTATTCTTGCAACACAAACAGCTTGAAACTGTATTCTGTATTCGACCAGTTAAGCTGCAAAGAAGTTACTAGTGCATTTAATGCTAGTTAGACGGACATTTCTGACTGTTCAAACTATTCCCAACTGTAGTAGAAACAAATCTAATATGAGACACACACATGTACATACTATTAATAAACCAGTCGTAAGTCGTAAATAACAAATATATACAAAGGCAATAATTGAAAACCTACTTTCCATCTCGCTGTTCAGAAGTCTATTGCAGTATTCGAACTGTTCGATTAAGCTCTGGCACGCCTTTTACAATTTGCACACGTCCATCTGCACACACTGTCTACTTTAATACAAGTGTGTCTCTGTAGTTTTCGTAATGATGACTACATGTGGTTCGTCGATCACCTCACCTATGGCATACTGATGAAAGTTAATAAGCTCAAAAGCGGTATACGTCTCGTGAGTCGCCGACGAATGACTGCAGCTGTTGATAGAGGTTTTTCAGGGTAATTTAATGCTGGTCGGGGCATTAGCCCACAGAGTAGCTGTTTCCTGGAATTCCGTGTTTGCAATGTACTACCGCCCTTAAAAAGATGAACTCTTAAAGTTACGCCCGATATAAGTTCCTTTGATGATAATTTTAAAGAAGCTTTTAAATTGAAAGTTTAATACTGATAAAACACAGTAAAAATAGAATTAGGTATTCCACAGGGGTCAACAATTGGCCTAATACATCTAATATCGGCGTATTAATGACGATTGTCACATATGCGGTTCAATTGTACAATGCCAATGTACACCCATAACTGTTTTCTTCAAGAGTTTTTGGTTCCAATCTCATAATGACAATCAGTTTTTGTCTTGTTATTTTGTTTCTGTCATTTTATATATGTCTGCGAATGAGTTTTATGGATACTTTCTCGTGGAGGAAGAGAGCCTTGTGGGCGTGAGCTGAAAAATAATTTGTTTCATCGCAGATCGCGAATACAGAAAAAGCCAGAACGAAGGCAGGGGAGAATGAAAAGCGATAGTCCAGATTATTAATGTGGGGCATTCATTACGGCAGCGCCACGTTTGGTTTCTTAAATGGGAAACTTTTCTCTCGGTACGTATATTTATAAGTCTCCTCCCCCGGCCGCGCGAGGCGAGAAGAAAGAAATAGGTGATGTCAAGACTTATGGGATGTTCGATAAGATTCATTTTGGGCCCGCCGTTCTGCTCGCTCGCCCCGGCTTAAATGGCTGAAGAGGTGTTTTTATAACCGGTCCACCTCGGCCCGCTCGATTTATTGCGCCCGATGAAGTGAAATAAAGTACTCCGCTGGATCAGGCGGCGGCGGTGGCGGCGGGGGCCCTTTCGGATATATAGAATTAGCCCGCCGAAAAAAGGAGGCTCGTGTGGGAACCTGACTGACCGTCACATCGATAAAATTCAAGAATACTTTCGATATAATTACAGGGTGTTAACGATCCTAGATCCACTCGGGGAGAAATGGCAATACACATTTCTTTTTCTACAAATGCTAGTAAAAATATAATTTTCAAGTCAGTGTCTGAAATGTAATTTTAAACCACTGGTGTTAAAAGTAATGACGTGATTTGCTTGAAACACTATTGTGAAATGTACAGGTAGAGAAATTACAATTAGAATAAGTAATTAATTCCATAATCATTCTCATTAGTAGCTGTAGTAGTAATTATTTCTATGAACCTTGTACTAAAGTACGATATCCGACGAATTTTTGGCCTGCAATGCTCTTATTGTTTTGTGTTCTATATAACCCTCCGCTACTGTACTGGACTTCCATCCACCCTGTCTCTTAATTACCAATATTCGGCTAGTTTGTTGGAGGTCGGAAGCTGCGTCTAGTTTAAAGATGAGAATCAACAAATTTAGAGCTTCAGCAATATTGGTAGGCATCTTACCAAATGTGTTGATTCCAACTGGAATCGAAGCACATCTATTCTTAATGTATTTTATGAAAACTCTTTAATGATTACCGTTCGCTGGCCGAAGGGTTATGTACTTTATATAATAGTTCAAATATAATTACCGAAAGTTTATTGTGCATTTGTTTTATGTCTCACAAACTTAGCCTAATATAGGTATTTACCTATCTCTATTTGGTAATAATTTATGAATTCTTAAATTTAGCAAAATATTGTTGGTCACTGGTCACAAGCATTTTTTGTACGAGTTGCATACAATATTTTTTCTACCTTCATGCAAAAACCAAAAAAAATGTTTTATTTAGATGTCATTAAGTCTAGGAAAATATAACGTCGATTTGAAGGTTTATGTTTGTCATGATGACAAAACGCTGTAGTAGAATGACAGATGAATGCAATAAACATTTTGTTGCACTAGTGCAATAAAGAACCACTTTTTCCACTAAATATAGTTCAATAAAGTTTTGTTTTTGCATGACCGTAGAAAAATTATCTTTAAAATATGCACCCTACATTATGAAGTAGTTATTCCATGCTGCGAACTACAATTTATTTGAATAAAAATATGGATATTAGTAAATATGCCAATGTTATTGCTTTCCTCAAAAAGAAAGCAAGTGGTTATAGACCCAGAAATTGAAATCCAGAATATTTTCCCAGGAATAGGTTTAAAGGTTTATCAAAGAAGCAGATAATGAAAAGTACTTATTTCAAAAAGTTTTCTTGATTGTTGGTATATTTGGAGCCTGTGGGAGACAAGAATTAACTTATTTACGTACAGAGTACATTAAAGATGCTAAGTCGTTCATTAAAGTGACTATTCGCAATACCAAAACCAAAACAATGTTCCTCGATTATTTACAATAGCAGAGAGATATATAGAAGGAGTCAGTGTTTTGGAAATTTTCCGCAAATATGCAATCCTACGTTCATCCACCATTGATCACAACCGATATTTTATTACGTACAGGAATTCAAAATTCAATTCCTAAAAAGATTGCCGAATTTCTTAGATTGCTTAATTTTACTGAGTATACTGGGCACTGCTTTAGACGATGTTCTGCAACCTTCCTTGCAGATGCAGGAGCCAACATCGATGCCAAGAGACACGGGAGTTGGCGATCGGCTGTGGCAGAGGGGTACATAGAAAATTCCATACAAAATAAGCTGACGACAGCAAGGAAAATCTCTCAGGAGAGAAAGGAAATACCACTTTCGTTCCAAAAACTCAGTGCATCAGCAGCACCTCGATGCAGGTGTTATCTTCTTCCAATATTGAAGTTATGCGAAGTGAAGAAAAATATATATGTTGACCAAATACCCAATTATCCGATTTGAAATATTGTGTTGTGTGACTATTTATAATAAATAAATAATTTAACATGCAGTTATTTTAATTCACTTTTACGCCGATGTTCGTAAAAAAGATTGTTTTAATTACATGTGCCTAAAAGACTGTAATTTTGATGCTGAAATGACAATCGAAATATCATTATTATACAACTATTTTCCTAAAATGATTTTATTTTGTTCGAAAGGATAGGATAGTCCACCTCCGGCGTCTTGATTATATTATATTTATGTCTTCTGTTGTTTTTAATTTTCTAATATTATTCACAATGTAAATGGATTTTCTGTTAGCAAATCTTAGGAACTGCACATGAAAATAGATTATCTAATTGGGATATTATACCTTATATCTGGCGATTTTTTCATTCAGAGCAATTCAAACTAAACAGCGTCACTCTGAGAGACATGAACGGCAAATATTCCGTATGTTGCCCGGCCTGCTCACCTAACAGGTTGCGCAATTATCTATAATTTCAGCGAAACAACGAGTCTATTAATAGTAGGCGTAGTATTATATCTGCCACGTTATCCAATAAGAGATCTTTCGCGGAAGGAAACTGTCAATCTCCCGGAGAAATCGTGATGCGCAATTTGGCGCGATATCGTGCCGGTCGGTCGGGGTACCCACGCCTCGGACTGACAGAGTAATTGTGAGCCCTTTCGACTTTATTTTTGATTTTTCTAGCGGAAGACCATAATTTGAGCGCCACGGTGTAATATTTGCCTCAGCGTGAAACGATAATGCCAGTGAGCAAGATCCCGCTTGATGGAACACGAGATGCATCTCTGCTTAGGCGAACTTTCATAAGTCGCCTTTGTTAGGACTTGTACAACCCGCAATTAAGACAATGGGATAGAGACAATCGATTGGCACGTCTGCATGGCCGGACGTTTCACAATGGGGAAGAACTGCAGGCAGAAATCAGCCTTTGGAGCTAAGAATATCGCGGAATTTCATCAAACGACGTTCCACTCTGGTAACTAAATGGGAACAATTTAGAAATTATTATTTATCTAAGAAAAGAATGTACAAGATGTAACTGCAATGATTAGCCAAATACAATATACCAGGTGTTCCGTTAACTTCCGGCGAGCAGCTGTATCTCAAACTACTTTTCCCCACGACTATTAGTGAATTTAATAATTCCGAAATCATTATTAATAATAGAATGTAAAAATTCTAACTCTTGAGTTAGAATATTTATTCTGAAACACTTGCTTCTTATGTGTCTTGCAGGTATTTTCATTCTATAACAAGGTACAGAATGAATATTCCGTAATAGAACTAAACTGCTAGATTGCCATGGATTTCAAAACTGTCAATGTCAAGTGCAAATGGCGGGGTCGTACTAATTTATTACTATCATACATGTTTTTAATTTAAATAAAATAATCAGTGAAACATCGAATGGATCAGATATATAATTTGATAATACTCCTCCTGAAATTACAAATTATGCAAATAATATAAGCGAGAACCTGCTGCCGCAAAAATCTGAACATGAATAGTATTATGCACTGTTAAGGGATTGGCAATAGAAAACAAACGCATTCCTTCTCCGAAAATGTTTTCATTGCATTTTTGGGTGATTTATTAATGGAATTCCTCCACTTTATGGAAAACATATTCAATCCTAAAGGTAACGATAAATGTGAACACGATATCGATATTTCAACATACAAAGAATTAAAATCTTTGTTGAAACGCTCTTCTAAAAATTACGTGCTAGCTAAGAAAACAAAAATTTTTACAAAAGACAACGTTAAGCAATTATTAAAAATGATTCTGATGAGATATATTTAGCTTCAAACGTAATAAAAATCATAATTTAAATAACAATTTTAATAAAATATAGTTTTTATTTTTAGGTCGCCTGTCATTGGTGATTTGGGGCTTGTCGCAAGAGTGGGTTTTGCAACATAAAAATTTCCGACATTAAATATTTGAGATCCTCAATACCAATTGCAATTCCTAATACAAAAACAAGAGAGTTTGCAATCACGAGAGGTCTTTATAATATTTTTTTTAAGTACTAGACTCTTATTAATTTCCAAAAAAATAAATGTACACGATAAGTAACTGGGATAAATAAACTGGGTAATAGGACTAAACAAATTACCACATTTCTGAATGTAGGCAACCCACAAGAGTACACTGTTTCTGCCGTAGCTCAGCGATTAAGTTAGTAAATGCAGGTGCGGTGGAAGTCTTCTCAAGTAGCAGAAGGATACATAAGAAATTATCTGCAAACCAATTAGTTTCTTCAATTACTGGATCTAATTCGTTAGTAACCGTCCCCTCAACCTCCAATTCTTCCTGCTACATGACTGTTAAGTCTGCCTCTACAAATAAATATGTTAAATTAGAGAAAATATTTCCAGTGCAGCAATTTTTAATTTCAGTAATTGCACCAACACTATAAGTATAAATATTAATACAGTGTAATAACAAATATCTCAATAAATAACTTATTTTGTTTAGATTTAGTTTAATCGTGTTTGATTTATATATATTTTTTTTGATCGTGGAAAAAATATAGTCTGATACTTGGCTGCAATGAAAATTCGATACTTGTTCCTTACGCTCGCGTTCGAAATCTTCCACTCGAATAGAAATTTGTATTTCTAACTTTGTTACAGAATGTATTAATCCTACAACTTTTGAAATGTGATCTCTAGATGGCGTATGTTTAAATCCAAATTGAAATGTGAAATTTTCTCCACAAAATCAATAGTAAAGGTAATTTATGTGAAATTGTTTTGGACTTTCCTATTGACACTGTAAACATTGTTTATTTGACATTTTGCTTTAACCTCTTAAAGTAAGAAGTAAGGGGAGTGTAAAATCATATTACAGAAAAAAATCGAACTTAGTCTTATTTTAAAGTTGTTAGATAGCCGAATCATAATCTATAAATCTTCCTCGATCTTGGAGGCCATAAAGCAGGTCCGGCCTGATCTGAACCCTCTAGATTTCTTTGTTTGGGGATATTTGAAGACATTAGTGTATGGTACTCCTGTAAATAGCCTGGAAGAGCTGCAGCTACGGATTAATCAAAAGTGTCAAGAAATCCAAAACAAGGAGGGTGTTTTCGAAAGAGTTCGAATATCGTTAGACGAAGATGTCGTGCCTGCTTGGTAATGGTAATGGCATTTTGAACATCTTCTGTAACTTTGTTTTTCGTTTGTTAAAAGCTTCCTTTGTCGGTTTATTCCTAATAAAATAAAATATTTGAAACGAATAGTGGTCCATATCTCCGCAACCGTTACTTTGCGGACCCATGTTTATTAAGACTTTTCTGCTTATTTTGATTCATACTATTACCTCCTGAAATATTTTCCACACTTTTTTTAACACCCTGTATATGTGGAATGCAGTTAAAGGTATTAATTTACTTTAAAAAAGGACAATTAGGTAGTCATGGAATTATTTATTTATTTTTTTTTTTTTACTTTAGATGGATTTAAATTTAATAATAAATATTTTTTCTGTCCATTATTTGGTGTATTTTATTTCTTCAATTGAATTTTTTAATTAGTATCATATAACTATGTCGGAGCCGTTTTCAGTAAGAAATATTGAAACATTTTCAGATCCAAGCCTTTAACCACCTTCTACATGCCACGGAACAAGACAGTGATGGCAGCAGAACAATTCAAGATGCGGTTTATTCAATTTTTATGTGTAGGAGCCAGACTAGTTGAAATTCAGCGTGTGGTCGAGCGAAATTTACATTTGCTTGTTATTAGCCATAACCCGGAGTGCAGTTACGGGGAAAATTAGCATATTAGACGATGAACCGGAGCCGGGGCCGCGAGACGAACGCGGGGGTGGGGTCCAGGCTCCGGAGGCAGCAGGTATCATCGAAAGATTCGCACCAATCAGCGGCATCTGCGGCCCGTATTCCCGTCACGTCCCGGCCCGTACGATATTACATTCGCGAAGGAAAAATTAACATCACTCGTTTTATGACTGCTTAAAATTCAAACGGGGCGACCTGTCGAACTCTAGAAGGTGCCGAAAGCAATATAACCAAACGGCAGCCTAATTTTAATACAAATCAAGGACCGCCCCCGACTTTTTAGTCCTTGCAATACATTTAACAGTATGTTATACAGGGCGTTATAATTTTTCGTCTACAACATATCACTGACCGCCATTACAGGTAAATGCCGTTATTTTTGTAATGTCTGTTTTTAATTAAGGAAAAATAACTTTAGTTTTTATTGAAGAAACTAGTATGACTGTGTCTTGTAACCAATCAAATTATGTTATTTTAAAGTTTTTCCACGAAATAAAAATAAAACGAAGACAAATTCGATGATTTTTCTCTTGGTTGGTACCGAAGTTGTTGATAATTTTTTTTTGTCGTTTAAAATATATGTAAAAGAATAAATGTAATTTAATTTTGTACGAGCATGTGCCGTAAAACATGTAGGGCTATTGAGTTGCTATGGAGTTTCACAGTACTTCAACTATGTTTTCCATATTATGTTTATAATTATTCTTTCTCATAATCTTCCAAAATATTTAAATGTAGCTAAACACTCAACGAATGTGATTTGTTTTATGACTTTTCATTGCTATACTGATTAAACTGTTTTCGTACACTTATTTTGAACTTTTTCTTAGAAAATTCTTAAAAACTTAATATTGTCTTAACTTTCTAGTTAAAATTGATAATCCTACGTATGGGTACGGGCTTATCTGATGGTCAACTACAGATTATTTTACATTTTTTCATTTAGAAGGGGCGATTTTAAACGTGTTTTTTTTTGCTAGAACCTTTAGAATTATACAGATACTTACAGCAACGTTACACATGTTGTGAGCATTATTTTTAAAATTAAGTACCTGATATACAGTGTGGAAGAAAGGTATGGAATAAATTCATTATTTCTAAAACTACGAAGTTTCATGAAATTTCCTCGGACAGGTCGATTTTGCTTTTTAAAAATACTCTTTTTTCTATACCAACGCATTTCCGACGTTCATTTGTTTTCGCGTGATGACGTCATCGGATATTTTTTTAAATAGAACCCCTATATTTTTTCATCGGACACTTGTAAAGTTTAACTTGCTGAATTCAAAAATGTATAATTTCAACACTTTATTCCTTCAATTTTAGCAATAGTGCAGCTGTTGAAAACTGTTATCCTTTCAGGTAAAGTGCCTTTTCTACTGAAAATACAGCAAAATGTTACTTGAAAAAGTTGTTCATAACGGTAAACTATGAGAACGTGCAAAATTTTAAGAAGATCGGCAACTTATATCTAACTTTCCATTTCTGTTGTATTATTATCCCAGGTTTTACTAACATTACTATGTAATTTTTTTTTATATTTGTTTCTCCAATTTCATTGTGTTATTAACCTGTAATGGTTCTCAATCTACCTTGTAATGCGGATGCATAATTAATATCAATAAGAAGCTTACTCACTAGCTTACTGGCTATGTTACAAAAATAGGAGCTTTGCATTCGTACAAATGTTTTAGGTATTATTTTTTACAAGAAACATAAGAAGACCACTGAAACTGAACTTTATTAATAAAATTTATAAGTAACTAAAGCAATTTACTAAGAGAACAAGATAGCTTTGAAAATACCAATATATATTTACAGAAAACATATATGTTCTTTATTTTGTCTAAACTAACGTAAAATAACATCCAACTACATATTGCTAATACAGTAAATTCGAGATGGATATTGAATGGAAACGTTGTAGCATTTTCAGCGTTACTGCTATCTCATTGAGGAATTTCAACATAAAATAAAAGCGTAGCAATACCTGTCTGAGACACTATTACATGCTGCAACGTTGTTTTATTTCTTATGTATTTTTCAAAATCACTATTTTCTAAAATAGTGACTAAATATATAAAATAAGGTATATAGGTTAGATGATTTCCAACAATTTCACACCAAATGTTTATCTTAAATTCTTGTTGGAAATGACGTTTTCTTAATTTTTCATTATCCCAAACATGTTTATTTCTGAAGTTGAAAACGCCCTGATGAGTAAATGTGGCTTCGTCTGTAAACAGCATCTTGCTTAAAAAGTGTGGGTCATCATTGTGCCGGTCTAAGAATCCAAGACAAAATTGTTCCCTATCTGGAAAATCTGCAGGTAGTAAATTCTGCACTGGGCTAAAGTGATACGGGTACAGTTTTTTATTATGAAATAATCTATGACTAGATGATTTAGGTTAGTACCACTACAGCCGCAGACATTCGTTGTAAACTTATTTCAGGATTGTCTGTTACACGAAGCAAAATATCCTCCTCTTGTTCTGGAGTAACAGTTGTTGGACGACCAGCATCTCGTCTTTTAGGACAAAACGATTCAGTATCTTCTAACCGGTCATAAGGATTTTTAAATAATTTGTAATTTGGTTGCATTATTTTGATATAAGTAATCTACTTTTGCTCTGTATACCTATTATTTTTTACGCCAATTTTTAATTTAAACCGCCAGTTTCACATGCAAATCACGCGTGTGCTTAACGGCGTCGGGGGCGCCGATGCCGAATCGATGGGCCGGAATGGGGGGCTGATGGAGCCGAGCGCCGACACCTGGGCCCCGCGGCAATACCATAAAACAGAAGCAATTCATTTCTATAGCACGCACTAGGGATCTTATTACTATTCAATGATGCAGCATCCGCAGCAGCGTTATGGCCGGATCGAGAAAGAAGGCGTAAGGAGTATTCCAGAAAATGCATGGCCTCCTATAAAGCACCAAGAGAGGGTACATTTTATTGCAGGGAAGTGTTTTTAGGTCGCGAAATAAAATAATTCAATTCTAGACTAGAAGTTTTCTAATTTGAAGCAACGGTAGGTCGCAGTATGGTACTGAGTTATTCATTGGTATAGGATTTAATTTGTATTATTAATATTGCCTTCAAGTTTCTAAATGTTTAATTAAACCAAGACAAAAAGAAACCAATCGAAGAAAAACTGTATATTAATTTTTGTGTTCGAGCTAAAGGCTCTCGCACAAATTATATGCAATGTGAATTTCAGTCAAATTTAAGCCAGTTAAAAGTATATCACAAAAAATATAAATTGTTTATTTCTACGACTGAGCAAAACGTTACTTTTTGCACTATCTACTGTGCCAAAAATAAACTTGTACTAGTGCAAAGAGTAACTTATTTGGATATGAGGAATTAGACCAATATTCTTAATATTTGATTTTTGATTAATAAATTGGATTGCCTGTTAACCTTCAAGTAACTTTGGGAAAGAGATTCTGAGTCAAATTTAATTTTCTCATTTTCTGGTTGATATGTTGACCTGTAGGCCTGAAAGTATTCAAATAAACTATTGATAGTTGATTTTTTGATCGACGTAAAGATGTTTTTGGGCTTGATGATGACTTTTGTTCAAGGTGTTCAGAACTACCTATGCCGGAGTTTCATACAATTTGACCGATATTCAAATTATTGAATGTTTATGCAGGGATATCCTTTATGAAAAATATCCATTAAATTTGTACTGCCTACAGTCTTTCAAATACAATAATTTTTAATTATTTTTATATCTACCATGGAGGTACTATTAGCTTCCTTGCCTATACCTAAATTTTAAAAATAGCAGCCACAACTTCAGCACAGTTCTTTGTATAAGGCATAAAGATAGGAATTAAGTACCTCACATTGTAATCTGATGTAATGTCAAGCAGGGTTGGTATGGAATACAAACCAGGACAGTTCTGCGTCCCCACTCCTTAAATGAAATTGTTAATTTATGCACGGAATATTATTCAGTTAGTTTGCATAAATACGCAGTAAAGGGGCTCTTTGTATCTTATATATATTCTGAGACTCCTACCATAGGCCCCTCTGCTCGCATTAAGATAAGTAATATAGGTAACTAGATAATTATACCCTTGCCCCTAAATAAAGCAAAGTTCTTCTTTGACGGTAGTCCCTGAAAGAGATATCTAGTGTGAGCTTCATAATAGGGTCGTTTCCCATGTTTTCAAATATATCTTTTGTCCAAAATATTTAAGTATTTTTCTATAAAATGGGCATGTATTAAGAAACAGCTATTTTTTAATTCCAAATCCAAATAAAACTGTTCAGTTCAATAATTAGAACTTTATCTAAAAACCTGTCGTAAAGAAAGTTAAGGCATGCTGTAATAGTCCATTACCACACACCATAAAGTAATGTAAATAATAAATAAAATCATACAGAATTTAACTTTTTTTATTATGTAAATGATGTTACGTTTTCTTGTGTTTGACATGAGATTAACAGATAATAGAACAAATTCTAGTTCATCATCAAAAAATCTTTGCCCGATGCTTCAGTACACTGTAAAGAAAGTTGGTATATTAGTGAGATTTTCTAATGTGTAATTTAGAACTTGTAAAATTTCCGTGTTAATAGTTTTACCCACTATGGCTTTTTTATACGATTTATACAAAAAGTGTTAAAATTACTACTGTTATAATAATATATACTGACTTTGTGTAACATTTACCAGTGATGTATTAAAATTACACACCTGTGTTCTATATCCCTACTCCTGACTGGTTGAGCAGAACTCCGCAGTTGCAGTATATCAGCTGTTCCAACACACGTCACTGTGCCATGTTGGCGGTGTAGCGTTGTTGTGTTCAGTTCAGTACGTCTCACTCGCTGTGTTCAAAAGGTGAACATTTAAATTTAAATTGAGGTTTTATTAAAGTAAATGGTAACTTACCTAACTCTAACAAATATTGCTGACAATTGTGATAAAAACTAACCAGGACTAACTCTTAAAAATATTAGTTCACTTTGACGTTTTAAATTACTCTGTATTCTGATTTTTTTTATACTTTACATAAAGAAAATATGTTCAGATCACTACTAATTAATTTTCGTAAACTCATGTAGTGCCTAAATACATCTTTGTTTAATGTTATTAGTTTATAAGTACCGTATTCAAATATGTATTACAACTAACTTTATCTAAGGTATTCGGTAAGACATTTTTTACAAACAAATTAAATTAATCGTCAATCTGACATTTGCTGATTTTCAACTCGACATTTTAATAGCTTCAGAAAATATTTTAATACATAATCACGTCATCTTTGCTGAAACTACTCCATAGGCTATTATCGCTGTAATGATTTGGTAATAGAATGGATGTTGTTACATGATCTGAAGTACAGGAATTTGATTGCAAGACATATATAGAAAAAATATCAACTAAATAACCAATTAAAGTATTTTTAATAGTGCTTAGTGTTTTTTAGCGCCACACCACTTTCTGAAACTGTTGTATTTTTTTTTTCATACCTTACTCTAGACTTCTTCAGTAGTAAATCTTCTTCAGCTTCCTTCAAAAATTTAGCATCTGTACTTACTATATTCGTTCTGAAAATCATTTATTCATTATACAAGACATCTCTTTTCTTTTTCATAAATCATTAGCTACATTAACTTTTATTTTAGATATTTATTGAATTCAATCATGTGTCTTAACATACTCACATATACAGTATCAAGGAACATATAAATGACTTCATTAATAGGAAGTTTGGGGACATCTCAAGACATTAGTTTACGACATCAACAAATTATAGCTGGTTCTGATGTGAAAAGAGGACTTTAGAATTTTTGCACGTGTTTGAGGTGCAATTTCAAGAATATCTGAAGCATGTATTTTGGCTAAAGGTGGCCATTTCCAACATTTGTTATAATAAATCATAGTAAGTAATACCATTGTTAATTATTTTGTTATTATTTTAAGTATTGTAATGATATCGTAAAAATGCACTTGATCAACAACATCAATTCTATTTTTGAAATACAAAAAAGTGTAAAGATACAAAAAGTGAATATACTTATTTTATTTGTAATATTATAAAGGGTGATATGTTTTTTTTGGCAAATAATAATCGATGGTATCCACACCTGCTCCACTAGTTCTAAAGCTGGTATTTTTTTGTTTTGTATCTACCTACTGTCATACAAAATATGTACACCGTACACAATTTGGTTAAATTAAAGCGGTTTATAAATTAAATATTGAAACCTGATTTTTAAAATTTTTGATGGCTAATGGCTATTCTAAAACCCCACATTTATATAACAAAAATCCTGGATTGTTGACCTCTACTTAAGAAACAACCTGCATAACATTTTGTGCAAAATTTTTCTTATGGTATAAAAACAATCGTATTTGTATTTTCGTTGTATTGTTAAAATTGGATTTAAAAAAACTGTCATATTTTATAATTCGAATCCCAGTTTCCTTTTACTAGACATACATGTCTATTGATTCTGAATGACCCTGTATGTGTTGTTCATGAAACAGTAAATCGAAACTCGAGCAAAATCTGTAGGAATAATATTTAAGCCGATAAAAGGCACAGGTTTTCAACCCGAGTACACTTTTGTCCGAACATTAAAAAAATAAAAACTGTGGAGCTTTAAAACCCCTAATCGATTCGCACTCTCCTTGCCGACCTATCAATAATTGTCGTGAATAAAAGAGCGCGCCGTGGAGAGGCAAGAAGGATCGAGGAGGAATCCGCCCTGGATGACCCCCTAAACTGGGGCGAGCCGGAGGTATTGCAGTAATACGGCAAGTCTTAGAAAATATTGATTGCCGGCTCAAAAGTCCATTACATCGGGCCAAACACACGGATGCGAGCCCATTAATTAACGGTTAATTGAATTAATTACTCTCATTATTTCACATCGGGCATTGTATGGGTCGCATCGCAAGACACGGCTAAGCTCTGATTGAGACAAACGGCCCCGGGGGTCATTCCGCCAAATTGGTTTTTATTCGTGACGTTATCTAAACCGCCACTGTCAAGGTGGCCCGGCCTCTCCAGCTCTCTGCTCTCCGCTCTCGGCTCTTCCGCGTTCTGCACTTTTAATGAAGACACTCGAAGCGAATTCAAGAGACGACCTTTGTACTTTCAATATACCTAATTAGATAGAACTGAAATGTTTTCCGATTCTAATGGAAAGTCTGCCCTTGGTAGATGAGAAGAGAGGGTGTATTAAAACATATGCAACATGAACAAGCAGGGAAATTCCATGATTTTTCAGAATACGTGTAAAAGAAATATTTATTTATTTATTTATTCTACGGGCTAAAGTCCATTTACAAGGAGACAATGTAATACATGTACATGTACTTAAAACTAAAGTAAATAATATTTATACATTTATGCAATATTGAAAATAACACAAAAGGGAGAGGAAATAAATATGTATAATATTAGTAGGCATGTAAGAACAAAACCAAAAGTAAAAGTAAATTAAATCAAATACAGAAAACAATTAAACTTAGTAACCAAATGAACACCTATTCAGTTGACATTGAAATTGCTTTATACCACCAAACAATTCAAGATGGTTTACATTTTTGTTAGCCAGCCTGGATACCCTAGAGATAAATGAATTATATCCATAGTTTGTTCTATGAGTTGGCTCATGGAAGGCTTGAATTGAACGAGTAGCTCGAGGTGGCATATATAGTAAAACCTTTGCAGTAAGTGAGGGCATGAAATATTTGAATTAATTAAATTAAACAGCAACTTGAGATCTTTGTGCAAACGACGAGTTCTTAGTGTTTTAATATTAAGCTGACTTTCTAAATTTGCATAATCCAAATTATAATCCTATTTAAAGGCAACATAGCGTAGAAACTTGTGCTGAACTTGTTCAAGACCCTGTATATGTAACATATAGTAAAGATTCCAGACACAGAAAGTCAACTCCAAGCCTCTTAATAAAACCTAACATTTTAATGATTTATTTATTATCATATTAATATGAGGCTTAAAACTTAGTGACGAATCGAATAGAACACCCAAGTCAGTAATAGTGGACACAGAATCCAGAGGTGTTTTGTCTATATAATAAATGTATCTCAGAGGCTCTCTACTGCGACAGTAGATCATTGAATGACATTTTATAACGTTTAATTCCGTGCCATTTCTTAGACACCATTGCTACAGTCTGTCCAGGTCACTTTGTAATCGAATACAGTCGTCAGAAGTAGTTATTTCTGAGAAAAACTTCAAGTCGTCCGCAAACAATAGAAAGTTACTATTTAAAACATTCTTGTATATCATTAATAAAAACATTGAAAAACAATGGTCCAAGGTGTGACCCTTGGGGAACCCCTGACGTTATCAGAATTTCGCTCGACTTGAAATTATTATAACGAACAATCTGCTTTCTTTGTACCAAATAACTTTCCGTCCATTTTAGCAATGAACCAGCAATTCCTTTAATTATTTTATTATTATTGGTGTCTGACGTCAATAATATGTGGCATAATATAATTTAAACAATATTTAAGCAGTTGTAGCATTTCTAGAAAGCGTTTTGAAAACTGGAAAGTTAAATTTCTGAAGACGGCCCTATTGTGCACAATGCACGAAGCAAATTCAAGGACGAGGTCCCGCAACGTTTTTTACTAGTCCAAATGTTTACTTTTACAGACTTTTGAAGCGGATCTGTGAGTTAATAAGTGTTAAAATGTCACTGGAACTGAAATTATTTATTTTGTAAGCTTACTTATTCTTTGAATGATACTGATCCAAAGTGTATGTTGGACCTTACGTTGCTCACGCATTTTAAACGCATCCTATGTATATGAAACATTTTAGAGAACGTCTATACTTTACTACAAACTGTAACTACAAACAAAGTATACGTAAATATGTGCTGGTAAGATTGATTTCTCTAAAAATTTATATGTATACCTATGTATTTAAACTCGTATGTGCTTCAATTATTGTTTTCACGTTATGACTACAAACTCATTTTATAAGTAGCCAAATAGACATTAAATTGTTAATTATTTATGAGATGTTCCATATTAAAAGCATGGGTCCATGTTACCACATTTTTTCTAGTAATATTTTTAACCAAATTAGTTTTTTTAGAGTAGAAACGTTAAAATAATATTTGGTATAGTAATTCGGGATCGGATCGGTCAGTGGTCGCGCGGTTTAAGGCATCAGTTCTTAAATCGAGGTGACTAGATCGCTGTGGGTTCGACCCCCGCAACCGGTAGACCGTATATAAGCTATATTCGTGGAGAGGATTGGAACCTCTCCGTGGGTACTATACGGTGGAAAAATGTTGGCGTGGGTCAATGTGAGAGGTTGACGTTTGACTACCCCTTAATTAATGAGATTTTCCAGGTTTCCCTTATTTCTGCACTGAATCGTGGTTAGGGTCCACCAACGTAAGTCATTCCTGGACGCAAGTGCAGCCTGCTTAATAATAATATGCCGCCCTCTCCCGCACAAGTCTGCGACTTATTATATTATTATTATTACTCGTATTAATGATCGCACGTTACTCAACTGCACTTATTGTCAACATAATTTTCAAAATTTTGTGTAATATGCAGGGTGCCCGTTTTTTTCGAGCCTCACTATAAGTATAGGAAGCCGGTGGATCAAAGTTGTAGAGTTTAATGCTGAACAATATACGAAAAAAATTGACTTGTCTCATTTGGTTTTGAAGATATTTTAGAAAAACTATAATTTGCAATTTTATTATTTTTTAATCAAGAGCGATAGGCATTTTTAAATTGAACAATTTTAAGACACTTTTTTGAGGGATGTTGTTGATTTTTACCGGGCTTGTTCGTAAAAAATAAATTTTCTAAATTTTCTTTTTTTTATGGACGTCATACTAAGTTTCTAAATATTTAAAATAAACTTTTTTTGATTCTATAAATTAAAATCAACTCAAGTATCAAAAACTTTATTTACAAATTTAGATAGTATTTTGTTTCCATGTCAGCCAACTGCATCAAAATTATAAATTTGTAACCTATTTAAGCCAAAATAAAAAGTGTAGTATAAACTATAGTGCTATAATTAAAAATATTTATTTTAAATATTTAGAAATTCAGTATGACGCCCATAAGAAAATAAAAGTTGAATAATATTTTCCAATCACGCACAAGCGAGGTAAAAACCAATAACATTTTAAATTCACAACAAAAAAGTATCCTAATAATGCTCATTTAGAAATTCCTATAGTCCTTTGTTTTTCTAAAAAACTTTGTCCCAATTTAACCGACTGCGTATCTCTAAAGACAACTGTGGCCCATGGTGACACTCGAAAAACAAGCACCCTGTATAGTGTAAACATTTAGTGTTATATATAGTTTTATTATTTTGGGTTGCAGTTTCTTAAATATTTTGATAAAAATATACCTTCTAAAAATGTCTTTGCTGGGAAAAGTATAATGTTTATTCACATGACGTGCAATCATTGAACTTTGAATAACTACCTAAACATTATCAAATTACACGTTTTTTATAAGATTATTAACTAAGAAATTATAAACATCATTAAATATGCCTGCTTTACTTAATTACTGTAAACAGTAGATGCAAATAAAATCCGAATGACTTTTAATCTCACACGACTGAGGCTTCGTGTGTCCGTCCATTTTCCACTAGCATTTCCGGGTTCCTTAAATCAAATGGACTCAATTAAATGGAAAAAGCGCCTTTAAAGCCGTCCGAGCGTTTTTCGGCGTGTCTTCGGTTTTTGCGTGGCCTGCTGCCAGGGCCCCTGGCAACCCCTGATCGCTTTTTCTGGGGTGTAATGAGGACGGGTGGCGCAGCAGTACCTGTTGCAGTCTTGCCAACCACCGGATGTTTATCGTCGCCATCAGTGTCGAGTTAACTTGAGCATACATTCGACTAACCCCACACGATCTGCTGGTGTGCCAGATTACTTGTTTTAATTGAGTTTTCAGCTGGTTTATTGATTTTAAGGAAGTCTGCTCTTAAAATTTTATTAATCAAATTAGATCAGAGTTATGAAAAGCACTTTGATCATTTTCGAGAACAGAACTAATAAAACAGAAGCAATTATAAAAATAAATTAGGTAATGTTCCAAAAAACTAGCCTGTCCGATGGACTAGACTTCAGCCTTATCCTCATGGACGCGAAATTTCACGCGAATGTCGCAGTTTTTGATTGAATTATTAATGGCGGGAAAGTCTCACTTGTGTGAATATCCCAAAACAATAATTAATATTATTAGTATTGTTATCATTATATGGAGTTAGTAAGATTGATTTGAGCTTCTGATAATTTACCATGACAGTCAATGATATATGATCAAAATTTGCGAAAAGTTGAGACTTTTTCTGCCATTAAATAATTCGGGCGAATGTTTGAGATTGTCACGTCCCTGAAGACAATGTTACCATATTACGTTTATATTTTCAATATTGCTGAAAATGCTCATGAAGCCACATTATATCTCACCTGCACTCAGTTAATATGTATATACATATTGTTAAGGATATTTCTTGTATTATCAAGAGTGATAATAAAGATTGTTTGTCTACGTGACGTGTTTCAACGATAACCTAATTTCGAGGTTACAATATGAAGGAACAGCCAGTTCAATTGTCGGTCATCTCACCTATGGCATACTAATGAGGGCTAACAGGCCCGAAACCGGTCTATGTCTGGTGGTGTATCCAACAAGGGTTCTTAGCTGTTCACACAGATACTGCAGGAGTAATTCAATTCCGGTAGGGGTATTGGTCTGCGGAGTAGTTGTTTCCTGCAGTATCATTTACTCATTTACAGAAGCCACATCAACAGTTTATCAAAAGAGAAGCAACAAATTCTCGAAACATTTTTTAGAAGGTCAACCGCTTCAACTGAACAAACTCCAATTGGATGAAATACGTCTAATGAATGAAAAAAGTGTTTATCAATTCTTTGAAAAGAGATTTGAAAGCTGTCCTCCTTTCTTCAAGCATATTCAGTTGTTATGAAAGAAGAGTATACAAACATGAAGTCAATCCTTAAAAATATTATCTACGAAGAAAGCATTTGGATGGCTTTCTAAGTATTTTCAGATTCTCACTATTTTATTGGGGTGACAATCGAATTCCACAAAAAAAAATGTGCTTGTTATGTGAATGGAAAAATAGAAATAGAAAAGAAGAACTTCATTTCAACCAAGTACCAACAACATCAGAGAAGCATTAGTTGGTCCTAAAGTTCTGCTGCCACAACTACACACCAAGTTAGGCCTCGTAAAACAATGGGTGAAAGCTCTTAATAAAGAAGAATGATATATGTATCTAGTAAAATTCTTTCTCAATATTTATACAGAACATACAGAACTGCTGAGAAGGAATTTTCAATGCATCTCAGACTGGTAAAATGATAAGAGATGACAATTTTGTCACCAGAATGAGAAAGATATAAAACGGAGTTGCTGAATTAATCTAAATTTACATTTTATGGATGGAGTTGGCTACTTTCCACAAAATTTTTACTATTTCCGTGAAGAACAAGGTAAAAGATTTCATCAAAACTTGAAATTATTAATAGGAGTATGTATGTCAAAGTAAAAAATAGATATGTACGGCGTATATTTTATAATTTTGAGTCCGAAAGTGAAATTGAAAAGATGTATAGTATGCTCCAATAATTAATAAAAACGTCAGCACAAGTATGTTTCGTATACACTTCTAATTCGTTATCTAAGTTTTGTGTGATTTATAATTTTATTTCCATCGTTCAATAATGTAACAAATAACATACATCTATGTTTTTGGAAAAATATGCCGTTTTAGCTTTATAAATGACAAATCTTTTGCTCTGAGTACGTATACTAAAAAGGCTTTACTCATGAATAACTCGAAACAAAATAACGTGGATCCGTACGAATTAAGTGACGTTAGCAAGTTACTTTTGACATACAGAAATAACAATAAAGGACAAAAACCCGAATTTCACCGCAGGGTGTTTTGGAATTAGGCAAAGAAAGCATACTTTTGAGTTTTCCTGTAAAATACATATAATTTCAGCATTACTAAAGAAATTGGATGAAATTTATTAAACTGCAAGAATCATCAGAAACGGGTAAAATATAAAAAAATATACAAGATCAAATTTTGTCAAAATAGTGCCCGTTTTTATGCACAGGAATATAAATTGTGTATTAGAAATATGACTTGTGCTGCGGCAATTTAATCGCTTTGAGCTGGCTGTATTACTCCACTGGCATCGACAATTTATCAATCCGACCCCATTCAGCTTATGAAAAAACCATTTACATTATTTCATTTCCGCTGAGGGATATAAATGACGGAGGCGATTGTCTTCGCGCACCGAGTGAGACTCAAATCGGCCGATATTGTGCAGGTAACCCTTCAAAGTGCAGCCGGAGAGCGACAGGCCCATTCACGCCAGCAGGATACAAATCGCCTACACCGATTCGTACTCCGCGAATCAAACCCCATAGATGACTAATGGCCCCGGCGCCGCCGCCACCGCCGCCTCATAACCCACCACCGTAGTGGATATCTATGTAAATCCGAATGAAATTTATAGCCCTTATTGTGGCGAAAGTGTTGAGGCGTTATTAATTTTCCTGGATTCCTGCGACTCCTGGTCCCGGTTTCAAGCCGAACGGGAGACAATAATTCATGGAATATAAAATGTATCCCACCCTATACATCTCAGATTTCCAACACAGAAATAAGTACACAAAGAAGTCGAAAATAATTTTCAACAGCACTATAAACCTATAATAAAAATAATAATAATAATGTGTCTTTATTAAGTTAAAAAAAAAAAATAAATAAAAAATATTAGAGGAGTGACGAAATTCAACATTATTTTTGCCCTGCATCTTGTTACCTATCGTTTGTTACAAACGACAAATAACAATGTTGGGAACGGCTGCTCTTTTAGTCGGGGCACTTTTTTAAGTCGTGGGTTCTTGAATAGCAAACTAGTTACGAGGATGTTATATTTGGGCGCCACCTACAGAATAATCTGTTCGTTTTGCCTTTTTACCCCTGTAGGAGGATAATAAATTTTGCTAGTCAAATGGGAGAAGAAAAATAAAAATATAAAAAAAATAAACACAGTTTATTGACTTGCCCACCAGTTGATATACAGACGTGGAATTGTTGAAGTTGGAAAGATCATCCGTTGATTACGTTGGAGATGACTTCCAGAAAAGGCAGCTTTCCTGTTGTACTTGGACTAGTGTCGCTTACGATCTTGATTTCAAGGCAGTGCTTCGAGAAGAGCAGCCTTGCTGTCGTACTTGGATAGTGCCGCTTACAATCTAGATTTTCAAAGCTTTAGAATGGCCTTCTTAATTCAATTTTGATTCTTCAATTAATAAAATTTAACCAGCAAAGGTTGAACAAAATATTCCAACTTGGGAAATGGAAAGATTCTCAAAATGTACGTTAATCGACGTAACACCAATACAATTCAATTGGTTATTTATTTAATTGTTCAATTATTTAATTAATCATTCAATTATTTAATTGTTAATTTATTTAATTGGCCTCTAAAGTTAAGAAAATGACAAAAGAAAAAGAAAAATAATTAGCATGTGCTTTAGCAAAGATCAAGGTCAGGTTAGGTATTTTATATTCTTAGTTTCAAAAATTAACATACAATATAGTTTAAAATGAAATCTACTATCGATAATAATCTTAATTAATCAAATATATTACCTCCATGTATATTGATGACTTCAATAAATTCAGATTTATTTTCAAAATGTGGCTTCGCACTATAACTAAATCTGTAATATGGAAATACTTCAATCGACCAAAATCAGAACGAAAAGGGACTAGAATTTAGGTTTCTGTAGGTTTTATACCCTACAAAGATCTAAAAACTCACTGAAATCTGATTGGTTCGGTTTCCATGAAACTTCGGCTAATGCTCGTTCGAGATCTCAGCACATAATTTAGTCCGAATAGTATGTGGTCTGTGGTCCGAATCGAATTATTAATTTTAATGACAGTTACCTTAACCTTGCTTTTTGCCAAAACAAAGCTTAATACAACAAGTGATAATAATTAAATAATAAACTGTTAACAAATTACAGGATGTTATACAGAGTAGAAAACATAACATTACGATATACATCGACGTAACTGGTTCACAGCAATGGTAAGTAAATAATTAATAAAATATTTATCGTACAAAGTGTTTACATTTTAGGCTTACTTGAAGAAATCTAAAACTACATGGTACACTGGATATGGTTTACACTTACTTAAACTACAACTTATACAGGATGTGCAAAAATACCTAGTTACTAGACGTTTCATATTGAAATTGTGACATTCTTAATTTTATAATAAAAGGAATGTTACAATCTAATCACTAATCAGTCCATTTAAAAAAATGCATTACAAAGTAACTATAAGAAATAAGATAAAGTACACACTTTATATTGTCAGTATTGTCTATCGGTCAGTGGTCGCGCGGTTTAAGGCGTCAGTACTTGAATTGAGGTGACTGTATCGCTGTGGGTTTGACCCCCGCAGCCGATAGACCGTATATACGCTATATTCGTGGAGAGATTGACACCCTCTCTGCGGGTATGGTAGGGTGGAAGAATGTTAGCTTGGGTCAATGTGAGAGATTGATACTGGTTGACATTTGACTACCCCCCTAATTAATGAGGTTTTCCAGGTTTCCCTCATTCCTGCACTGAATGGTGGTTAGGGCTTACCAACGTAAGTCGTTCCTGGGCTTAATAATAATATGCCGCCCCCTCTCCCTCACAAGTCTTAGACTTCTGGGCTGATCCTCGTGATTAGAATGAGGGGTAGAGATATTATTATTATATTTTTACAAGACATCTTTGAGCAAGAAGCATAAATACGTGCAGATTTAATTTAAGTTGGTAACATAAGAATAGACCTGTTTTTCAGAACTTTCACAACTAGAAGCAGAGGGGAGCTTATCATAAATGTTAATGGCATCATAACTAAATAATTTGAGCAGAGTACTATGACATAGGACAGTGTACATATAGATTACAAAATTTAGTAGATCATGCCGATCTTTGACGAGTTGCGGAAATGGCAAACATAGTTTACATTTATGGCCTTGCAAGTGTAAATGGTACTGAGGCTAGGCGAATTTATATGGAAATTTCCAAATCACCCAGCTCCAGATCGAAGAATGTTCAAAAATATGTTTCAACGTCTTTTGAAGTCAGATTCATTTCAGAGAGATCAAATTTCTTTAAGTTTTTTGAGTGTTAAAACGCCTAAGTTGGAAGAAGTTATGTGAATCATAAATTAGTTTGGTTCGTTCTGAAACATCAATAGTTATACCTTTATCACATACGAAGGGTTCAAACCTTACTGCCGCAAGACTATTCTACTCACCTACAATTTTGCCACTGTGTTTTGCCAAAAATTGAACAAAATCGGGATGGATTTTTGACCTCGGCTTGTGAAACACCCTGTGTAGAAGGCGTTTTAGTTTTAAATTGGCTAAAAAGTAAGCTTTGACGTGACATCATTACTCCCAAAAGCAGCAGTCAAGGAAGCTTTGTAAGAACTTCATCAGAGCTCTTCGCAGGGGGCAAATATGAGCATTTAGTAGATTTGGCAAAAGTATGCATTAAATGGACTTTGTTCTACGACAAAATACGAAGCAGCTATTGTAGGTTCACCCTTGTCTTGACTTGGAGTTAGCAGTACTAAAACCAAAATGTCGTCGACATATCTGAATATGTCTACGACACATTTATTATATGACCTCATAGATATATCTGGAGTAGGAAGAAAACGTTCCTAAATGTATTTGCAAATAATACATTGAAACATAACGTAGACAATCTTTTTGACATTGATACGTATTTGAATGCCTCGTGGAGCAGGAACTATATTATCTATGATCTGATACTATCTAGCAACAACCTATTTATCCTGTATATGTATATGTACTGATAAGGCAGGCGATATCTAAAAAAAATATATTATCAACAGCTCGAAATAGGAACCAGTCTTTCATAGGACCAACTGCATAAGTAATTTACTTCAGTGTCCTGATTCATACACCCTCAACATTTATTATAATGTTGAGTTATAACAAATCATATTTTAGGTGGGTCAAAAACAAGTAATGAAGTCTTATTCGCATTAATATTTAGTGAATGTCGTTTAGATACATTAACAGTAGAAAAATATCACTGTTTATTTGATTTAAAGCCTCAAAATAGTCAAAATGTATTCGATAATGTTGTGGTATTTTTACTCAAAACAAGATATTATGTACAAAGGAGATCCCAAAATAAAGACTTCAGGTACGCTAGAAGATATTTTCAGTCGTTTCACATTTTAATATATTTTAATATAGACAATAATATTTCATGATTTTTGTATCAAAAGCTTTAAAACAATCAGGAAGAACGAGTACTGTGATTTATTTTGCATTTTGCATTTATTGCCTTTAAAATATAATCAACTATATTTAGTAAAGCGGTTTCACAACTATAGGAAGGATGAAAACCAGACTGACCTTCTTTCATGATGTTAAACGTAGACACAAACTCCAATTTGAAAATATATTTTTCTTTCTTATTTATCGCTAAATGACAAGTCAGTAACCTAAGAAAAATATCTGTTAGTGATTTTATTAGTCTTAGGTGCATGTATGTCAAAAACCATGTCATCTAACGAATAATAACTAAGAAGTCAGTAGTTGCTGAACATAGAGCAGATACAGGGCATTTGATAGACCTGGACAAAACCCAGATTTTAGTGAAAGAAAGAAGATTCTGAATTCGAAAAATCGGAATATTTTCAATCATAATGAAGGTTTGGGACTATCTGCAATTTGGAAACGATTCATACGGAACGTCTCAGGCCAGAGGCTTAGAACCATGCACCTGAATGGAATATAAGTGCCTATACTAAAGGGGCTTGTATATTCAACTAAAAACAACAAAAATAAAAATCTTATGAAGAAAATGTCTAAAACGATAGTTTCTCTACAAATAGATTTCAAAAATAAAAATATAACTACAATAAAATGCAAAGCTGTATTAGAGAATTACAAACTAAGGTACAATTAAGGTTAAGTAAAAGCTCCTCATAAGTAATTTGTGTTTTTTTTTCGATATTAATGAAGTAAACCATTGAAGTTTTCCAGAAATTCCTTAAAACTGTAACGTTCGACAGCATTGCAATCTGTTAGCTGCTACTGTTAACCTAAAAGTATTATTAGTAGTCTTGTGTTTAGTTAGTACGTATCGTTTTTATATAGTGCTTTCTTGAGATTTGTGAGTGTACATAAAACAAAATTGAAACAATTTATAGTAATGTAAGTATGCCCAGTTGCATGACTTGTTAATTTATGGCGAATCCGAGCAAAGCTCTCTGACTACGAAACGTTTGAATGGTAAACGCTTTCGTAAGCAACTTAAGTCGTTCTGAACACTTGTAACTATTTCGAATTTTCTTGTCCTGTAATAAAAAAACTCTAAGAAAACCATTCACAGCAAGCATATTTAGATGTAAGTATAAACACCTGATAATCCTGACATGGTGTGTGAACAACGTTATCATATATTCAAGACCTGTTTGCTGTCATAATTTTGTGGCCGTGTCTCGAAACGTTAGAACACCAAAACTGACCATGGGTAGAAATTGTTCAACAATTTTGTACAGAACATCAATTATGGAAGGCACTACGTAAAAATCAATGATTATCTAATTTCATTGTATAAAAGTGCAATAAATAAGGTGTTTGAATTTGTGTTCCGCCCTGATATTAACCACCTAGCCGCGAAATGAAAACTGGTCCGAAAATAAAGGATCCCATCGGAAATTGCTCAGGTCCCTGTAAGGACAATGGCCATTGATGGAGTTTTCCGGGCGGAAGAGCAAAGGAGGGCAAGTAGCCGGCATAACTGGCGGCGGGCTGGAAATTCAGAGGCATCCCGGGGTTGGGGCGCGGGCGGCCGTACCTCTCAATATCACCGCGAGGTGGAGGAGTTTTATCACGATTGGGTAAAACATTTTTATCCCTCTCTGTTTATTTTATTGCATTTCGCCCTAGGTTTGGCGAGGCCATTACTCAGTGGCGTAGGAGAGGGTATGCCGAGGCAGCAATATTGGTGAAATATTTACGAAATCACACTGTAAGAAATAGCTTGGTGGAATTTCTGTATGTTCTATGTAGAAATGTTAGTGCCTACAAATCATAAGAAAATTTTAGAGCAGTCAAAATTAAAATTAACGTAAATAGTAACAATTTAATTTGTACAAAGGTTGAAATTTATAGTCTTTAAGTTCAGTATAATATATACAGTATAGTATAAAGTTTTTTTATTAATCATACCAGTTTCGGCTTTTGAAGCCATTCTCAGAGAAGACACTTCAAAGTTAAAAACAAAACCAGAACCAACGTTAAAATTTCAAAATATTATTTTTCAGCTCTGTTCAGTATTCTCAAAAAAAAAAAAATAATCTGAACATACAAATTTATATAAATCGTACCAAAGGTAGACAAGGTTTGTGTATTTTTCTGTAATGTGATACGGTTCATTTTGATACAGTATCTAGTCTATACTCTCTGTGCTGTGACTATAAAAGTAACATAAGTTGATATCCCAACTCATGTATGTACAATTGTTTGCAATAATAGCACTTTTTAAAATTAATTTTGCTATTTCTTTTCAACTGCTGAAGTATTGGAAAAGAAATCTAAGAACTTTTAACATTAGTTCTTAGTTGTTTCACTCACCAATAGATATTTAATGAAATTTCTACTCAGAACTTCCAGAGGTTCAAAAACTGCTTTGAGGGGTGCAATTATTATCGCAAAATCATGTATATATAGATAGATCTTTATTCTTTCTGAAATTAGACCAGGTACATATTACAGACAAATGGCAATTGTGGGAATGATATATAATAATAATAATAATAATAATGCTTTTATTACCATATAAGTTAAACAAACATGTTAAATAAAGTATACAGTAAAAGGCAGAGTTCAGAGATCTTAAAAACCTCTGCTCTTCCACTCAACCTGTAGTGAGAGAAAATAAAAATAAAACTATTACATATAATCTATAAATATTTAACAACAGCGACACATACAAGAAAAGTCACAGCAAATAAAGTGGTTATTTAACACAAATTTAATACATATATCCATCATCCTGCTGTTATTATTCTCCAATTATAAATATTAAACAATTTTATAGAGAAATATATACAAATTGTATGCAGAAACTAAAATATAAGGCAAGTTATGTCACAGTTTTATGTTGCATATTGTCCCTAGAATGTATAGATAAAAATTTATTTTTATACCGATATACATAAACATATTTTTTGTATAACATATTCAATTGTTCTGTAATGTTAGATAATTAATAAAATTGCTTAACTTTGCATAGAAGTAGTAAAAACTGTAGGTATAAAAATAAAATATAAACAATTCTGCATAATATAATGCGGAAAATAAGTATACATTTAATTTGAAAGATTCAAAGACACAATTCATGTAGAAAAATCAACATTAGTTTAGTTATTCGGCACGGAGTTTTAAGAAAACACCCTAAAAATAATTGAAAATCAATGTTTTGGTTTTTTTTGGAAAATTTACAACTGTCCAAACAAATGGCATTTTAAAAAACATATGCATAAAATTAAATTTGACATAAGACATTGCGACTATATACGAAAAGTTGTATCTAAAGCCAGTTACAATGACTAAATGAACTAGATGCAGAACTATTATTATTCTTCTTAGACCTCTGAATTAAATATTGCAAAGAAAACCTAAAGGAATATTGTAAAGATAATTGTTTTTGAGTTATTTTATCCGTACTGTACGCCACTGGCCCACGGTGTTCGCTTCTAATCCTTATTCCGCCCTTACTGTTGCGTCAGCAAAATACAACATATAAGCTGGAAGAAACCTGACTTGATTATGAAAAGAGGACCCGAAATGAGATAGGACACACGCAGATTCCAAACGATGGCGCTTAGATTGCTATTTTTATTTAACGAAAACCAAGCTCCAAATCCCTTGATTTAGTCCACTAAATCACAGTGTCGTATAAATAAATCTGTTTCTTTGGTAGGGTCATAGAAATACCGCTGGCATATTAATATATGTATGTCTTACACTAAATTTTAATTTCGATTATATGGAGAGCTTTTAGGTTGAAATTTGATATTTATGTGTTTTTGTTTAAAAAAATTACATTGGTGTTTTGTTACCAAAATGTGCAATACTGAAATTTTAATAATCTATTATGCAAAATTTTAATAATAACTTTACATAAAAATAATTGTTTTTTTTTTGCTGGAAGAATTATGATATATCTACAACGTGAATCAAAAGGAACTGTTTGAACCATATTTACCTAGATACCAAAATGTGGGTACTTCAATTTAAAATTTAAAAAAAAAATGTAAATACCTATACAAATTTCTCCCAAAAATCTGAAGATATTTTGAAATTTGGCATAAACCAACCATATTTGGAAGTGTGTATCAATACTATCAATTGGCACTATGGGGGTAATGTGGGGCCTCTCTTTGTTTCACCCTGTATTTCCTTATACTCCATATTTTGGTTTGTATCAGTATTAATGGATAGATAATTTAATTCTACAATTTTTATTTTTTTCATTGGACATTTTTGATATGACTAATATTAAAGGAGGATAATAGAGCGGATTCGTTACACATCATTTAATATTGTTAATTAACATTGTTATTAAGTATTTCAGAAATATTAAGTGCAGCTGAATTATGTAGCGAATTGAATTCCAAAATATATTGTTTGAACTTAATTTACCTAGATACTAAAATGCATTCCTAAATAATTAAAGTCTATACGAATGAATTTAGTATATAGCTATATTAAGTTTAATCTAATTTGACCTCTAGTTCCCACCATATAAGTGTTATTACATATTTTAGAATTACCCTGTATAACGCTAAAATATTTATATTAGTTTTGTAACAATTTAAAATAAATTAAAAGTAAATTGAAATAACTTGTAATGTATAACTTATGTCACATTGTCAAAATCAAACAATACATAAATTAAATGGTCTTGTAATATCTCCATAATATTGATGTGTTATTATAATAAATACTATGTTACTATTTGATTATTAAAATATAAAAATATTTATTAAATTATAAACAAATTTAAGAAATTCTAATATATGTACTAGACTATATACGAAGAGATATTGTGAATTTACAATATACATATACCGGGTGTCCCAGCCTTTGACCAGCAATGGTCAGAAATATTCGACCAATAAAGTTATGAATTTATTTTCAGTAAAAATCTTGCAGAGACGAACGTTTTTGACAGTTTGGAACCAGTCTGGATTCCTTGCTTGAACATATCTATTATGTAATATGTTGAAGAATTTTTAGGATTAAGTAGAAAATATATATTTTTGAAGACGATGTCCTTATTTTTCAGTTCAACAAATAATTTACTAAAATTAACGCCTCTTAAAGATTTATCGTAAAATGCGTGATTTCCAAGAATAAAACAGTAATAAAATAACAACATTATGCCAGAAGATTAGAATTTTGTGAATTAGATCAACGCTAATCGTCAACTAGTTACAATGATGATTTTTCCTGACGAAGCTTAATTCAAAGAAACCTTCGCGCACAAAATTTCATGATTTTAACTCAAAGTACACGAGAGTTATTAAAGAAAATGTAATGTAATTTTTAAATTTGACATTCTGTATACCCTAAACTAAGCGTTTCCAGACCCAAGTTCATAAGAACTTTTTTACTTAAAATTGAACGTAGAAATACTGAAATATGTACATCTCCTCCTGAAACACCCTGTATAACGATGTCTCGCATGCATGCACGTATTGTAACAATATTTTTTGAGGTGTGCCCTTCTACCATGCAGATTTTCCGGTCGAATTATTTACTTCGTCATTATATCACAAGATGGAGTTTCGACAATTATAACAACTAGTACTTGAGTCAACCAACCCTCTCCTCCCCTAAGCTAAGGATTTTCTTCTAGTTTTGTTGATATCCTCTGCGCTTTAGAAAATAGAAACATAAACAAATCACCATAAACAACGTCAAACGTTGGAACTGCCTGACTTCCTAAAAAAAACCTCATAAATCCGTCATCTCAAGCAGCCCGTTACGGTTAAACGTATAATTTACAGACAATGAAACCGTCCAGTTAAAAACAAATAAAGCGGGAGCGGCCGCCACCCCGGCCCCGCGTCATACACACACGCCGCGCTCTCATCTCGTCCTCATCCCGCCGAAGAAACGTGTATCGACAGCCGAGGCCGGCGCTTGAGATTGCGTGATGGCGGCCGCCGCCGCCGCCGCCGCTACCTGCTGACCGGCCCTGCCCAGTGCCCGCCGTCGTCCATGGCGACCACCTCGTCATTAAACCATCGCCTTATCATAACCGCTACGCCGACCCCGGCCATCTTTGGTCATCGCCGCCCCACGTAAACGTTTGTCATCCTCTGACCCGGCCGGCCGGCAAGAATGCCCCACCGCCCCCACCGCGCCCGAAACAAAGAAAAATCCGTTTTATTAAAAACGGGGGCCACTCTCAGGGGCGGTGAGGATTTGGGAGGGTGGGGGTGAGGTAATGATCTCTAGGGGTCGTTATCGGGATGATTTTTAGTTTCTTGAGTCCTGAGAAAGGACTGTCCGGTGTTCCTTCAAAAGTTTTTAGATGCCAGGAAAAGTCTTGTTAAAGTTAAAACACAATATTATTGTGATTGATACTAAGTCATGCATAAGTCATATTTATCAAACTGTTAAAAATATATCCAAAAATTATATATGTTGTCAACATTCTAATACTTCTTTATATTACAATATTGCAAACATGAAAAATTAACTGTTATGACAAAAAGAAGAATTCTTAAGGAACAAATCTGATTTTCTGATTCATTTCTTACTTCGCCCTTTTAGGAAATATCAAAACAAAACCGTTTACAAAACGATAGTTAAAAATTTTTGAGGTTTTCATAATTTGATTAAAATGAAAAGTATTAGCATTATAGTAGTTAATAATAAGTTGAGTCTCTAAAGGATAATACTTTAACGAAATACAAGCAGATCAATTGTTTTTAACCAATAAATTGAGGTGCAAGTGTAAAAATTTTGGGTATATACCTTGATGAGAGATTAAACTGGGCGTCTCATATTGACCATTTAAACTATAGGTTAGCAAGCTTCCTGCTTAGAAGGCTAGTTGTTCTCGGGCTAGGTTCTGTGGGGACAGATCCACTATCGGTATATCTGGGTCCGCCCATATATTGATTTCGGCTCCTATTGTTGATATTACGACTGTTACAGTCGGAACCGTTCCTCGGATAATGGTGGTATTTCGAGACGTCCCATAGTCGCCTCTGTAACTGGTCCCATCCCATGCTTCCAAACGCTTCGCCGCTCTTCACTGTCAGTCATAATACTAACAATAGGCGCCGAAATCAATATGTCACTGATTTAAAAATGTGTAAATGCTGCTGCTGCAATGTAGGTCGCTTCCTGTAAGTCGAGCCGCTTAGGCCGAGCAGGAAGTAAGCAGACCACGTATATCTCACCTGCACTCGATTTAAAATTGTTTAACCAAACCTTATCCTTTAAAGATAATCCATTCAAATTCGGTACATTAACTATTTTTGAGTCATCAGAATGTATAAATTATTATTCAAAACAACATTCATGATAATATTTTTCTCAAATTCACGACCTAGCCAGTCAAATTGTTCGATGCAACAATGTCGACTCTTGAAATGAGACTTTTTTTTTCTTCTAACTTTTTGATATCATAATTGTTTATACCTTTTTATAATTTTTAGACACCATACACTTTGTTCATAAAGAAAATGTTACCAGCCACAATTTATTTTATTATTACATTCTATTTCCATTCAATTATTGCGAATAAACATTATAACATATGTAAATAGAAATGAAAGTTGTATCAGAAATGCTACAATATTATTTTAAAATGTTGCAACAATCTACTACTATAATTGTAGTAAATGCTTCTACGCCTGTAAACGTTCATAGTTTAAAATAAAATTGACGCTGGATTAATTTTTGTTACAATAAATTTTCATGACAATATTTTTCTATGAACAATGGCATAATACTCCCAGGTATTTTCAAAGACAGACCTAGTAAATTTATTTTGCAATGGTCACTGGTAAACATACATTTCACAAATTAACCAGAACGGTCATTAAAACATGTCACATCGGCCAAACTTGGAGCCTCTTCGAATTAAATACCTGCACAAAAGAATAGAAATCGCTGAAATATTTAAAATCCCCTTTACTGACACTGGAGTAAATCTGCTAAAATCGCAGACTTATATGGAAGCGCATTTGGTGTAAGATGAGAGTCTCAGGCGAGCGTCAGCCGCATCCATACGGCAGCGACTGAAATTTATGGGACGGTTTATTAGTTTTTATTCGAAAATTTCATTGTACGTATGCAAATGGAACAACGAGACGACGTCTTCGCATCACGGGCTATTGTTTCGAGATTTCTTGAATAAATGGATGTGCAGCTGAAATGCACCTCCATTGCTATAAAATTTAAAGAAATATATAAATAAGAATGTCTCAGGCTGCACCAAAATACATACAGGGGGCTGCATAGCATAATGTACAGCGTTCTACCGGCAGGGCAGATATGGCTCATTTGAGTACTACAAAAAACCTAATATTTTAGGGTTTTGCGTACGTCATGCAGGACAAATTTTACAACAGGATAAATCTACACATTATGAGCTTGCAGCACAAAGTTACAACTTGTTGAAGACCTTCCATTTTAGTCGCAGAAATGATACGCGTGTGTCAGTCTTAGCTGTTGTATTCAAGTCATACAGTTTTCAAATGTATATCTCTAGATCCTGAGTCAGGTAGACCATAGACCAACTATATTTGCGGGGAGGATTGGATGCCCAAAGCTCTCTGTTGGTGACAGGATCCAAGAATGTTGGCTTGAGTCAATGTGAGAGATTGATACCGTTCAACATTTGATCATCCTCCTAAGTAATGAGGTTTTCCAGGTTTCCCTCATTCCAGCACACAACGTAAGTCGTTCTTGGATGCAAATGCCGCCTGCATAATAATAATATGCCTCCCCCTCACCCGCACAAGTCTCCGACAGCTGATTCTTGAGATTAAAATGAGGGGTAGAGGTATTATTATTTAGATACAATTAGCCTAAAGTCGTTGTGAATGACTGTATGGCTAAATTTTTTCAGTCTCATATTAATCTAATTGGCATAGCTAAGCAGAAATGAGTTCAATAGATACTAATTTTTATACAAAACACAATTGTAGTCTAGTCAAGCAAACACGATATAATAAAACACTAATAATACATACATAATCATTAAAAGAGGAAGAAAGTAGCTTAGAATATAAAAAAATGTAAACAATGATAAACAATGTTAAAAATTAGTAAACATAATATGTAAAAATAAATTTTATTTTACCCTACGGCCTTAAATAATTACAATATTCCTTATACCTAGTAGACATTAACTATAAAACTCAAAACAAACTTAAACTCTGTTTTGCCTGGTCCTCGATTCACTGACTTCCTTAACTATCTTCATCCATTCTAAACCTCTTCTGTCCTCGTTCAAAATTTACTCTACTTTCTTTCCCTCATTTCTTCACAATCGCGCAATAGATGTTTTATCGTTCTCTCTCTTCTCAACAAACCCTACATCTTATCTCACTTTCATCTATCCACCATTTATTATTTTTTCCTCATTGCCGCACCTGAATCTTGCTAATATTAACTTATTACTCTCTCTCTATCTCGGTATCTTCTCTGTTATTAACCTCTCATATTTTGCATTGTATCTTAAGTCCTTTATTTTTGTTCTTCTTTCTTGCCTATCTATATCTTTGTCTCTTAGCTGTAATTCTTTTCTCATCTGTTTGCCAGTTCCAGTTTTTAAGCGTTCTATTTCTGTAGTTGCATATCCATTTCGTCGGTACAATTTCTCTCTATCTGTTCCTATATTTTCTCCTCCTTCCTTTTTTTTCTAACCAGCACTGTTAGTGCAGTCTTCCAGTCTTTCCTTCTCATTATATTTTCTTCATATTTTACTGCTAGATAAAATTAGTAAACATAATGGCAGGTACTTTTGCGAGAATAAAAGCAGTTTCTAATACTTCTTTATATTTTTTCTTAGTTGACAACATTAATCGAAATTGTGGCAGTCGCCAATAGTTCATATTCTGACTATGTACGCTGGTGTCACTTATATTGGCATTTTTATTATGTATTTATAAGAGCAGGTAGTATATAAACCAGTTGGCAAAATACATTTTTAAAATAAGGTTGACAGTGCTGAAGAGAATTTGCATTTGCAAGGTCTGATGATTTTTTTGTATTCTCAGTATTTGAATAGTGGAAAAAGTTATCCCACAGCTATAACACAAATGAGAGTGGAAGAATGAATAATATATTCTAAAAGAGTACAAGATTATGATTTACAAACCACCCGTTAGCTTTATCACCTATTTCATTAACTTAAGATTTTAAAGAGACTACATTGTTTTTACTGCAAACTAAAGAAGTATCGTCTGCGTAAAGCATTTTTTCCGGAGATAAGTGAAAAGTCATTAATATAAATTATGAAAAGTAGAGGTTCCGAAACACAACCTTAGAAGTACTCCACTATTCACAGAAGTCAAATCAGATATGTCGTTATTCAGAACAATACATAAGATCTGAGGGTTGTTTCCATAATTCAGAATTTGGTTCCAATAAGAATTTTTATAAAGTAAGTAATTTTGATGAAAATATAATGAATTATTCATTTGTGCGTATAACGTAGGTCGTCTGAATTCTTGTCGCGAGTATACTAATACTAATGTCTTTGAAATAGTCTAAAATTTAACAATTTAAAGCTGATTCGAAACAGCTTCTTACTGGTCATGACGTAGGAAAGTAGTTCTAGAAAGGGCTCAGTTATGTTGGTTGCGGAATTTAGAATTTGAATTGACAATCATTGTCAATCATATCATTCATGTTTACCACATGTTGTTGAGCCGATAAGTGCGGTTGTGTTTTATTTATACTGTGTAAGTGAAGTCATACAAATTACAATTAGTATTTGGACATAATGGTACAAACCACCACATATAAAATTTATTTGTTGCAGTCATCTTAACACTAGCACCACAAAGTATAAACTAGATGCAGCGGTGTCTTGATTACTATAGCACATGAAAATTGTTTAGGGACAAGTCCATCCACTGCAAGTGCTGCTGTAGTACTAGTGTATATTTATGGGTTACTTACTGAGTTCAACTTGTAATTTAGTAACCTTTTAATTATGAGTTTACCGTGACTGTTTTTGGTTTTGACAAGTCTATTTAATATATTAACTTATTACATATCATTATGTCCATTTTGTGAAGTTTATTACTGAAAAAATGAATTCTGAAGAACATTAGAGGAACCAGGACTATGAAGAATATTTTAATATTTGTATTAAAAATAAGGTGATACTATACTATAAGTACCAATATTTTATTTAATGCTGTCTGTGTACCATATTATGTAAGTTCTTGTTGAAAAATAAATAATTTATTAAATAATTTATAATTATTATTAGGTATGTACAAAACATTATATCTTACTGATAATGTATATTATATTCTATTAAATGAAATATCCTCAAATGAAGAGCTAAAATATAAAAAATAGTTCACAGTCCATCCACCAGGAGCGCTGAAACTTTTATACAAACTCGATCCTAGAGATTCAACTCTATCTAGTTTATACTTTGTGACTAGCACGTGCATCTGATATTTATCTTACAATGACAACTACTTTGCTACGTCATAGAATTATGCAACTCAAAATACACCACGCAAATATGTTTTAGCGGCAAATTTTACGGCTTTAACTTAGCGATGAAATTACTCCCAAAATAGAAAAAATAATTAAAAATATATATTACATTTCAATAACTAAGTCCTAGAACCAATCTATACCATTTTTGAAAAATGTGATAAAACCCTCGGAAAAGTGTTTTAATAAGAAGGTAATGAGAAGTGCAATCAAATGCATTGCTAAAGTCGGACAATGTAGTGCTATATAATAAAAAAACTTAGACATAGGATCTCGCTAGAACCATTGTTTATTGCCAGCAAGTTTGACAAACAGGGAAACCGGGAAAATGTTTTTGTGAAACCGTTTCGAAATTGACAAGTCTTGATATTGATTAGAATATCTAAATGGCACTCTTTTAGACACTAGTGTGTGAAGTAAAAGTGAAATATTAAAAACAATGAAAATATTTGTTTATTATAAATTTTAAGGTACAATTATCTAAATTGTTAAAATGAATACTAGAGGCATCCAGCTTTTATTCTCTTAACAGCAATACAAGTACTAGTAGTCAAAATTAATAAATTGCTAGTAGTGGCAATACGGCTTCTGCTTCTGCGTGAACTTCTTTTAATTTCTTATTTGGTGTATGTTTCTGACCTATAATTCATTTTGCTATTTCGTTTATGGAATTTTTGATACAATCCTCGGTAATTGAACTTGACCACCAACCTCCATGTCGCTTTAAAAGTGTCATGTCTGCTGGCCGAAGTTCACGAAGTACTTACGAAATATACCTAAAAATTATATCTCTATTGATCTCTGAGTAATCGCAAACATTTTTGGAACATAAGTTTCTGTGTTCGGAATTTTAACACTAATAGATGACAACCTTTTATGGTATCTACTGTCAAATGTGATTTCTTTCCTCCTACATGCTCCAAATACTCCAAGGATTAAAACAGCTTCAGTTAACAGGAATTCATTATCATCGGCTTGTTTCATAAAGCGTTCTATTTCCAGCTTGATTTCTTTGTCTGATATCCGACAATTTGTACATTTGCTAATATCTACGTTTTTGTTCAGATAAATCATAGTGCGAAGCATGAATATTTACTCCACAATGTTGATGGCCTTTACGTACTGGATAGCTTCAGGAAATAGGCTAGTTTAAAAGTTGTTATTGCAGAAGTTTTCGAATAAATTTTTCGGGCACTAACATGGATCGCGCAGCTTTAGCAGCTTATTCAATATAAGAGTAGTCATTATCACTCATTTTTGGCGATTTTTTCACAAAACTTTGTAGGAAATACGGTAACGTTTGAATTTGACAGAACCTTGACATTAAAGAATGCATAAACAATGCCGAAAGCCGGCCACAGACCTCGTGATTTTTCATCGGTTATTCTCGTCTCGACATTTTCTCCTGACCTTGTTCCATTAGTTTTTTATCTCATTCACAAATCTCATTCAATGACAACTTAAAGCTTCAAAATTGACTTCTTGAATTCCTCACTTCCAAACCACCGAAATTCTTCAGACGTGAAATAGAAATACTTCCAGAAACGTTGGAGACAACGGTAAACAGTGGGAAAAAGGAACTCAACACTTTAGCTTTGAAAGTATGTGCCACAAATCTACCGCACTATCGGCTGTAGTGATAGGGCCGTAATGCGTTAAGGAAAAACATCAACAAGTCATGCCATATTGGAACTAACAAACAATATATATTCCGCCTTAGATAATGGAACGCCCTGTTTGTGTGTATTCATAGATCTTGCAAAAGCATTTGATACCGTTAGTCACCCATTACTTTTACAGACACTAGAGGGCATGGGCATTAGGCATACCTGTTTGAAATTATTTGAAAACTACATATCAAACAGGTTGCAATGTGTTAAAATTGATAATATATATAGTAACAAACTTTTAATAGAATACGGTATTCCACAAGGTACAGTCTTGGGACCGGTATTGTTTTCCATTTATATAAATAGTTTATATAATATAAACAGCACTGGAAATATCATTGGTTTCGCAGATGACACTGCAATATTTTATAAGGCTGAAACATGGGGTAATTTAAAAGAAATAGTAGAGAAAGATTAAAAATAAAATTAAGTGTTGGTTTGATCAAAAATTATTAACTGTAAATTTAGAAAAACATGTTATCTACCTTTTAGCTGTAATGTGTCTAATACTCCTCCTTTCCGGTCCATAAACATCGTAGATCAGGGAATGCAGTATACTTTGCAATCTGAAGAAAAGTAAAATACCTTGGCATATATATTGATAGATTTTTGCGATGGGACTGTCATATCAGATATGTTGTTAAAAAATTGCAATCCCTTTTATATAAATTTAGGTATTTGAACAATATTCTCGAGGAAAAACAGATGCGAATAGTTTATCATGCACTAATTGAGAGCCATTTAACTTATGGTATATTAGCATGGGGTGCAGCATCAAAGACTCACTTAAAATCTCTGGAAATAATCCAAAAGCTTTTTTTGAAAATTATGTTACATAAAATTAGTTATTCTACCGACTTAGTATATAGGGATTCCAAAATGTTCGACATCAGGAAATTATTTTATTATAACAGTGTAGTCAACTTTCATAAGACAAATGACAAGATTATTCAATTGCATAATTATAATACTCGTAATAAAAACGTATGTGTAACACCATTTATGACAAAAGCTGTTGGACAAAGATCCTATCAGTACTTAGCCCCAAAATTATATAACATCATTCCAAAAGAAATCCAGTCATTAAATTTGCTTTCCTTTAAAAAACAATGTAAACTATTCGTTATGACCACCTCTAGAGAAATTGTAAATAGTTATATAGAATGAAATACTTACCTCTTTCTGTAATTTAATTAATTAATTTCAATGCGAAACTTTGCTGTATATCTATGTATATACCTGTTCCACCACTATGTAGATGTATTTCTTCGTAAAATTTTTATACTTAAAATTTGAATTTTCTATAATTATTTTATATTGATATGGAATAATTCTTTATATAGTAGTATTATTATGTAAGATAAAAATAAATTTGTCTGTATGTCTGTGAATGTGTGTATGAATGTATGCTTGAATCTATGTATATGTATGTGAGTGTATAGTGAAGTGTTGTTAATATATTGTTGGTTATTTACTACTTTTTTTTATTAATTTATGAATTTTTTTGCTACATTAGTTTTTACACATGTATCGAAACAAGTGTCTTCTGACACTTATCGATTACCTGTTTTATTTACAGTTTAGTCTAATGTTTATATTTTTAATATTTACTAATGCATTTATACAAACTATATTTGTTAATATGGGCATTTCTGTAAATAAATTATTATTATTATTATTATTATTATAATGCAATATCGATTTAAAGAATTAGCTCAGAGAGCGAATAAGTATTTATAATTTGCAAACCACCCGTTAGCTTTATTTTCTATTACATTAGCTCAAGATTGTAAAGAGATTACATTGTTATTACTGCTAACAAAAGAATTATCGTCAGCGTAAAGCATACATTTTTTGGAGGAGACAAATAAAGTGGAAAGTTATTTATAAAAATTATGAAAAGTAAGGGTCTCAAAACGGAACATTAAGGCATTCCACAGACGTCAAATGAGATGTTATTTCAGATTCAAGAGATGTTTATGAGAGCCATACATAAGATATGAAAATTGCACCCGTCTAATGCCATACTGGAAAAGTGTTTCAATAAGGCTATGATAAATGCAATTAAAGGAGAAGTTAGACATAGAATCTCGCTAGAAGCACTGTTATTGCCAGAAACAAAAAAACGGGGAAGATACCGGAAAAGCAATTTTTGAGCACAGTCATATTGCTGACATTACAAGAGCGGCTATTCACTATCTCGATTCAGAGGTTATTCCAGTTCCGCCTTGTTCTCCTGACCTTGTCCCATTAGATTTTTATCTCAGTCACAAGTCTCATTCAATGACAACTTGAGGCTACAAAACTGACTTTGTGAATTCTTCACCAAACCACCGAATTTGTTCAGGCATGAAATAAAAAGATTTCTAGATTGTTGGAAACAACCGTAAATAGCGGGAAAAAATAATTCAATCCTTCAGCTCACAAAGTATGTGTCACAAATCTACCGTACTGTTACTTACAGATTCTTGCAAATCGACCGCACTATCGGCCGTAGCGATAGGGCCGTAATGCAATATTGATTTAAAGAATTCGCTCGGGCAGCGAGTGCCGAGACGAAAAACAACAACTCTTGTAATGCATTATCGCTATGTTTCAGCGTTGGCTAATATTATTTTTAGCGAACAAACTGGAAAAGGAAAAAGAAATACCTCACATTGTTTTGATGCCAAGCTTTTAAAACTGCGCTGCCTGCTCCTGCTCCTCCTCGGCATTACTGATAATGTTGCCTCTGCCCTTTTTGCTGAGATGTTCCAGAATTAACTGCTATATATTTCACGGTTTTCCTCCGTCTCGGAAAGCATTCGGCTGCATAAATTTGGGAAATAAAACTTGGCGGTGCCGGCGAGATTACTACCTTGGAAATATTTTCATAAAAATGGATAACCTGCACAGATTTTTGAAGTTTCTGTTAACTTCAAAAATAATCATAATTGGATATTTATATGTGTAAGAGGGGTCGATATAAAATGCCTAATGAATAATTGTCAGCAAACGCGGAGTTTACAAGAATTAACTCGTAATGCTCTGAACATACTACCAAAATGGCATGATGTGTGCTGGCACTCCTGACGTATTGCAACTATCCAACTAGTCAATAGCAGAACATATTGAACACAAACGTGTGTTAAGTTAACACTCAATGGAGTACCTTTAACACATCAATAAATATTACATAAAATCATTTTATTTTATTACTTTATTACTAATTATAATACGTTGTGTAAAATACATAAAATAACAAGGATGTGTTAACACGGACATTTTACATATCCTGAATTATACACTAGAAAATCTCATTTAACGCATGTTAACTATTGCATATGGGGTGATTCAATCATAATGTAATAAATTTTTAGGGAAGATAAGGAAAAATGAGTATAATACGAACACGGAATTAAAAAAAAGTTTCAATGCATACATGGCCTGAAAATAATTATTTTATAATCATTATTTGAACCCCCTCTTCAGACTGTTACTGACATCTAGCGGATTCGATTCATTCACAGCTCCCAAATCAACGCGGTATCGGCCTGCTTCGACGCTCTCACGTACCAGGAGCGCTGTGTTACCGGGAGCTATGGGCTGATTTGCTTCTCTTTGGTATCAAAAAGTATACATGATTTCATTTTATAACAGCCAAGACAAAATGATAGTAATAAATCATAATCACATTACATCAAATACAATAAACAATGTTTTCTTTTAATTGTGTCAAACTTGGTTATGGACAGAATAAAACAATCTGGAATTGTTTGCAATACGAGAACAACCTACAGAAAATACAGAACAATTAACGGTAAAAAAATATATATTGAAGCAATATTACAGAACTAACAAATTATCTTAATGACAACAAAAGAAAAAAAAGTTAGTTAACTCAAAGTTTTAATAGATCACTGAATTTTAAAATAAATGTGCGTCCTACTGTATACATACATTTTTCTCCCGTAGATCGTATGTATTACCCTTGATCATATTTGTGCAGTTATAGTTTTATGATTTAGATACTACTTTTCTTTATGTCATGACTGTTGTGAGAATGTTACAAAAATTAAAAAATCAGAAGAAAATGCTTAATTGCACAACTAACCTAATATTTCTAAAAATATTGAGTGATGATATACAGGATGTGTCATTAAAAAAATTTGTTTATTTTTTTAAATTTGTCACCATTTTGAAAACTTAGTAAGTGCCAATTGAAATTTAATTTCATTGTATTCTCAGGTAACTTTTATAGCAACTTAGTACATTTTTTTTTTAAATAATCGCAATAATACAGGTGCAAGAATGCATTGTTTTTTGTTTATCACCTATTTCTTTAGCAATTCGGAGTAAGTATGCTTTAATTGTAAATTCATCCTGTGCATAGCGAACTTTAGATGTTGTGCATCTAGTGAAATGAAAAACGTATATAATAAAAACCCAATATTTTGGTTTATACACATTATGCTGCTGCATTTAGTATTCTTTAGGTCAAGATTTTAAAATTCCAGGATATGATGAACATCTTTATTTTTGAATACGCGAAATGTAGCAAAGCTACATCTATTGGCCATTGGCTACTCCATACCGAACTCGAACTTTGGGATATTGTAGGACTCTAATTATTTTTTTCAAAGAAACCATTCTCTTTAAAAAATATTGCCTTATTGAAAAACACCGATTTGCATAAAATATCTCATAATGTCGACTATTGACTAGGAGGTCAGCTTTCATATTTGAGCATAAAATTTAATTCCAAGCAACTTTTCTCCATTACTTTTCTACGTAGCGTTAAGATTTAAGGTACCTTACTCTTCACTGTATTTGACTTTTTCATATTTTTGAACACCCTGTATATTAAATTATTCAAATCACTATCTTATCGAGGGTTTCAAGAAAAGCAAAAACCATTGTGGAGGATGATTTTTTTGACAAATTTTTTATGCATTTCAGGTATAGGCAACCTGAACTGGGGACACCCCGTGACATTAAATTTACTACTTCTATGGGCTCCTAAATTTATGGACCCCCTGTAGAGTAGTTTAAACAATAATATAAACTTTTTTAATTACCGTTGACTTACTAAGCAAAACGGCAATCCCAAACCGGGTCCCCATCTGCCTGTGTTTGCCCTGACAGAGCAATTTCGCGGGCCAACGGCCTTTTGTGCCCGACATTTTCTGTTTTGATTTTTGATAAAGACTGTTGCAATCCAAACTACGCGATTACACGCTCACTGCAGTTGTACCAATTTTAATCCGCAAAGAATAAAGATCCGTATGTGTCCCTGCGGGGATCAGACCATCCGTGTGGAAGAATGTCGTCGATCGAGGTCGCGTTATCATAATAATAGAGGCATATTGGGCATGTGTGTTTATCCTTGTGGTACCCCGGGGGAATATTTCATGCTTCGATGATCGCATTCATTGGACACGTTGCTTAATCTGAAAGTAATGGGCGAGGTACGACGTTTGTGTTGATATTATTACGATTTAAGAGGAATTCTGGATTCTTGTTCCCTGAAACTGTGGGAACTACAGGAAAAGTTGGACTGAGTTATTTATGCAGAACAATTCTTAGCTAAATCTTTAATAATAAATGCAATATAGGGTGATACATTTAACTGCGTTTTCTAGACACCAAAATAAGACAAATAGTCTATATAAACGTGTATCCCAAAACGTCTCATTTTCGACATAAACGGTGTGAAATGTTAGTGCTTGATGGCGGTTTTTAATTAGTGTTAGTATTTCCCAAAGCCGTAGAGATAAAATAATAAAATGGCACAGTCTCATAACTTTTTATGCTCTTTTTAAAAATCTAAAAAACAATCATTACAGTTTGTCCAGGAGCGAGTAAAGACTTCAAAAATGCCCAAACTTTTTTGTATATATTTTTTTGATAATTTCATAGCAAAAATGAAAATTCTATGGATTTTTTCATAAACTAGGCACTTTTGATGAAATTTAGCGACAGTTTCTGAGAAAAATGGATTTTAATATAATAATAATAATAATAAACTTTATTTCTCATATGTATAGTAACACAGAAAAATACGTCACAGTAGTACAAACTAAAATAAATACCACATATAAACACAGAAGTACAAAAACAAAATACAAAATACGGGATGGATAAAAAAAAATCTATTAAAAGACAAATATCATTACAAAACTAATGAATAACATTGTTCTGAAAATATTCATCAATATTATACGGGCAAATTTCAATAAGATAGTTTTTAACTCTTAAATGTGTAAATATACTTTAAATGTCTAAACTCGATTGGTAAAGAGATATATATACGGCAACCATTATAATAAGCCCCTTTTTGATATAAGGATGAATAATGTCGTTCAGAACACAGGATATGTTTATTTCGCGTATAATATAAATGATTTAGATTATTTTTTGTGAATAATTCTAAATGACGAAAAACAAAACACACTATCTCCAATATATACACACCAGTTACAGTCAAAATTTTACAATTTTTAAATGTTTCCCTACAAGATTCTCTAAACCCTAAACTGCCAATAATTCGAACGGCATATTTCTGTATCACAAATACCCTATTAATATCCCTACACAATCCCCAGTGAATAATCCCATACCGCAGATGCGAATAAAAACTTGCATAATACAGAGATAAAAGAACATATCGGCTACACTGTGTTGATAAACATTTAAGGCCATAACAGGAAGATGTTAATTTATGACATAAATGATTAATATGACAAGACCAGTCGAGTTTATCATCTACATACATGCCAAGCAGTTTCGCTGATCGGGAGTATTGCAAATAATTACCCGCCACTATAAGTCTCTCATCAAAAGTTATTTTACAATGTTGTGATTTAAAAAGCATAATAGTGGTTTTATCTGCATTTAACATGAGTTTATTTTTCTAGCCACAATGCCAGGTTTTTAGATATAGAGTTGGCAGACACTTCAACATCCATAATATTACTTGATCTAAAAAGCACATTTGTATCATCAGCGTAAGTCACTAATAGGTTAGGACAATCATCAATTGCTTTATGTAAATCGTTGGCAAATAACAAAAATAATTGTGGTCCCAAAACTGATCCTTGAGGCACACCCATCGTCATAAGTGATTCCTCCGACCGAACAACAGAGTTATTAGATTTATTAGATTGAATTGCTACTATTTGACTTCGCCGATAAAGATATGATCGAAACCATTTATGTATATTTCCACGTATACCATATCTAAATAATTTTTCTAATAAAATCTGATGATTTACGCAATCGAAGGCCTTACTTAGGTCAACATATAGTACACAATCCAACGATTTTTTGTCGATGGAGTCAATTATTTCATTGACAAAAGAAAATAACGCCGTTTCTACACTCCTACCCTTAAGAAAACCATGTTGACATCCACATATAATATTTTCTGCGTGTAAAAAATTATACAACTTGTCACACATAAGTGATTCATAAATTTTAGAAAATGTTGACAACAAACTGATGGGCCGATAGCTACTGACCTCATGTTCATTACCTTTTTTAAAAACTGGCATTATTGTAGCAAATTTTAATCTATTAGGGAACACTTCCGTATCAAATGATAAGTTAATAAGGGGAAACAATATAATCAATACATTTTTTAAGTAGGTGTGAGGATACTTCATCGGCTCCACAGGATGTAGAAAGCTTTAGTTTTTTAGCGCAATTAATTACCTCTTGTTTTGTTACTGGTAAAAGCACCATTGATTTATTTAATAATTGAACGTTCGCCTTTAGATAATCGTAATCAATCTCATTACCTAATTTATCAATTAAGTTTGGCCCCACAGAACTAAAATAAGAATTAAATTTATTAGCGGCTTGAGAGCAATCAAGTAATACATCATTGTCCTTTATATTAATATTGTGAAAATCTTTACACTTGCCAGTTTTCTACGAATAATTATAATATCCCACATCTTATTTGATTTTTTAGGGTAATTATTTATAATTTTATCATAATATTGCTTCTTGGTCCTCTTAATTAAATTTTGGTAAAACATATTTACAGCTTTATACGTATCTGTGAAGGCAGGGTATCTCAAAGAAAGCATCGAAATAGTATTTAAGACAGTTTTTACGTAAGTAACGTCAGATGTTATCCAATCTTTGAAATCACCGCGATTAACACTAGATTGATTTTTTACTTTCTTTACGGGAAAACAAACATTAAAGTAAAATAAAAACGTGTTCATAAAATTATCAAAGGATTTATCAGCACATCTCTCTGAAAAAACATCATGCCAAGACTCCATCGACAAAAATGACAGAATTCAATTATTTTGTCTTCATAAAATTTTCTCCGAAAAGTATAAGATATTGAACTTTCAATTCCATACAAAAAACTGCGCAGTGTGATCAGAAACGAATTAACAACCACTGAATGACAATGATGATTGTCCTCTCTTATAATAAAATTATCAATGCACGTTTTAGAATAAGGTGTTATCCGAGTAGGTGTATCAATTATAGTTTTCAAACCATAGCAATTCAAGATGTCGAAAAAATCAGTTTTACATTTAGAATCCACCAAAATATTGATATTGAAGTCACCACCAATGATTATATTAGTATATTTATCTAAATCAATAACACCCAGTAAACTATAAAATGTAGTCATGAACAAGTTTATATCACTATTAGGTGTACGATATATCACCAAAATAAGAGTATTTCCGAAAATTTCTACACCACAGCATTCCAACAATTTACACTTACACAATTCATTAACTGCACAGAATTGCTTAGCCTTTATTCCCGTTCTTAAATAAATAGCTACACCTCCATGCTGTGTTGCATCTCTACAGTAAAAAGAACTCAAAGTATAGCCATCAATGTCCTGCTGACTTAGTTGCTCTGAAGATTGCCAATGTTCACTGAGTAACATCACATCTGGTAAAGTGTCATTCAAAAAAACTTCCAGTTTATGTATCTTATTAGCAAGACCCTGTATATTTTGGTGGAGCACTGAAAACGACTTTTTAATCGGCGATGTTTTACCCACGAAAAAAGGGAGTAGCTTTACAGTTTCCACCACTAGATGCAGACGTAGAAGGTAGATTTCGAGAGACACAAACTCTATTAGCATTTCCCGGTACTGTATTTGAATCACAGTTAGTACAAGAAGTCAAATCCATAGCATTACCATTTCTATAGTTTTGTGGTGGCTCAAGTAAAATCATTTTTCTTTGAGAAAATGGCATTTCATTGTAGATAACTTGTTTTAAATATCGAAGTATTTTCTCTTTTCCTCGGTATTTCAAAGTTACAGTTTTGTTAAAATTAAAGTTTGAAGAGTTAACAATGGCATTTAGACTAAGATATGTCACTCGAGACTTATTAGGGTTCATTAAAAAGAGGTGATGGTAAATCATTTTATTAAAATCGTTTATAATACTATTGAGAATCATTCTATTACCCCATAACGGCACAGAGAGTAAAATAATATTTGTTCTTTCACTTATTTTTCGAATTTTGTTAAATACCGCAGGATGCAGTCGCGATCCCTGCAAGCAGTTTCTTAAACCACCATTTAATAACACATAGTCGTTAATATCTGGGCGCATGTTAAATCTCATTGTTAAAAATCTATGGAACTTCAAGCATTGCCTTTTAAATTAAAGATGAGAAACAATTTTGACATCAACCAATACTTAATACAGGGTTAACTATGACAAAAAATGTAACCACGTGGCCAGGGAGCCCGAAAAACAATAAAAAAATTATTCCAGAATTTTAGCTGGACATTTAAAAAATGGGGCAAAACCTTTTTTCCTCCTATGATAAGAACCGACTGAGATGGCTTAGATTCATAGAAAAAGCTTACATTTGTCAACAATGTCAACTACCATGCGGTCGTCCTTTTGTAGCGTTCCTAAATGCAGAAACGACAAAAATTTATATTCTTATTAGTAATAATACCTGACAGATAGGTAACAGTTAATCCAGTTGCCTCCAGTTTTTGCATTCGTTTTTCATTATTTCGTTATAAACTGGTACATATTCGTTCATTACAGCCACTCACTACCAATAAAATACACTTTCCGTAGGTACAATTAGATAAAATGCCAATTTATTATAAGAAAATCGGACGAAAGGAATCGGTGGTACTAATAAGTAGGTACATAATAGAAAACTTTTAATGCACCCGCGGCAGTCTTGTCCCATAACCTAGAAAAACACACCGACGAACTATATTGTGGAAAAATATGTACCCGACACATATTCCTTTATTCAATAACAAAATAAAACGTCTAAAATGAAAATAAAGCACTAAAAACTGAAGAAGAACACAAAATTACAACGTAAACACAGGAACTGAATTATGACATGACAGCGATACCGACTGAGCGACTGTTGCTTGACTTGCTTGTTAGTTGCTCACTCTACATTGGCGGCGTAAGGATTTAAAATAATATCGAAAACATTTTTTTTGGCTTTATAATTAAGTTTGGAATTTTTTGAAGGGTGATTCCGTTAATTCTTATTTTTCCCGATAATACCCTCTTAAAATATTTGTACTAAGTCATAGTTAACCCTGTATATATAAATATTTACTTCTAGTAAACTAATTTTAGTTCTAGTTTAAATAATCAAAAAATTTGATCTGGTAAATTTTTATAAACTTCCGAAACTAAAAATGGTTTACAAAAATTTTTGTCACTATTCGAAATTATTTGTATAAATTTCCCTGTGATTGCATGCATTGCCTTGTCAAATTGTATTTGTAAAAACGTATAGAAAAATTCGTGAAATAGTTGTCTCTTTATTATTAATATAACAGAAAAATGTTATAACGTAATGTAAACAAAAGCCAGGTCTACATTTCAAGTATTCCAACCTAAACATTAATTTTATTTTTAGAATAATAAATAGTACAAAAAAAAATAAAACGCTTATGTAAAACGCTTAGCTAATCTGTAATTAAATTGTATTCAACTGTCTCGTTGTTTATTTACTTAAATTAATTCAGCATTAAGTACTATCGAAATAAGATAAAATACTATTTTTAATAAAAATCCATAATGGTCATATCGGGACTGCAAGATGGACAAAGTCCATTTTTTTTGCATTTATTTGTTACAACACAAACTAAACATTTGCCAAATAATAAATTAGTTTTCAACATTTCCAGGTCAAGGGGTTACCCATTAATTTCCATTTCCATATTGACAGAAAAAAATCAAAATAAGGCAACTGATTGCGTTCCGACTGTCCTCCGAGGAGTTCATTGAGCCGCGAAACACAACCAGATGAAGTAAACAGAGCACAGCTGGGGATGATCTGCTAGCTGCCGCTCGGTTTCACTTACATCCATATATTCGATACCCCGGCCGCTTCCCTATTTACACGCGCGACATCCGAGCAATTAAAACATCCAACTCACCCCCATCGGCCACGAATGACGGTCACACGAGGCCCTATGCGACGCTCCCAGGGCCGAGACCCTCGAGAGAGACGTTTCGGACTAAAGTTTCTATTTGGCGTGCTATAGAGGGGTTCTTTAAATAACTCTATAAATTAAACTTCTTCACACTTGGTTCTTTAAAAGTAATATTGCATACCAAAGTACAGAAGTTATTTCTTTTTTTTTTTGTTGAAATTTTTAAAATGTATATTTATGCAGGATGTCCGGGAAAATGTAGGAAACTTTTTGGGAACAGATAGAACATGAAAAAATAAGATGACAAGTTCCTATAAAACTTTGTGTCCCTGAAGGACGCCGCTGGAAATCGTTTTTTTTTAATAACGTTTAAAGTACTTACCTAATATAATTTAATAGTTATTTATGCAACAAGTACAAAAAGTAAGAGTTTATTGCACGAGACGTGAAATTGTCCAACGAGGCCGTCAGGCCGGGTAGGACAACATGTCGAGTGCATTAAGCACTTTTTGTACAAGTTGCATACAATATTTTTTCTACGTTCATGTAAAAACCAAAAAATAGTATTTAGATGACACAGTCTAGGAAAATGTGTGTGTGTCTATTTGAACGTTTATGTTTGTCATGATGACAAAACGGTGTAATAGAATGTCAGATGAATGCAACAAACATGCAATAAAGAACCACTTTTTCCACTAAATATAGTTCAATAAAGTTTTGTTTTTGGCATGACCGTAGAAAATAAATTAATTAATGTGATGTAGGTACACTAACTTTCCTGTTGTTTGAATGATTTTTATATTGCACTTTATTGTCGAGAAAAAAAAAATAGAATTCATGGCCCTTTTTATTAAAAATAAAACATAAATTCGTTTATTATTCTTTTTCTCGTAAACAGTTCATCTTATCAAGAATAAACAAAAGTACCTTTTTATTAGTCGAAAGTTCAAGCTACCCAGATTTATTATTTTAAAGTCTTTATCACACAGCCTCTGGTAAACTAAAAAAGCTAAATATGTGTCAAGGACACTATTTTAAGAGGTTTTTACTAGTGTCCAACGCATTAAATTTTTATGAAATTATATTAAGTACTTTAAAAGTTATTCAAGCCGCTATTTCCACCGGCGTCCTTCAAGGACACAAATTTTATAGGCACTTATCATCTTATTTTTTCATGTTCCATCTGCATCCGAGAGATTTCCCACATTTTCTCAATCACCGTATATACTTGAAAATGCTCTTGTACACAATTGTATTTATATATTTCAAAGTACCCTTATACAGTTGCTAGTGTACTTATACAGTCCAAGGTAAACTTCTACTTTTAAAAGTGTATGTGAAATTGTATATTAGAATGAGTTTTATACACTTGAAGTTGACTTATACCCTTAAAAGTGTATCTTTACACTTAATTGCATTAAACTTCTACTCTTAAAAGCGAACTTGAATGGTTATTTATAGGCTGGAAAGCGTGCTTTTAAAGTTGGAAGCTGACTGGTACATACAAGCGTATCTGTACACTTAATAATATATCTGATATGTTGAACTCATACACTTCAAATAACCTTTCCAGGTGTATATTTAAATTGAAAGAGGTATGCCTGCTGTTTTAAAATATATAGTACTTTTAAAAATATTTAGAATGTGTATATTTGAAAGTGCTCTTTTATACTTTTAAGTATACTTCATTTAAAAGTCTATTTATATAGTTGAAACTGAACTTGTACAATTGAATTACATTTGAATGTGTATCTATACATATACTTGTATACTTTTACGGCTGGTAAATCATATATACACTTAAATGTGTATCTACACATTTAATATATTTTTATATTGAATACCTATTGAAAATTGGGATTTTGTTTTATTTCACATCCTTACACAAAAATTAGATCATGAAACTCTTACACGATTTGAAATTGAAACATGCTCAAACGAAATTCCATCTTTCTCAGATTTAAAAACTTAACTTCTCAAACAATGCACCGGTCTAGAATCCGCTCATCTTTCTTTCAGTATAGAAAATAAAACCTCGAATAAAATCAAATCAAGTTCTTCTCCTAGTACCCATGGAAAAAATTCATCCATGGTCACCAACATTGATCCTAAACCTATTCTTTCCAGTGGGATCAAACTCCACCTCCTGATGCCTTACATAATTGGAATAGGTATAAATCTGAACTCCCTTCTCTTACCAAGATCCGAATCTATCGTTGCATTGTTCCTTGTCCTTTCGTCTCTTGTCAGTTGCACACGTTCTGTGGCAGCTCTGAAAAGGCATATGCCATCTGCGTTATTTATCTACGGTATGATTTACCTGACTCTCTAGTCTGTGCAAAATCAAAAGTATCGCCCCTGAAAAGAGTTTTGTTGCCAAGACTAGAAGTTTGCGGTGCCGTTCTCCTTTCCGATTTGGTTTCTTTAGTTGTAAAAACTTATGAGAACAAGTTTAAAATTGATACTCTACTGGTGCAGAGACTGATTATGTAGAATACAACTTAATAGTATTTATAGTCTTTTTACAAGGGAATAATCTTCTTGATATTTCGATTTTGTTATTAATGGAATCGTCGTAGCAATTTCACTGGATTTCCGTATCGTTCAATCTATTCTTTAGTTAAAACCTTCTCCTCTTTGGAATATAACGCACATTCATTCGTTTGAAAGATGCAGTTGCCTTTAGAAATCTATAAATATCAACTAAACGTCACATTTTACCATATAATTTTAAGTGAAAAAAAAAACAGCATAGACTATTTTACCCATAATGTATCTAGACTGAATCTCAACATATAGTTGATTCATGTCAACCGATAGAACATCTGTCACCCAAATCACACCATTTGTTTCTGCTAGTTTTTGATGCCGCTGTATTCACGCTCGTATCTTGAAGATGAAGCAAATGCAAATAATTAACGAAAAAAAATTGCAAGTTTAGCGTTTTTTGGTCGTTGCTTACAAACAAAGAATCACTGTCGTAGCGTGACATTTTCACAAATTAGTACGTTATTAATCTTCGCAAATTTTTCACTGAATTTTTTGGAGCTTAGAATCTTAATGATGGTTGGATATGGTGATAAGCTACGAATTCGTGCGGAAGCTTGTGAGCTGCTTAATCAAACACATGCTTTACAGACCACCAATAGCACGATCTACGGTGAGTAAATTGGTCGCCAAGTTTAGAGAGACTGGGTGTGTAAGAGATAAGACACGACAAGGTTGACCTGAAATCGCTGAAGAAACCAAGTTATTGTATTGCTGGGACATTGAAAAAAATCCCCAACAGTCAACAAGACAACTAACCTTAATCAATAATATGAAGACCAATCATATGTTGTTGTAAAGTCCAGCTGATACACAAATTAAATTAGGATGACCAATGATCCAAACTTTTTAAATAACATATTTTTTTCTGCCAAGGCCACATTTTGTCTAAATGGCTCACTACATCGCCATAATTGTAGATATTGGCCAATTGACAATCCCCATTAGACTTTCTATGGGGTTATTTAAAATCTAGGGTATACTTCAATCGACCAAACAATTTAGCAGACTTACAACTGAGAATTCGTGCTAAAATGGAAAGAATCAACCCAGAAATTATTGAGCGTAGTGTGCAAAGTGTTTACACTCGCGCCGGCCAATGCCAAATTGCCAAGTACATTTTTTTTTTATAAAAAATGACGATAAATAATTGTTTTAAATAAATGTCATTTTTTCGCATGATCTCGCTTATTATTTTAGATAGACCCATACAAAAATATACAGGGTTTTCCTTAAGAAATAACAAATTCACCCTATATACAACTGAATCATCTTAAAAGATGCCCCTCCCGAGATTAAAATGAACCTATCTCGGCCCTTCTTCAAAAACCATTCAATATAAAAGTTATGAATTTTGTTCCAAACTTTATCATCACGCTGTATTTAAATTAATGCATGTTTATTACTCGAAAATGTTTTCATTGTTTTCTACAGAATATCCAGTTCAATAAATAGGTATTTATTTAGATCGTATGAACCATGACTTCCAAAAAGCAGATATTTGGTCTATCTATCAAAGCTGGATAGCAGCCCGACGTTTCCGATAAAGCGACCGGACTAAGGCGTCCTATGGAAATGGGAGACGGCGGGCGTCTTCCATCACGAAAATTAATGTTCCCCAAAGTATAATTTGTGGAGACGAGTTGGCCGGGACGTGGCTGTATTGCAAAGACGCTCCACTGACTATAATATGCCGCTTAATTGTCTCGAAATGAGAAATTCGTCGGGAAGTTATAATTGGATACGCGCCACCCACCGGCCCACTAGATGTCTTGGGAAAATCTTACATATCCACCCTATGCAATTTAAGTTCCGCTAGTTTTTCACCAGACGGTTGCGTCTTGTCGCTCTCAACGCTTGCGCAACTAGAATGGAGATGTCTGCCTGAAAAGTACTAACCAACAATGAAGTTAATGGTAGTTATTCAAACAATTGCTATTAGTATATCTTCTTACTAATAAAATGTATCATCACTTAATAGCATTCCATCTACTTTATATAGTGTCAATCATATGATCACGAACATAGGCAACCAGACTTACACATCTATAAATGATACTATACGATACAACTACTCCACGGGCTAATGCCCTGACCGGCATTGAATTACACCTGCATTATTTGTGTGAACAGCCAAGAACCCTTGTCGGTCACTCCACCAGACATAGATCGGTTTCGGGCTTGTTAGCCTTCATCAGTATGCTCTAGGTGAGATGACCGACAATTGATGGCATACTGATGAGGGCTAACAAGCCCGAAACCGGTCTATGTCTGGTGGAGTGGCCGACAAGGGTTCTTGGCTGTTCACACAGATACTGCAGGTGTAATTCAATGCCGGTCGGGGCATTAGCCCGCGGAGTAGTTGTTTCCTGCAGTATCATTTATAGATTTAATGGCGCATCGCCCAGGGCGAGAGGTCTGCGGTTAAGTACCTACGACAATGTAGGTCGCTTCCTGCAAGTCGAGCCACTTAGGCCGAGCAGGAAGTAGCAGACCAGTTACATATCAGACTTACACATGTTGTCAATCTTGACTCAACATTCACTAAAGAAAGAGATAAAACTATCCAATGCATACATATTACATTTTTACATGCAGTTCTACTTACAAAATAATCATCATTGAATCATTTATTTTGTTTTAAAATTTTTCTTTAACTCTACAGTACTCACCATAACAAGATACATGTACTTGTCAAAATAAAACGCCAGGTCTAATCAATTATGAATTTGTATATATCCTGGAAAACATAAATCTTATGTAAGGAGGACTGAATTATTGTCAATGTCATATGTAACATTGCAATAAACTGCAAAGTTATAGCTATTATGCAAAAGTGGAATTCCAGAAAACAACTACTCTGCGGGCTAATGACCCGACTAGCATTAAATTATACCTAAAAAATCTATAGCAAACAGCCAAAGCGAAGGCAGCCGGAAATCAGTATATGTCTTGTTGGCAGCTAACGAATGACTATAGATTTTTCAGGTGTAATCGAATGCTGATCAGCGCATTAGCCCGCATGACTTGTTTCCTGGAATGCCTGTTTTGCGAATATCGTTATCGCCGAAGGCAATAGATGTCGGAGGCTTTCAATGATACTAAAGCATGCATGTAGGATGCTTTATGTATATTGGTTGCTCACGTTCAGCATGGAGTAGCTAATGACCACTAGATATAGTTGCTACAAGTCGCTTACTGCAAAGTTCTAAGTTTTTATTCATTTATTGTCATAACATACATTAAGTGTATCTTCAATGATTTTTCTGTTAAAATAGTAAGAAATGTAATGAATTGCCCCATTTGCCCCATTTCTTTGAATAAGAATTTATTTGTAATTTTAAAATATAATCAAGAGTGCCGTTTTTAAACGCAATTTTCGACAAATTCATAGCTGTTTTTAGAGGCAATCTAAAGAAAATTAAGTAAGTTGAACCGCTCAGAGTTCTTTTAACAATCCATTAGAAGTCACGCTAGATACAAGTGATGTCAACTGCTTCACTAAGCGCACTGCAACCGTATGACTTCTCTTACATCTTCCATATTTGCCTGTGTAACTGGTGCACATGGCATCGAAATCGGATCGTTATTAGGGGAGTTATTTTGAAGTTTCAAGATATCTAAAGAGGTCTCTTAAAACTGGAATTGATATAAATGATCAAGTATTTTTGACAAACTGCACTACAAAACGGTATAATTCACTGTCTTTGAATGAGTATCCATGCTTTCTAACATGATTTCTTCCAAAAGTGAAACGAAATGATTCAGTTTCAATTTTTAATTAAAAAAATGTTATATTACTACATCAGCATGGATTTATAGAAGAACGATAGACAATTACTAACTTAGTATGTATTACTCACTATTGATCGGGGAAACCAAACAGATGTAGTCTATAAGGATTTTTCGATGGCATTAGACCCTCTACATTATGGATTATTACTAACTAAACTGAGTTCTTTTGAACTCTGTAAAACTTAGTCGAATTTGTATATTCGTATTTATCTGATAGAACTTATTTTCTTTAGATATATGGAGTTCAATCTATTGAGTTTGCTAAAAGGTCAGGTGTTCCACAGGATTATATTGTCACAGAATTTGCCCCGCTCGCACCCGATTCGACGACTGTGGTGTCGCGAAACGCTAGATTGCCCCGATCGCCCCTACGCGATGCTGGTAAACAAGCAAATAATGCCGGGTATCGAGACGCGACTGGAAATATGGGAATCGACGAGAAGCGTTCGAGTCATTCGATAAAATGGATCTAGAGATGCTAGAAAATACCTGGAATATTCGTTTGGTCTATAAAAGAAGAATAAACGTCCGAGTTAGTCAGTATTGAATTACAGTCTTGAGTTGAAGTGTTTAGTTGGAAATTTCCTGAAGTTTCAAAGTGAAATGGTGTTTAGTCAAGTTGTAATTAGTATTCAGCTGTGTACAGAGTAATTAATAAAAATAAGTGGTTAATTAACGGATTATTTTTCTGGTAAAAGAAAAAGACGGGTTTGGAAATCTGTGACAATATCCTCGGAACGCAGATGTTTACATTATACATCAATAGTGTTACTTCTCAGTTAAATGCGAGATATTTATTGAACGCCGATGATATAAAAATATTTTGTTCCATCGATAATGTTTTAGATGCCATGAATAAACAAACAGATTTATATTTAATAAACTCCTGGTGCACTATTAATAAACTACCGTTGAATTCGACCATGCGTAATGTAATGACTTTTAGTCGACGATGTGATCAAATATAGTATGATAATAGGCTAAATAGGTTCGTTCTTCAACGACCAAAACTTGTAAAAAATTTGTATATTTTAGTTCTGAACGTTAGACATTATCGCACTAATTTATATAAAGGATCTCGAGTTCACCAGATTATCAATAATTCCTAAATTGAATTCTGCGTAGATACAGTGGACCGGAGCAAAACGGAATTCGGAGAAAAACAGCCACACAAAGGTCGCCCGAATTACTGAAATTTAATACCTGTTATATGTACTTTATAATTTCTCAATAAAATCCCTTGTTGGTTATGTTATGTAATAGTACAAGATGGAGTGTTAAAAATATGCACAAGATGTCCGTATTACTCCGTTAAAATGAATTGGTAAAATTTATTTAACAACGTATCATAATCTAAATTAATTTTATAAGTATAACAAGTTTAAATGAGATGACGAAGGGGAGGGTTCAGTAAAGGGAAGCATGGTGATGGAGAAGAAGAGTAATTCAAGAAGGGTTATGGGGGAAGGGAAGGACTACTGAAATCAGTGGCTCGTCGCCTGATCATCTCAAAACATATTAAACTAATAAAGGTAGCAGAGAAAAAAGCCAGGGAAAAGGTGTTGCTAGTCAAGAAGAAGGCTGAAAGTCAAGAGAAGAAAAAAAGGAGAAATTAAAATTGCTGCTTTTTCAAAACTACTACTAACAAAAATTCCAGATCCATCAACGAGTAGAAGAAGGAAAAGCAATCATAATCATCCAGTCGTTCTGATTGCGGTATTTGTGGAGATGATTTTTATGATGATGACATGACAACCTAGCAACGATTCAGTGTTCAGGTTGTAGAATATGGTTCCTTGAAATTTGCGCTGGAGTGCTGAATACTGTCAAAGATACTAGATATTGGCAAAAAGACACAGTGGTTGGTTAATATTTACGTTTATGTTTATACAGGTATGTGTGGGTATTTTTTGTTGTGTTGATTCTCTGTTATTAATATTCATATGCATTTTTGCTGTTTTGGCTTGTTCCTTATCCTGTAATTAGGCATCTCCTCTTGGATACTGTAACTAAATAAAATAAAATGTTAATATTGGGCGATATTTCTTTTTTCTATTAATCGCCAGCTTTAAAACTTTCGTTTCACTAACGTAAAAACCGCCCGAATTTTCGTACTTCCAAAAGAAACTTTTTCCAATTGAAAAGACACAAAATTAATTTTAAGAAGAAATAATAGAACATTGTCTCACGGGAATAATAAATTATTCTGACCTTTCAATCCTCAAAAATTAACCGTGTCCAACCGGAGTACGACAGGAGAACCCGCATCCAATATTTCGCGAACTCCAGGAAGTTGTGGCCTGTATTGTAGCATATTACTGGTTCAGCGGAACAGGAGGCTGCATTTCCTTCAGGACGTGTCCGGCATGAAATCGGGCCGCAATCAGCGAAGGCCGTGACGGCAATGACAACCCGGGGGTGAGGGTATGAGGATGATATCTGCAGCGGCCAAGGAGGCCCTCCACAGTACGTGACTGTGGCCGGAATTGTAAACTGGGAGGCAGCGGCATCACAAGGTTTTGGTTTTGCTGTGGTTTATGTTTACGGGTAACCTCCAAGGATTTGGAATGTAGAAAACAAAATAGCGAACAATTTGTTTACGTTAGATGAAGGAGATAGAATGTAATATATATTATTATAATGTAATATAATATATCTATAACTTATTTTAAATGTTTTGCAAAATTCTATGACGTTGATGACGCTGAATTTCTACTACATCGCTACGTGTTGGCACGATAAAACGCAATAATTATTTTTTGTGGTAAAATGGATGATATTTTTCAGTCGAGAATGAAATTTTTTGCAAGTAATATTAATCATTTCTTTTAGAATATTTGATATGAAAATATGTGCTATAAATTGTAAATGATATACGTGTCAAATAAATTAATTCTAAATGCCTAAATCTGTACATTTTTAATAATTTTTAAATTGTAGGATACAGATTTCGAAAAAAAATTGATATTAGACTACGAAATTCTTTTGCATTCTAGTATGATTTTCATTCTAATGTAAAACTACCATTTTCAATCTAATACTAAAAATAACTACTTTTAAATAACTACTAATGAGATTTTATTCTTTATAGTTATCAAATTTCTACTTCTGCTGGTATAAAACTTTATGTAGATTCCGAATACTTTGTTATTACTATTTAGTTTTATTTATATTTAACTTGGTCAACCTCTTGTTTTGAGCACATTTTTATTCTACCTTTAAATTTTGACAGCAGAACATCAAGATGATTACAAAAGAATTTAAAAAATTGCTTGTCTTTTCAAAAATTAATGTGGTGTGCCGTTCTGTTACGTGATGATTTAAATAAAACATCCAAGATGAATCCACTGAAATGTGACATATTTGTTGCTTAACAAGTTTTGTTTACGACATTTTTTCGAAATAAAAAATATGCTAGTTTTAGTTAGGTACATTAATTTTGTTATTATTCATCATTGATGAAAACTAAAGTTCTTTTGAAGATATTATCCTTAAATCTGTATATGACACTGCAGAAAACAACTACTCCGCGGACTAATGCCCCAACCGGCATTAAATTACTCCTGCAGTATCTGTGTGAACATCCAAGAACCCTTGTCGGACACACCACCAGACATAGACCGATTTCGGGCTTGTTAGCCCTCATTAGTATTCCATAGGTGAGATGACCGACAATTGAACTGGCTGTTCCTTCATATGTATGTTCACATGCCCCGACCAGCATAGTCCGCGGAGTAGTTGTTTCCTGCAGTATCATTTACAGATTTAATGGCTCGTCGCAGGGCGAAAGGTCTGCGTTAAATACCTGCTACATTGTAGGTCGCTTCATGTAAGTCGAGCCGCTTAGGCCGAGCAGGAAGAAAGCAGACCACTTATATCTTATCTTATCCTTAGTCAGAGTTGTGCATGTTATTTTTTTGGAAAAGGTTACAAATAATTAATATATTGTAAATATATGTATGATGATGTTTTGTTTTAATAATGTTCTTATAATGTTATTACCAAACGTACCTATGTTGTTACGAAAAAATACCTCTGTAAATACCTACACCTATGCTAGTGTACTCAAATATCAAATATACTAGAGCTATGTGTAAGAAAAATAGTCTTATATAATATGCAGTTTAAGGATAGGCAATGAATTTTTGACGTTATGTTTACAATGGTGCCAATTTTCATTGAATAGTAAATATATCCTATTATTTTATTCAATAAAACAACGAAACTAAATGAAACGCAAAGTAAATATTGAATTATTATTTGATATTATTGCAGTACTTAAGTATAAACCAAATAAATAATAAAATTAACACATCTACTAATTAATGGTGAATTTTGTAAATAAATGACTGTTAATGTGTTAATGGCTCTCACTCATTTTTAAGTAATAGATGAAGAAGTTTTTTTTCTGTTTTATTCTTTATCAGGAAATGAAATAAATAAATATGAAAGTAGAACTTTTAAACTATAGTTATAAACAGGGTTAAATAAATTTTGTTTGGGGATGGCAAACATCAAGATGCCCGTGAGAATTACCTTCTATTATGCAACCCAGCACACATTGATACAGAAGAACGAGTAACACTGAACATGAGGTGAATGCATTACTTACAAATGATACATAAGAAAACTATATAGTAAAAATCTGTTAAGAATAATGTCTAATGAAAAATAGGTATGATCTGTGTTTTAGAACAAATTGAACATTGATATGCTTTGCTCGACTGTCCAAGAACGGGACCTGGAATTAAATAAAAATAATGACAGGCTTTACAGACCAAGATTATCCAGGAATGCCGTGGAAATAGAATATAAAATGTAGAATACCCCGGTTAACCTCTAGACAAAATTTAATTTGAGGTTTAAAAGTCAACTCGGCTTTTTACAATGTCACTTGGGTAATTTATGACCTCCTCCGAAGTCGTCGGATAATTCAAATGTATATCTAGAAACTGTGAGGCAGTACACCCAGTAGGGTATAAATCATGTGTTAAAAGCTTATCCAGCTTAACCTGGGAAATAAAGTTTAATCCACGGGATGTGTTTAGAAATGTTAGGTGTGATTATCGTAAACAAATAGATCTTTCCGGCTGTCGCCAAGCAAAGCTGTCCGTAAATATTAATAAATAAACGGGCACAGAAATAGACAGAGTATGATCCAGGCGGGACGGCGCCCGCGAGTGTTCAGTGCAGGTCTGGACTCGGGGAATATGGAATTTGTATCCAGTAACACTTTCTCGAAACATTGTTGTAGTACAGTTAACGGATAATGCAAATACATGGGATTTTTCGCTCACCATAAATAATTGTTATAGAATAAACCATTTTGTCAGTATTTTTATCAACAAAGATAACATTTATATGTTGTCACAAAATTTCTATGTCGGAGACAGTTTGTATTTACAGTATAACTTTAGAAATAGATACATCACTAAGTGAATAGTTTCATCGTCCAATGTATTCAAATCCTTTAGAATAACACGAAAAGTAATAAACAATTCATATTTAATGGAGCTAAAAATAGAAGAATAAAACCAAAGACATAATTAAAAATAGAATAAATAGCCTCAATATACAGTATCAACAATAAAAACACAAGATATGACACTTCATGAATAGCATCAGAAGAAAAGATAGTTCCATGTTCAGTAAGGCCAGAACTAGTCCCCTTAAGTTAAGTATATTTGAATTGGTGAATATATCTAATAGTTATGGTAGTTTGGTTAACCAAGGAACATTACTGAAACGGTCTGCGAGACAAAATTGCTTTTGAAAAATAATATAACCTCATTCTCTACTTCCCATACATGAGATAACACTTTATCTCCTGACAACCTGACAACAAACTTTAGAATGCAACAAAAGTTGAAGGTGCCCACTATCCATATCTGTGCAAAGCTGTTCAAAAAGTATGAAATTAGATATAACATTTCAAGAACGACATCACAAACAACGGATAGTTAGGAAAGAGTTTCAAAAGAAATAAATAGTTTCATAATAAAAGCACAAGATATGGTACTTCAAGCATAACGTCAGAAGAATCGGATAGCTCTATATTAAATGAGCTAGCTAGAATCACTACGAATAAAAACATGACAATTAGTAAATGTTTCCAAAAGACACTATCCTATGCGCTTAAAATCTTTAAGAGCACATACATATGACTTAGTTTTCTATATTCGTAATAGCTGCAGAAGAAAGGAATATTCCAGTAGAATACAGGAATTACATGACAACATTATGGTGATGAAAAAAAATTCCAGAAGAAATAGGTCCCATTATTCAATGTTTTATTACACTTCAAGAATAGCAACAGATGAAACAAATAGTTCCAGATGCAATAAAGCAAAAATCACTAACAACACATAAGAAATTGATTGCTAAATAAATTCTTAGTTCTATTAACAAATGTGTTCAAAGCCTCTATGAAATAGAAATAGACCAGTGATGAAGCCTTTGAAAATCGTAAAAAGTGAAATGAAATAATAGTAAGATGAAACCCATTGGAAAAGGAAGAGAATACAACAAAAATGAAACGAAAAATAATTTACGGGCAATTTGAGGTCGGGAGTGGTAGGGGGTGAGTTCTTAAGGGTAAAAAACGGTTTATCTTAATTTCCGGCAAAACTACAAGTCCTATGGACATTTTCTGATTACATTTACCATAGTAATGTATATTTTTTTACATTATCAGAAAGTAGAGATTTCAACGAACAAAAAGCCCACCGACTTTTTTAAAAAAGCAGATATTTGGACGAGAATTTTCGATTGCAAATTAGGGTGCTTTTTCGATATCAAGCCAAAATAAGGTGAAAAAATAAATATTTTAAATAAAAAAATTACAGTGTGTTTGGGACATAAAAAGGTAAGTTTTTACCAAATTTCGTGAAAAAAAATTTTTTTTTGAAAAAGAAAAATAAAAAGCCAACAACTTGGTTATTTGAATTTTTCACATAAATTTTGAGGTTATGTGAAAAAAGTGTAAATACAAAAGATGTTGATCTTTTTATTACCTACAACTTTTTTCCATAGGACTTGTAGTTTTGCCAGAAATCGAGATAAACCTTTTTACCCTTAAAAACTCACCCCCTTCCACTTTCCGACCTCAGATCGCTCGTAAATTATTTTTCCTTTCATTTTTGTTGTACTCTCTTCCTTTTCCAATGGGTTTCATCATACTATTATTTTTTTTTTTTTGTTTCAAAAATTATCGACCCTGGTGTAAATAAGATATGAGACAACAAAAACACCAGAAACAATTTTCTGGAATGATAAAGAATAGCTTTATATTTTCTATTTACGAGAATACTTCACTTCACAACACACGGTATTTTCAAATCCGATCCTGTAGCATTTACTAAAAGACGAAGAGCGATTTGTGTACTCCAAATCAATTGTATTTAAAAGCTGAACATCTCACATTTGAAGCCGCTGCAGAGGCTCACTCCAGTCTCAATATTTATAAACGCAGTTGAACTCATACATAGAACGACGCTTTGCAATCCCTCGCGCGGCCAACTAGATGGATAACACACGCCATTTACCCCGTCGAATCGGCCCGAAAAATAACCGGCCATTGTTGACGGACACATTTATTGCAAGCACCATATGGAATGCCGATTTCCGCGGCATCCACTCTTGGCTATTTACCAAAATGTGCAATTTATTAGGGAAGTGCATCGCTTAAAGACTGCTGATGGGAATTTCTCATCAAGTCAACGTTCTATCATACTGTACAGATCATCAAATTCACTTGCATTTTGCTTTATTACGAGTAGATATTAAAAATTTTCAATACCAACCTGCTTGTAGTAGTAGAGATATTACTCAAAATTTTAATTTTATGTAGCATTTGTGCCATAATAAGGTTACTCTAGTGTACAATGCGTAAAGTAAAGCGTTAAACTGCAGTTGCTGATCGGACACAGTATAAGAATCTTTTGTTGCACGCCCAGCATTCAGGAAAACTCAACGGTTGGGTGGAATTTTTGAAGATCGCATTCTTGGTCCATTGCCTTATCTTAACCACGCTTTAACTGATATACTTGACAAGACGATCTTTATGAGACAAGAAGTGATAAATGAATTTGATGATTCGCGGCGAAGCTTTTCCACTGAAGATGCTGGCAATGAAGAGCGACGAAACGTTTGGAAACATGGGATACTACCATTTACAGAGGCGGCTACAGGACGTCTTGGAAGACCACCATTTTCTGACGATTCCGACCGTAGCAGTCAGCAGTAAGCTAAGGATGTGCACTTTAATTTTGTTACTAGCAGCGACCAGTTATCGAGGTCACAACATAACAAACCGGAAATCAGTATATATCAAATTTGAACTTGTCACATTTTAAGAGAACTTATCAAACAACATACAAAAATAGTCGCAGGACATGATAAATATTTTTTAGAGTATATGACAAAAACAATTGAATATCGAATTTCCGACATGTAGATCTAATTTTTGTTTTTTCTTTTAATAGAATATCCTGTATTTGTATTTTTGAACCATTCGAAAGACTGAGAACTGAGCTTTTCAAAAATATATTATACAGAATATTTATATTTTATGGTTGTTGTTAATATGCAACGTCATACAACTCATGCAAAGTGACAAAAAAAGATGTCCATTAGATATTATTTTGATAATTTTTTGCATGTTTACTTCTCTCGATGAAAGTAAAAAATTTAAATTAAATTTTTAATTTTATCTGTTAAGTTTTTTTTGGAGTTTGCATAGGTCGTACTTCGATAACGTAGTATTCTGTTTTAAAAATTTCTGCTCACGTTGTTGTGTTGCAAGTGTTGTGAAGCTTGTTACAATCGACATTTTTTTACACCTGATTATGTCTACAGTACTTAGATTTGGACAGATTTCCTAACTTAGTGGCTTAGGGGCGGATAGTTGGGTTGAGCGAAGCAGGTTATTGTTGGTGAGATAAACTTCTAGAAGGAATTAACAGATCCTTACGTATCATAGCCACAGAGGAACCACAGAGCATGAAGAGCACCGATTTCGACTTTTAACTCTCAGAGGCCGATTTTGCAGCAGCCGGAATATTGCAAAGCAGTGGTTTGAAGAAGGTTGATCTTATTATCTTAATGTCCATATTGGGTGCTGTCTCTCACTCGTCAATATCGAGCTAACCGCTTACAACAGTGTTGAGAGAAGATTCGATGGGATCAAGAATGCAATCAGGTGATGTTTAGTGATATCACGTTTCTGCATTGGTATGCACGATGATCGTCCAAGGGTGCAACTCTACTCTACATCCAGGAAGTGGTGGAGCCTAATGTCATTCCATATCTTCACGCCATCCAAAACGCTACTTTCCAGCAAGACAATGCTACACCTCATGTTGTCAGTCAGACAATAGTTTTCAGAGAACAACATCAGATCAAACAAGATCACCGAACCTGTCACCTATTGATCATGTCTAAGACATAACTGGCCGTAGACTGCTCTATTTACAACACCTCCCACATACTTTAACAGCTCTTACCCATGAAGTTTAGTTTGGAATGATAACCTCAAGAACTTATCGACAACCTTATTAGATCCAAGCCCAGGAAATCAATGAGTGGGTTCGGAATCAATCAATCATATCAGTCGCGGGTTCTTAACACATTAAAAATGTTGCTGACCTTTGTACCAAAAATTGTTAAAATCTAATGAACACATAGGTTTACCTTTCTTTCTCACGTACTATATATCTTTTTAGAGATTTTAATTCAAACATATGGAATTAAGCATTTTCAATTAGAAATTTTAGCTTTCAATAAAAGTATATGCTGAAGTTAGTAAAAAGATTAGAAACTTTGTATTAAAATCATATTGAACCATTCCATTTGTTTTTAATATAATGTATTTTTGAAAAGCACATCTGTTTCAATAAAAAAGAAACAAATCTACATCTCGGAAATGTGACACTTAATTGTTTTTGTGATGTAGGTATGCTTTAAAAAAATTTTAAAAGTTCCTAGAACATTCATTCTTACATCTGTTTCTGCAACCGTGTATGTATACCCACATGATATGTTCTCCTCAAAACAATAGTTGAGGGCACCAAATGCTTTTTAGTTTTTGCATCAAAACGAAGAAAACCTTGCTAGTAAATTTTCGGTGGCCTATGCTGTATATGATATCTATTTGTATGTATGTAGAGGGGCGGTTATATTCAAAAGTCAAACAAACCCATTCCTCACTATCAGATTTTTGTTTGTCATGCAAATATCACGGAATATTCCTCATCGCCGTAAATCAAATATCGAAGCGACGCGATACGGATCTGGAGACGAGGGGCGGCGAGGGTGGCTCACCCCAGGGGACGTACCAGCGCCACAACAGCCATATGCATATCATCCGCTACGCCAAACACCACGGAACGACACTTTAATAATATAGCACTCATGATTCATACCCGGCCTCTGCTGAAATCACAACTAGCAGCCGCTGTTTGAACACTTGATTTGTTTGCCTTTCTGCGACCGAGAACATCGATGCTGCTGTTGGTGCCTTTGTGTCGTTGGATCATTAACAACTTGTATTAACTCGACACTCTGAATAATAACTGTGGTTGATTATTATCCCAGTATTCCTTCAACCATTCCAAAACTACATATACAAAGTATGAGCAGTGTAAGTGGAACACAACGGAATTGAGTTTGAACCACTGTAAACATTTTTTTACTAAAGAAATAGAAGTTCGTTGGTCTTTGATTCTGAAACCGGAATATAATTTTTCTAACTTTTGACATTCCGAAAGGGAATTGGAAGTCAGTAAGGATTTAATTTGACTGTAATTAGATTAAAATTTAAATTTATGAACACTGAACATTGTTTAAGCAAATGTGAACAGTGTTATAGTTATTTGATTCTGATCGCAGAATATTAACGATCTCCCTATCTGCTAGATACAGCGCAAAGCATTTTCAGTTCCCCAGAGTTGGCTCAGGAGTATTCCTAATTAAATTTCTTCACCACAAAATCCGAAAATCTACTAGTTTGCTAGTTTGTAAACAGTAGTATAATGCGATATAAAAATTGAAAGTATATGTTTTAAGAGGAGTTAATTCATAAAAAAACAGGTATATGTCATGCCTTGACATTCCACAGACGGGGTGTTAAATCAAATTAAAATATTATAAATGCAACCAAGAAGCAAATTACTGATTTAAAGAAGAAAACTGATGGGAAGACTTTCGTTAAATATCTTTCATATTTGTTATGTATTCTTAATATAGCAAGACCTAATATCTCCTCACTAACATGTTACATTGAAGAGTTACAGCTCTAGATATTAGTTTGTAATTGACTACTTCCAGAGATAAATAAGTGAAGACCAAATGACACCCATGTCTCTGTAAAATGCTTTATATATCTTAGTATAATACATAATTTATTTATAAAATTATTGTTCATTACATAATACATCTTTAAAGTTTTGTCTCTATTCTTTTTTAAACTTCCGAATCTTGTTTTACCATTCATCAATTATTGCAACTAGATACTTGAACTGATTAACTTGTTCTACTTCTGTACCATCTATTACTATATTAACTTCTAGGATTCCGTCCCTAATACTCATCACCGTTGTTTTACCTCTTATTTAATTGCATTCCCGCAATTTTTCTTGCATGTCCTGCTCACTACCTGTCATGACTTCGACATCATCTGCAAAAGCACATTCGTTTATCCCTATTATCTCTAAATTCCTGTATCCTACATAAAGGTTTCTACCCTTCTGATTACATTTCTTTATTATGTCATCCATAAACACAGTGTAGGACTCACAACTCTCCCTTCTCTTAAACCTTCCGTGGTTCTGAACATAGTCGACCTCATATTTTTACTAATTACATAATTCGTTCTATTACTATGGAAACTACGAATCAACTTTGGTTCGACACCTCCCTTTTCTATGTTTTTCCATATTTCTCCTCTGGGTCAAAGGCTTTTTCTATGTTCATAAATGCCTTGTATGCTTTCCTTTCTTGTTTAATTAATTTTTCTGCTATCTGTTTAATGGCAAATATATGGCCTGTACTTCTACCCTCCCGAAAACTACTTTGAGACTCGGCCAATGTATGTTCAATGCTTTGCCCCAGTCGTTTTTCTAATATGCTTTCAAATAGTCTCAACTTTACATTAAGTAGCGCAATGCCTCTATCGTTAATAAAATCTTTCTTGAAAATCAGGAGTATTACTCCTATTTCCCAATCCTCTGGTGTTCTCCCCTCCTTATACATTTTATTAATAATTCTAATAGCTTATTTTTCGCACTTTGCTCTATGTATTTTAGTATTTCTGTTGTGATTCTATCATGTGCTGGGGCTTTCCAACTTTTCAATTCACTACCTATTATTTCACTTATTTTATCATTTGCTTCGTCTTCACCTTTACCTGCTTCACAGTTCAACAGTGATTGAAAGTATTTTTCCATCTCTCCATTACTTCCTGCTGTTATTATTTTCCCTCCTTTACTTTTTATTGCTATCTTTTGCTGTGTTTTTTCTTTCTGTAACGATTTTAAAAATAGTTTGAATAATATTGACAAATCCAGATAAAATTGTACTATATAACCCCACTATATTTTATAATTATTAAACAGTGTTATTCCATTTGCAGAAGTACCCCGGTCCAAAAGCAAGTCGCGCGGGGCACCCATAAGCATCGTTTTAATAATCTTCCATCCCATTGCGCAAATTCTAAATTGAATTACTGGAAGAACGGTGCACCCTACTGGCTGGCAGTCAATTATGCATAGATAATTGCCGCTCTTATGCATCATACATAAACATAAGCAAAGATCTGCGACCAGCTAAGCGAGCAAATGACATGAATTAGGCATTATATCAATTTTGCGCGTGACGGGCGAGATGTAGTGACAGAAGGTCAAATGACGTTCCGGAGACTGTGCGAGGGTGGCTCAACCCCATAATGATGCGCGAGCGGGGATGATTTGTTACGGGTAACACACGTAGAGTTAACGGGGACGAGGGCATAATTAAACAATTGGGGAGTTGCCCTACACTGATAAAAGTTTTGAATAAGCTCTGAAACAATTATTTAATGTTTTTTATATGATAGGTACATAGAAATGATTAAATAAAGGTAATATGACGATTGTAGGAGAAACTACAGTTTCAAATTTATTAATCACATTAAAATAAAATAACCAGGATGATGATAGTTAAAACTCAAACTATCAGTCAACACTGTCTTAACATAACAATAACTTAGTATTGTGTGATTTTTCATATCAAACAATCAAAATCAATAAATATGTAAAATAAAATTTAATTTTCGAAACTCAAGTTCACATACCTACGAGCACGCAATCAGCCACATTATACAGTGGGTCCCTAAAGTCATGCACAAATTCATTATTAGGTAAATAAAACACATTATTGAAAATTCCCGAAATAATAATTTAATATAGGTACAGGGTGACCTATCTTTGGGTATTGACGTCATCAAATTTTTTTAATGAAACAGCACATTTTTTTCCAATTTCCGGATTACCATAGCTGAGCTGTTTCCAAAAATATGTCACAATTTGCTGCTAATTGTAAATGATAGGTACTGCAGGAAACAACTACGCCGCGGACTAATGCCCCGACCAGCATTGAATTACTCCTGCAGTATATGTATGAACAGCCAAGAACCCTTGTCAGACACACCACCAGACATAGACCGGTTTCGGGCTTGTTAGCCCTCGTCAGTATGCCATAGGTGAGATGACCGACAATTGAACTGGCTGTTCCTTCATATGTATGTTCACATATAAACTGAGTGTAGGTGAGATATAAGTGGTCTGCTTACTTCCTGCTCGGCCTTACAGGAAGCGACCTACATTGCAGCAGGTATTTAACGCAGACTTAGGGCATTAGTTATTTATTAGTAGTTAGTTACACGCAATATTAATGATACGTAACAAAAACTGTATAAAGAATGTTTATATTTATTTTATTTTAGTGTTTTATTTTTTTTCGTAGTCATGAATAACATATTTCTCTAAGTCTTACTTTTTATTTCCATCCATTAAGTAGGTAATTTTCTCGTACTTATACCTTAATACGATTGATTTTTAAGAGCAGTTTTTACTGACATTTCAAACTGTCCCTTGTTTGACTATTTACACTTTGTATTATTGGAAATAAATACTATTAATATTAGTATTATTTTCGAGATTTATATTTGTCATGTCTTTCCTCCAAAACTATTTTCTTTATGGATATTCTCTTTTTGTATTTCAACAATGGCAGTATACATTTATAAAATATAATGACTTTATGCAAAAAGATTTTTTTTTTCACTTTTTTTCTACAAACATTACTTTTTAATCAAACTTTCTCTCAGTGTAGAATGAGGTAATTTCTCTGAATACGGATTTCTGAATAAGGGTTGGGGTGGACGAATTCTTGAGTCATCCCACGCCAAATTTAATTATATAATTTAATTAATCATATTAAATTTAGGCGGTTCCATAGAGAAAATGAGGAAGTAATCTTAGCGTAAAGCACATTCAGCAAATAATATTGTCGGCAAAAAGAGAAGTGCTTTCGTAATCTCAGATACACAACAGCTTTATTGTACTATTCTGAGTGATAAAGAAACGTAAACATAATTTTAAATTGATAATTTTTTGTACGTTTACTTCTCTCTCTGAAAGTAAAAATGATAAGTTGTCAAGTTTATTTGTTTTTTTTTTTTTGGAGTTTGCATAGGTCGTACTTTGATTGATAACATAGTATTCTGTTTTAAATATTTCTGCTCATATTTGTGTTGTAAATGTTGGGAGCTTTGTTGCAAGAGGGACTAACACATCCTTGCGTTCCATAGTACGATGTTACCAGGCATGGACTCAAGAAGACCGTGGACATAGAGCAGGAAGCACCCGCCATCGTTGAGGAACCACAAAGCTTGAAGATCGTCGATTGCGATTTTTAGCTTTCAGAGACCGATTTAACAGCAGCCGGACTATTGCAAATCAGTTTTATGACGAATACAGAGTTTTTGCCTCTTGTCTTGTCGTCCATATTGGGGATGACGAATCTCGTTTTGGCCTGGGCATGCACGATTGTGCAAGGGCGAGAAATCGGCGTGGTGAATGACGCGTTCCACAATTTGACAAAGAGCGTCATGTCCATCACACAGTAGGCGGTATGGTACGACGTGCAACATGACCTTCCTGGGTCCACGCCTGGTAACACTGTACGTAAGGATCTGTTCGTCCTTCTAGAAATTTCTCTCACCGCAAACCTGCTTTGGACAACTCAACAATCCGTATCCTCTCAAAGTCACTCAACTGAGAAATCTTCCTAAATCTACGTACTCTAGGCTTAATCAGCTTAAAATGCAAGCAAGCTCCACAACACTTGTAACACAAATGTGAGCAGAAATTTAATTAAAACGGTACCAAAATACGAGCTATGCAAACTCCAAAAAAAACTTGACAGATAAACCTAAAAATTTAATTTTTTTACTTTCTCCCAGAGAAGTAAACGAGCAAAAAATTATCAGAATAAAATGTTATTTAATGGTTGTTTGCCTTTCTTCATCTCGTAGTATATAATTTTTTTATTAGAAAATTAATTCAAAATGCTTTACCTATATTACAATTACCTCTATAATTATATATGGACTGTTCCTTCCAAAAAAAATCACGACTTCTTCTAAACTTCTACGCAGATACTGCGTATTAGCATTTCTAGAAAGTTGCTCCATCAATCCGTGCAATATCTCACTAAAAGTTGTTCCGAATGCGATCTAAAAATTCTGAACTGTCAAAGTTTTTCAATCATGGAAATAATAACCCGCGAAAGTTAAAGGACATTTAAATTCAGGACTTCTATAAAACGGTTTTATTTTCCAATATTAAAACTCGGCATGGAATATCAATAAAGCGCCTTGGGAGAACCGTAAAAGTCGCTTGGAGCGACGTTACAACTTTCTAGCTCCCGATAGAGGAATCGATAGATTTTAGTAATTTCATAGACAGCAGACAGATATAGCATAAAATACACAACGTTTCAGACTAAAGCAATAAAATTCACCTAGTTTTCTGTATATTAATTGAAATAAAATGCTTAACCATAAACTGATATTAGGTAAATTTATAAAATTATTTCGAAATTATTTCTACAAGTGAATCAGCATGATTCTAAGCGCAGCGGTGCATGTATGCCATTACCACAAGTATCTAACTTTATTGGCTGCAGCAAGAATATGCTGCTGCACTCACATTATTTGCTCATTCTTGAGTGGAATAAAACATTTTTATATAAGTTTAAATTTCATGTGTATGGTGATTCATTTTCTGGAACACATGAAGCTTTAGACCACACATTTATTAATAAAAATGTTTATTTCCGCATCCTCTTTAACCACTTTGAAAAAATAGACGTATTTCAGAAAAATATAGGGTGTTCATCAAAAATTTGACACAGCATAATGTGAAATTCCTAAATTCAAAACAAAACGATAGAGATAAACATAATAAAATTAAGTCTTTTTAAAAATAAAAAAATTGTAGTGAGGTGATACTAGCAAATTTATTTTACCAGTCACGCTGAAAATTTCAAAGCATACATTTTTTAAGACTGAAATTTACAAAATTATTTTATTTCTCATTCGTTAGTGTTTACACGTCTATAATTTAAAAAAAGAAATAATGCAATTTTGTTTAATTTTGTGTAAAAAAATAATTTTCAAGATAAAATCTATTTGTCATATGAAATAGGAACAATAATTTGTAATTTGCAAATTGCGTAGAACATTTTTAAATAAATTTTAGGAGGGGAAGTTCTGTGAAAGCAAATCTCTTGTCAGAACCCCTGGACCCATTCATATATTAATTTCAGTTGTATCACTGGCACTACGGCTTCTACAAATAGAAACTCTCCTCAGACAATGATGGTACTCTAAGACGTGCTGTAGTAGCCTCTTTAACTGGTCTAATGCTTGCAAATGTTTCTCCGCTCATCACTGTTATTTTTAATTGTAACCCCGCAATATCAACCCTAGCCCAAGAACAACAAGCAGAACAAAACAAACTTATGTAGATACATTAATTTGAATTCAAAAAATTAAATAACGATTGAAGTGGTTTATGGTTACATGTGATTGATACACAATTTGGTAAAAATTTGTCTTACGTCATTTTTATGTACTTTACGACTATGCAATATCACATATAATTTAAAAATATTCACCGAATTAAAAACATCACAAACTATAAATATTTAAAAAAAAATTAGATAGCTGTGATTTTTCAAGATAAGCTGAACAAGGCTACATAGATAGAAAACTTTTTATAAAACTTTAACACAGGAATACATAGATAATAATAATAATAATAATTATTATTATTATTATTATTTACTTATTTATTGTTGTGCTTTTATTCATATTTTAACCGGGTCTATATTCCTGTAAATGTTTGTACGCTCACTCAGGGACACCCTGTATAACCTACGTTTCCGATGTTTGTGTGTGAGAATGTTCTTTATATTAAATAAATGTGCATTCAATGTGCAGTTTTATTTTACACAATGGACAGTATTATCATGAATGTTCATGCTCAGCATATTTTTCAAAATATGCATATTTTTGTTTTACCTACATCGAGAGGATTGGCACCCTCTCTGCGGATATGGTAGGGTGGAAGAACACTAGCTTGGATCAATGTAAGAGATTGATAACGGTTGGCGTTTGACCATCCCCTTATTAATAAGGTTTTCCAGGTTTCCCACATTCTTGCACTGAATGGTGATTAGGGACTACAGCCCCCTCTCCCGCACAAATCTCCCGACTTCTGGGTTAATTTTCGTGATTATAATGAGAGGTAGATATATCAGATATTATTATTACATCTATCCATACCGGGTGGTTTAAAGTAGTATGTTTTAGAAAGTTACGTGTGGTTGTTTCATAGATTGAAACAATAAGATGGATGAGCCCTGGATACTGAATCTGCTACCAAAATTTTTGGCGACTTGCCAGATACGGCCTTTTAGTTTATCCATTGTTCGTCAGCAGTGCAGACTGCCCAACAATCATCGGATGTTGTGGTACCTTTTAATTACAAAGAAGAAAGTGAGCAGTATCCCATATGCATATATATGGTTCTATTAAATTATATAAGACTTTTTTATTCAAATACTTGTCTTATAATTTGTGTACATTATAAACAACATACCCTGAATTGGTTTGATATGTTCTGGAAGCGGTGCGCCATCTATACTCGGAGGCCCACAACCGCTTTTCAAAGTGTACCTTTTTGAGGCGTAAATCTCACTCAGACCTCCAGATATTAAAACGGGGCGTCGGCAATCGCCGGAAAACTGCGTACCCCTTCCAGAAGGGTTAAAAATTTGTTCTTACCCGGCACAGACGAATTAATAACTCTGGATGTAATTAAATGATAAGTCTGCAGGAGGATATAGTAATCCATTAACTCCAGCTGATGAATGTTTAACTTTATCGGTATTATTTGACTATTAAAACCGAATTAATTAGTTCCAGAGGCGCCGAGCCCGTATCGAACAAGATATAACTTGATGTATTTACTTTTACTTTATTGCCCCTTAAATTTTAATATAAGTCACTCTTAACGGCGCGATCGATTATATATTCATTCTGCTTAGGCGCTCAGTTTAAAATTTAATTGCCGGCACCTTAATAGCTTATTTACTTTGCGACACCTGTTACGATATGTGAAGCTCATTGAGTTCTTATAATACAAGATCCGAACTAAGGGTACAGAAAGAGTAGAAGCAGGTTTTCCGCTTGCTGGTAATCAGCGCCAAATACGTACTTATATGCTATGAAATTTGTAATTGTATATTTGTAAATTGATATAAAAACAGCAGTTTAAAACAGGCTAAAGCGAACACACTGGAAGCGGTTTCCTCCTTACTGGTACCCTGTGCTGATCCGCGCTTTTATGCTTTGAAAATTATTTATTATTTACTTATTTATTATTTATTAACAATATTGTATCCACAGGCGAACCGAATTGATACAATCCAAAAGTGAGAAAAATACAAAACATATAAATTACAAGTGGTGATATAAAAATAAAATACAAGAATAAAGAAACAGAAAGCATGAATAGGAACAAAAATAAACTAAGTGTATATATCTACACAAGAAGATACAATAATATATAATAATTAATAATTATAACATATTTTTAAATGGGCAGGTACACAGTGGAATCAGGTTGAAGCACGTCAGCGCCGGAAACCTGGGAGTTTTATCAGAATTCAAATTTAATTTATCTGCACGCGCGGGTCGTGTATAGAAAAATGGACACAGAACCAGTAATATCTTCAGTTTTTCGATGACCCATATAGGACAAAATCCACAGCAACCGATATACTGGGTGTCCCAAAATAGAAGACCATACCATTAATCACATATTCATTGGACAAAAAATAATGCGACTTTCCTTAGACCATTTTTTATTTGGGTGTCCCTGTTTCAATATACAGGGTGTTAAAATTACATTTAAAAAAACTATTTTTATTAATCATTGTTTAATAAGACATATGTGTCAGAGCACACTATTATCCTAAATAGGTTCCCTAATGAAATATGTTCATGGCTACTCTTGGTAGTAATTTTATTGCTCTGTTACTGTAATTATTGGCACACAGTACAGTAATTTTTTTCAAGTGTTTTTGCTATATTCACTATTTTAACTTGCTAAGAATACCACTTTGATTTTTAATTTTTTCTGGAACATGTGTGTGTAAATTTATTCATTCTAAACAAACAAATTTTATATGTATATATTTATTGACACGATTAATTAAGTTATTTCTGTGAAACGTAACGTGCAATCATTAAATTCCTACCACTACATCACATCTTCTGTGATATTAAACTCCAAGACATTATTACATTATCTATCTACGTGGATAGATATGGAATACTTAACCTAGAATTGCTGAACATATTGTCTAGCAGTGTATTATTAATTGGTACTATCTAGATATTTTTTTATTCAGTAGAATTGTTCCTGCACCAATTAGAAAGGGTTTGAAACTGTTCAACTTCAGTTTAACTGTTTGAAATATTCAAGCAGTTAAATTGAGAACAAGTTGATAACTCGCAAATTTAACATAACAAACTTTCCAACTGCTGCATAAACAAACCTAATATGAGACATGTTGATACATTACCAACAAATCAAATTCGTTCATAACCAATATAATTGGGAAATTATAGCTGAGGACAAACAAATAATGACGAATAATGAAAAAAAAAGTTTTTCAGTTCGGAGATACCAATTTATTTCAATTAAATTAAAAAAACGTGAATTCCATAAAATTTAGAGTGCATTTAACTTATCATAGTATGTATCATAACTGTTCAAAGTTATTTCCGTAATTTTTAATACACAGCAGTGACTTCAAAAATAGAAGTCAAGTGAATTTAAGTCGGGCGATTGAGAGGTTCATACGTCTAATGGCTTCCCAATGTTGCCCAAACCTCGGTCACGAATTGTCAGTTTCTGTACTCCGCCGAACCACACGTTAAAAGATATCACGTCTCGGGTTGATATCATTGGTGAAACCTTGGGACATAAAGATGAGCTGCAACCACTGAATTCTGATATGCCGGTATCATGCCCATACGTTTTTTGTTTGAGAAATTATAAGACATACTTTTATAATCACTCTTCATAATTTGCCTTGGTATAATGGCTTCTCCATGTTGCCCAGGCCTCGGCCTCAAATTGTCTGTTTCTGTACCACGCTGAACCACACGTAAAAGGCTTCACTTATCGGATGATGTAATTGAGGAAATCTTTGGACATAAAGGTAAGCGACATGATTTCTCATATGCCAGTATCTTGTACATAAATTCATCGATAGAGAAATTATACGCCGTACTTTTATAATCACGCCAAAATAAACTCGAATAGCATACTACGGCATGGGAAGTTATTCACAAAAATGGTTTAAAACTTTTTCATATTCAGCGCGTTCAGAATCTTCAAGGACGGTGGTGATAAAGATTTGCGGTTGCATTTTGCAATTGGATAAACGCAAACCATACACTTTACAAATACATTCTGTTCACTGATTCAATTCACTCGTGATTAAATAAATAACTGTCACAATGAACATCGTTGGTCAGATGGAAATCCGCACGCCACGGTGGAAAGTAACTTCCAGCATCGCTTCAGCATTAACATGGTGGTGTGGTATGATTAATAATCATTTACTTGGCCCAGTTGTATTAGATGGTCATATTACTAGTGCTAGATATGTAGAATTTTTAGAAAATAATTTGACAGATCTACTCGGATATTAGGCAAAACATGTACTTCATGGTGCCCCTGCCCATTTTAGTCATGTTATGATCAATCATCTAACAATCACTTTTCACAACGCTGGATTGACCGAAGGTGGTTTCCTAAATTGGCCACTAAGGTCACCAGATTCGAATTCCCTTGACTACTGCCTTTGGAGACTATTTACTTCATTAGTATATGCAACAAAAGTGAACACAAGAGAGGCACTATTCCATCATGTCAATTGTGCAGCACTCATAAAAAAAAATCACCGTGCACTTCAAAGAGCTACCCGTGCAATCCATAAACGAGCATGCATCGAGGCGAACAGTGGCATATTTTAAAATGTAATTCTTTAATTTCGCACACTTTTCTCTAGTGATACATTACAATAATTAAATCGGATAAAAATGTTTTCATTGCTACCTCAGTAACCGTTGATATTCGACCATATGTTTATTAGGCTCTTTTCACTTTTGCCCCTTAAACACCCTTTTCGAATATTAGGGGTTCTTCCTCAATAACTATATAAGTATTAATATTTTTTTATAAAAGTACAAACTGCTTTATAATTGCGTACATTAGTAAGTGATGGGTTTTAATTCCTACAAAATACTTTTTCGGTAGTGCTTTTATAATCTCTATGAAATAGGAAGGGTAGTGTTATTCATTTATTAAGGGACAAGTGCTGCAAAACTGCGGGTCGTGGCGTGGTCGGGCCGCGCACGAAATTGCGTGAAATATGCATGCCGAGGAGCGGAATAGCGAGGAGATTTCTCCCCCGTAACATCGACTCGTTAAATGTTAACGTCGATTGTAAAACTCGCCAGTTATAAATCTTCCGACCTAAATTATATTTGTCCGGAACTTGTTTTATGCTTTTCCCATTTCCGCTGGAATGGATCGATCCATATTTTATGAAGAAGTTGACGACCAGAATTTATCCTCCGATGAAATGACATTCACCCTCGTTCATCGCGCATTGGCCTTTTAAAATGGAATTGTATAATCTTACAACTCAAACATTTAATAAACATTATTATTAAGAATTTATATGTTTATAATAGTTTTTTCACATGCATAGTCTAGCTCGCCTATTATTACAAATGTTGCGTCTCACGCATAGATTGGAAAAGTTTTTAAAATTAACGCAAACAAAGTTAGTAAAATAAGAAAAACATAACTTTGACTGAATTGTTGTGATAAATAGTAAGTGTTTATTCATTTCAACAAAGTCAGGTACCCACGTGATTACAATAATTCAAAAAATTACACTTGGCAATCAATTACTCTGTGTTTCATCATACATTCAAGAACACATTTATGTTAATTTGGTGTCGAATTGATGCTTTTGAATCTTCAAATATCTAGTGACGATTTTTAACCATATAATTTTTGATGCGGATAAAAGTTAATGGTGTAAAATCAGGGCGTCGTGCGGACCAGATTCTCGTAGTACTACTTAACCAATCTGCTTCCATAAAATTCCTACAAATATCTTTTGATGTCTGCTGCAGAATATACTGTAGTTCCATCCTGCTGAAACAATGTTGATAGTCAAGCATTGTTTTCAAAGTTAGAGTTACAAAATGGTTAGACAGCGATAGTTCATTGGATTTCTTTTTTCGAGTAACGGTGGTTCAGTCATGTGGATTTGTAGCCTGTAGTTCTACAGTTTTTATTATTTATTTATACCCTTGTCTCATCAGAATAAAAGGCAGATATAATAATTTAATTGTTCATTAAATTAATGACAATACTGTACTTATTGATTGTAATCTAGTAAATACAATTCTTGAAAAACACAAGTTGTTGAAGAAGCAGAATCATCCTTATCCTTATCCTTATAAGGATGATTCTGCTTCTTTAATGCCTTGTGACTATATCCAATTATTAAAATAAAATATGTTCTTGTCCTTCATTTTGCATGATTTGTTTATTAAGTTTTCGAAATGATTGTAAAGAAACAAAAGTTCAAACAGAATAGCTTGCAGCCTACATGTAGCTTTAAAAGTTTCGTTATTGTGAGAAAAAAACTATTTTCTGTCAATCGAAATTAAAGGCGTAGTTTTAGTAACAGCTGTCAGACACTAAAGTCTCACATTTACTGTCTAGGCATTAGAATAATTTTTACTGCCGCTAAATTAATTAATATAATTTATTCTTTAACGAAAGTAATTTTTGCAAGATAGCTAAGATGTATCTAGTGGCCATTCGTTACTTCGTGCTCTATCTCTAGTCGACGATAACGATATGTTACAAACATGGAATTCCAGGAAACAACTACTCTGCGGACTAATGCCCCTACCAGCATTGACTTACACCAGGAATACCTATAGCCAACAGTAATATAAAGTTACTTGTCAGTAGCCCACCAGACATATACCGATTTCGAACTTATTAGCTCTCATCAGTATGCCTGCATTTGGTTACCTCACTTATGATCTGCTGTTGTGTAACTTTAGCTGTTTCTATAGATTTTCCAGATATACTTCAATGCTGGTCGGGGCATTAGTCTGCAGAGGAGTTGTTTCCTGGAATTCCGTGTTTGTAAGTAATTTTATTTATTATAAATATTTATAGTTAAATTATAACAATCTGTAAGAGCTATCCTTTGTTCTGCGTGTTTTGAAACATTTACTATATATTCTGTGGTTGTAGGTTCATTAATAGATGGTTTATGAACTATTGAATCCTCCAAATGGTTGAAATATTTATAAAATCGCTTCCAAAACGTGATGTACTTGCAGTAGGGAAATTTTTCTTGCTAACAACTGATTTACGAGTTATGTACTCGTCAATGTAGCCTCCATCTAACGTTGAAAATTTTCATCCACCATACATTTTTAAAATTGTGATATGTATGTTTTGGCATATTTCCAAATATATGAATTCCTGTTAAATGGTTATATGCTCTATCATTTGCCATATTTCCGATATATGTCTAAATATTAGCTTATAGTAAAAAATCTTTTTTTCTTTGTTTTTGTAGTCCGCAGAGTGACCAGTAATCTATCTGTATCATTAGTATCTCGAATTTTTATTTGAAGTAAATTATGTCATCGACACACCCCACATATGGAAAAAAATAATTACTACTTACAATAATAATAGTCAGTATTTTTCGTTTATAAAAATATTTTGTTTATAATTACCTTTGTTTCTAAATCAAGTTATATCATCAGAGGTATTCATTATAAATTTCTTAATTCGTTCATTTTCTAAAACGTGTTTTTTTTTTTCAAGAATGCTTTTAATTATAGATCCTTTCAAATATCGATGTTGGTGTAGACATTCAAATAAGTAGCTGTGAGCATCGCATATGTTAACCATAATGACGATTTCACACTTATACTCAATTCAGAAAAATATACCGATAGTACATTTTTTAAAAAGACGTAATGTTATTCTCAGCCCGGTAATCAATAATTGTTTTATATAATAATAAAATATTTTATTTGCAATTAGAATAGTTTATTACATGATGAATATAGCCAAATACAAATAGTAATTAACAAATTGCGAAATGGCTGAGTTCAAGTCAAACCTTGCTTTCACTCAACCAAATAATATTTTGAACTAAAATTATTTATCTAACAAGTGCAATTATTATAATAATTAAACAAAAGAACGAAAAACATTATTACGAAGCTTTTTATCTTAGATTTGAAAATTAATCATTTATAAGTTTTTATGCAATGGGGTATTTTATTGTAATATTTAGTAACTTGATAAAACAACTTTGCAAGATGTTACAGATAAAACATTTTTAAATCTTTTATTTAAATGGTGAATATCAGTTCTGTATCTTATTTTTTCATAAAGATATGGAATAGACAGCAACTGCGAAGGATGTATGTGTCTCTATTCAATTTTTAATCAACCAATTTCCTCAACTTGATTCAGTAATTTTTGGCGAAGTTAATTTGGAGTGAATTCTTCCATCTCTATTACTGTGTACCTAACAATAATAACACTCGTCTCATAGCAGCCACAGATACCTGATGAAAATATTATTATTCATGAAAGAAGTACCATTTAATTTGAATACTTATAACATAAATAGCTTTGTTTGCTGTTACGATAAAATTAAAAATTATCGGCGAAAAAATTATGTGTTTAACTTGGCGGTAAAGTAGATTTAATTTGTACCTTAGTACTTTCTAGTTAAATAGATAACTTTTTTTTCAATTCGGAATACAGGAGACGGTAAATAAATAGCTATTTCCCGCCAATGGCGATATGGAGGCACCGCGGCATACGTATGATATTCGTCTTTTTGTTAAAGTTTAAATGCGAGCGCGTTCGAGAATCTCGAAAGTTAAACTAGATTATGGAGGAGATACAGGCAGCCGAGGAGTATATTCTGCAGAGAGTGAATAGGAATTTTAAAAAGATCGTTCCCCGGCGAGCTTACTGCCGAATCTGCACACTCCGAATACAATAATAATAAAATAAGTCATGGATTGCCGGAGCAAGGTATCGTTCGGCAGCCGGAGGACGGCTTCGATTGGGCTTTATTGCTATTGCTGTGTCTGCGTAGATGGCAGATACCGGGGCATTAGATTTTCTGACAAATTGAGCTGCATTTGAGTTCCCCCTGCGGAGGAAGATGGATGAGGTTAGTTATAAATGTGAAGCTTTCGCCCGATCTGGAGAGATTCCTCGTCTGCGCTTTTCTTTTATACGCGGAGTATCTCGAGACATCCTCTAAGAGTTTTTTGCCGGCTCTTATCAGAGATGTTGTAAGAGTTTCAGTTCCATCATCGCGCGCAGAACGGATGCCGACTTGATGGATGTGCGCTCATCGCGCCAACCCACCTACCCCGAAATGAGAAAAATATGATTCGTCAAGTCGGGCCTTAAAGCAGACAAATCGCGTCCTGAGCCGGGGCGCAAAAAGTTGAACGTTTGTTTAATGCGGGAATTTATTTTCTGGGACATAAATCATGGAGAAACATCCCCGCGGATTATATATTACCGCCCTCCTATTACCCCCGAAAACCGAGAGAAAAAATACGCTTTCACAACTTATAATCAATAAACACCACACAACTAAAGTCAACATCAGGCAGAATATGAAGGGTGCAGGGAAAAAAAGATGAATGTCGAATATTCGCCATTTGAAAATAAATACAAATAACGATGCTTGAGTGGCTACTGCTTTCGTGAAAACAATCTTACTGGCAAAATAAATTAAAAAATTTTGCCTTACAGAGAAGAAATGATAGGACATTCGCGTTTTTGTTCTGTTTTTGTGAAAGCACGCATTAAACTTTTATTTAAGTTTCATACATACCTACAGCGTATTAGAATTAGACGTTTGACTGCCATAAATTTAACAGACAATAGTATACATCAAAATGTCCAAAAAAAAAACTTATATGACCTGGGTCCTGAACTCAGCAATTTTCAAGAGAAAATTAACGAATCTCCAATTTCATGAGAAAAAATTCGGTTAATTCAGGACTCTCGCCATAATTTATTTATGTTTACTTTTAATAAAAATAATTTTTTCGTTAATCAATGAAATTCGAGAAAGTCGTTATCCCGGATTGTGGCAACAAAGTGAGAAGTACAGTGACTACAGATCAGTTGGTATCCGAATTGCCAAGTGTCCGTCGCTTGTCTCAAATTATTCTATGTAACACTATTTCCTCAATTTTTCTTTGTTGAAATGTTTAGCATACGTGGAATTCTGCAAGAGCACGACATATTTATTTAGATCATTTCCCTCAACGGCGGCTGTCTAATAGGGGACATTTGTTGAAGTATCTTTACGTTTTCTTGATATTGGTAGTGTCGTACATCTGTCCGATCATTGTTTTGCCTTTCAGGAAAATTTAAACCATTTTTTTCCTTACTGTAATGCAAACAAGCTGCAATTAAATTTAAATAAGTGTTTTTATATTTGTTTTACCCGTAACCATAACATATACCCTTACAATTGTAACTTTAAAAAATATGTTAAATCAAGTTGAAGAAATAAAAGATATTGGCATTGTCTTTGATAGAAAGGTGAGTTTCTCTTCGCATATTGATTACATAACTTTAAAAAGTAACAAAATGCTTGGTTTCATTATCAGAGTTTGCAAAAATTTTGTCAGTTTTTTCTATTAAAACTATATGTTTTACATATGTGCACAGCACAATCAACTTTGCCTCTATAGTATGGAATCCTCAGTATTCCATATATAAATCTCGATTTGAGTCGGTGCAAATTTATGAGATATTTATATTACAAGGAGAGTGGTGTGTATTCTTTTCAATGTAGCACGTTATTAAGAAACAAGTTTCATATTATTTCATTAGAAAATCGAAGAATTATTGCCGAAGCAATATTTCTATTTAAACTTTTTAATGGTCTGATCGATTCTCCAGATTTATTAGCCTTGATCGGCTTACATGTACCTCAACATGATTTTAGAATAAATTCTTTGTTTAATAAGATTTTTTACCGGACTATCTCTGGTCAAAATTCTCCCATAAATAGAATATGTAAAAATTACAACTTGTACTATAGTCATCTAGATATCTTTCATTCTTCGCTCGTCGGTTTTAAAAAATATTTAAAGGGAATTACTATTGTAGGCTAAGATTCTCTATTGTAGCAATTATCACTGTACTTTTATAGTTAATTTAAGTATCTTGTGGACATTGTTTTGGGCTGTAAAGCGTGTGATTGTCCCTGTTTTCCATAAATAAATAAATGTGTGGAAAATAACGGTAGACATTTCGATCATATGTTGTAATTATGTGTTATGTTAATTAAATATTTTCAATAAGCAATTTTTTTATATATCTATATGTTATGATTATGTCTACAACGTCAGTCTACTTGTTTTTCAAATTCCTATTTGGTTTAAGTTATGTTGTGTTTTAAAAATTTAAAAGTCACCATTATTAATTCTATCATTCTCTGTCGAAAAGTAAAATTGCAAAACTAAATCAATTAATTTTCGCAATAGTTGTTTATCTTAGGATTTTTTGTCATCACTAAAAAAACAATCTAATACATGGTAAACAACCCACAATCCGCTCGCCTGGCACGGCTTGTATTCGCACTGTTGCTACGTTGTGATAATATTTGTTGCTATAATAACTTGATTTATTTTAAGAACGGCTTGAGTTATGCCCTTTGTGCTATTTAACTTTTGTTTACGAGAATAAAATAAAGATAAAAACAAAGCACATAAAGTTCCATATGATAAGGTGTTGTAGCAATCAATCCAGCAGTTAGCAATACAAGGTAAGCATAAAAGCTTCATATTTTTCATGAAACATATTTTTCTATACCCGGAGCATTCGCCATTTATAATAAAATATGAAATAGACGAAGACTTTTCGTTTATACCAAATGTGTGTGTCTATTCACTTCGATGACTTTTCTTTTATGCCAAATATGTGTCTATTCACTTATAAGAAGAAAAATGCTGTATTCAGCTAGTAACTAAATTGTTTGGCCAGTCCTCCACTAGCAGAATAAAGATACAGTTTTCTTTGGTATACTATTCTTGCATTTAAATAAGTTATTTTAAACCATGGTCATACTATTATTGTGAACATTTTCATGTGTAGGTGTATTATTTTTTAAGTAACTTTAGAATGTAGGTGATGAATATAAGTAACTACGTGCATGATTATCACATCCACTGTTGAAAATGACATACAGCCGGATTCATGAGACGAGCGTAGCGCTAGTCCGACTAACGAGTTTACATGCGTTGCTGGGTAGCGAATCATGCGTTGCTAGGTAGGCTGTTTATTTACGTCCATATTTGCGCCAAAAGTAAGACCCAGTATTGTACCTGTCTAAAATCGCGTAACTTAGGCCTCTAGTTCCTTGCGTTTCATTGTATATTTAGTATTTATATTCAAAAACTGTACTTTTCAGTACTACGAATTAGTTAACATATCATAAAGTAAGTATTATACATAGTAGTGAATAGGAGTATGCTTTTTATTTAAATTAGTGCAACAGATGCGTAAATTTTTCGCGTAACCTCCGCTAGTCTGACTAACGTTACGCCTTGTTGATTAATCCGTATGATAGTGTTTTGTAGCTGGAATTTTTTACAGTTTTTGTAGTTTTTTGTAACATTGACACAGAGTATTTATTGTAAGTATTGATATTACTGCTACGTAATAGCCTAACATTTTAAAAATTGACAATAATAAATGCAGTTTCACAAATCCACTCCATTTTTCTTGTTTTATAATAATTGTATAAACAAATGTCAGAAGAAAAAACTGTTATAGTTATCTGTTTATAGAGTTATCTGTTATCTAGTTATAGAGAAATGTATATTCTTACTTGGCTATATATTTTATAATCATGTAGGAGCTGATCTGCCTCCACAGACTACGAGAACGACAAGGGCAGGTCAAAGAATTCCAGTTAAAGGTAGAAATGTGCGCTTTAATTCTGTTACTGGTAGCGATCAGTTACCGAGGTCACCGCATAACTACCCGGAAAGTCACTATTTATCAAACAGGTCTTAAATGTGTGTCAGATATTGTACAAAACAATTACAAATAGACACACCTAAACATGGGTACTCCTGTAAATGTTTTTTTCGAGCTTTTTTCACAGCACAGAATGAAATAGTAGTATTCAAAATGATTTATGTTGCTTGCAAGAAGCGTTTACCGGACAAACGTTTAGTAGCCAGAGAGTTTAGTCTTGATTCGCTATGCCATATGTCATGCAGGTGATCATCACAAAAATCAAAGAAGCACTAGAGAAAAACGAAACGCACTAGCCACAATACTACTATGACTAAATATTATTTTTGTACTTGTTTGTAATTTCGTAACATAGTTTTGTATTTTATTGCAGTTGTATTTTTATTTTTTTAAAGTATTTCCATTCATTTTAGATATTTTTTATCAGAAAATTTATTGCTTTTGGTCAGATATTTATATATCTCTTTCTTGAAATTAAGCCACTCATATTTCGTATACCCTGTTTATGTATAAATATACAGAGTGATCATGTGAAAACGTTAGATTCGGCTATCACTTTGCTACTTTAGGATATCGGAAAAGTGAAATGTATATTCTTTGACTAATTTGTCACATCGCATAACAGAGATATTGATATTAACTTTAATTCTCCTTCCAAAACACCCGGTATATTATCATTTCTGGATTCTAAACTTTATCTTGATTGCAGTAATATAGATATGTTTTAAAGATTAAATAATTTCATATAATTATTTATTTTATTATATTATTATAAAGAATAAAAAACTATAGTGCCATGCACGATTATTTTTTTGTTAAAAATTGATACAAAAAAATTGAAATCCTTGTTGATAAGTCAGATTTAAAGAATAGGTATAACAACAAGTAAGTAATAAAAAAAATTATATAGAACATATTAACAACAAATAACATATATAAATGAAAACGTAATTAAAAATGAACTGTGGGAGCATCCAATTATATTCACAAACAGTAATATTTTTAAATTGAGCATTGTTAAGCATCTTTATATGTACTGGAAGCTTATTATAAAGATTTAGATTTAATGAATTACGTTGCAATTTTTACAATCTATTTAATTTAGGAATTCGGAATTGATTAGAGTTTCTTGTTAAATAATTGTGAACATTCGAATTAATTATACAGGGCGTCCGGAAAGTGGGACCCAGCTTAAACATAGCTTCCTGTGATCAAATAGAACAGATTTAGACAAACTTAGCTTAGTTCAAAAGTGCCTCGTTTAGAAGTTACAGAGCTTCAAAGAAAAAAAATTGTTTTCTTGTTATGAGCATAATTAAGAAACAAAACTTCCAATGATATTCAAATTTGGTACAGTTATGTTTTAAATAAGTACAAGCATTGTGAAGTAGTGCCGCATATCGTAGTGGGCGCTCTTGGCAGTTTTTTGCAACTCATTTTTATTGTATCTTTTTTGTTCCTCCTGATACGCTTGACTGAAAATTATGATGGAGAAATTAATTGCATAAAAAAGCTATATTTGTTCCATGTTGATAAAATGCACCGTTTTTGGTAAACGGTAACGCGTTTGAAAATTTCGGCACATTAAAATAGAAATAATTTGTCTAATTCGATCAAGTATAACTTGTCAAACTGACGCTTATACGCTTAAATTAGATAAAATTTGATCAAAAGCCTGCCAGATTTATATTAATTGTTGTGCTGAGTTAAAAATTATCATTGTGTAGTTGTAAAGTGTAAATGTAATGTGTAAATAATTTCAAATTATTAGTATTATTTTGTCAAATTTTGAAAACATACCTCGACATAATCAGTTTTCCAACTCAGAAACGGCAGAAAGAAGGTACAATTACATGGAACAGGTATCGTTTTTCTATGCAAAATTAATTTCTTCATCATGACCAACAAAAAAGATACGATAAAAATGAGTCATAAAAAAACTGCCAAGGGCGCCTTCTGCAATATGCAGCACTACTTACTCCTTCGAAATGTTTGTACTTATCTAAATCATAACTGTAACAAATTTCAACATGGTTGGACTTTTCGGTTCTTAATTATGCCCATAAGGAAGCTATGTTTAAGCTAGGTCCCATTACTTTCCGGACACCCTGTATAAGTGTTACATTTTAATCAAAGAAAAAAATGTGTAAAACGATGGTAGGTAACGATGGTAATTTTCAACTTTTTAAACAAAGGCTTGCAATGCTCAAAAGGTCCGCCTCTACTGAGATATAGGTACCTTGCTCTGTACCTATGGTTTTCTTTTGAATAAATAAATTATATTTCCTTAACCTAAGTTATGAAACACATTTTTGAAGGGGATGTAAGAATTTATATTTATATTCAAAGGGCGCGGATCGTTAAAAAGGTTAAGAACCACTGCTTTAGGTTAAGGTCGTCCTGAATAACTACGTATAACTGATAAACGTGATATAGAGTGAAAATTTAAATATTGCACTGTAATCTATTGTCGGTCATTTCTTCCGGGACCTCCGGCTGCATAGCGACCGCATCCAGCATAATTCAGTGCGACGTTTTTCACGCCGGTCGCAGAATGCATTTATCCGGGAAGAGAATTAAATAAAGCAAGCGCGCCGGGCGCTACGCGACGGCAGTTCCGGAGATAAATAGCGGGGCATAACTAGAGTAGATTAATCAATGGTCACCTCGGCGTAATTTCTGGCATGGCCGTGCAGTAAACAAGCTGCAGGGAGAGACTTATATTGCCGCTATTAATCCGCAGCCCCGGCCGCTCATACCTTACGTCTCTAACTGTATCACCGTTCGAAATAAGCAGCCTCTGGACGCATTAATTACGGCGGATGGCGCGTCCATCCTTGTGTATGTATGAGATATACGCCGGGGCGGATGCGAGAGCCATATATTACCCTGGCGGACGTGCGGAGTATTAAAAACGAGGCACGTTCGCTCCGGAAGTGACCGGCGCGTATTGCCGTTACTCGCGGCCGGACTGTTCTTTTCCTGTGACGAGAGGTGGTTGTTTCTAATTTAAACACAGAAATACTAACATTGGAAATCTAGAAAATTTCAATAGGTTAACTGAGGAGATATAAGAAGGCATGATCTTTCAAATTGTAACAAATATACAGTCGCTACCGCTAAGCACAAGGTTGGTCAGATCGTAATGACTATAGTGTCATATAGATTGGACTTTCGAATGCATTAAATAAAAGTAGTTCCAATATTACATGATTATAGATAAGAAAATAAAGAGCAGTCTTAAACACATTCTCTATGTTTGGCTCTTTTTATAGACTGTCGAAATCTAAGAACGCTATAAGTGAATAGTATAATTTAGAATTTTTGTAATACCTTTATTCTGAAGTTTTCTAGAACATTGCAGGGTATATACGATTTGATTCTAGACGCATTCTCAAGATCGCAAAAACTTCGGGAAACCGTAAAAATATATAATAAGTAGATCGGCTTTGCCTCCACAGTTTTGTGTATGTATATAAACGGAACGCGAAGATCAAACGTCAAAGTAAAGATTCGACAGTTATGAACTGTTTGAATCAAGTAGTGTTAATAAGCTTTGAAGACCAAGGATGAGGAAATTATAATGTAGTTTCCCGAAATCATAAACTGTTACTAGACTACCGAGAAGTCAGCAGACGTAAAACTTCCAACGGGTTCAGACGTAGTAATTGAAGCTATTTGTAGCTAAAATTTCCATTAAACTAAGTTAATTAATATATAGACACTGTTTGTTATATTTCGAACTTCTCGGATACGATTTCGATTCTGGTCCTTTACACTTTGCATTTGAAATATATAAAACTGTTTACAATCCATTTAGGCCCAGAGCTGCGTTATTTTCCTACTCTCCGATCTGTTTCTCGCCTTTTTTTCAATATGTCACATTTCTCTTTAGATTTTAGATCTATTACTAGTGTCTCTCACCATCGCTTCTTCGGTCTACCTCTTTACTTCTTATAGATAGGCATACTCCCTACCCATTTTCTTCTGTCCTTTCATCTCCAATTCGTTGTAGATGCCCTAGCCACTGCACTATTCGGGATTTTACACTTTTTTATTTTTGGTAACTGATATATTCCATATGTTTCCTCATAATTTCTCTTCATTCTTAAAATGTTCCTTTCTTAACTTGATTTCTTACTGAAGGCCCAGGTTTCGCTACCATATAGCGCCGTTGGGTTTGAAACTGTTTTGGATATTTTAAATTTTACTTCTCTAGACACATTGATTGTTGGTGATTGACTGCTGCTAAACTTCTCTGTTTGCTCTGTCTTGCTCCTTGTCACACTTAGCTGTTATCAGCGCCCCTAAATACATATACTCTTGCACTTCTTCAAACTCCATCTCTTTGTGTGTATCCTCAATTTAAAATTTCAATTTTTTTTGGTTCTCCTATTTTCCAAAATTTTCTTTTCTCTTGATTAATCTGCAATCCCACTTTATTTGCCTCTTCCACAAGTTTTCTCGTTAGCATTAATAATTCTTGCAGTTAAAAACCACATAATTTTCATAACTTACAATTTGATGAGTTTTAAACAATATGCATCCTCTGTTAGAACCTTTTCTAGTACTAAATTAAAAAGAAGTGTTGAGAATGAAAAGCAGACCCACTCTCAACATTTCTTCGCAAGTCTCAGTCCTGTATCAGCAGTAAAACCGTCTGAACATTCACCTTTTATTCGTACTTTGCTTTTGGTATTTCCAATTTCATTTTCAATAACTTAATCAGTATAGTTGCATCCCAAATTGTTTCATTACTCTACTTCGTTTATTCCTTTTGACTGAATTATATGCTTTCTACGAATAGGACCGTTGTTTTTAATATCATATTCATAACATATAATAAGGACTTCTTTCTAAATAAGATTTAGTCCGTTGTGGAGCTCCCCTTCTAAAGTCTGCATAATACTCCATTATTTGTAGTTCCGCTATAGGTTCTATTCTCTGTTTTAATAGCGATACCATAATTTGATACCCTATATAGTGCAATGATATTCCTCCACAGTGACTGCAGTCTGTTGCACCAGTCTTGGTAGCATCTCTCCAATCTTACGCATATATTATCTTCTCTAAATAATAGTATTATTATATAAATTCTTTGTCTTTTTCAAATAATCCCACAAAAGCTCTAGTGGAGTTAAGTCAGGGGAGTAGCTATTCGAGCAGCCCCTTATCCATCGATTTCAGAGAACTTCATTGAAGTAATTTCTTACTTCTAGCCTCTAAACAAAACGTGGAACGGCACCATCTTGTTGGAATCAGACATCAGCAGTAGGCATACAATTAGGATTAATAAAATTTAATTCCAGGGCTGAAAACCGTTTAGAACACATAGAAAAATCAAAGTAAATGTCACCTATCAAATTTTCCTTAAAACAATAAATACCGATTCAATTTCCGATTTATTCCAGTCCAAACATTAACTTTTTGACCGTTGTGTATGTTTTTTTACATCCAGTACGGATTATTTAAATATCAAAACCTAATATTTTGTATGTTCCCTTCCAAGCAAGAAGTTGCTTTGTCACTGAAAATTATGTGAATCTGGTATGTAATCTTCTGTCTATGTCTACTGCCTATAGTTCTTGTAAGACGTTAACTTCTGAGAACTTCGACAAGTTGAAGTTGGCTGAGATACTCGTGGATCTAATGGCTTAGTGAGAATTTTCAATAGGTAACGGTAAACATGATATTAATTCATTTTCGACTTTGGAGTTACACATTTCATTATATGATGCTTGAAACTCACGTACTGTTTTCTACACTCAAGAAATGGAGCTAATCAATTTAAAAACGTCCCTCTAATACCAGAATAAGACAGCGTATCCATCAATAACTTGTGATCAACATAAAATATTCCAACAGGACAACTTTATGTATCAGTGACTCGATCAGTGATAGTGTGATTTCATCTATCATTGCTATGTTCATTTCCAATGTATTTCAAAGTTTGCTTGGTGGCGAATTTTGTAAATTATAAGGAGTTGTAAGTTTTATCATCTGTTTGTCTGCTATCTGTATTAAGAGTACATATACTTATCCTTTTGTTAGCTACCTGAGGTCATTTTGGGGGGCTTTTATACGTAAATACGCGTCCGGGCGCCTTGAAAGGGTCAAGCTGGGATGATTTGTGGGGCGCTCTCGGGGAGAGAATAGCGGAGCCGGCGCTTTGCAGCGGCCGCCGGAGAAATGGACTGTCCACTTCGGACGGTGAGGCGGCGGCGGGCTCGCCCCGCGCCCCGGAATATTGACGAGTATTCCGGAGCCCCCGGAATTTATATGATGTTCGAGTCGCGCCCAGCATTGGTCGCCGCCGGTATCCAATAACGCCACCCGCCGCTCCCGTCAAACTGAAATTCTGAAAGAAACCGCACCGGCGATAAAACATGACATTCCGAAATACATAACTCAGCGGACCCCTCGCTACCGGACCCCGGACTCGGCCGGAGTGACGCGGCCCGAATGGCGGAGGGGCGCGTGGACGTCTTTTCTACTCTGCCGAGTCCGGGTGGGTTTTATTGGAGTTGTTGTTTCATGCCATCCGCACTGATAACCAAAAGAAACGAAGGAGATGCGTGTACCCGTAAAAAATCCCCTATTTTATTCAAACAATGCTATGAAAATATAATTTATTTTTATCAGCCCCTCTAAAGAATTTAAATGCATAAGACCTTCCTTTTTTCAGAATGAGAAAAATACGAAATTTTATAAAAATAATGAAAAACCACAAATATAGTTATCCAGAAATTGGAATAATATTTTTTACAATAAATTACAGGTTTTATTTGAATAATTTTTTCTTTTTTTTTTCTAAAATACTTTCCAGAGGATTTGAAACACAGTTTCATTATGCAGAGATTTTAATAATTTAAGTTGTATCATCTCAAATACTACAACAATTTTCTTTGAGGATTACAACATTTCGGTAATGATAAATGATTTCGGTAGAATAGGAAGGAATCCAGAAAAGTTTCAAACTGTAAAAAATATTCGACCAGTAAAGTTATGAATTTGTTTTTAGTAAACATCGTGCAAGAAGTATAGTCGCGGCAAGACTTCAGACGACTTACGTCATACGAACAAATGATTAATTAATTATATTTTCATATAAATATTTAAGAAACTGCAACTGAGAGTGATGAAACTATATACTACACTAAATGTTTGCATTATATATTACACTAGATTGTAAAAAATTATTGTTTTTAATTCGACCAAATATCGAAAATTATGTTGAGAATAAAAATAATTGCGTAACGTCAACCGTGACGTAAGACGTCTGAATTCTTGCCGCAAGTATAATTGGACGAAAGTTTTTGGCAGTTTGGGGCCAGTCTGGATTTCTTGCTTTCCATCGTCGGCTTAATAGTAGCAGCCGTGCTTTTTATAGTCTGTTCCTTTGCCCGTTTGCAGTGAATCACCGCTCGTGGCAGCACACTACAGCACAAGTGACGTAGTCGGACATAGCCGTCAATTGTTTCATAGAGACTATGACAAATGTTAAATATCTGTTAAGGTGTACGTTTCTGTTTACGTGTCATTTTTAAATTTGTAAATTGATACAAGCCAAAATAATAAGTATTGTATTTTTGTGGTGAAAATTCAGGAAGAGCAGTTCATTATTAATACGTTTGTACCCAGTTTTATAAAATATGTAAAATATTTAGACACGAAAGCTTTGTGTGAAGTGTTAGAATGGTATCAGTGCCGCGTATTTCAATGTTTTAAAATAGTAAATTAAAAATACGTACATTTTTGCAAACCAAATTAAATAAGTGGGTTCTATTAAAAGATAAGCTATTATAGTGTAAATATCAAATGTCAAATGCTGACATTTATGGCCTGAGGTGTATGTTTACGAATACTAACATTGGACTCGCCACACTGCAGCGCATTACAAAATTCTAGATTGAAATTCAGCTGATTTGACAGATAAGTATTACAAAGGCGACGCGATTTAGCAGTCGCTGCTTGAATATACCCAATTTTACTTTTTCATTTACTTTCATTGTTGGCTTGGATTAATTGTGTTATCTTGAAATCTTCAGATTGTTGAATTTTGAATTACTAACTGTATTATTATAAAATTTTCAATCATTGTACTAATATCTAAAATATATATTTTTTCTAATCTATAAGTTTAGTATATATGACTCGTGTAATAAATTTGGAAATACGAATGTATTGATTTCTACAATCAAACATAAGTATAACCGCATGCTTTTTGAAATGGAATTTTAAGCATAACTGAATTATGAGAAGATGATCCATTAAAAAACATGGATTTGATCTATAATTTAGTAAAATATTAGTTCCAGAAAAAACACATTCAGTTTTTTTTTAAAGTAGCACACTATTGCGGAACCATATGAGATACTACATAACAGCTCGATACGATTTGATCAATATTTCAATTTAGCACATACAAAATAATGATATGTGCAATGCTACTAACTTCTTAAACATAATATTTGTGTAGTACTGTGTGAGCTTAAGATTTCATATATTTTTGTTGTTAGATTGCAGATATACAGGGTGTTTCAAAAACATAAAGATATTGCTAGGGTGTTATTAGTTTTGTATGCAAAATATGCTAGTTGCTGTATTTTTCCTGACGATTTTTTCTATGTTGGATTTTCAGCTGCGTCTCAGAAAAAAAAATCGAAATAGCATCTAACTACTGCTACGGTACTCTTAAAACATTTCCCCAAAAGTCAACATCTGTACGTCTGCACTGCTGGTATAAGTTTCCATTATCATTATTATTATTATTATTATGTAGTAGTAGTGTGTTATAAGCACAGAGCAGAATAAAATCTTAAGAAGTTTTCTTATACAAAATATGACAAATCAATGGAAGAGTTGAGGATACACATTTAATAAATACGTACTGTTACAGAGATATTCTTGTTGACTTTACCACAGTTTTTTGCATTTTCCTCGAAAGAGGTACATTATTAACAAATTTACCAAGAGCACCAGTTTTGTGTAAAATAAATTTTTACGTATTTTTAGGTATTAACAATATTGTGTGAAACTAACTACTCTGCGGACTAAAGTCCCGACCAGCGTTAAATTACACCAATATATTCTTTATTATTAGCCTTTGTAACATATTTTACTGTATTAGAAAGGTATTTCATGGTAATATATATCAAGTTTCCTACAATTCCTATCAATGAAATCATATGTATGCTCCCTGATATCAAACATCTAGGTATGCTAGTAAACAATTCCACAGACAAAGCTCTATTCAATAATTATCTAAAAAAATTAATCTAACTAAATTTACTAATCTGGTTTAATGAAAACATTCTATAAATATATAAGTTCACTTTTGAAATAGTGGGAACTCGAAAATTCAACCATAATAGATGAGATCTGACCTATTTCTGCATTTTCAAAATGGCTTCTTCCGGTGATCTCCTTTAAATTGAGTCCAATATCTGATGTTATGAGTACAATTTTGGGCCCGTCTTAACCAGTTTTTACAAACTAACACTTATGTTTCTGCTTTTTGTACGTTTTGAACTTATAAGTTATCGACAGCAATTATGATACGTTTGCATAAATCATCGATAGTGTCCATTTCGGTGCAACATACTTCATTTTTTAAATATCTACACAAAAATAAGTCCAAATGATTTAAAGCCAAGAGATCGTGGCAACCATGGTACCGGTCCTCCTCGTCCAATCCCTTGGTGTTAATGCTTGGACACGCTCTACATGGTACAGATATAATTGAGCCTCGTGTATGATACACCACACTGCTGCAATACGTCATTGACGCCCTGGACCACCATCTCTTCCACGATTCGACTGTAAATTTTTCGTGTCATGTCAGCGTTTGCACCACACTTTCACGCACTGCACGCCATTGTGCCATTTAGCACATGTTTACCGGGAAATCTTTTTGCTAAAGCATTTTCACTTCACCATAAATTATAACGGTATCCATCAACTGTGAGTTGCTACAGCTGTAAACTAATGTAAATACTTCCATCACAAAAAGTTAGTACGATAAGTAATCGGATATTTGCCAGGCCAGGCTATAGTCCAGTCACTTTTGGCATTTTAAATCTCAATCTGCGGAAAAATTCCTAGTGAGCTGAATACACCTTTATTGCGGCGTGGTAATGAAGATGTGAAAAATCGACATGGATATCGTGCCGGCTAAAAAGTTATTAAGGTCAAAAGGTCACGAAAATCAGTTTATCGCTAATATTTCGCCACCTATTGCTCGGAGGTCAATAGAGGTCATTAAAAAAATTATTTGTCAAGAAATTATGTACAAAAAATTTCGGAGTAGAGCGCTGAGAAAGCGACTAGAATGTACTCACATACGGTATTGTATATCGTATACCAAGGCGTAAACTCTATTGCTTTTTATTCATGTTTGTAAATGTCTTCAAAACTTCTATCTGATACTTGGGCGTTTTGTGAAAAATATACTTATATTATAGAGGTTTGGGTAAAATCTCCTAAATATTATGCAAACGAGTAAACCAAACGCTGAGTATTTAGCTGCAGTTTCACACGTTTTAGCTTACGAAAATAATGAAGTAGCTGGAATCAGTAAAAATATAGTTGAAGAAATCTATTATAATGCTATTTTAAATTAAACCATTTGTAGTAAGTTAGACTTATTGTGGGCATACTCAAATAGGAGAGATGTCAACGGTCTACCAGGGTGGAATGGGTTTTTAAGGAAGCTAACGAAAAATAATAAAGACTTTAAAAATTCGACGATAATGTTCCTACCATTTATTCATCATCCTGCAAGTAATAAATATACAATTTACAACACATTAGATTGTGCAGTACGTAGTGCCAAATAACATTGACAAAATTGTTACATCATAACTTTTGATCAGCCACATTACTATAAAAGACTGAAGATATCGACAATGAATGACAAACAAAAATTATATACTAAAGTTTATTTCTTCTGTATTTTTCAGTATTCAAATAAAAATTATCCACTCTTCTATAAAACCTCTTATTGCTACATATCATGGATTATGCCTACGGGGAAACCATGTAAAAAAACGCGTCTTGCATTCTACCTGTCTTGATATAGTCGCTTTCTCAGCGCTCTACTTCGAAAACGGTTAATTTTACAGAATAATGCAAGAGACATTTTTTGTAGATAATTTCACAACAAACAATTATTATAATGATCTATATTGACCTCCGAGCAATAGGTGGCGAGATATTTGCGAAAAACTGATTTTTGTGACCTTTTGACCTTTTTTAGCCGGCACGATATCAATGTCGATTTTTCACATCTTCATTACAACGCCGTAATAAAGGTGTATATAAAAATTCAGCTCACTAGGAATTTTTCCGCAGATAAAACCTTAAATTACTGGACTATAGAGATTACAGTCGCTCAGGTGTAATGGTTGAACTACTACAACTTCAAACATTTTTTCCCAGACACAGTAAGGAGTTTACAAAAAAAAATACGATATTGACTTCATTTTTCATGACGCATCTATTCTCATTTTTTTTTAGATAAGTTCTGAATCACCCTGTACTTTGAAAGTCGAACCTTACAGAAAGTAGTCTGCTATTACCCTACTTCACCTTACCTAGTTTATTTATATCCCCTAATAATTCCCAGAGCTCTCGTAATCTTATAAGTACAGATATTGCAGCAATGAAGATGCGTTAGCCAACAAAGGAAATGCGCTTTGCATCACTTTCCAATCCAATAACATCTTGTATTGCATTAACACTGTGTAACAACGTCTGACGTTGCTCCATCTATTTATGATTCTGTCCACAAACGGTGTTTATGAGACTGTAACAAATCGTCCTATACGGCGATCGATTGTTCATTAAGATTGATAGATGTTCTGCACCGGCATTGTCCGGCAAGCGAGGGCTGCACGTCCTTCCTGCCCGCGCCGTTCCTGCGGATCCTGCTGCCCTGCGAGAGACAAAGCCAGAAGCCAGAGTCGCGACCGATCTGCTCCTAGATATGGTCGCTGGGGGATCGGGATGATGATTACTATTTTTGTTTGTTGTTTTGTTTTGCTCGTTTTTATATAGCACTGTTCTGTAAATAAGGAAAGAGCTGGTTTATGTGAAATTCATTATAGATGGCGCGATATTACTCGTCTTAGTTTATAGTTGACCTCAACCTGCTTGGGGAGTTTTTAGTATTGTTTGATGGGGTTGCGGCGATATATTGCATAGTAAAAACTTTCCAAATAAAATCGTAGTGTATCTACACAAATCGAGGAACGAAACTTATTGTTCATTTAATAGGTTTGACCAACAAGACGGTGCAAGTACTGAATTTATGCAGGAAATGTCAGTTATGATAAAATTGAGTGCTTACATGTATAATTACACTTTAAATAGTTTTTTTGTAATTGTCCTAAAACAATTATATGTTTAAATACAACTGCTGTATGTCCTTATCCTAACAACAGTTTTATTTGTTATGAAAAGTTACTACTCGATAATAGCTGTTTTCTACCACCATATACAGGGTAATCCTTAAATAAGTACAAATATTTTATCCAGCAGTACAGTTCACAGAACACAAAATGAATAGCTTTTTTACAAAAAAATCAGAAATAAAAATGTCAAATTTTAGATTAATTTCGTGATTTTTCAATCGAAAACTTGTTGAGCACCACTGATCCGACTCAGAGACTAATATTTTTAAGAGTCACGGTGGATGAGAATTCCACGGCGTTGCCAGTGTCTACAGACTAATGTCTTCGAATGAGCTTCAACAATGTTAACTAGAATTTTTAGACACGTCAAAGTATGATTGAAATATGTCAATTTATGAAAATATTAACTGCCATTCCTATACCTCACCAATAAATTGAAAATATGAACCAGATTCTCTACTCACAATCTAGACACTTTAGAGAAAAATACTGCTCGTTAAAATAATAAGACGATTTAAATACGTTTGCATTACTTAAAGAAACCATTATATTAGTTCGGTTTCAGAAAATGCAAAAGTATCTCATATTAACTTACGATTTACGTGTATTGAAATTATTAAATCCCTTTCCACAAATATTACATGTTATCTTTCCATTTGCCTTTGCCATAGCTTATTCCTACCGGTATCAACATAACCTCTACCAATGCTAGAGGATGGGGCTGGTACGCGGGACAATTCGCCTACTGCTCGTGACGCCTACCTGTTACCTGTGACTACGACACCAGTTTCTTTTTTGCATACGAGTGACTGCTTTAAATACTTTGCTTTGCCTTCTCTTGATATTGAATGCATGCATCAATCTAGTTATTCTGGTATTCCATCTTTTGTGTTTATTTTTAAAATCTGTTTCACCCACTACGAAATTACGAAGTACGAAATGGTTAGCACTGACATGTTGTTTGAGGTTATGTGGCGAAAATTAATTCTAAGATGTGTGAAAATCATAGTTCTTTGTTATTCTTCATAAAATAATTTAAGGGGAAAATTTGTGATAATCTTTCAAAGAGTGTACAATGGTATTAACTTGTGAAATATTTATAACTATTTAAATACTTGGTTCTTCAGTAAGTAGGTGAACTTTTATGCACGCTAATGAAAAATTTTTGGAATCATTAAGCAAAGTATCTTCCTAAACACTTTAATTGAACTTACGAATTCATATTTTAATCGTTTATGATACTTTACTTATTGCAAAGAACAAGTGTTTTTAATTTACCAACAACTGTAAAAATTGAATTTACGTTAACAAGTTATTCATCGATATGACAACCTCGCCTTCAGTAAATCATATGGTTTATTTTATTAGGTTACGTCAGTGGTCTATCTGGTCAGCGGTCCTCAAAATGTGGGTACTTTTAAAATAAAATTGATATCTCGGCAAATATTTGAAATTTTTAAAAATTACTTTTATTAGATTCATCTATTTACCTGCAGTTAAAATATTTGTACTTATTTAATTTGCACCCTGTATACTCCTATAAAATTTGACTCAGTGTTTTTGTATGTAACCCTCTTAGATATATTTAGCGAATATATTAAGACGACCAAATTAGAAGTACATGGCCTGTTAGAATTGTCTTATTCTAAAAACTATTAGCAATATTTTCAAAACGTGTCAACGCAGCATTGTTTCACATCTCCCTTAAAACCCCGAATAGTGGTATTCATAGTCCAGCTCAAGTCGCAAGAGAAATGTATATGTATCTTTTACAGTTTTGGAGATGTTACATGTTTATTGATAATATGCAACATTGTAAAACTCATGAAATATGATAGATTTTAAGTGAAAGATAGGTATGAAGAACAGAAAAAATAAATGTTTAAGAATGGTTCAATACGACCTAAATTTTGCATATCCTTATTTTAAAAGCTAATTCTTAATTACAAATGCTTAATTTCATATATTTCATTTAAAAACTTTAAAGAGAAAAATTCATGAGTTATATGATCTATCTAATATGACGCTGCATATTGACAATATTCATGTTAATATCCCGAAAACCGTAAAATCCTTTATATTTTTAAAGAACTCAGTTAACAGTCTTTTCAACAGCGTAAAAATATGCATGGTGTTCTATTTAAATAAAACAAAAGTTAAGCCTAGATCTCAAAAATGCAATATTGACAAGACTGACATCGCACGGAGCATATTTTATTTTGCAAGATCGCATTCATTTCCGCCAATGGAGCTCATTCGATGCTAATAAAGTCCGCTTTACATTAACAATTTCTTAGTCAATTGATCAAGTGGCTTCGTCAAGTTATTGACGACTTAAAACTTGTTCTAATTTTTCGTCAATTTTTACTTCAATTCAGGAATACCAACCTAAAATAAATGCAAAAAGTGAGATTAGAGGATGTGATAATTTATATTTAGACAGTAACCGAACAGCAGCAATAATAAACACAATGGAAGCTTTTTTTAACAATTTCTCCCTTTTTTGCCTTTTTAACAGTTTTTGTTTCGTAAACAAATGGAAATGATATAACGTCAAAAGTTAAAATTACTTTTACATTGGTACGGGTGACATCTGATAGCAAAATTATTAAGAAACTTGACAAAGCCCTGAACAAGTGTAACAGCAAAGTGCGACCTTGAAAAAATTGATAAATTAATTCATCAATTTCTTCGTCAATAAATTGTTAGTGTAAAGCCCGCTTAATACATGATACTCTATTAATGTGACGTTTCCAAATAAAATTCGTTCCATGCGATGCTAATAGTATGCGCTTAGCTTTGTGCTACATTGTATATGCAGAAATTCTGCCAAGCTATTTTTACATTTAACGATAAACAAAATTTACTTAATTATGTTTTATTACAAGTATATTATGTTTGTATAACATAACGTTTTATACATACAATAGAATGTCACTTATGGAACGATTTTACTCCATGAGCGGTGGAGAAATAGATTTTAATAAAGATCGCAGACCGCATATCCGCCCCACAAGCTGCCTGGCAATCAAAACACGCAAACGTCGGCGTAATTCCGCATCGATCGCTCCCCAATATTGCTTACTTTTTTATTAGCGCCCCCATTAATTTATGTGGAGCAATTTCGATTGTAAACTTAATGAAAACAAAGTTTCGCACCGTCGGGGGGCGGCGCGCCCCCGCCCCCGGGTGACAAGTTATATTGGCGTCGGCGGAGTCTTCCACATTGCACCGATATATTTTATAAGCGATGTTCGGCGTAACATCAGCGCCATTTGTACTGGCGGCTCTAGACAAGGCCCATAAATTAGGAGATATCTAATAAAGTCGCACGGATTTATCGGCCCGTTGCTCAGATAAATTCCAATCGCCCTCTCCATGCAAATGCCTTTATTGCTCCATGACGTTCGGCTCATAGCGAGCAGGGCGAGGGGTGTTTGACGCCGAATTCGGAAAAGGGTGTCGAATCCGCATCAATCACAACCGAAAATAAAAACAGTGGGTGCTCCAGTGGCGGACCATAGCCGCAACAATACTATTTAATGATGAAAATCCTAATAAACAAAAACTATCTCTACATTTTTTTACCGTTTTTAAAGCTAACAGAAAAAAAAAAGAAAGTACTACATGTAGAGTGTGTCCAGGGTTGCAGAGAGTAGCTGATTTATCGGAATGGTGCAAATTGCTTCTGATGGAATTTTTCACGAAGAGTTCAGTTGCAGTATTTTCTTTCAACCGTTACATCACTGGGCCACGGTAGTCTATAGACAGGCGATTCCGAATATTAAAATCCGATTACTTTTTTTAGACACTAAAGTTTTTGTGATGCCATTGATTACATTAATTTTTCAAGTATAAAAAACGGCTTACGTGTATAGTAGTAACTCGGAGTTGATGGATATCATTTTAATTTATCACGTTGTGAAAATGCTTTAGCAGAACGATTTCCCAGTAAACATGTGTCACATGCAGCTATTTTTACCGCGGTCTGTAGTAAGTGCAAATGTAGTGCAAGACAAGGGAAATTTTAAACCGAATCGTGGAAGAGATGGAGGTCCAGGACTTCCGCGGCCTATTGCAGCACTGTGATGTGTCATACACGAGGCTCAATTATACCCGTCCAAGCATTAACACCAAGAGATTGGACGATGAGGACCGGTGCCATGGCCGCGACAATCTGCTGACTTTAAATCATTTAGACTTCTTTTTGTGGGGATATTTCAAAAATTAAGTATATTGCACCTAAGTATATACATACTATTGATGATTTGCAGAAACGTATCATAGCTGCTGCCAATAACATATGAGTTCAAAACGGGCAAGAAGCAGAAACAAGTGTGTTAGTTTGTAGAAACTGGGTAAGACGGGCGCAGAATGTTGTTGTAACATCAGGTATGTCAAACTATTTTAGTAAGTAAAACCATAAATTGAATCTATTAGTAATCAGGTTTTACAGTGGACCAGTTTTCAGTGCCGAGCAGAAGTCTATTTTTAAATCATTTTCAAACTACCCTTTTTGATTTTCTCTTTACAAAATTGTATCTGTAAGAGTCCCCTGTACATATTTTTTTAGATAAGTTTTGAATCACTCTGTATATTGTCACGTTAATGCAGAACTAGCCTATGCCCATTTTTATCAAAAATCGGTTTTCTCTTCTAACTGAATTATTAAAATATTGTTCATAACATGCAGATGTCACCTAAGTGTAAGATAAACCAAAAATATGCAGCACAATAAGGTCACGATATTTGAAAGAAGACCTATTTCATATAAGGGATTCATACCACAAACACCCTATATTATTAAGCTATAGTCTGTTTCAAAATGAAAGAGAGTAATGAAACCCCGAGATAAGAACCGGGCATGGGCATGGTAATATTTCGTTTCAGGTAATTATCGGGTAACACTAATGCTAACAGGTAATGGCTGTACATTAGTATATTTTACTGGATACATCATAGGGCAGGAGCCAGTGTATTGTGACAGATCAATCCAGTCTTAGAGCTGAATATACGAAGACGTGCTAGTGCAGTAGAGTAAAATTCGACTTGTGTTTAGTGACTATTGTGCCAGTGGATATAATATTGTTTGGGTAAAATGTCAAGCTTATCAGATTACGTACCTGCTAAACGCGTGAAAAGATGTGCGCTGTCTCAGAATGAGAAGATTATTATATTAAATGTATTTAATGCATTTAATGCAACACTAAAATTCTACCAACAGTGTTGACGACATCGTGGAAAAGTATTCCAAATGTTCCAAAATGACAGGGATTGGAAAATCGACTATCTACAGACTTTTAAAGGAAACAAAAAATAAACAAGATACTGTAAATCCCCCAAAGGCATCTACAGGGAGGTGAAAAGTCGTTATAGATGATTTCTTCTAAAATGTCATTCGCAGAAAAGTACACTCATTTTATTTTAAAAAAGAAATACCAACGTTAAACAAAATTTTAAGTGAACTTTCAGAGGACAACGATTTGCCAAAAATCAGTAGAAGCAACCTTATCACTGTTAATTTAACCCAATCGAATTAGTCGAGGTGCAGGCAAAAGGAGATTAATACGTCGTTTAAATTAAGTGACGTGAAAATTTTGTTTAAAAATTCCTTGGAACGAGTAACTGCAGTTAACTGGCAAATATGTATACATCATGTAGGTACAAAAAGAGGAGGAAAAAATGTGGGAACTCGATAATTTAATTGACGTTACTGTGGCGTCGCAACATATCGTTATCAATCTAGGAGACGAAGATAATTCATCAGAGTATTCAGAGGATGAATTTAAATATACCTACTTTTTTATTCTCTTTATTGTACATTTATACAACACTACATTTACTCACCATAATTTGAATTTTCAAAATACTTACATATATTTTTGTGTGGAATAAAAGTCTATTCATTAAATTTAAATAAATATTTTGATAATAATATTGAATAATTTTATTTGAATTACTAAAAACCCTCTTAACCCGGTTATGATGCTTAAAGTAGCCTCATGTTTTGAAATGCTGTTTTTATATTGTTTACTTATAAGAGAAATGGACCGAGAAATTGAAGCGGCATAGACAAAGACGGATTGTTGGGGATTAAATTTTAGCTACCTGCTACAATTTAGTACAACCCGGTCACACAAAGTTTTTTTAAAAGTGTACCGTATACCGATAATACATAATATAATAATATTGAATATAAGCACCAGTACTACATTTATTTACGATTTGCATACATAATAAGCTTTTATTACTCCCTTTCATTTCTAAACAGACTATAGTTAAGTGAATCTATGATATCTTTTTCCCTATATCATATCAGCTTAGTTCCATTATCAACGCAGTATACATAAAATCCTCCCAACCATTTCAGACCCGTTATTATGACAGATGGACGGGTCGACACGGGGTTAATTCGAACCAGATCCGGCCAAACGGCGCTAATATGATAAAACCCGCGCCCCTGGGGAAAATTTGGCACTTTGTCAAAGACGTAAGCCGCACAGGCGATAATAACCAGGCGGTTAGCGGCTAGACTGCCGGAGACGCGGGAGCGGCCCCGCCACGTGCATTTATCATTATTAACCGCTGCGGGGGTGGGTTTTATATCCGCGATCCGATCATATTTTCCAGTTTGCCGGGCCGAGAGGGCAGGGCCTAAGTCTCACGGAATGTTAGCAGCCGACCAATGGGAAAAATGACGGCTGAAGCTGATTCTCTTTGTCTTAGTTTTGATATTTCCTTTTTTAATTCAAAGATCCAACACTTTTATAAATGATATTATTATTGATAAAATTCTGACTAGCAATAAGTATTTTTTGTAGCTGACTGACTATTTTCGTTATCCGAAACTAGTGTTGTCAATCTTGTCTTGCTTTTCCAAGACAAGACTAAGACAAGGCTTGAAAGTTCGAATTGCAAGACAATGCAAGATTTGAAAAAAAAGTCTTGCGAGACAACATAAAACGAGAAATATTGCTAGGGCAATAAGTCTTGCAAATATAAGAAGTACTATGTAAGTGAACATTAGTTGAAAATAGTTATTTATGCAACAAGTACAAAAAGTAAGCGTTTATTGCACGCAACGTGAAATTGTCCAACAATGCCGTCAGGCCGAGTAGGACAACACATCAAGTGCAATAAGCGCTTTTTGTACAAATTGCATACAATGTTTTTTCTACGTACATGCATAAACCGGAAAATGTTTTATTTAGATGACACTAAATATAGGAAAATATGACGTCGATTTGAGCGTTTATGTTTGTCATGATGACAGAGCGCTGTAGTGGAGTGACAGATGAATGCAATAAACATTTTATTGCACTAGTGCAATAAAGAAGCACTTTTTCCACTAATTATAATTCAATAAAGTTTTGTTTTTTGCATTAACGTAGAAAAAATAAATATTGCATTACTATTATAGGTTATACTTTATTTAAAGGACATTCATCATATACAATTATATTTAAAATCAAAGTTTATTGAGTCTAGCTTCCACCCTGCTGAAGTAAAACTAATTATAAATTCACTGTCAATTGACTGAAAGAATTCCACTACAACTTCGTCTATTACTTATAACTATGTGACAAAAAAAGATAAACATCTGTATATGTTCTATAGATTTTAATATTTTTTGGTGCGCAGGTTTAGGACCACTTACTTACTGAATACGTTCTGATCAAGTTCAGAGAACCTACCGCAAAAACTGGTTCAATAGTGTGTTGAAAACCCACGATTTTTAATACACTCATGGATCTAATAATTTTGTCGAATGGTAACTCCGTACTATGGTACATAAGTATCTATTAGTCCTTCTAGAAATTTATCTCACCGACAAACCTGCCTCGCGCAACCCAACAATCCGCTCTCTATCAAAGTCACTAAGCTGGAAAATCTGCCCAAATCTACGTACTTTAGGCATAATCAGCTATACAAAATGTATTTTGCAACAAGCTTCACAACACTTGCAACACAAATGCGAGCAGTATTATCAAAGTACGACCTATGCAAACTCCAAAGAAACGACAGATTCAGATAAACCTGAAAATTGAATCATTTTTTACTTTCACCGAGAGAAACATGTAAAAAATTATCAAAACAAACTAATATGAAATGTGTGTTTAACTTGCTTTGCCACAGGGTATATTATTATGTATTTAAAACTGGCCGTTTCTATGCTTTATTATATCTACCAATCGACCAAGACTTTACATAAACTCTTGTCTTGTTTTCCAAGACGAGACAGGACAAGACTTTTTCAAATTTTTGCAAGATTCATTGTTATTCCTCTTCTATTCTCTGTAATATTTATCCCACGGTTTTGCTCCATATTTGTCTAGGTTTACCTCTATTCTTTCGTTTCTCTATTTTTACCTCCCATACCCGTTTGACTTTCCTTGCACTATTCATTCTTTGTAAGTGGCCCCACCAGCTCATTTGCCTTCTTTCAATAAATTCTAATGTTGGTTGTATTTCTAGATGACTCTTCGTAGATACTTCATTTCTATGGCTTGTATTTGGCTTTTTTGTTTCTTTGTCAATACCCAAGAATCACAACCGAAAGTTAAAATTGGTCTATAAATGGATTTAAAGAGCTCTATATTTATTTTCTTGGAAATTTCTTTTTTATTTATAAATGGCCTATTCGTTGTATGGTATAATTTTAGAGTTTTTTCTATCGTCTTGGTAATTTCTACATTTTGTCTTCCATTATCTTCTAATTCTGTTCCTAGGTATTTAAAGCTTTTAACCTGTTCTATTCTCACACTGTCAATCTGTATATTTATGTATTTTTGCTTATTTCCTATTACCATTACTTTTGTCTTTATTTTAACCATTTCATTCCGTATTCATCAAGTACTTCATTCCATGTCTTTAAGTTCTTCTGTAAATCCTTATCCTTTTCTGCTAAGATTTCTACATCGTCAGCGAATGCTCTCTCTGAAATGCCTATTCTCTGCGATTGTCTGTACTCTACATATAATTTTTTTTGCTTTAAATGAGCATTTCTTTATTACTTCGTCGATAAGAATTGTGAACAGTACGTGACTTAAACTTTCTCCTTGTCGCAATACTATATTTTTATGTGGATGAAATCGCAGGCAATTGCGAGTCTCTCGCAAGACAAGATATGATCTTACAAGATAGACATAATCTTGCAAGATCGAGCAAGAATAAGACTTTAAAGAAGTTCTTGTCTTGTTTTGAGAGAGAAAACTTTTTCAAAATTTTCCAAATTTCTTGTCTGAGCCAATACAAACCGAAACCATATACATAGTGTTGAGAATTCCTATAACGTTATTGTCGTTTCGAACGCACCCTGTATAAAATATCCGGAGGAACACTTTTACATTTATCGAATACCAGTGGTTTTCATACAAAGGGTGAAAGAATGAAATAGGAAATGTCAATTTTTACAGAAAATGTATTTTTGCGATGTTCAAAATCTCAGGCATAAAGTTTGAAATATCCTCAAAATGTAATATAAGTACTTATTTGTCTATACTTATAAACTGGAAATGGTCAATCAAGTGATTTAAAGTGTTTTCATTCAAATATGAGTGCAACAAAGGAGCTTAAAACAAAGAAAAACAAAGGACTAGTAGAATGCAGGACATTATGAAGGAGATTTTTCTTGGTGAGGTTGTTTGCATGCTGGTGGAGGTTACTTTAAACACGATCATATACGCATATTTTTAGACTCTTTTCCCATCAATGATGAGAAATATTTAAATCTTATGAGCTAAAAGACTTTTGAGAAAACCCAGATGCAATATATTTATTCACTTCGCATTCCTCGTTTTTTTTTTCGTGAGAATACGCAGTTTGCACTGTTTTTTTTACTTTTTATGAAAATATTTTTTCTAAGTTCTTGATTATACAATATTTTTGTGATACATCCATTTCAACTACTATGCACTACAATAGAACAAATATTTCTTAAAATGTTTGTTTTATGGCAATCCTTCTTTTATTCCTGTACTCTTCCATTTTCTTAAGAATGTTCACATTTGGGCAACTTAAGCTATCGTTCCCCAGTGTTGTTTATTTGTTTCCAAAGAAACACAAATCTTGCCTATTTAATGAAAAATATCGCAGGCCGATTTAATTCCTACCCCCCACATCCTCGCTAATGAAAAAACTTCGTTAATCAAGGAACCCCCCACCCTGACATAAGGCGGCAGTTGCAATAACCAGGCGACATCCGAAGACCCGATCGGCCACAGGAGGGGGCGGTGGGAGATATTCAGCGCGGGGGCGGCATAATCAGGCCTAGATTGCAGGCCGATCCTCCGATCCTGATCAGACACAGTCATTATCTCCGCAATACCGAATTAGCTGGTAAATATTCATGGGCAGCGTCTCATTGGCGATGCTCGGTCTTGATGAGAACCCCCCTCCGCCCCGCGACCGGCGGACATCGTCATTTCCATGTCAAAAGGCCAACGTCGAGCTCCTGGCAAGTGTTCAGTCCGCAAGTGGCTGGTAGGTCTGAAATGGCAGCGGAGAAATGCGAGAAACAGCTCTTTACAATGGATTCAGTGCATTATTTCAGGTTAATTTAGTTCTAAACTTCCTGGAGAATGGAACGAAGTTGTGCCAGTTCTGCATTGGTCAGCTTTCACATATAAAATCAAGAAGCAAGAAATATAAAAAGATACACGCAAAGAACCATGCTGTAGATGTTCATATAATTATAAATAAGGCTTCAAGAGGTTAAATTTTGATAGTAGAGAATTTAAAAAACGAAAGAACAGTAGATATCAAAAATCGATATGAGTTTGCGATACAGGTTGATTCAGAATTTATTTTAAAAAAAATTGAGTGTACATGCTTTTGCAATAATAATGACACTCTCTCAAAACAGTTTTTGAACTTTGGGAAGTTCTGAGTAGAAATTTCATTAAATCTCTATTGGCGAGTGAAACAACTAAGAACTAATGTTAAAAGTTGAAAGTCGATTTTATTACGAATACGTCAGAAGTTTAAAAGAAATGGCAAAATTAATTTTAATGAGTGCCATTAATATTGCAAACGATTGTACCTATATGCTGAAATTTCTTAGTACCTACTTGTACAAATATGTTTAAACCAACTTCAACTAAGAAGTTCAATTTTTAATTATTATTATTTTTAATATTCAAGTTGCTTGATCAACTCCGTGCTTCTATTGAAACTTGATGGATCAATACTCTTAAAAATAAAATTTTGTAAAAAAAAAATCAAAAAGGACAAAAAATAGAAGGAAATGCTCAGGAATAGAAATAAATAACATTTTATAACGCCGATTTTATACAGTAAATTCAATTGCTTTTGACGTTATTGCCATTGATTATTAATAGATTTTATTTGTGGTTTCAATTAATAAAATATTTTGATATACCTGATGTTACAACAACACTTTGGATCCAGTTTCTCTAAACTAACACAAAAGTTTCTGCTTCTCCGTTTTGAACTCATAAGTTATTGGCACCAACTATGATATGTTTGCGTAAATCATCAATAGTAAGTATCCACTTCGGTGCAATACGATTTTTTAAATTACCCCACAAAAAGAAGCCCAAATGATTTAAAGGCAGGAGGTCGTGGCGGCCATGGTACCGGTACTCCTCGTCCAATCTCTTGGTAATAATGGTTGGACACACCGTACCTGGTACGGATATAATTATTGAGCGTCGTATATGATATACTGCATTGCTGCAGTACATCGTGGACGCATCTTATCACAAAAATAATCGGAATTCAATATTCGAAATCGCCTGGCTAGAGACTACAGTAGTCCAGCGATGTAAAGGTTGGAAATACTACAACCTCAATATTTTGTTACTAGGACACTATAAGGATTTTACAAAAAAAAATTTTAAGATATTGTCTCCATTTTTCATTACGGGTTTATTTCCAAATTATTTTAGATAAGTTCTGAATCACCCAGTATAACCATTACCTCGATATATAACAATATTTGTTTTTCTTTACTTTATTCGAAGTTATTATAGGTATTTAAGCAAATCAATTGAAATAGCTGTCAATACGAATGTTTATAGCACAAAACGAATCATACGCCTGCTGTTTAGTCTTAAGCCAAGAGAATCATGTAAACCTTTTTTTATAAAATATGAATTATTAACAGTGCCCTGTGTATTTATTTTGAAATGTTTACTTTATGTTAAAAATAATTTGAATGCATTTTACACTAGTAGTTCTATACATACATATTCTACACGAACTAACAAGTTAATGGTGCAAGCCCATAAAACGTCTTGTTTAATAAATTGCCGAACGATCTTTGTCAAATGAACCTAAAAATGTTTAAAAATAAAAACAAAATGTCTTGCTAAAAAAGTGCTACTACAGTGTAAATGAATTTTTAAATGATAATATTGTCATATGACTGTTTTTTTATAAATGTTATTGTTTGTGTCATTAATGTTGTTAATACCGTTACTTTATTAATTTAGCTTATCTGTTGTATTGTTTTATATATGACTTGTTCTATCCATGTTGTCATGGCCTAAGGAATTAATAAATTATTATTATTATAAATCTAAAATAAAAACATATGTCAAATATAATTCAGAAATTCAATAAATTATTCAGTTAGGCTTCATATCTTATCGAACTATGTTTTTAAAACCTTAAGATACTAATGAACTTCTCGTTATTACAACCAATAAATTAAAAAGCTAGTGGTTCACTGGCCCTGATGATATTCCACAGCATACAATTGAAACCAAAACAGAATGTTTGTAATTGAACCATAGAAATTATAGGTTTCTACAAATTGGACGTAAGATTTTCATATTTTGAAATTTCCGCCATTGGTGTGAAGCTATCTCGTTAGTGCAATATAAAAGCTAAATTACTGCAATATTACGAGCCTCTACTTATGATTTCTGTGCTAGTGACACGTTTTCCTAAAAAAATTTAGTTTTATATGTATAATATTATATTCTAGTAAATTTCTCCCTCAAGTGTAACTTATTTGATATAATATTGAATTTTTTTTTGCAATTTTTGGGTTACAATCTACTACAAGTACGGCAATATTTCTTACCAAAAAATGATTTCTAGTAAACTATTGTTTTATTTCAATTTTTACCTTCGATCTTTCAGATTGAAAAATGATATAAATTTATAAATTTGTACAACTATTACTACGAATAATCGCTAATAATGATGGACTAAAATGAAACGCTCCACATTATTGTCAATAAACTGACATTGTACGAAATAAATGTTTACGAAATCAATTAACTATAACGCTATAAAATATGCATGTTTGGCGACTATTACCGTGGCATTTTCATTTTTGAATAACAGCATTACCAATGAATTGATGCAATCACAATTCGACGGCCGGCCTAAATTGGAAAAGTTTCGCGCTTATGGAAGCGATTTTAAATGAAATAGCTGTTGATAGCGATGCATGCGAACGAGGGTTGCAATCATAACTAGAGAACGAGTAGCATGCAACCAAAAACCAATACGCTTTTGCTACATCAAAAAATTAATAATTAAAGGATATGGCCTAACTTGTTTATGAGCAATATCCACTAATAAAAAATGATCACTTAAGGCTGGCGTTTGAAGGACAAAGAATCGCTTCAAAAAATGCACAAAAAATTTACCCAGTAAATTCAGGTTCTTATTAACATCATGCTAATTAAATCATTTCTTTTAACTTTTCGATGAAAAATGCGCTAGATAAGAAAATGTGAATTGTGCCTTATCACTGTGTACCATATACCGTGAAAAATACTTAATAATTTACATGAATTCAAGTGTTAATATATTTTTTTAAGAATTCTACGGGGTATTGTAGTTTATAATACCATATACAAACTTCTCAATGTGTAGTTGACGTGTAAAATTTTATGGAGGTTATTTTATGATAAAACATAATAGGTGAAAGTATATTCTTTTATTATTCTAAGTGACAGTCTATAAACTGTTATACACATTGAAGAAAACTTGTATAATTGACACAGCGAAATAGTTTTTCTTACTCAGAATTTTTATATACTGCCTCAAGGAAACAGCTATAATACAGTCAATCGATGTTCAAAGTCGCCGTTTTCGTAACAAAATTGCGGACATTTTTTTCTTAACGGTCCATATATTTTTTGGGGTGCTGAATCCAAATTTCAAGTTTGCTGCCTATAGAAGGTCGGCTTCACAACGAAACACGAAAAAAATCTCAAAATTTTCGCATTTCCTTCAGTTTTTCTCTTATACAGTGTGGAAGAAAGGTATGGAATAAATTCATTATTTCTAAAACAACGAAGTTTCATAAAATTTCCTCGGACCCGTCGAATTTGCTTTTTAAAAAAACTCTTTTTTCTATACCAACGCATTTCCGACGTTCATTTGTTTTCGCGTGATGACGTCATCGGATATTTTTTTAAATAGAACCCCTATATTTTTCCTCGGATTCTTGTAGAGCTTAACTTGCTGAATTTAAAAATGTATAATTTCAACACTTTATTCCTTCAACTTTAGCAATAGTGCATCTATTGGAAACTGTTATCGTTTCAGGTAAAGTGCCTTTTCTACTGAAAATACAGCAAAATGTTACTTGAAAAAGTTGTTCAGAACGGTAAATCATGAGGACGTGCAAAATTTTAAGAAGATCGGCGATGTTTGATTTTGAAACCATTTTTCAACAAGCACAAAGATTTTATCAAAGCAGGCCGATCTTTTTAAAATTTTGCACGTCTCCATAATTTACCGTTTTGAACAACTTTTTCAAGTAAAATTTTGCTGTATTTTCAGTAGAAAAGGCACTTTACCTGAAACGATAACAGTTTTCAATAGCTGCACTACTGCTAAATTTGAAGGAATAAAGTGTTGAAATTATACATTTTTGAATTCAGCAAGTTAAGCTCTACAAGAATCCGATGAAAAAATATAGGGGTTCCATTTAAAAAAATATCCGATGACGTCATCACGCGAAAACAAATGAACGTCGGAAATGCGTTGGTATAGAAAAAAGAGTCTTTTTAAAAAGCAAAATCGACGGGTCCGAGGAAATTTCATGAAACTTCGTTGTTTTAGAAATAATGAATTTATTCCATACTTTTCTTCCACACTGTATATCGAAAACTATGCGTTTTTCGAAGACGGCTATTCTATATAAAATTACAGTAGGTAGATTTTTTGGTTCTTCTGCGAAAGCGACAAAAACGCCGGCCCCTATAACTCGAAAAATGTACATGTTATCAACAAAAATCCTTATATCAGGTGAAAGTACAATAAATTTCCTACAAGAGATGTCTCTAATATTCAGGTGAGATATAAAACCTGCACTCCGTTTATATGTGAACATACATATGAAGGAACAGCCATTTCAATTGTCGGTCATCTCACCTATGGCATACTGATGAGGGCTAACAAGCCCGAAACCGGTCTATGTCTGGTGGTGTGTCCGACAAAGGTCATTGGCTGTTCACACAGATGTTGCATGAGTAATTCGATGCCGGTCGGGACATTAGTCCGTGGAGTAGTTGTTTCCTGCAGTATCATTTAGGTACAGTCTCTAATATTCAATTTTCTCATACGGAAGGATGGAACAAAGCGAAAATTACGAAAAATGCCTTCTGCGGCCTAAAGCGATCAATCCCACCCGACTTTCATCGGCACTATACTTTCGATGTTTAAAAAAGGTTGTTTTGAATGTTTGATGGAAACATTAATAAATTACATTTGCAACATATCAGAGGTGCATTACAGTGAATATAAAGCGGAATATGAAATTTGTATGTAGTAATATACAAATGTCACGAAATAAGTGAAAGTCGAACCCACAACTGGATCATCACATCGAGTAGGTTCTTCGTCTGGAAAAGAAAGAAGGCATTTTAGTTTTAGAACATAGTTATAAATGACAGATAAGTTGTAAAGAGAAGTATCGACGTATGAAGAAATTCTTAATGTCATGTACGCAGTTATTTTAGCCGTCACCGTTTGGTTTCAGCTGAAGAACAGCAACAACTCACTGTTCAGCCTGGATCTTCTACAGCCCATGACCCTATACTTGAGCCTTCCATTGCACGTTCACTTTCACCTGGACCTTCTAGTGCCCATGAATCATTGCTTGGAGCACCGACAACCAAGCGGATATGACTAAAATAACTGCGTACATGGTATAAGGTATTTCTTTATATATCGATACTTCACTACACAACCTTATCTGTCATTTGCAACCATGTTCTAATAAATGCCTTCTTTCTTTTCCCGATGAAGAACCTACTCGAAGTGGTGATCCAATCCTCGGCTCGGCTCACTCATTTCATGACACTAAGTGTCATGTACAAGTCTTGTACATTACTCCATACACATGTCATATTGAGCTTTATATTCAGTGTCTACCTCTGATATGTTGTAAATATAATTTGTTAATGTTTTCACCAAACCTTCACCTTTGTCATCAGTTCATTCAAAATAACTTCTTTAAGCGCGGAGGAATGCAGAACGCAAAAGCTATTTTTCCTATTCTCGCTTTGCTTCCTCTCTTCTTATGAGAAAACTGAATATCAGATACGTCTCTTTTAAGAAATTTAATGTACTCACTTATCCCTCACGTGGTATAAGAGTTTTTGTTAATAACATGTACATTTTTCGAGTTGTAAGGAGTGGGAATGGGCTTTTAGACGTTTTCACAGAAGTGCCAAAATATCGCTAGTTTTCAGCGCGCTCTATTGCCAATACCTTTCGTCAGATAATCAAAGTTGATTAATATATTCTGTAGGAAATTGTGTCTAGTTTAATTTGGATATATAAGGGAAAAACATTAAAAAAATTATAATTTTGAGATTTTTTACCTCTTCGTTCTGAAGCCGACCTTCTACAAGGCAGCAGACTTGAAATTCAGATTGAGCATCCCAAGAAACATTGAGATCCGTTGAGAAAAAAACCGCATTTTGTTACAGGAAAACCACCATTAGACTGGGCTAGTATGAATTCATCGAAAATTGTGTAATAGCTCCCTTAAAGATTAGTAAACGCAGACATAAACTAAAACAAAAATTAATTGTTCTCGATTACATCAAGAAACAAAAGTAAAGTGGGAGAGTACCTATTTGAACAATATATGCAATATTTCATTTACATACACACTGATGACGAACTTTACTTTTCCCTTGTCGATAATGTATGACTTGAATGATGTATTTTTACATTGTATTTAAATACCTGCTCTTCAATTTTGGTTCTACTTTATTTGAACCGTATTCATACAAAAGCTAGATAAAATTAAACATTGTCTGCAAATGTTTGAACCAAATCATAAATTTACCCTATATGTTACGTTTTTGTTATATGTTTAGCGCAGGAAACAACTACTGATTTTGTTTTATATAAAAACTTTTCCATTTCTTTTTATATAATATACAATTCTAAGAAGCGTATATTTACACTGACTGTGTTGCATATTTTCCGCACCCTATTCATAAAACTGTTTACTTATTGATACAGACGGCTACAAGATGGCGTGACCGGAAAGGGTGACTTGACGTCAAACCAGCATATTGACAGATATCACGCTATGCCTGATTATTACTCCCCTATCCATATATTTATGTAACAATTGCCAGGCCACGCGCCACTAATAATTCAACAACTGCTTCTGTTTTGCTTGTACACAAATTATAAATTTATTCGGCAATTTTTGCAGCAATAATTTAAGAAAACAGTGTGCCTGTTTAATGCTTACATTTAGGTTAATAAATATCCACCTTAGATTGTAAACGTACTGCGGCCAACTACAGGTATGTTCTGCACTTTTTTTGTGGTAGGTTCCTTATCCGAAATGTCAAACACGCAACCCTTATTTATACAGGGTGATTCTTCATAAATGTCGAAACTAGAGATACTAAAAACTAAAATAAAATTAATATAATATTTATAGGGTACTGAAAACTTGTTTTCTAACATCAACCCTTTTGATTTTGATATCTATCACAATACTGAACACACCCCGGTTTAAAATTTATTACCTCACGATTTTTCTGCTACAAAAAAGAGCGTATAACGTAATAGAACAGATATATCGAAATAAAACACAAATTTAGTTAAAGTAATATTCTTTCAGTATTGCTACTCGTTTTTACGGCAATTATACAGGGTGTCCGGAATATAAGTGTCTATACTAAAGAAGCTTGTATATTCGACCAAAAGCACCAGAACTGCTTATGAAAAAAAATTCTAAAACACATAGTTACAAACTAGGATAGAATTAAAGTTAAGTAAACGCTCCAGTAGTGTAATTTGTTTTTTCTCTCAGTATTAATGAAGTAAACAATTGAAGTTCCCAGAAAATCCTTAAAACTATAGCGTTTAACAACATTGCAATCTGTCAACTGCTGCTGTTAACCTAAATGTATTAGTCATAGTAGTATTGTGGCTAGTGCGTTTTCTTTCTCTAGCGATTTCTTGATATTTGTTGTTGTACATAAACAAAAATAGAAAAATTGATAGTAACCATGATCAACTGTATGACACGTTAATTTATGCCGTACCTAAGTAAAACTCTCTGGCTACAAGACATTTGTACAATAATCGTTTGTATAAACAACATAAGACATTTCGAGCACTTGTAACTATTTCACATTTTATTCTGTGTTGTGAAAAGAGCTCTAAGAAAACCATTACAGTATGTATGTCATGTTGTAGGTGTATTTGTAATTATTTTGTACAAACAATCCTGACATGGAATGTTAGCGACATTGTCACATATTCAAAACTCTTTTGCTGTCATAATCTTGTTACTGTCAGAGAAAAAATTGTTAAATACGATATGTTTTCTTTGATACAATTTATCATACAGCAAAATAAAGGTATATTCTCGGCACCTTGTATGGGGAGAAAAAATATTGGTTTATTTGCTATAATCAGTACCTATAAGCGCCCCTTGTGAGCCAAGTATTTTTTCTTGCCTAACAACATTAAATTGCTAATTTTAAATTGATGCTACAAAACTTGTAAAATTGAGTATTCATAATAATTATAACGTTTTTGAATGTAACTTAAAAATTTGGGAGTAGATGTATTTGGATACGAGAAATCATAATCTATTATCTATTTCGATGTATTTTCTAGCGAGTGTCTCATAAACCATGTTTCTGGTAAATACGAACGTAACGTTAATGTGTTTTTGTTAAACCTACATTTAAAAAAGGTATACTTGTCATTGGCCCTAGAAATTTTGTATTTCCAAGAAAATCTCATGTCAATAATTTGCTGCATATTTTAATACAGAAAATTTTATCGTAGTGTGCGCTAATGAAGACATAAATTTTAGCTATTAAACATTATCCTTTTGAACATATTAAAATAGAAATTTTCAAATTATTGAATAATATTTACGAAACAAGTTGAAGTGTAAATCTAATTAAACAAAACTACGATTTGATCACAGTAAGTAGAAAACTGAATGCGTAAGGAAAATAATGAAATATTTCTATGTAAATTTTCTAAATTTAAACTTTGAGACCTTATATCTTTTTTATAATCAAGCTTTTAATAGGACATGTTGGCTCCAATAATGATATTTTGAAGTAAAACATCTAGTATATTTCTATGTACCATTACTTACGGATCATACTGTATTTGAAAATTCTACTTGACAAACGAATCAGATTTCATACACGCTTGTCCAACATTCCACAGTTTCGGATCAAAATAACTGTTTCACTCTATATACAGTTTAATTACTTAAAGTTTCTACTACACAACTGTTCCTGTCTCTTCCACACCGACCCCTGTATAATTTTTATCGAGTATCTTCCATTGTCCAAAACCGTTAATGTTGCAATGAGCCACTCCAGATGATTTGATTATTGTAGATTTTCCGGACGAACTGCCCCACCTGATCTTCGGGGAGATTGAGAGCCACTGTACGACGCGGTCATTTCACACCCCAGTGCCATTTGCGACACTGATAATGCCGTTATGCTGCCGTTCTAATGTGCACTGCAATGCTAGGCGATAATCAGTACACTGGGCGATACAACATAGCCGGTCACCCTATATAATTTGTTTGTACAAGTAATTCTTTCAGTACACATCTCAAATTCAAATATATTCAATCTCTTTTGAGAAATTATAATATTTTTAATGTAAAATTCTGGATAACTTAGAACACTATTAGCTGCTATTATTATAGTGGGTAATTTTTTTCTTAAAAAAATCACAGACTACTACATCTCATCGATACAAGGCTGAAAAACATTTCAAAAGATACTAAATCGTGACATAGACTGGTGCAATATAATTTATAGTATGTGACATAAAAATCATTAGAATATGTGGATATATAATATAATATCTCTACCACTCGTTCTAATCACAGGGATTAGCCCAGAAGTCGGAGACTTGTGCGGGAGAGGGGGCGGCATATTATTATTAAGCAGGCCGCATTTGCGCACAGGAACGACTTACGTTGGGAGGCCCTAACCACTATTCAGCGCAGGAATGAAGGAAACCCTAACATTCTTCCACCCTACCATACCCGCAGATAGGGTGCCAATCCTGTCTACGAATATAGCTTATATACGGTCTACCAGCAGCGGAGCGCAAACCCACACCGATCTAGTCACCTCGACTAAGCACTATGCATGCACAATATGCATATATATGCATAATATATTATCAGAATTCCATGGATGATGTCTATTTTAGTCATCTAACTCGTTATTATTCAAAGCGGGGTGGATATTAAGGAAATATTTTATATCTCGTCGTCAATTATTTTACCCCAATTGAACCCACTGCTCGAACTTATCGGAACGGCGGCTACCAGCTGTTATTTGAACGCAACATTGCAACGTCTCACAAAACAAGGTAACCGCTTTCTATACGTCACGGAAATGGCTTCTTGTCTTTATAAAACTTAGTCTTAGATATCAAATATGTATATATGACATTTCGATTTATTAGCACTTCGCAAATTCGCAATAGCGTTTTTAAGAAGTCGTTTAATTTTATTAATTGTATACAACAAACTTGACAACTATGCAGTCTCTCGTCTACCAACTCGTCAACATACGTCGTTCTTGAACACTGTAAGAAAGACAAAGATGGCAGTTAACGGTGGAACTTAGATCATTACTTGTTTACCTTGTGTTGTGAGTACTCAGTGTTGTATTGTGTGTGTCTAGTACTTAGTGTATCTATAGTACCTATCTACTAACTTTTCCGCCTTAAAAACGATTAGATTCTGCTGCCATATAATTAATACTTATTTGTCTAAAGTTTTTACTCGCTATTTAATGTAAAATATATAGATATTTTTAAATATTACTATTACTAAAACTCGAAAATAAATATTTATTATTAAAACCTACTTCTTTTAATAAAAACATAACAAATTATATAATTATTATATTTCGAACTGAAAAACACTTCAAGAGTTTTGTTTTTACTGACGAATACAATAGCTAAGACTGACACACGTTGCCCAATATATATCATTGCGACTAAGAGGGAAACTTTTCAACAAGTTGTGACTTCTAAATGAATACAAGTACAGTCACAGTTAAAAATTCATTGTAAGCTCATATTATGTAGATTTATACTGTTGTAAAGTTTATCCTGTTTGACGTACACAAAACCTTAAAATATTACGTTTTTCAAAGAGTCATATCTGGTCTGCCATACACTGTCAGTTCACTGTGTGTTAATAATTTTACTTATTGTTTTATAATTTTTCTTTGTTAAAATCGCGCATTCGATATATTTCGAGAGGTAACAAACTTTCAAATAAGTCCAGTTTCACGATAAAAATATTCGTAATGTCATAACGTTGATGCTGTAAAAAACCGAAGGGTAGAGTTCTGCATTTTTATAGGCGGTCACTATACCACCAGAAAATGTGGTTTTCTTAGTGTCAGACAATAATTCCAGACAAACTGCAGAACCTCATATAGTAATTATAGCAATAATGTTTCAACTACTTTACTGTTATGCGAAATTTGGTAAAAAAACGATGCTTTAACCCGGTTAAATCAAACACTATGAAAGCTTTACAGCACAACACATGGATTGGAGGCACAATACATATGTTTTCATGTAAGTAATGTATGAATTTGCAATGGATTCAAACTCTCAGCTCACAAAAATTCTATGACACAGGTTAATCAAGCTTTAATGGATTTTGGGCAATAAATGCCATTCCACAGTCAGAATATTAAAAATCATTATCTGAATGGAAACGACAGAGACTGGTTATTGTGACAGTTAGAAACACTGTTGATGTTGAGCCTTGTCCACAGAGAGGCAACATAAAGGAACTTTTAGTTAATGTTCCATGTGTATTAAAATTGTTGAAACTGAATTTTTACTGTTGTATTTGTTCCTGCCAAGAAGGTTGCTTGTTTATCTATACTTCAGTTCTGGACGTTAAACGTATTTCAATGTGTATACAATGTTGCACACAATGATATTGTTTCGTAGTGTGGACAATTTGTTTCTAGGGATAAAACATTTCAAGTTGTTGGACGACAAGTTGGGAACAATAAGAAACAACAACCAACAAACAGTTCCACTGTGTTGACTTGGTGTGGAAAAAGCTCTACAAAATTGTTTCCATAACTAACCTAACTAGAAATTAATTTCAGGTGAACAAATTTTGTTTTAAAAGTTGTGATAATGGCTAGTGCTTAAGCACAACACCTTGTATGTAGAATCTATTGCAATAATAATGGCACTCTTTAAAACGAATTTGGCGATTTATTGCAAACTGCTGACGTATTCGTAATGAAATTTACTTTCAACATTAGTTCTTAGTTTTTCCATTCACCAATAGAGTTCTAATGAAATTTCTTTACAGGACTTCCAATAGTATAAAAACTAATTTAAGGGAGTGCCATTATTATTGCAATATATTGTATGTAGGTTACACTACAAACTGTTTTACATTTAAATGAGTTAAATAAAATTGGTGATGAATTAGATGCATGAATATTTGAATACGGGATTTATTCTAGATGAACAAAGGAGCGACTAACATATTTATGTAAGTAGTAAAATTCCTGCTATAAAATAAATCATGCAGCGTCTGGTAAACTTGGCAAAGAAATATTAGAGATGAAAGGCCCCTGCCAGGCACTCTCCTCTCCAGTAAACCTCGTAAAAATACGAAACGTTTATGTCCAGGTGTTTACACACCGTCCGGCGCTTCTAGAGAAGTAAAAGAAGGGAAAGGAAGTTTTGTTTCGGTTATTTGCACTTTTATCAAGAAAGTTGAGTTAGAAGAGCCCGGGGCGCGGCCATCAAAGTTTGATAAGTTTCCCCGTTACAGAATGGAGCACTACGCTTCTGGACAGCGGTCATTTTTCTTTCGTTTTCCAATCTACGCAGCCCCGAGATGTTTTCTTTTGTTTTCCGTTGGAATTAGAACCACCGGACTGGGGAAATCGGGTCGGGAAATTTTGTTTCATCCGCTTGCGGCTCGTTTCTCTATTCAGGTTTTTTAATATAAAGATTCGGAAGGTCTGCGAAAAACTTGACCTACCTACCAAGTGTCAAAAAAGAAAACATATTTTTATCAATGTCTAAATATGTTAATGAAATATACATAGTGTCTCACTTTTAAATGGCATCACTTTAAGAGTCTTTAAAGACCTCATTTTGACACTAAACTTTCTTATCATATCTTTGATACAGGACGTAGTATTTGACAGCAAATAATTCGACGCCGAATGTCGATTTGCCTTTCGCTGCAACATGACCATTCTTTTTGTCAGTGGTTATATCATTAAGAAATAAATAACACAAACATTTAAAATGATATTTAAAATTTATAAGAACTTTTTGTCTCAAAATGAAGTGATCTAAAAATTATTGAAGTTCTGCTAAGATATAAAAATGAGACTTCCTGTATATAAAAACAAAACGCCAAGAAATAGTATGAAAGACTTATAGGGCACTTGGCTTCTAAAATTCTTCCTGCCGTAGCCGTTAATACTCGGCCCCCTACGGACGGAAAGACAGAATTCTTAAACACTATATTTCCGACGGAAGATTTTTTTATTTTGCTTGAAATCTATAACAAGTATCAAAACAACGTTGTTCGCAGTTGCTTCGTTGTTCCTTCCATCTGTTTTCTCTGGATCCTCTAGCCATCAAAATCCACCTGTGCTTTGTAGGAATTGATCCACTAAGCTCCTTCCTTTCTTGTATTTGTCCTGGCTGAGACCCTTACAGTAGTTGCTGGATTCTCTTCCGCGGCGAATGTTGCTCTTGGCCTCTAAACAGAGACTGTGCGACACGAAGCCGCAAATAGAGATAGGCTTTCTACTTATCACTCTCTTGTGTTTGTGTTTTTTGCCCTTCCTTCTTGTTCCATCTTTTGTTTTTAGGCTGCACTGCGCTGATGAAGGGCAAAAAAACCCAGAAACAACGTTGTCCGCAGTTGCTTCGTTGTTCCTTCCATCTGTTTTCTCTGGATCCTCTGGCCATAAAAATTATTAAGTTGTAGTACCTATATTCAATCTTTATATCGCTGGGCTACTGTAGTCTCTGCGTTGTGCGCAGTATGCTCTCTCTCCACATGTAGTCCCAGACGATTCTGAATACTGAAATCCGATTATAATATTAACGTTTTTGCGACAGTGTTTAGTTTAGTTTTTTAAGCATCAAAAGTGTGTGTATAGCAGCTTAGAGTTAATGGATATCATTTTAATAAGCTTTAGCAGCTTCTCAACATATGACAAATGCAGCTACTTTTACCACGGTAGTGCAATGCGGTCGTGACATGAGAAATTTGCAACCATGTAAGTCCAGGGTGTCCACGGCGTATTGTAGCAGCTGAAGAACAGATTTTAGAGATTGTTGAAGAGAATCCCCTAGTAAATACCAGGTAAATCGCTCAACAAGTACAAGGTATGTATCAAGGATTATCCTTACCAATTGTGGATGATCGCTTGATTGGACCATATTACCAAATCTAATGGATGGGGTTCAGTATCTAGAGTTCCTTCGAAATGATCTGTCTGGAAGTAGTGCCCTTAGCTGTGCGACTCCGAACGTGGTTCTTGCACGATGGAACTTCCTCTCATTTTTGACCAAATGTTCGGGAATGAACGATGAAATTCAAAGGGTACCATGGATTGGACGAGTACAATTACCATGGCTGCCACGATCTCCTGACTTAAATCCTTTGGACTTCTTTGGGGATATTTAAAAAATGTGTATCGCACCAAAGCAGAAACATCAGCAGTTGAATTTGTTGATATAAAATAGGTCTTATAAATTATTATTTATTCCTTTCCTTGGAAAATTCTTTCAATTTTTGTCCGTTCATTGTTTATTACACTTTGCCACCGTGCTGGTTGCCGATTGCATGCTTTGCCTTACGCAAGGTCAGGTTTTACAGAAGACCAGATTACAGTGCCGTGCAGAAATGTATCTTTAAATCGTTTTCAAACTTCCACTTTTGATTTTTATTTTAAAATTGCACTTATAACTGCTCTGCCCATTTTTTTTTTGGGTAAGGTCTGAATCAGCCTGTACAACTGAAAATGGTGCATTTAGGAGGTTATCTTTATTGCAGATGTACGGTGATAGTATATACTCAAAGTTTGTAACATACCTTACGAGTCACCCTGTATAATTAACCTTTCTATCGACAAAACAAGCTTAGTGAAGCATCTTCGCGAAGGCAACGCATTTTCGCGATGGCTAGAGAATGAGGGATACCCGGGTTTCATCCGCGGGAAAGCGTCCCTCTCTGGGCGGGTTTAAATATTATATAGAGAAAATCAAACAGCAAATAAAGCAGACGGGAAATGGTGGATCCAACACCGCTCCGGCTCTCGCTCCGGCGTAGCTTAATGGCCGGATCCCGGAAATTGTGAGCACATATATCTCGCACCAGATTTATGAAAGTGCTTTTCTTCCCGGTGCAGGGACGGAGGAGCGGAGGGCAGGAGATATATACAATAGCTGTGACCCAGCACCTGCACAGACGGTCTTAAAGCTGCCGCTGCTGCTAGGTGGCGGACCAGGATGTTACAACTCGCCTACTGCGATCAAAAAGCAGCAGGAGGAAACATCGCCTAAACTGTATATATTTGCTAAAAGACTACAGAAAGAAATAATACTAAAAAAAATAGTACGACACTGATTTGACCGACAATAGATGTCTAACCAATTAGGAAAAAACTAGTTTTATATAAAGAATGGATTTTGCCACGCGATCCAAGTGAGTTTCACAAAATTCGAATTCGTATAATATTTTTTTCTAATATTAATCTTGTAGTTACATTGTTTCTAACTGTATGAATTAAAATATGCCATCTGAAAAATACACTAATAAAACTGGGTAGAAATGTCCTTGTTTTGTTACGCTTTTTTTGCATATTATTTGCTGGTAACTTTTTATTTACATTAAATATTAAGAAAAAAAAATTAGGAAATTTCAGAAATAATGTTTTAATACAATGTACTACTTTGGAATTATTTACTTTTACACAATTTATTATTCATTATAAAATTGCAGCAGATGCACATCAATCTAACCGAATGCGTAGTTGTGTTAATTTCCTTTCTCAAGACATAAACGTGAGATTAAATTAGGAAACCATAAAAAAAGAGAAGTACCGTTGTAAAAATCTTTACACATAACAATTAAATTTGAGATAACAATAACAACTAACGTCACATTTTTAAAACAATTTTCGAGTCAATATACTGAAAAGGAGCATTTGTTCATATGGTACTAGCTCTTAGCACTGTTGACTGCATTCTCAAATTACATCACTGGTTTTTTTCATATATAAATGAAAGGTATAGCAGTCACATTGGCAAGAAAAAAGAAAACTGTCTAAAGATGTCTATTCAAGCTTTCGAAGCCTATTGCTTCTTCATCAGGAAACTACAAAAACGTACCATATTTATCAAAATGTAAAAGGAAAAATTAAAGGGACTTACGAAAAAGATTAAGATTAATAGAAATGGATCCATTGCATTTCAAGTCTATTCCTTAACTCACCATTGTGTGTTCCATTTAACACTTCCGCAGCCAATATCTCGAAAATGAAGAACTTGATTTTAGTTCCGGATTTGCTAGGTCCCTCGAGTAGCTTCAAATTGCAGTTAGAATTGTTAGTTTAAATATAAATTTGATTTTGGAATGTTCAAATGCAGTCCGTTTGAAAGATCGTTAAATTTTAAGTAATTTTTTTAATATAAAATTTTTCCCAATATTTACTTGTTTTCGAGACATGTCGACTTCAATATGCAATGTATGATGTAATAGGGAAACCTATTATTTTATTTAAGACAAAATAGTATTTTAAAATATTATTATAATGGCTTTACTCACACCATATAATAATAATATCTCTACCCCTCGTTCTATCACGAAGATTAGCCCAGAAGTCGGAGACTTGTGCGGGAGAGGGGGCGGCATATTATTATTGAGCAGGCCGCATTTGCGCCCAGGAACGACTTACGTTGGTAGACCCTAACCACTATTTAGTGCAGGAATGAGGGAAACCTGGAAAACCTCATTAATTAGGGGGGTAGTCAAATGTCGACTGGTATCAATTTCTCACATTGACCCAAGCTAACATTCTTCCACCCTATCATACCTGCAGAGAGGCTGTCAATACTTTCCACGAATATAGCTTATATATATGGTCTAGCGGTAGCGGGGTGCGAACCCACACCAATCTAGTCACCTCGATTCAAGTACTGACGCCGCGCGACCAGTGACCTATATATACTAACAAATAATAAATTACAAAAGAAAGCAAATGACGAATAACGATCATTTAGATTAACCGCATTTCCACATTTCAGGAACCAACAACTTATTATCGCTACACCATCTATACAGAAAGATTTGAACTAACAATTCTAACTGCAATTTGAAGCCATTATTTGAGGGACCTAACAACCCCGGCTTCCGAAACTAAAATAAATTTCTTCATTTTCGAAATATTGACAGCGATAGTGTTAAATGGTACACCCTGTATATTAATGTTTCAAAAAAAAGATGTCATATTCAACAAAAACATTTCAACGCATTTCCTAATGCTAATGATAGTGAAATATCTTGCAATACATTTTTAGATAATGAATGAACAACACACTTAGAGAAAGGGATAGATATTTCACATTTAGAGGATAAATGGACAAACTTCCTACACAAAAGTTATTTCTGCTCCTGGCAAATCCTTCTTAACTATTAATATATAAAAATCTCGCGTAGTGTATTTATTATTTAATTCCAATAACAAACTCTACTGGATCTCTAAAATTTATTTTCAACTAGCTATTTAATTGTTACATTTTCTCGGTTAAATTCTCTTCCATAGCGGGATCGTCCGCCCCACCCCGTACCCCTGTTTGTTTTCTTTATTACATTTCGCCGGCGTTCAATTGTTCCACTGTCAATATCCGCTCCCTGGCCGTCTTTGAGAGATTTCTTCGACCCGTTTTATCTGCCAAAATTCAATTTCTGTTATTCGACCGAGCATTGCGGGCTATTCGCAGTGGTAACACGTAAGTGGCGGCTGGGATGCTCTCCGATTCCCGGAGTGGATAAGGGTTGTTTGAAATAATTTCATACGAGGCTTTAGGACGCGAACAGACGACGTCCTCCTCGCTTCTATAGAGGAAGAATATCGAATCACACACCAGAAGAACATATTTTTCCGCTTTCTCTTAAAGCAGTCGAAAATTATATTATCTGCTAGGTAAAGGCTTCCATTATATTGTGGTTATACAGGGTGATTCAACTTATCTAAAATAAAATTTTGAATGTACAGAGGACTTCTAAATACAATTTTGTACAAATAAAAATCAAAAAGTGCAAGTAAAAAATTATTTAAATATGCACTTCCACACGGCACTGGTCCAAACTATTGTTATTAATTATTAATAGAATTAATTTGTGGTTTTAATTAGTAAAATAATTTGACATAGATACCATATGTTACAACAAAATGTTGGGTCTTACCCAGTGTCTACAAACCAACACAAATGTTTCTGCTTTTTGTCCGCTTTGAACTTGTAAGTTACTGACAGCAGCTATGATACGTTTGCGAAAATCATCAATAGTGTTCATTTCGGTAAGATACATTTCATTTCTTAAATATTCCCACAAAAAGAATTCCAATTGATTTAAAGTCAGGAGATCGTGGCAGCCATGGTACTGGTCCTCCTCGTCCAATCCTTTGGTATTAATGCTTGGACACGCTGTATATGGTACGGATATAATTGAACTTCGCACCACACTGCTGCAATACGCCGTGTACGCCCTGGACCTCCTTCTCTTCCACGATTCGGTTACAAACGCCTGCGTTTGTACTACACTTACACTCACTGCACACCATTGTTGAAGTAGCTGCATTTGGTACATGTTTACCTACCGGTCAATCGTTCTGCTAATCATTTTCACTTCACCTAAATTAAAATGATATTCACCCACTGCGAGTTGCTATAAACGTATACCTTTTTGATATTTGAAAAACTAATGTAAATACTTGTATCACAAAAAAGTTAATAAGATAAATAATTGGATATTTGAAATCGCCTGGCTAGAGACTACAGTGGCTCAGCGATATAAAGGTTGAAACTACTAGAACTACTAGAATTATAATAATATTTTTTTCTCGGAAACTATAAGGATTTTACAAAAAATGTTTCTACGATATTGACTCGATTTTTCCTGACGCACTTATTCCCAAATTTTTTCCCACTTGACATCTGTCGTTTAGTCTGTTTGAATTATTTTCGCAGGCACCTTTCATCTTTTATTAATTTTCAAAATTGTTAATGACAGTACTAAGTACAACTTTAATGATGTTTTCTATTAAACTAACCCTTAAATAAAAAAAGAGTATCTGTTTTGTAGTACAAAACATACTTATGTGCTTCAAATCAATTGTAGTAATCAGAAATGTGTAGGTGCTGCTCACATTGACTTAATATTTTTAATTTCTTCATTCTATAATAAATGCACTTCAACAACACTCAATTCTGATGTTATACTCGTAATAATCAAAATGTTAGACATGCATCTTAGCTATGCAACCATCAGCACGACAATTTTCATATGTCTTGTCATCTATAGTAATGACTGTGTTTTCCGTGCTGTCAAAATTGTCAAACCATCGGCAGAAATATATTTATAATGTTTGGTGACAAACTAATAAGATAAAAGTACGTGCAAAATTTCAAGTGTGTATCTTACAAAACAATGGAATTATTAACAGAAATAGTTTTTTAAACTGCAACTTTAACACCCTGTATATTGAAACAGGGACGTCCAAATAAAAAATGGCATAAGGAAAGTCGCATTATTTTTGTCCAAAGAATATGTGGTTAATGGTATGGCCTTCTATTTTGGGACACCCTGTATAATGTCATTTTTAAATATTCTTTTCTTTTAACGATTTCAAGTAGATATTGTATTTTCTGTGGTATATATCTATATATTTTTTTAATAGGGACATCTGAGATACATGGATAGCCTATAGCCCGCAGAGTAGTTGTTTTCTTCTAATCCTTGCAATTCCGTGTTTGCAACATATCGTTATCGCCGTTTCGCGATAGAGGTCGCTAGCTTTCAATGGTTTCTATGACGATGTAGCACGCTTCTTGTATGTGGCTTTCGCATGTGGGCAGTTCGCATGCGCATTACTCATGGTCCCTACTGTCAGGCTCAAAACAGCTCACAAAGTTTTTTGTGGGTCATCTCACCTATGGCATACTGATGAGAGCCAGTAAGCTCAAAATTAGTATAAGTCTGGTACTGGTGGGCTCTCAACGAATGACTTTAGCTGTTGGTTTTTCAGGTGGTCGGTGCATTAGCCCGCAGAATAGTTGTTTCCTCGTGTTTGTAAGTTGTTAAAATGTTCGTACTTAGTGATACTTAACCTTATATTTCTAAAAAATTAAATTTTAAAGTGGTTCAATTAGCTCCGGAAATTAGTTCAAGATCTGAATATTTCGAAAAATTTGCTGGCGTCGAACATGACTGTAAAACAACTCCATCTTTAGTGCTAAATCACTATTAGCAACTTTTTTTTGTTAGAAGGCCTTTTTAAAAATATAATAATAATAATAATAATAATAATAATAATAATAATATTAATAATAATAATAATAATAATAATTTATAAGCAGGAGGGGTCATCCATCATCCACGACCTTTGGTGAGTAGCGACACCACTTACTCTAGCTAAAGGGTGTAAAATCGGACCGGCAGCACTGCGCACCCGGGAGGGATCAGCTACTTTTTCCTCTGGTGCCGGCCGTCGATGTGTCAGGCCAACCACCTGACACACTGAAACCTCCGGTTCCGAATACCAGGAGAGAAGGCCCCCACAATCGACCCCATTCGGATGGGGGTCATGGGCAAGGTGGTGGGGCCCAGCCGGATGGATTGCCCGTTGACGACCAAGGCCATGAAAATGGAAGTTTTGAGTGGACCGATGAACTAAGGGACGATCTTCTGGTCTGCTATGAAAGCAGCGAGCCCGGGCGAAGGGGATACATGGCGCGGATGTATGCTCGGTGGTGCGACATGCACCCCGAAGGCCGCGCCCTCACCGCACAAAATCTGCGGGATTATGTATCCTACCTTCGTCGCAGAGGCTATGAGAGGCGTCCTCATCTAAGGGTGAATGAAGTGGTTGAAGAACCACGGAATGATCCCGAAGAGGCGCCGCGCTTCATTCCCCGAGAACAGGACGACCTGAGCACCCGTCGGGTGTTGCCCTTTATAAAACCCCCGAAGCCCGCAGATCTGGCCCGAGTGGATACTGCGCTCCGTGAGGATCTTCCAGAAGAGGCTGACATCTGGCGCGTCAATTGCGCTGTGTACGACGCCGCTGAACTGCTGACTCGTGTGGAGAGAGGGCGTGAAAATGCCGTTTCTCCACAGGAGAGAGCACGGCGGCGAGTGCACAAGATGGAAGCTAAGATCCGGTCGGCGAGGCAACACGCGTCCCGTATCCAATGTGTGATGGACTACGTGGAAGCCAATAGGGCTTTCACACCTAAGGTGAGACGCATAGCTACCTCCCTTAGGCGGGTCCATCATACCCTGAATCGGGGGGTGCTGCTCACCATCAAGCAGCATTCTCTCGACAGGATACGGATGCTAGTGGCTGCAAAAAAGTCACTAGTGAGGCGGTCGAGGAGGTTGGAGCAAAATAATTTGTTCCGTGTAAGGCCTTCTCGACTTTTTGAACAGCCTCAGCGTGTTGCGGACAATCCGCCGACTGTAGATCAGGTAGAAGCCTTCTGGAGAGATCTTTATGGCCGCAGGATTCCACTGGATAGAGACACTCCAGCCCTGGCACACTTCGAGGCCTTTTGTCAAAGGCTTCGAGAGCCACAAGAGGTGTGCCCACCGATAACCCCGGATGAAGTTCGGAGATCATTTATTAGATCGAAGAACTTCGCTGCTCCTGGTCCCGATGGGATCAGCAACTTCTGGTGGAAAAATTCACCAGTGTCCACCGCCATTTGGCCAGAATATTCACGTCCTGGCTAAATGGAGAGCAGCAAATTCCGGCGTGGTTTGTCGAGGGAGAACCGTACTTATCCCTAAGAGCGGAGATTTGTCCCAGCCAAAGAACTACCGTCCAATAACCTGCCTGAATGCGTGTTACAAGGTGTTTACTCGCATCTTGTGCGCGCGTGTGCTCCACGCAGTGAACCCCGTTTATCAACGGATATACGAGCAGCGAGGGTCCAAGAGGGGTGTAGCTGGCTGTAAGGAGAACCTGCTCATCGACAGATGTATTACGCAGGACTCCGTGCAGTACAAGCGAAACCTCTCAATGGCCTGGATAGATTACCGCAAGGCATTTGATATGACATCCCATGAGCTAATAGTCCACTTGCTCCAATGTCTTGCGGTGGCCGACCCCATAGTGAGATGTATTGAACAACTCATGCCGCTCTGGAGGACCCGCTTTACCATAACATCGGCTAATGCAAGGGTCCAGACAGAGCCGGTTTTGTTCAGGAGGGGAGTGTTCCAGGGAGTTCCCTGAGTCCCCTGAGGTTTTGCATCTCACTGCTGCCATTATCCGTTGCACTTCGTCGTACCCGGGGTTACAACTGCGGTACCCCAGGAGACCGGAGGCATAAGGCCACCCATTTGTTCTATATGGATGACCTTAAACTCTACGCCTCCGGAGAGAGGGATTTAAATCAGTCCCTCAGAGTGGTACATGAGTACACGCAGGCGGTTGGGATGGAGTTCGGGCTGGACAAATGTGCACTGGTTCATCTCAAGAGAGGACGATGCGGTCCATACGGAGAGGACGCCCAGCTCATAGACGGAAGCATCTTTCACTATCTAGATGCCGGAGAGTCGTACACCTATTTGGGTGTCCCACAGCGGGGCACTCATGAGGTGGCAACGGTGAAAACGCTCTCCGCGGCAGGTATCGGCACCGCCTCCGACAGATCTGGTCTTCGGAGCTGTCGGGTAAGAACAAGGTGAGTGCCACAAATATGCTTGCCGTTCCGATCCTTCTTTGGAGTAGTGAAATGGACACAAGAAGAGCTGAGGCAACTCGATGTAGGGACCCGTAAAATGATGCATCTCCATCGGAGTTTGCATCCAAGATCGTCCGTTCCGCGGCTATACTTCCCAAGAAATCGGGGAGGCCGTGGACTCTTGAGTTTGGAGTGTCTCCAGGGCAGAGTGGTTTTGGAGGAGGCCTGCAAAGTCATCAGGAGCTCGGATCCACTTCTCTGCATGGTCCAAGACCATGAAGCAGCAGGGATAGGAGCGTTTGTGTATAAAGCAGCGAGAAGAGCAGCCGATGAACTTGGTCTCGTGTTCCATACTGAGCGGGGAAATCCAGACTCTGTCACCGAGTCGGACCCTGCTCAGTTAAAAGCTCTAATTAAAGCTGCAAAACGCGTCATCTTCTGCAGCTACATAAGGATAAGCCAATGCATGGTCTCTTCTACCGTCATCTAGAGGGGCTTGGCTTATCTGAAACGCTGACCTTTTTTTTGAGGTCAGCGGGGCTGAACTCTGAGACCGAGGGATTCATAATGGCTTGCCAAGATGGTGTAATTAACACACTCGTCTATCGTAGTCGTGTCTTGGGTATCGAGGTTCCTGATACCAGCTGCAGGGCCTGCCGCCAAGCGCCGGAGACGCTTATGCATCTCCTGTCTGCCTGTCCGGTATATGCGCCACAGCGTATATCCAAAGACACGATTCAGCCTTACGGGTGTTGTATTATCATTTACGACACTCGTATGAGATAGACGAGACGCCAGTGCTGCCTTATGCTCCGGGGGATATAGAATCCGTAGTGGGGAATGAGAAGTGCCGAATTTATTGGAACTATTCATTCCCCACCCTCAGGCAAATCCAAGCCAATAAGCCTGATGTAGTCCTCCTCGACCACCAGCTTAGGACGATGTTTGTGATTGAGTTCTCGGCTCCCGCAGAGAACAACATCGTCCTAAAAGAGGAGGAAAACGGAGGAAGTATCGAGATCTTCTCTCCGAGCTCCGCAGGCTGTATCCAGACCACTCTGTTAAGATTGTGGTGCTAATTATAGGCGTCCTGGGTGGAATGAGACATACGTTGCTTTCTGAGTTAAAGATCATACCGGCTTGTCGAAATTCGGCAGAGATCTTAGCCGGCAGAATGCAGAAGGCAATCGTCCTTGGGCGCAATGATTACTGACTCCACGGAGTGGAGAGTGGTCATTGCTTGACTCTCCAGAACATCTCCGAGTGTGTCGGAGCCTCGGAAGGTGTTTACTGGAAAAAAATAATAATAATAATAATAATAATAATAATAAAATGTCAAAAGGTCAGACTTTAATATAATGTCACAGAATTTGCCCCGCTCGCACCCAATTCGATCACTGTGGTATCGCAAAACACTAGATTGCCCCGATCGCCCCTACGCGATAAACAAACAAAATAATGCCGTGTATCGAGGCGCGACTAGAATATTGAGAATCGACGAGAATAGTTCGAGAAATGGATTTAGACCTGCTAAAAAATACATGGAATATTCGTTTGGTCTATACAAGAAGAATAAATGGCCGAGTCAGTCAGTCTTAAATTAGAGTTTTTATTTGGACGGTTCAATTCGAAATTCAGAGCGATTTAGATAGTGATTAATTAAATAGTGTTTAGTTGAGTTGTAATAATTAGTATTCAGTAGTGTACAGTGTAGTTAATAAATATCAGTAAAAAGTAACTGTTTGTTTTTCTGGTAAAAGAAAAAGGTTTTGTGTCCCAACCCGTGATAATAATTTGTTAGGTATACTAACAAAAACAAAAAATATTGTCCCAATTATTTATTCTGCAAGGGCTCTTACATTTAACGTTGTAATCAGAAATTTCCGTTTTTCAGCAGTCATCGGTGGAGCCGCATCAGACATAATTCGGTCTGATTTTTTGCGGAACCCCAGTAATTGAGGGGAACACCTGGATTCGCATGAGATCGAGAGCTTCAAAGGTAAATTAATTCTGTCAGAAACAGAGGATCCGGGAGACAGGCGGGCACATCTCGGCATCATGATTTTATTAATAGATGGCGTATCAGGTGAACACGGCCGATTTGTATAAGCGGGTGTTCTCAGACCGTCAGTTCCAGCCTTTCAATTTTTAAACTCATTTCAATTATTTCACTCATGAACGGAGTGCCGCCGCTCCGGGCTACACTCCTTATTTTCCGGTTATCCTTTTTTGATTGCGCTTTACGTGCTCTCTTCCCCTAAAGCTGAAACCCTGAAAAATGTAATTTTGCTCCCGACAACCTTAATTTATAAACTAGATTATATTAAAATATACTAAAAATAATATCCACATCCTGCTGAGTTTAAAATTACACTCTTAGAAGTGGCTTAGCAGAATTTCTGCATACGTAGAAATTTACATAAAAATCTTACAATAGTGTACTACGCGGTGTAGAACTAACTACATCTATCGGCCGTTCGCTACTCCATGCCGGACTGAAAATGTCACAGGCACAAAGCGTTCTACATGCAGTAGACACCATTGAAAGCTGCCGCGTACTCATGGTCCCTTCTGTCGGGTTAGACAGATGAAAGCAGCTAGGATTATTCGTCAGATACCTCACCTATGGCATACTGATGAGAGCTAATAAGCTCGAAACCGGTATATGTCTGGTGGGCGTGTGACGAATGACTCTAGCTGTTGCTATAGGTTTTCCAGGTGTAATTCAATGCTGGTCGGGGCATTAGCCCGCAGAGTAGTTGTTTCCTGGAATTCCGTGTTTGCAAAATAGTGTACTAATTTGATATACTACGCTTTTAAAAATATATATTAAGTCGTGTATGTAATGAGACCAATTTCTTTCATTACTGTTTAATAAGTTTAAAAGTCATAAAATGGTTAAAAATAGACGTCCCTTACATGAACAAATTTTTACAAAAATTTGTAAAAAAATTCAAGAGAAATATAAAAATTCATCTTAACGCTCGAAAAGATATGTGGCGTCACATTGCGGAACAGGTTAGCGCGCGAAAACTAGTGAATAGGTTAGGTTTTCATATAATAGTTTGCCAGGTCTGCGTTTTGGGCCTGTGTTACCCAGTTCCTAAGAAATAACATAAATGTTTCTGGTTCTTATCCGTTTTAAACTTGTAAGTTACTGGCATTGAGCCATTTTCCTGGTACGTATTCGAGAATTCTTTTCAATAATCTTTTAAATATATTTCTCAACTGTTGCAATACGCTGTGGAGACCCTGGAACTCCATCCCTTCTACGATTCGGTTGAAAATTTCCCGTGTCACGCCCACGTCGCACTTCTGCAGTAAAAGTAGCTGCACAAGTCTATCGGGAAATCCTTCTGCGTACAGATGAGAAGCTGCTAAAGCATTTTGTCTCACTTCACTATAAATTAAAACGGTATCCATCAACTCTGAGTTACTATACACGTAAATCATTTTTGTCACTTGAAAGACTAATGTAAACACTATCGTAGAAACGTTAATATTACAATCGGATTTCAGTATTCGTGCTAGTGTTCTAACGTCATCGGAATGCCGCTTGCATTCCGATGCAGTTTGAAAAGACTACAACTTTAATCTTTTTTTTCTCGGAAACCATATAAATTTTACAAAAATTTTTATTGACGATATTGACTCCATTTTCCATGACGCATCTATTACCAAATTTTTTTAGTTAAGTTGTGAATCGCCCTGTAAATTTAGAATGGAGTATGAAGTAAAGTAAAATTGTTATAACAGGGCGGAATTTGAATTATTAGAAAAAAGTATTGTAAATAGTAGATTATTTTTCGGTCAGTGGTCGCGTAGTTTAAGGCATCAATACTCGAATCGATGTGGTTAGACCGGTGCGGGTTCGAGCCCCGCAGCCGGTAGATCGTATATCAGCTGTATTCGTGGAGAGGATTGGCACTCTTTCTGTGGGTGTGATAGGGTGGAAGAATGTCAGCTTGAGTCAATGTGAGCGATTGATACCGGTCGACATTTGACCTCATTCCTGCATTGAATGGTGGTTCGGGTCTACCAGCGTAGGTCGTTTCACACCTCGCCTGAAGTACAAACAGGTTGACCTAAAATGCCAATAAAAATGGAAAGCGGCGTTTTGTTGGCGGTTAATAGTACCATAAAAGTCCGCTTGAATTTAAATCCTAGCTGATCGTTTTTTCAAGATGAGTGAATTTTCGCTTTTTCATATTTTTCATCATAATTAAGCGATATATGAAAATTTGTGAAATTTTGTAGTGTATTTTACATGATGTAACTTTATAAATTTATGTTTTTGTTCATTATCATTAAATAAAGTCATTTATTATTATTATTATTATTATTATATTGTTTCCACCCCATCTAGCGAGATAAATATCATAGCGCGTTTTGTTTAAAGTGGTATCCCTTGTAGGCCTAATCCACTGCAAAAATACTTACTTTTTGTTATAAAATTGATGTAGAAATGAAATGAAAACTAACTACGGCATGTTTCTATAAATGTTGTGAACAAAAAGTAACTACCGCTTTTTTTTAAACGGATGGAATATGATGAATCATTTATTAAATTTATTTTGAAATTTTGGGAAAGATTCAACTCCAAGGGGACCTCCAAGCACCCAGTAAGTACAAAAATCTTTGTAATGATAAGTTTTAACATAGTAAGTAAGAATACAGAAAATGATTTAATATTCTTAAAATATATTCAAATAACAATTCCGGAAATAAATATCAGTAAGTTAGGTGCTACCTACCTGTGCTACCATATCATGTTTCTCATTAAATAATCATCTACATTTTGTAAATAATTTTTTTCTTTCAAAGAGGCGTAAATTGACACACCTGAGAACGCGGTGCCCTGCCACTACCTTTGACACCTTTGACTTAATCTGGCAGCTGGCAGAAATCCATAGTCGGCGATAAAGGGTTTAATATAGATTCGAAAAAAAATGTCTTCGTCTTATACCTAAATAACTTTGGAATTTTTTTGATGGGAGATTTCGTTAATTCTTATTTTTCTCTATTCCCTCTTAAAACATCTGTACTTAGTCATAGTTAACCCTGTATATTATGGAAAAAATGAAATTTGGCGACTAGTTGCCAAGATAATAGCAATTATACGCTCCCAACTATGCTGATTATAAGCTGCTTAATAGCAGCATACGAGTAAACACCACTTTGAGATAGCATACATTCAGCTGTATTCTGTATCTTATAGGTTAAAAATAACCATCCGGTTAAAATATTAGTATTAACCCTAGCGCTAAAAATAATAACTCCAATTGGTATTCTGTATAGGTTTTTTTAACTGCACAGTTAAAATTATAATCAACCGTATGTTAATATTTCAGTGTTAGTGAAGTTAGCAGTAAGCAGTAAGGTAAAAGCATAGAATATATTTATATTTTTCTATGGGTAAAAGATGTCGATTTGTGATCATAGATAAATTAAAATATACAGGGTGGTCGCGATGTAATGGGCCAAAATTCATGACTAGATTCCTGACGTGAAAATATTGCGATTTAGATAAACTCACCTTAGTCCAAAAGTTGATACTTACAGAGATACAGGGTGTTTAATGCAAAATATTATTTTAGTTTTTTCTTATTTATTTCATAATAAATGCTCACATCGAGATGAAATGTTGGTGTTAGGGGTTTTCTGGGGCGAGAGATTGAAATATATCCATGGTTTGCTTGTAGCTCATAGAGAGCGCCACCTGCGCTAGGTCGAACGCGTTGAAAACGACAGAACTTTTGTATCTTTCAAAAATCTAATTCTCAGGTAGCAAATTCTGATTTTACAACTTCTTTTACATAAAAAAGCTATACTTTTTTATAGTCGCTATCTTGCACCGTTCTCAAGATATTTAGCTTTGGTAATTCGAGTAATCAAAATAAGGTACGAATGTCAAAAAGAACAAGAGTTTATTTCAAATTATAAATTGTGATGAAAAATTGAATATCGAATATTACAATAAATGTTCAACATGTCCGCCTCCAACTTCAATACATTTATTAACGCGTTTGTTCAAAGACAACCGTATTTTAAAATAGAGATTCTTGTTACGAAATGATTCGGCGGCATTTACAATTTTCTGCCATAGCTCTTCGCGGATGTTTATAGACAACTGATTTCATGTAGCCCCAGAAACAAAAATTCATAGGATTAAAGTCAGGACTACGAGGAGGCCATGATATTCGACTCCCACGACCGATCCAACAATCCGGAAAAATGTGGTCAAGATAGTTCCGTACTCTGACAGAATAATGAGGGGGAGCTCCATCTTGCATGAAAAATAGATTTTGCCGTGTATTCAGTGGTAAATCGTCGAGGTAGTCAACTAAATGGTGCTGCAGGAAATCTAAATACAAGTCACCATTTAGATTTGGAGGAAGCTCATGTGGACCCAAAAGGTGATTTCCTATGATTCCGCACCAAACATTTATCTTAAATTCATGTTGGAAGTGACGTTCACTGACTACTTGAGGATTTTCATTATCCCATATGTGCTTGTTTCTAAAATTGAAAATTCCTAGACGAGTAAAGGTCGCTTCATCAGTGAATAGTACATTATCCAAAAATTCCTGGTCAAGGTTTTGCTGATTGCGCATAAAATGAGCAAATTGTAATCTAGCTGGTAAGTCTGCCGCTAAAAGATTTTGCACGAGTGTAAAATGGTAGGGATATAAATTTTCCTTGTGAAAGATTTTGATAACTGTTGTTTTACTAACACCGGTTTCTCTAGCTACCTGCCTGCTGCTAACTTCTGGATTTCCTGCCACTCTTACTAAAATTTCTTCTTCTTGGTGAACTGTAACAGTACGCCCTGCGTTGTCTCTTTTAGGACGAAAACAACCAGTTTCTCCAAGTCTATTAAAAAGTTCTTGAAATAGTTTCCGATTTGGTTGCCTTCTATTCGGATACAACTCTGAATACCGACGAAGCGCATTTCTCCATTTGAAAATAAATTATGGCGTGGCATGTTATCTCGCACTACGATTTAGATCATAAAGTAAAGAATACTTTTAATAAGGCACGAAAAATACTGTAATATTACTGACAGCAAGTGGATTATGTCAAAATTGGATTTTAACATAAGCCTACTTGAAAATTTTTGCCGATTTGTAATTGAATGCAAATACATTGGAATTTTCAATGGCAAATTTTACGAGAACGGTGCAAGATAGCGACTATCAAAAAGTATAGCTTTTTTATGTAAAAGAAGTTGTAAAATCAGAATTTGCTACCTGAGAATTAGATTTTTGAAAGATAAAAAAGTTCTGTCGTTTTCAACGCATTCGACCTAGCGCAGGTGGCGCTCTCTATGAGCTACAAGCAAACTATGGATATATTTCAATCTCTCGCCTCCGAAAACCCCTAACACCAAAATTTCATCTCGATATGAGCATTTATTATGAAATAAATTAGAAAAAACTAATATAATATGTTGCATTAAACACCCTGTATCTCTGTAAGTATCAACTTTTGGACTAAGGTGAGTTTGTCTAAATCGCAATATTTTCACGTCAGGGATCTAGTCATGAATTTTGGCCCATTACATCGCGACCACCCTGTATACATTTGTGATAACATATTAAGCTCGATTACTGGATTAGTACAAATTTGTTTGTGTTTTAGTAAGCAATTTACAAGATTCTTGTTATTTAAGTATGGGGGATGAAAAAAAAACGATCACCGCGCAAGACAAAAAAACAGATCCAGTTAATTGTTGACATTTTGAAAGTCAGCAATATTTTACTAAACAACAAATTGCAGCCACATGAAATTATGATTGATTAAATAAATGACAGTTTTTTTTTGGAAGTCCAGAATTACTTAAAAGTACAATCATTTAATTCAAACATATTGCTTTGATCCCTCAAACTTTTATGAAAAAGTCTAAAATAGAGTTGAAAGTAAATAAGAGGTATATATGAAACTATCAATCAACAAATACAAATAATACACTTTATTTACGTCTATTCCAATTTGTCAGCTTCATCCAACACAATATAATTAATTTGAAGTGCCATTATAACATTTATGTGGAAATAAATAATTTAGATTAATTATTATACCAATCGTGATTTATACTGGTATTCGATATGTTAAATTTTAACAGCATCTATTTTGATCCCCTTAAATTTTAACATATTTGGTTAAAAAAACCTATTAAAATTTTTACAGAATATAGTATCGGGTTAAATAATTGAAGGTTAAAATTTTAACTTTGGCCTTGACGTTAAAATTTAACCAAAAGCATTACAGAATAGACCCAATTGGGGGACACGATTTCCTATGCGAAAATCAAAGTAATACCAACATGCAATAAATAAATATATGATTAAATTGAAATTATTGAAGCTGTGCTTCTCTGGCATACATAATAAACACGCCACAGCATTTTTTAATTTGACTCATGAGCACGCCATATATAAAATAATGGCTTTCCTTCCACTGAAAGTCGAATTTCCATTATTAACAGTCGCTGTCATGTGTGCTTTCATATGAAAAGTTCGACCGTGATACACGCGAGCTGTCCAACGTTCTATTCATATGAATATTGTATATTTATCGAAATGAACGTAAAATCTATTTAATCACGTCAATTATTCGGTTCGCTTTGCTGGTATGCTATGGGGAAATTGAAAAATATAGAGCCATAAACCAATTCCGCTTCACTGTCGCTGAATGTTTTATTAACATGGCTTGTTCTATTAACTGTCGCCAAACGGAATATGAAATAATTAATTTGTAAGCGAGATTCTACAAAAATTGTCAGTTTCATAGCCGCAAACGCTGTTTCTCAAAAGTATAGCGAATTTTTGGTACTTCAGGTATAATAAAATGATCACTTGGTACTTTTGAAAGTCCTTCCACGACATGTGCTTATAACATTTGTGAAATATATAACAGAAAAATAAAAATGTGCGTCAGTTTTTAAAGTGAGGTGAGTTTATTTACTACAGGTCACAAAGTATTTTACAGTTACATTTATTTATTTATTTCAAGTCTTACACATACATAATCAAATGTATACACAAGAGGAATCTAAGTGATTAAACACTTGTATTGTGCTATATAAAACCAGAAAAAATACGTAAAACATAAGAACAAGTGAGCAAATTAAACAAATGTTAAAAATACTGTCAGAATACACACTTGATAATATTTGCAGAAATAGTTTTGTGATAGCTTTTCTTCGTTGTTCTTTTGTCAAGCATCAGTTTAATAGTTATTGTTTCAAGCAAAAATTACCACTCGTAAATATTAGATACTATTATTTTTTTCGATTTCGATTAAAATACTACTTTCTTTTTTCTGCACGTATTTGAAAAAATCATGCAATTTCCCTATTGTTCTTTAATGTTCTAAACAAATTTTTGTTAAATATTCTTGAGAATGTACAGAACGATAAAAATTTGGGTAAATTTCAGTCCCAAAGGGCATTTATTGGGCTCAAGAGTTATTAAATTTACAAGTTATTGTCCTGATCTGCATATTGATTAGTCCTGCGAGACGAGAAGAGACAAAACTGCTCCGTCTTTGTGTAAGAATGCCGAGCATCTCGGAATTAAAATATTTACATCTCATCCCTGTTGATTACATTTCCAATTCTGAAATTAATTTTCCCCGGGCAAAATGCAAAATCACAAGCAATCTCGAGTTCTAAAAACGAAATTATTTTCCCCCATTCACTTTGTCTGGGAGCGGAGTCGAATCCAAATACTCAATCATTTGTGGAAATGACGTATTTTAATGTTACAAAGTTTTAATTCGTTGCAAGGGGCGGCCGACATCGGCAGTATCCTCACATTTCCATTTAAATGTATTCGAGGACCGCTTTGGTCTGGCGGAGCGGAATTACCCCGGTTTTTATATCTCCGCGGAGAACAGTATCAAAAGTTAATTTGTGGTAAAATCTGAGGAACTGCCTGCTATTTACTCTCTAATGATGGAAGTGCGCACTTCTTTGCCTCTCCGCTCTTCCTCCACGCTTTATATTTACTGGTACTGGTGTTCTTTTAAATTAAACATAAACTCGAATTAGTTCTTCTGAGAGCCGACTACTTCAGGGTGTTTACACCTGCACTTCATCGCAGTAGTTTAACGCCAGCCGCACAGAACAAAATCGTTATACATATTTTCAACGCACGTTATGCAATCATTTTTGTGCAAAAAATTCGCACGATTATGTTACATTATTTAATAAGAATATTTTTAAATTTTACAGTGAATTGTAAATCTCAATATTATATACAGGGCGATTCAGAACTTATCTAAAAGAATTTGGAAATAGATGTGTCATGAAAAATGGATTCAATATCGTACATTTTTTTAAATTCTTAGTTTCCTAGTAAAACATTATTGAAGTTGTAGTATTTTCAACCTTTACATTGCTAGGCTACTGTAGCCTCTAGACAGGCGATTCCAAATAATGAAATCCAATTACTTTTTTTAGGCACTAAAGTTTTTGTGACGCCAGTCTTTACATTAATTCATTAACTCGGAGTTGATGGATATCGTTTTAATTTATGAGGTGTGCAGTGAGTGCAAGTGTAGTGCAACTCGAGGGAAATTTGAAACCGAATGGTGGAAGAGATGGAGGTCCAGGGCATATCATACACCAGGCACAATTATATCCGTACCATATACAGCGTGTCCAAGGGATTGGACGAGGAGGACTGGTACCATGGCCGCCACGATCTCATTTCACTTCTTTTTGTGATATTTAAAATTAAGTGTATTGCACCGAAGTGGATACCTACTATTGATGATTAATGCAAACATATCATAGTTGTTATCAATAACTTATGAGTTCAAAACGGACAAAAAGCAGAAATATTTGTAAGTTTGTAGAAACTGGGTAAGACGAATGTTTTTGTAACGTCAGATATGTCAAACTATTTTATTAATTAAAATCACAAATTAAAGGTATTAATAATTAACAACAATAGCGCGAAACAGTTAAATTTGCTGAACAAAATCGGCGTTATAAAATGTTATTTATTTCTTTCCTTGAGTATTTATTTCCATTTTTTGTTCGCCTTATCAGTTTCCAGTGCCGTGCAGAAGTATGTTTTTAAATAATTTTTAAACTGGCCTTTTTGATTTTTATTTACAAAATTGTATTTGTAAGAGTTCCCTGTCAAAGTCTGTATAACTAAACCTATATCTGCTGAAGTTGCTGGAATATTGTAAAAAAATTGAAAATAGCAATTTTTGAAAAAGCGATCTAACGTGAATATTTCTCAACATAAGGTGCCTCAATTTAATGAAATGAATATGTAAGAAAAATCAATTTTCATCAAAACATAAATTCTACGGCCACTAGTTTTAGTTATGCAACATTCAATTATTTTATATATATATATTGTAGAATAAAATTACGAACACCAAAATATGTAAAACTACTATTTTATTTGAAGAATAACCCATAAATTAGAAAATTATAATAATTTAAATAAAAATTTAGTTGTTCTTGTCGTAGAACAAGATTCAATACTTAAAAAAACACACAAATATTTTACAAATACTTTTAAGTGACGCCCATCTTCGCACACACAAAGCTCAGTTCTTAATCAATGTCGTCCACAACGTTCTGAATACTTTGTGAAATAAACCTAAAATCAGCAAAAATTCTATCGTTGGTCTTCTATATTGGATTGTAATAAATTTTATCTTTCGGACCAAAGAAAAAAATTAATGGATTGAAACATAGACACCGTGACTTCTTATAATATTTCAGCAACGACAGCAGATATATCGGATCTGTTTGGTTTATCATAATGTAAATCAAAACTTTTTTCTAATTTAAGCCATCTTGTATACTTTACGGTTTTCGAGATGTCAATGGTGAGCCATTGCTCTAAACGCTACGGATAAAAATTGGTCATAACTTTTTTCTCACTGTACGTGTCAAAGTTTTAAAAGAAAATTATTATCATACTAATTTACATAACTTACTGAATAAGTCTAAACTTGAAATGTAATAATAAGTAAAATAATTTTACATACTTACTTATCTTCAGCATTAAATTACATAAAATGGAAAAATAGCGAATAAATTGAGAACGGTTAAATTTAGCGACATGAAAATAATATGTATATCATATGTGTGTACAAAAGCTAAAAGAATAATATTATTCTACTTTGATAGATAGAATGACAAAAATGTTAGTTTATCCACCCTCTTGGTGGTAACATTTTGTAGCGGCCACTAGCGTTTAGAACAAATTCATTTATCTTGTCTCAGATAATCCCCGAATCCAAATTTTCAAAGTTATTCACTGAGAACTTAAACATACAAGATTTACGTCATAAAATACTGTCACTGGCGTATAGCTCTCAATTTAGTTAGACGTGCAGTGCCACTGATGGAAAATGCCGTCGAAATTAAAATTACAGTCCAGTCAGCAAATTCGCTATTACAACTCAAACAGACATAATTTAGATAGCTTCTATCAAATCTCAAATTTTATAGAAAAAAAAACACTGGCAGCAAACCTGTTAAAGAATTCCGAATTATTAGCCTAATCTAACACAAACTAAAATTTTTATCACATAATTAAAGAGATAATAAAATTTCGGAACGAAACTAAATAAAATTTTTACAACAGCGAAAAATATAAGAAAATAACTACTTTACCTTAAAATACTTTAACCATAGGCGCCAAGGGCAGATTCTCTCTGCTTGCAGTCCAGTTTCTTTAGCGAATTTAATTTTATGAATAGTGATAATACCGTATCATGGACTTTATTGTTGTGTCGATAGTTGTAAAACTAATGTTTGTCATTTTATTTCATAGCAGTCACCGCATAAATATTCACTTCAATAGTCTTAATTAAAAATTTTTCATCTGTCCCTGTTGTTCTCGGACAAGTTATTATTGAGAAACTTTATAAAATGTTAACAAATTATTGCCAAATAAATAATCTGTAGTTAGTGACTTCAGCTAACAATTTATGTCACTTTGTATATTTAAATGTATATATTTTTTTACTGTATTAGTAAGGTATTTTAAGCTAATATATATCAAATCTCCTACAATTCCTATCAATGAAGTCATATGTATGTTCTCTGATACCAAACATCTAGGTGTGCTAATGAACAATTCCACAGACAAAGCTCTATTCAATAATTATCTAAAAAAATTAATCTCTCTAAATTTACTAACCTGGTTTAATGAAAACACTCTATAAATATCTAGATTCACTCTTGAAAATGTGGGAATTCGAATATTCAACCACAGTAGAAGAGCTCTGACCTATTTCTGCATTTTTAGGATTGCTTCATCAGGTGGCCTCCTTTAAGTTGAGTCAAATCTCTAACTATAAGAATTATTATATAAATTAAAATTATTTGAAATTAAATGTCGACAATGTCAAAATTGGTTATTCTGTCAATGAATTTAAACATTACGACCTACTAAATTAATAAAAAAAAAAAAATTTACGCTTTATGTAATCGTTTTTTTATATATTTTTCGGTATTAACAATATTGTGTGAAACTAACTACTCTGTGGACTAAAGCCCCAACCAGCGTTGAATTACACCCACAATATTAAAATACCTTTCTAATACAGTAAATAATGTTACAAAAGCTAATAATAAAGAATATATGGGAATATATTGTGGGTGTAATTCAACGCTGGTTGGGGCTTTAGTCCACAGAGTAGTTAGTTTCACACAATATTGTTAATACCTAAAAATATTTAAATGTATCCTTGTACGTCCTGAAAGAAATGAAAATATTTAGTGTAATGTTTGAGAAAGGTTGTGTTTGAATCTCAAAAATTTTAAAATGTTTGTTTTCTATATTGTTACTCAAGATACTATCAATTGTTTGTAGTAGAGAACTTCACAATTTTGAAGATTTCCTACGCGCCGGTGGATTTTTCTCCTAGCGGACGAGATATCCATCAAGTCCAGACGTGCCCAATGACCATTACGCGTTTCAACAACATCTCCCATTACGATTAATCACAGTAAACGTCAAAGTTACAACAATAACTGGCATAACTGCGAGCAATATCGGTCGGACAGGGAATATTTGTTAATGACATATTCCGTGTTCAGTTCTCCGATGTTATTAGACTGTAAGCCGAGAGATTAAGCAATAACTCGAAGGGGAGCCGTTAAATAGGGAGGAACTGACCACCGGTCAGTTACGGATTCTGCAGAATATCACTTCGTCCCATACGTAGCTAGCCCCACGTCTTCTAATGGTCTGAACGCGTATTCACTTACTCATACGAGGGCGCATCATACAGAGTACTTCTCGCCACAACAAAGTTTCGTTCAGATTCGAAACAGTAGTAAAAAGTTGAATATTTGTGTAATAAAGTCAAAAAATAAGATTTAAAAACGAATAACATATAAGTTATTCCTTCACGTATTCTAACATTAATTCGACAACTAAAAGAATAATCATATCAATAAAATTGTTAGTGCAATTATTAAAAAGGAACCTTCTCTTTTTGCAGTTCCTATGAAAGCAAAACCTGTGTCGCATTAGGTGAAACAAAAGTTCATACTTACTGATGACATCAACGAAATGATTGTCCCTCGTATTTCGTCATATTGGACGACGTGGTGAACGAACCGAACTGACCAGGCTGCAGTAAATTCCTGAAATAAAAGGACAATGTGCCCTTAATTCTTCTGCCTTTTGCAGGCTGGCACAGATGTTGGATATATATTATTCATTATATTACCCTTGTTGCAGGAATGGAAAATGTATAATTGGATTTTGGAACCATTTGCAAAACTGCAGCATCGGTTGGGCGACTTCAGACAAAGCTGGAAAAATACTTTTTTGCGATTTATCGAATTTAAAAGGAATGAAATACATGTGATAAGAGGTAGGTACATGAAATTTTAAGAATGCACATAAATATTGAATGTAATAAATTTCATTTTCAAAATGATATAGATATACAATGTGTGATATTTATAACGTATAAAAATTGTAGAACAAGACAGCTTCTTAACAATATTTAAAATAAATAAACTGTTGAATGAAAAAGTTCAACGTGTAAGTAAATTCTTGTAAATTAACTACAACATTTAAAAAAGATCCAAAATACAATTAGTATTGTGCTAATTTATTAGAAATGTAGGAAGCGACCATTTTCTGGCGTGATTAGCATTCCTTAAAAAAAAATACTTTAGAACTCGTCAACGACCGGTTTCATAAGTCACAACTATCCTTAGCTAATTTTAACGTGATATAATAATTAAAGAGTCATAATCATAAGGTGTTTGACGATGTTTAATTACGTTGTGTCTGAATTTATAAAAATGTTCAAACAAAAAAGTTCTAAACCATTATTTGAAGGTCAAAGATAGTTTAGACCCTTTGGCGTTGGAAGATATGCGTTAAATTAAGAACGTGGATACAAAGTAACACTAGTGGTACGTATACAAAATTAGAAAAGAATCGGTAGACTCTCAAATTTTTATTGGAATCCCGAAAATTTGACGCATCATTTCCAGACCCCTTAGTTACGATTCAGTAAAGGAGAACAATTATTGGATTTAATTCATTCCAAACAGATGTAAACCAATATTTGAAATATCATTTTAATATATATTAATAAATATGTGCAGTTACTATAATTAGCATTTTTATGAGTTTCATAAATCTATCTATATACAAGGGTTAACTACCACTAAGTACAAAAATTTTAACCTACTGCTCTGGGAGGCCTAAACAACAATAGAAGGAAGTTTAGCTCGATGTTTAAAAATGTAACAAAACCCTCTTTTTCCTTCGGAAAATCAGCGCCTATGACACCTATGATTACCATCGTCTGAGATGGCTTAGATCTGTGAACTACCACGCGGTCGTTTTTTATATCCTTTTCAATCTAGGAACGACGTAAATAAACATTTTTATTAATAATTATCCCTGAATAGACAACAGTTAATTCGGTTAGCTACAATATGTTGCATTCATTTTCCTTTGCATCGTTGCAAACTGCTAAAACTACATTTACACTCATTACAAGTCCGTTAGAATTATCCACTAACAGAGCACACAGTCCGTGTAGATACAGTAAAATAAAATGTCCATTTATTCCAGAAATTTGTTCTAAGAAAATCGCCTAGGGCGAACCATATTATCGGGACATGGCTGCACCCGAGATAAATTCTTTTATTTAATTAGTCTCCATGTCAAAAACACTGGTCAATGAAAGGATTTTTACAGAATACTGTAAACATCTCGGAAGTTAATTTAAGCTGGTATTAATTATTTCATGAAAACATCGTCGGTTATTGTTACTATTTAATTCCCCAACAACACAAGAAATTTAAAAATTGAACGGCAGTGAAATATGCCTTACTGGCGACTGCTGAAATTCTGTATTCTGTCAAACACAAAATATACAGTGTTTGAAATAAACAATAAGTGTAGCAGCGTAACACCAAAGACATTTTCCGAATAGACAAAATATGCGGAATCCTTGTTGAACCATGTTGGATAACTGCTGTAGTGCCTTGGCAGTAAACATGTGAAGTGTTCAATTGTGTACACTTGCGTGTGATTTTGAGTTGATCCACATGGACGTGTCGTGGGGCTGAGTACCTACCTCTCTTTAAACAAAAAAGGGAAACCAAGTGATTCTCGACAACTACAAAAATCTTTACAATGAGATGTTTTAATGTAAACAAATAAGAAAACATAAAATTGTTCAGAATTCTTGAAATCTCTCCACAAGTCAAATCTAGAAATATCACTAAGGTAGGTGCTGCTACCATAAGTATCTTGTTTCCCAATCATATACAATTCGTAAAAAAAAGTTTTTATTTAAAAGCGCGTAAATCGATACATATACGCAACACAATGCCCTTTGACTAGAACCTCACGGCTGACGGACAACCATTGGCGTAGATTTAATATGATTTCGAAAAAAAATTATTCCGTTTGTTCCTATATTTCTTTATAATATCTTTAAATATGTGTACTTGGTTATAGCAAAGTTTATAGAAATAAAATATAAGTTACGGCACTCAGTGCCGCGCCTTTGAAAAAGCGAAATCTAAGCAATGCTGCCAAACGGTTCGAGGATTGGCGTATACTACTTAGGGCGATCTAGTATTGAATATTGTTCCTGGAGTTACAAGGGTAAAATGACAAGCATCGATATTAATAAAAAATAAATACATTTTTGTAACTATATCCCGTAATATGACGTGAGAAATAATGATTAATTGCTCTGCAGTGTCATTTAATAATAAACTGGATACCTACCCATTAATAAAAATTTGTTGAACAATTTTATTTCAATTGCAATAATTACATATTTATTTATTTATTTAACAAATACACTACCCTACAGTACACCACCAATTACAGGGTAGAAAAAATACAATTTGGCAAAAACAGAAAACAGAACAAATACAGTACACAAAATACATACATTATCAGATACAGAGAAAAAAGCAGTAAAAATTAGACTAACACTTAAATGTACCAACGTAAATATGTTACAGTAAATTAATAAAACTATCAAAATGTTTAGGTTTTATTGAGGCCATAGTACAGTTGAAAATATCGAAGCCACCTTGCAATCTATTATTATTTTAACAAATCCGGTGAATAGGTGAATATTTAGTTGTATTAATTCTCGGCGTTGGTGTGTAAAACAACATATTAAGCCTAGAGCCATGTCTCGGTATCCTGAAGTTAATCAAGTCAAGTATATGAGTGCAGTTAACTAAGTTATGCAATAGTTTATACAAAAATATTTGCTGAGCCATTACACGGCGGGCAGCCAGACTACTGATACCAAATCTGTGCCGTAAACTAAAGGATATCCAATAATTGGATAAACCCCGTCCTCCTTGTAACATAAGAACTTCAGAAAGCGTTTTTTAATGCGTTCTATACAATCTATATCAATGTTATAATAATGACACCAAATTAAAGAACAATATTCGATTTTTGATCTGACAATAGACTGAAATAATAGTGGTTTAACATGATTGGAAGAAAAATCATTCATATTACGAATTACAAAACCCAACTTTCTAAATCCATCACAAGTGATATTTTGAATATGAGGTGTAAAGGATAATTTGCTATCAAATGTTACCCCAAGGTCACAAAATGTAAGTGATCTGGAAACAACAACATCATCCAATTTGTAATGGTATTCCATGGCGCTATTTTTAAGTGTAAAAGTGAGAACATTACATTTTTTTACATTCAGATCTAACTTGTTTACAGAACACCACGCACTCAAACTATTAAGAGAACTCTGCAGATTAATACAATCATTAAAGCAGTCGATTCTGTTATATATTTTCATGTCATCTGCATACAGAAGACACTTAACATTTATATCCGTAACGATATCATTTATAAAAATGTTAAAAGCAATGGCCCAAGGACCGAACCCTGTGGCACCCCAGATGATGGAATGAACTGAAGCGACTGTTGACCAGAAAATTCCACATGTTGTTGACGATTTTCAAGGTAAGATTTAAAAAGGTTAGCAAATTATGAGAAAAACCAATATTATTCAATTTGGATAATAACACTGTATGATTTAACCTGTCAAAGGCTTTGCTGAAATCGGTATATATAACGTCTACCTGGGATTTCTGGTCAAATGCATTAGCAATAAACTCCGTTAAGCAGAATAAATTGGTCGATGTTGACCTGCCTTTAAAAAGCCATGCTGAAATTCAGTTAATCTATTCTTAAGATAGGCAAACGTGGGTTCATATAATACCATCTCAAATACTTTTGAAAAATTGTTTATAATGGTAATGGGTCTGTAATTTTCGATAACACTATTAGAACCCTTTTATGGATTGGAATAACTTTCGACACTTTTAAAACGTTAGGAAATGTATTCGACACAATCCACAAATTATATAAATAAAATAACGGAGGAGCAAAACACTAGCACAATCACGTAACAAAAAAGCAGGAATTTTATCAGGTCCCGCGGTAAATTTTGGTTTAAGCTTGCGTAAGCAATGTAAGACTTCGTTTTCAGTGAAGGAATTAATCTGAAATAATTCATTAGAGTTATCCATTGGGTAAAATATGTCATCAGCCTCAGGTGTCAAATACGAATCTCTAAAATACTCAGCAAATGCAGTTACTATGGGCTGATTTCCTTCACAAATACTATCCTTGTACGTCATATCTGTATGAAGTCACGAAAAGTATTGTAAGAATGGTTTTTTGAAAAATAAAATACAAACAGAATTTCTTAAACATAGGTATATTAATACAAATAAATTCTTATAAATATTAAGTTTTGCAATAACCTACATCTTTTGACTTAATTGATGAATTTTGAAAAAATAAAATAAATGCGTATTCCTGTGTATAATGAAATACCTATAAAATAGTCAATAAAAGTCATTACAGGGGTGATATATTATTTTAAAAATTCACTTTTTAATTGTTTGCCAAGTGACTCCTGACATGCTAATTTGTTTAACATGTTGACGAAAACATTCTCCATTGCTATTATGTAGTACAGTTAGACCACCAAATGATTTTTCTGTCTCAAATGCTTTTAATTTGCAAAATAAAACTTCCTGACTCGTCAAATCAGAGATGTTTTAGTCAAAGGTTATTTTGTTTTCAGTTTAATTTTCATGCGTAATAATATATGATATATATAGTTTCCTCCAAAGAAATCATTTTGATTTCTATTTTGCTAACTCACCTAAAATAGTTATATTTAGAGAAGGAACGGCAGATTTGTGTATGCGATTTCGTTTAGAATTTGCAAAACTTGTTTCATCAAAATGCAAGCTATATATTCTTATTAGTTTGTAAGATTGATCTGTTGAAATATCGGCATGTCTATATGTCTCTGTAAAGCCTAAAGTTTGTTTCCAAGCATTATTTCTGAAAGGAAGTTCTTATAAAAATATTTGCAGGAAATTTTCCTTTTTAGAGGAGACAAATCTGAGTCGTAAACTATTTTTTGTAATTTATTATTATATTGTGTTTACTCTCTTTGGATGCCGGAAAAATGGTAGTACACCATCGTATACAGTAAAACACCCATCCACCAAACAACGATATCTGGAAATTATTAAATAAACTAAGTCCACTACGAATTGTTTGAGACACTCTATAAACTTAATATAATGTGCGCCAAACTGAGACACTAAGGATCGTATTGTGTACCAACGCGTAGCCAAATGATAGACGGGGTAGTGCGGTAACTTATATTTTAATTCTGTAAACTGGTTATAGTTAGCCCTATATAACATTATTATTATTGTTTGCCTGTTGCAATTATTGTAGTTTTCTTCCTTTCGAATTGTCTTTCACTTAATAGTTCACATTTCATCAAACAACGCTGCATGCCTCTCTGAAAAGAGCATATAAAAACCAAAACTTAACAGTTTGCTATGAAGCTGCTTCTGAAATAACCGTTCCACCGGCAATTTCAGCCATCGTCGCCTTCTACGACCGCGGCATAATCTAATTGAGAGAAATTCGAGAGTACGGATGTCAATAGTAGTTATATATCGATTGGGGCGAGCATTTGTCATAGTGTGGCGGGTGGTTCGACTGGGCCTGACTGGCGGTCAGCCACCCCCGGGGCGGCGGGGGCGACGGGGCGGCTGCGAGGAAACTCTCTGATCAATACCCAGGTCTACCGCCGTAGTGCCAACAAAGCAACTATAACGGATCCTGGAGTATTGTTCATCAGGAGATAAAATGGGAAAATGGATTTTCTCCGCGCTCGCTCTCTCTCGCCCCGTCCGTTCTTGTTTCGCAGTTTTATGAGGCGGCTTCGCGCGGCCACGGTCCTCCATGCCCTATAAAAAGTAATGGAAACACGTTCTCTGATTAACTGCCTGATTATTCTCATTAGCCGAACGTTCGGTCGTCCCAGAACTTATCCCGGGTTTATTGCTTCTCTTGGAAACATCCTTACACATGTTGCCCCAAATCATTCCTTTGCGAATTGCGCGAATGCGTACCAAGTCGGCAGATTTCCCATTCATTCTCACATCTGGGAAATCCAAGGCTTTTACCAAGGATTGAATGAATTGGAATGAACTATACAGGGTGATTGCGAATAACGTGCAAAAAAAATTGAGAGGAAGAAGTGAAATTTGACAGGTATTTAGGCTGATACAACTTTTTCTGGGCGAGTCCTTCTTATTTTCCCGCCTGTCGTGCCATAAGGCGATGAAAAAGAAATACAACCTGTATATAATAGTTTTTGAATGCCTGAATAAATTCAGATTTTTTTGTCAAGTACTACAGTTTTAAAAAATAATGTTCATGACCCTACAAGTACATAGTTTTCAATATCTAATTTACACATCCATCTCTAGTAGGTTTCCATCATTTTGCATTTGATGCCAGTAGATGGTTCTTTGATATCAAATATTGCCGTGTATTAAACCAACCCATCACCCATTTTTGCGTCCCATCCCATTGTTTTGAACATTATTCCAGATCACCCTGTAATTTTTGAAGATAAATATTCATCACAATTGGCCATGATTTACCTACTAGTAGAAATATTGGTATGATTATTTTATACTTTTCAGTGATACAGAATACTTGTAGAATAAAACAAATTATCTAGCAACAAGTTCTACAAAATTTTTTCGACAATTATTATATACAGGATGTGCCTTCATGATATATGAAAATTACAAAACAATTTCTTGACTATATTTGGAATGAAAAAGTTATATGAGAAAGTTCCATCGTTATGAATTTTCATATAAATCAACTTGTTTTGCAAGACAGAACTTTTCACATTTTTGTTCTTTACTTATATACAGGGTTAAATATGACTTAGTACAAATATTTTAAGAGGGGATAGGGCAAAATAAGAATTAACGGATTCACCCTTCAAAAAAATTCCAAACTTATTTATAAAGGCAAAAAAAATTTTTTCGATCTTATTTTAAATCTTTATTTAACGCCGCCAATGTTAACTTGCTTATTGGTTGCCTACTCTACAAGCATGCAACAGTCGCTCAGTCGGTATCGCTGTCATGTCATAATTCAATTCCTGTGTTTTCGTTGTAATTTTGTGTTCTTCTTCATTTTTTAGTGCCTTTTTTATGTTTAAACGTTTTATAGTTATTAAATAAAGACATTTGTGTTGTGTGCATATACTTTCCCACAATATAGTTCGCCGGTTTTGTTTTCTAGTTTATGGGACAAGACTGCCTATTACTTGTCGACTTGTCTATTCTCTATTCCTTTCGTTCGGTTTTGTTGTAATAAATAGGCAGTTTATCTGATTGTACCTACGGGAAGTGTCTTTTATCTGCAGTTAGTGGCTGTAATGAGCGAATATGTAGTTTTACCAGTTTATAACGAAATAATGAAAAACAAATGCAAAATACTGGAGCTAACTGGATTAACTGTTACCTATCTATCAGGTATTATTACTAATAAGAATGTTAATTTCAGTCGTTTATGAATTTAGAAACGCTGCAAAATATACAAACGCATGGTAGTTGACATTGCTGACAAATGTAAAAGCTTTATGGATGGATCTAAGTCATCTCAGTCGATGATTATCATAGGCGCCGACTTTCCGGAGGAAAATAGCGTTTTGCCCCATTTTATAAATATCGAACTAAAAGTCTGGAATAATTTTTTATTGCCTTTTAGGCCTCCCTGAGCACGTGGTTAAATTTTTTGTACTTAGTCATAGTTAACCCTGTATAAAATACAGAAAATTTAGAAAATCAATAAAATATTAAATTAAGGTTTAAAAAAAGAAAATTACATAAATATCAGTAAAAACATAAAACTGTTCTTTCAACATCGCAGTAGAAACAATTGAAAGCAAGCGACCTCTATCGCGATTCGGCGAGGACGATATGTTGCAAACACGGGATTCCAGGAAACAACTACTCTGTGGGCTGATATCCCTACCAGCATTGAACTATACCTGGAAAACCTATAGCAAACAAAGTCACTTGTCAGCATACTACTATACAAATACCAGTTTTGAGCTTATTAGCTCTTATCAGTATGCCATAGGCGAGGTATAACCCTAGCTGTTTATTAATCCTAGCTGTGACATCAGTCCGGCATGGAGTAGCGAATTGCCACTAGATGTAGCTTGTCTACACCGGGTACTTATGGTCCCTTCTGTCGGGTTAGACAGAGTAAAACAGCTAGAATTGTTCGTCAGATACCTCACCTATGTCATACTGATGAGAGTTAATAAGTTCGAAACCGGTATATGTCTGGTAGGTTGCTGACGAGTGACTTCAGCTGTTTGCTGTTTGTATAGGTTTTTCAGGTGTAATTCAATGCTGGTCGGGGCATTAGCCCGCAGGGTAGTTGTCTCCTGAGAGTCTGTGTTTGCAGTTTTTAGATTATACTTTATAAGTCATTCCTTGTGGAATTTTTGTGCAATTTAAATGTCAACTAAAACTCTCGTTCGTATATCAGAAGGAGGCAGTTTTTAACGCAAGCCATGTAGGAAAATTGGGCAAAATGATTCAAATTTTGAACTTGATTCATTATGTGCAAGCTGGTGCTCTTACTAACAAGTAACAACCCTCATGAAATTTAGGAGTTTTTCTATCGACAATAATATAACATTGATTCAATGGTATGCAGTTGTGAGAGATTAACTCATGTACATTATACACATTACATTAATTTTCATTATTACAGAATTTTATCAGTAAAAATTTAACTGAAAAACACAACTGCACTAGTAATTATTACATAGCACAAGGAAGTCTAATTACCGAAGTAATCATGTTTCTTAAAATAACGGCAGCGGATACACAAGTTTTTGACACGGAGTTTCCCAATTTTAAGACTTAATATTCATATTTTCCTCACATCTGTAAGTTTTTGGTTACTAGATTTTGTTCTCCAGAGAACTTTATTTCTACCAGCTAGCGGAAAAAAAATTCTGGATTTTCCTTATACGATGAAGAGCATCCATGAATTGAGCAATAATTTTTCGACAATTTCTTTTTTTTGTCCATAACTGCTGCAGTTTTTTGTTTTCATACTGTTTTCTTAAAATAGTAGTATTCAAAATACAAACACAAGTTTTAAATAAAATACAACGGAATGTCTCACACTTTCAGCTACAACACCAAACAAAACACACGTTGCAGCAATGTTATCTTGTTTTGCTAGTATTACTTGACATCACCAGAGGGCGAGTGCTTAGCTGCATTTGTAGATGGAACAGTTTTTACTTTAATTCTAGCTCAGTGGTAGATATACAAAGGGAGAATGTTAAGAAAATAAAACAGTCTCACAAAAAAAAATTGTTCTCGGATGTGGAGATCAGACCATGCTTACTATATGTTTTTGAGGTACCTAAATCCTAATCCGGGGTCCGCTTAACCTCATCACGTCAGGGTTTTGCCATAACTTCAAAAGCCTCAATAATTTAGGCTTTTGAGCACTATTAAACGCATATAACCTTTTAAGTCAAACTTTAAGAGTTTCATATGTATTAGATAATCAGGGACAGGTAGATACTCTGTATACTGATTTTGCTAAATTCTTGGATCCTATAGATCATAGCTTATTATTAACAAAATTATCTAACTTTGGCATTAGCAAAAACTTGTTGCAATATTTTAGATCATATTAACAAACAGACCACAATTTGTATCTTATAATGGCCATAGATCGGTAGTATACACAGCATCATCTGGAGTTCCGCAGGGAATCAACCTAGGTCCCTTATTATTTTACAAGTTTATTAATGATCTGTGTGGTGAGCTACAGTGTGAATTTTTTTTGGGGGGGGGGCTGTAGAATTATCACTTTATAATAGAAAATGATTGTCATCAGCATTTTTATCTTCACCTTCTAAGATATCCTCAGTGATTCATGTCATGACAGTTTTCCAACCCATCTCGTAACTCCAAAATTCAAAGTAATCACAATTTTCCATTAACCGACTCCGACTCAAAAATTCATTTCATTATGATCTTATCTCAAATTTTATCATCAATATTTCTCTAGTCGTGCTCAGATTTAATTATAAATTAAATCTGCGCACTACATCGGCTTTATCAGTGGCTGTGTGCCGTGTAATACGCCACTCTCTCAAATTACTGCTTTATGTGTCCCATTCCTATTAAGGAACCGAACAGGGGGAGTTAACAATAAAGCCAGTTCACAGTGTACATTAAAATGTATTTTAATTTCTATTTTAATCTGAGCGTGCGAACATCTGCACCTATTGACAGAAATAAAGCTCATAAGGATACATTGTTGACTTAAGAGATTATACGCGTTTATGAAAGCTTCCTGCGTCGCTTTGTTCGGACAAGCGTCAGGCGCCTGTGGAATATAATCACTTCGTAATTGTTTGTGTAACGTAAACTTAAATAATAATTAAAGAGAAACTAGTAATATTACTTACTTATATTATTCTGAATAAATGTAGATTAAAAATATAGTTGTCTTAAATTCTTATATGAAGTTTTTATACTTAGTATATTCGCCAGTGTTCTTAAATTTTAGTATTGTGCTTATTTGTCCTCGTCAGTAGAAACTACTCGAAGTTAAGGTATTGAGGAGTTCTATATTTTTTATATAATTGAAAAAAAAACTATATCATCTGTATTAATACTCAATAAATTATTTTTATTATTGTGTTTAATAGTTACAATCTAACTTTGCTCGCGGAAAAATTAAAAAGTTTAATAACAGAAATGACTGTAAATTAGTTACTGAAACAATAATTATTAATAATCGACTCAGAAATGACGCGATACATTTTATTCATAAAAAAACTATATTCAAGCCCCGACAATAAATAACTTTTAGATATTTGTTAAAAAATATAAAACACATATTTTACAGATAAAAATTTAAAATTAACCTCATAATAGATTAAATATGGAGTTATAAGAAGGCATTTACATGCTAAGGTAGTGCATTGGTAGCTATGTTCGCTACGTTTACTATATAGGTAGGTACGTTACAAACAGCTAATATAACGGCCACATGGAACACATAGCTGTATTTGCATACGAGTTTTGTAGGTACCGAAAATAGTAGCGAGCTTTATGCTAAGACTGCTCAAGGTGCTACAGTAGGTTGCTATGTTCGCTATGTTTGCTGTATACACACAAATTCAGGACAAAAGTTTGGACCACCCATCTATGTTCCCTGTGTGTATTAAAAATACCCACTGCTAATTTGTACTAAAGTTACTTAAAATGTTATAGTAGCTATTTGGCTATTTTAATTCCACATGGTATTATACCAACTTTTCTTGCTATGTGTCTTAAAAATAGCCACCACTGATTTGTACTATTCTGAACTACGTTTTCTATATATACACATAAAAGCAGACAATATTTTGGCCGCACACATATTGCTAGCTTTGTTTGCTAAGTATCCTAATATAACCTTATAATAAGGCTAGTCGAAGCGCTACAATTCGCTATCTTCGCTACATTTGCTATATATACACATATTCAGGCGTCCAATATTTTTATCACAAATGGCATTATGCACTATTAATAATAACCATCACTAATTTGTGGTTAGACTACTCGAGGCGCTACATTATCTATATTTGCTACATTCGCTATACCGGATATAACTATAATATATCTGTATGAATTTTTAGCTCATTGAACTACTAAAGGTGAGTGGAATCGTCACTACTGCTACCCATATTTATTATATTGATTTTTATTCACTTTTATCGCCTTAAAATCAAATAAATTATTGAATATTATGTTGCTTTAACATTACAGACGTAGAAATGTGCAATAAAATACGATATTCTGAAGTATCAATGCTTTGGTGTTTGATACTCGATATTTTATAACGATATTTTTAAAGGGATACATTCGCAGTATCTATGCATACGATCCGGAATGAATTTTTAGGAGAAATAAATGGAAGACTGCGAAATTTGCGAATTTTACCAACTTATAGCAAGATGTTTTTTATTATCAATGTGGGCTTTTCACCCCGTATCGAAAAGGTGTCGATATTTCAGATATCGATAACGATTTTTACTGTATCGATACCTCTGCTTACGATCCGGATTGATTCCAAATATCGATACTTTTAAGTGAATCGCCCATTTCTAGACTTACGTATTTAGAATATTTAAATCAAAACAACGCACAATGGACTAATTTGCTAGATGCCTCTGCATTTATCTTGCACAGCCTATTTCCACAAATTTACGACTCGATGCATCACACGTTGTGCCCGTATATTTCACCGGATTTTATGGAATTGGTATTGATATTACTGCTGGGGTTAATACAAAGATAATGTGTTTTTTAATTACAAAGTTGAAATTAGCGGAATAAGCTATTTAAAGAGTTATGCGTAGTAGCAAAGCTACCTCTAGTTGCCATTCGCTAATCTGCCACTACTACTAGCGACCTCTATCACAAAACGGCAATAACGATATGTTGAAAACACGGAATTCCATGAAACAACTACTCTGCAGGCTAATACCCCGACCATCATTGAATTACATCTGAAAAACCACTCGCAACAGCTAAACTTATTAGCTCTCATCATTATACCATAGGTAGAACAACGAACAACTTCAGCTATTGTAAGTCTGTCTAACTCGACAGAAGATACCTTGAGTAACGTGCAGTAGCAGAGCTCCTCTAGCACCCATTCGCTACTCCATGCCGAGTAAAAAGCTACAGTCCAGAAGCGTTCTCCGTTGCAAACACGGAATTTTCTCTAGCTGTTGCTAGAGGTATTTAGGTGTAATTCAATGTTGGTCGGGGCATTAGCCCGCAGAGTATTTATTTTCTGGAATTCCGTGTTTGTATTTAAAGAGTTGTTATTAAAACATACATAAATTTAAATTTATGGTATTGTACCACAAAGATGTGACAGTGACAGTTGTGAGTTATTTTCGTAACGCACGTATGTGTTAGCAGCTGTTTAGCACCTACTGTGATTAACTGTTAAGCCTTCTGTCTAATATCTGCTTTGCCGTAATAAAAAAGTACCACGTTTATAATTTCCCTTGATAAATTTTAGAGAAAATTCGTTTCTTTAAAAAATATCTTCCCGTTCGCGATCAATATCGAAGGAAATATTTCCCGGTGCCGAAACCCTGCCAATATATTTAGTTAAGAGCACTCGGAACTTTCATTTGGCGGGGAAAATTTCCTCCGTTCGACCGGCTAGATTCTCCTTTTTTGTTCATCTTTCGTGTACATCAATCTTATTTATGTGGCAACAAAGCGGGCGAATGGCGGTAGACCGAAGCCATTCTCTTAGCCGGGGGCAGAAACACCTGCAAATAATATCCCACCGCCCGCCGTCCTTAACAATATCTTCAAAGTTCCATTAAAGAAATCCAGTTAGGGTTTTATAAGTTTTTCTTCTCCGTTCCGTTCCGCACTTTCTTTTAGGCTTCATTTATTCCGGCTATTGTCATAATGACCTGTATAGACCACTAAAACTGGATAGTATCGGAGCCGATCGATTTCCTTTATGGCTTTTCTTTCAACTTCTAATGCCGCTACAAATGGACTCGTTATGTTTTATGCCGTCTTCTCGTTGGTTAAATACGGATTTTGAACGGAGCGGGTCAAAAGTTACCTACATTTGGCACTAAACTGCGTATACATATACAGGGTTAACTATGACTAAGTACAAACATTTTAACCACATGCTCAGGGAGGCCTAAAAGACAATAAAATTTTATTTCGGAATTTTTGGCTACATATGTCAACTACCATGCGGTCGTTTCTTACAATGTTGCCGAATGTAGAAACATCGGAAATAAACATTTTTCTTAATAATAATACCTAAGTTCCTGATAGATAACAGTTAATCCGGTTAGCTGCAGTATTTTGCATTCGTTTTTCGTTCCTTCGTTCCAAACTGCCAAAACTTCACTTTCACTCATTACAGATCCGTCAGAATTACTCACCACAAAATACACACTTCGCGTAGATACAGTTAATAAAATTTCCCATTTATTTTAAGGAAATTGATTGAAAGAAATACTAACAGAAAACTAATACACCCCTGGCAGTTTTTAATTTATAAAATTTTGTCCGATAACGGTCACTTCACTGCATTGCTCTCAGCTCTAGAAAATATCTCCACGTACGTTTAAAGAAAATTGTGGAAAACTACACATGTCCCAATATATCACAACCATCCATTATTTAATGAATAACATATTTAAAACTGAAACTGTCACTAAAAACGGAAAACGGAAAAATTACACTGTCAACGCAACGCAACCGTTCAGTCTTCGGTCCGCCACCACCGAAAACTAAATAATCTTCAGATAAATATTCTTATGGCAATCAATGTAATCAATATTATCTTTTTTTATGTACGATCGTGGGTTTCTTCATCCTAGTATTGTTTTGACACTTCCTCCGTGACACGGGGTTACACGCACATAGCACTTGTCACTCGATATAAACCTATACTGTGTTGTTGGTTGCATTGTTTCGAATACTCTCCAAATGACAAACAGCACTAGTGGTTAGAAAAGTAATATTACAGAGCACTGTAAACTCCTCGGAAAATTTAATATTTATAATACTACGATATTATTATATGCAGACATGATCGATTATTGTTAATATCGTTATTATTATTGTCACGGAATTTGCCCCACTCACTCCCAAACCTACGACTGTGGCACCGCGAATTGCCTAAGATTGCCCCGATCGCCCCTACGCCATTCTGGTAAACAAACAACATGCGTGAATCGAGGCGTTACTAGAAAATCGTAGAAACGACGAGAAGCGTTCCAGTCGTACGAGAAAAGGGATCTAGAGATACTGGAATATACCTGGAATATTCCTTAGGTCTATAAAAGAAGAATAAACGGCCGAGTTAGTTAGTCTTGTATAAGTCTTGTGTATAGAGTTGAATTAAAGTGTTAGTTGGAGATATCAAAGTGATTTAGATAGCGATTAATTAAATAAGTGTTTAGTTGACCTGTAATTAGTAGTGTTCAGTAGTTAATAAAGAAGTAATTAATTAACGGATTGTTTTTCTGGAAGTAAGAGAAAAGACGGATTGGGAAATCCGTGACAATTTGGTGTCGGAAGTGGATTTAACTGGAAGTTTGAGGAGCTTTCTGGAACCCTGTGCGTGAGTGGGTTTAAGTGAAAGTTGGAAGAACTTTCTGGAACCCTGTGCGTGGGTGGAATAAAGACCGAAGTGTGATATATCACCGCACTCGTCTTGTCGAAAGGAAGTGAACGGTGGTATTCGCGAAGGACAATCTCGAACATTCTAGAACTTTGTACGGGAGTGAGACAAAGACCCAAGTGTGACATATCACCGCACTCGTCTTGACTTAAGGAAGTGAACGGTGTTATTCGCGAAGGACAATCTGGAACATTCTAGAACTTTATACGGGAGTTAAACAAAGACATAAGTGTGACACATCACCGCACTCGTCGTCACTTAAGGAAGTGAACGGTGGTATTCGCGAAGGACAATCTCGAACATTCTAGAACTTTATCCGGCAGTGAGACAAAGACCCAAGTGTGGCATATCACCGCACTCGTCGTGACTTAAGGAAGTGAACGGTGGTATTTGCGAAGGACAATCTCGAACATTCTAGAACTTTGTACGGGAGTGCGACAAAGACCCAAGTGTGGCATATCACCGCACTCGTCGTGACTTAAGGAAGTGAACGGTGGTATTTGCGAAGGACAATCTCGAACATTCTAGAACTTTCTACCGAAGTGAGACAAAGACCCAAGTGTGACATATCACCGCACTCGTCGTGACTTAAGGAAGTGAACGGTGTTATTCGCGAAGGACATTCTCGAACATTCTAGAACTTTCTACCGAAGTGAGACAAAGACCCAAGTGTGATATATCACCGCACTCGTCGTGACTTAAGGAAGTGAACGGTGTTATTCGCGAAGGACATTCTCGAACATTCTAGAACTTTCTACCGAAGTGAGACAAAGACCCAAGTGTGGCATATCAGTGCACTCGTATCATTGTAAGGAAGTCAACGGTGACATTTACAAACACATTCCTGGACATTCTAGAACTTTCCAAATAGAGTGAATGCCTGTAACTAGAAGTCAAGTCAATATGGATGCACAACTGGCGAAACTGTTAGAAATGATGCAGACAATGCAACAGGAAATGAAAGACCAGACGAAGACGATGCAAGAGAAATTTGAAGAACAAGGGCATAAAATCGAAGATCAGTCCCAAACGATGCAGGAAAAATTAGAAAATAAATTAGAAGAACAGGGAGAGACGATGCAAATGAAATTAGAAGAGCAAGGGTGTAAAATGAAAGATCAGATACAGACAATACAACAGGAAATGAGAGATCAGACGAAAGAAATGCAGACAAAATTAGAAAAATTAGAGAATACACTAGAAGAAAAACTAGAGGAGCAGTCATATAAAGTGGAAAAACAAGTAGAGGAAAAACTGTTAGAACAAAGAAAAGAAATGAACGAAGAACTGTTAGCACAAAAAAAGGAAATAGACGAAGAAATAAACTTGGTTAGAGAAACCTGCGAAGAGCTTCGACATAAATTAGACAAGGTAACAAAAGAGGTGTAATCAAATCAGAAGGACCTGTTATCCGAACTCAGAAGACGAGACCCCCTGAATTCGACGGCAAGGTTTCCTGGAATGTATATCTGCGTCAGTTTGAAGCAGCAGCATCAGCAAATGAATGGTCGGATTATGAGAAAGCTACTGCTCTGATAGTTGCTCTACGAGGGGAAGCTCTTGACGTCTTACAAGGAGTTCCTGCTGGGCAACAGAATAACTACGACATTCTAAAACAACATATGGAAATGAGATATGGGGATAAGCACCTGCAGCAAGTGTACCAGGCACAATTGAAAAATCGTCACCAGCAGAGTGGAGAGAATTTACAACATTTTGAGACAGACGTTGCTCGACTGGTTCGATTGGCATATCCAACAGCCCCGTCCGAATTTGTAGACCAGCTCTCCATCCAAGTGTTTATCGACGGCCTAAGAGATTGTGAAACCCAGCAGGCACTACGACTCGCCAGACCCAAAACATTGAACGACGCTCTTTCGCATGCACTGGAATTCGAGGCAGCAAAGATGGCATCCGGTAGACATGTTAAAGTGCGAGCCATGAATAATAGCGATAGTATGGCAGATGGAGACATAATAAGGACGCTGAAGGAGATTGTTGATAAGTTGAGCCCAACTCCTAGGACAAAGAAAGAACAATCTGATAGTCGAAGGGATCGCCTTGTTCAATGCTGGAACTGTGGACAGATGGGACATCTGAAGAGACAGTGTAGGGCCCCAGTCGCAGATCAGCAAAAGCGCGACTCCCAAGCGGCAGTCTCCAGGGAACATGTTAAAGTACGGACTATCAGTGATAACAGCAATAGTATGGGAAATGGAGAGCTAATCAAAACACTGAAGGAGGCCATTGATAAATTCAGCCTAACTACCAGACCAAAGAGAGGACAACCCGATAGCCGAAGAGATCGCCCACTTCAATGTTGGAACTGTGGGCGGACGGGTCATCTAAAAGGACAGTGTAGGGCTCCAGTGGCAGATCGGCAATGGCGCGACTCCCAGGCAGGCAGGAAATATGGAAACGCAGAAGCCCTGTCTAGACCTTGTCCTACCAACAACAACAAACATTGTAGTAGTATCGAAAGAAAAGAGGACATATCATATGTTCCTTGCAAGATAGTAGTAGCCCAAACTGAAGACAGATGGAGTTCAGCGACGATTCGGGAAGACCAGCAAGCTGACTGTGACATCAAACCTTTACTGGACTGGAAAGAAGCCAACAAGCGACCGTCTTGGGCTGAAGTCAGTAGTAAAAGCCCAACATTAAAGAGCTATTGGGCTCAATGGAATTCCTTGGTGTTGGAAGACGGTGTCCTAAAAAGAGCATGGGAGAACAATGACGGAACGGAGGTCAAGAAACAAGTCCTACTCCCGAGGTCCCGGGTCAAGGAAGTGCTGCAGGAAGTACATGGAGGTACTGGTGGTGGACATTTCGGTATCAATAGGACTCTACAGAAGATTAGGAGCGTTTCTACTGGTTGAGCTGTAGGACGGATGTAGAAGATTGGTGCCGAAAATGTGACATATGTGCAGCCAGCAAGGGACCGAAGACCCGTTCCAGAGGCAAAATGCGCCAGTACATCGTAGGAGCACCGTTCGAGAGGATTGCCATTGATATCGCTGGCCCATTTCCGAAAACTCAAAATGGAAACCGATATCTGTTAGTCGCCATGGACTACTTCAGCAAATGGCCGGAAGTATACTCCTTCCCAATCAAGAGACCACAACCGTAGCAGAAGCGCTAGTCAACAACCTGTTCTGCAGATTTGGTGTGCCCATGGAACTGCATTCAGATCAGGGCAGAAATTTCGAATCAGGTGTGTTCCGAAAGGTCTGCGAGCTTATGGGAATCCGGAAAACCAGGACCACCCCACTGCATCCCCAGTCAGATGGTATGGTGGAACGCTTCAACACCACACTAGAAACCAATCTGAGGATGTTTGTGAACGAAAACCAGACAAACTGGGACAAGCTCATTCCACTCTTCCTGTTAGCTTACCGCTCAGCTGTCCATGAAACTACTGGGAAGACTCCGCAAGGATCATCTTTGGAAGAGAGCTTCGCCTTCCAGCAGATTTGCTATTTGGTCGTCCTGCGGAACAGCCCACAGAGCCAGACACTTACACCCATGAGCTAGAACGAAGACTAGCAGCCGTACACGATCAAGTCAGATCTCGAATGCGACTAGAGAGCGATCGCATGAAGACTCGATACGACGTCCGGGCCAATACAGTCGGATTCCAACAAGGTGACCTGGTGTGGCTGTACAACCCCACGCGGAAGAAAGGAAAATCGCCTAAACTACAAAACCGTTGGGAGGGCCCCTACACCGTCATTAAAAGAATCAATGATGTCGTATACCGGATACAGAGGACTCCCAGAAGTAAGATGAAGGTCGTCCATCTGGAGCGTCTGTCCCCGTATAGAGGTGTATCCGATCGGGACGATCGGTCCTAAGGAGGGGCAGTGTCACGGAATTTGCCCCACTCACTCCCAAACCTACGACTGTGGCACCGCGAATTGCCTAAGATTGCCCCGATCGCCCCTACGCCATTCTGGTAAACAAACAACATGCGTGAATCGAGGCGTTACTAGAAAATCGTAGAAACGACGAGAAGCGTTCCAGTCGTACGAGAAAAGGGATCTAGAGATACTGGAATATACCTGGAATATTCCTTAGGTCTATAAAAGAAGAATAAACGGCCGAGTTAGTTAGTCTTGTATAAGTCTTGTGTATAGAGTTGAATTAAAGTGTTAGTTGGAGATATCAAAGTGATTTAGATAGCGATTAATTAAATAAGTGTTTAGTTGACCTGTAATTAGTAGTGTTCAGTAGTTAATAAAGAAGTAATTAATTAACGGATTGTTTTTCTGGAAGTAAGAGAAAAGACGGATTGGGAAATCCGTGACATTATTATTATTTAATTCTATAATAACTTAAAAAATGGAACAAGCTTTAGTGCACCTTGCGCTAATGACCTACAGATAGCGCGAGCATTGGAAAATCCGTCAAAAATATCGCAAACGTTTATGAAATTAGTTTTCAGTGTTTGCTTTTCGCATATTCAAATTCGTGTAATCGCGTATTTTTTGTATATTTACAATATCAGTCCTGGAAGTATCAGTAAGGTATGTTTTACTCTCAGTGCTACCATATCGTGTTTCTCATTACATAATCTAATATTTTGTATATAAAACATTTTTAAAAGCGCCGTAAATCGTTACACGTGGCACCTCGGTGCTCTGTCACTACCTTTGACAACTTTGACTTTGGCAGAATGTACCTAACCTCGCAGCTGACAGGCGGCATAGTCGCCGAGAAATTAGGGTTTAAAAGGTTTTGAAAAAAATTATCGCTTTATAAATAAGTTTGGAATTACTTTGAAGGGTGATTCTGTTAATTCTGAATTTTCCTATCCTCTTAAAATATTTGTACCAAGTCATAGTTAACCCTGTATTCAGTGTGTTTCACTTTGATATTTCCGGTTATTTTGTAGTTTTTTGTTATGTTCAGTTAAATTTTTTTGCTAAAAGTAAAAACGAAAAAAATCGATATTTCCTTAAATTTGATTTTTTATTACGAACCCTGTATTAACTAGGCCAATAAAAATAGTATAATTTCAAAGCCATAGTACACCTCTATCGAAAGAAAAAAATCACGAAAATATTTTATCCTATTAATGCAGGGTGCCCCCAAACATTTGTATTTTTCAAAATTTGCGCCTAAATTGTAAACACTGTATAAGATACAACTTTGAAACTTGGTACTTGGTTTTGGAGCATGGCTAAATCAATTGGACAATTAGTTTTTTGTTAAAAAAATGCTAAATACGATTTTGCTATTTTTGGGGTTACCACAGCAGGCCATGCAAAGTGCCTAAATAAAAAAAAATGCACATCACTGTGTAGAGCTTTTTAAGTGCAATATATTTAATAAAAGAAAAAATTTAATCGGATGTTCCATTAATAAATAATGATTTTTCAAGTATCAAAGTGAAACACACTGTATGTTATTTGCAAAAAATTACAACAATAGAAAAATTATTTGTCCAATCGCCTGACTACATATTTGAATCCAATTTTTCTGCAATAAAAATAAGAGATGGATCTCTAAACATAACTTTTATGACAACAAATTAAATTATTTCTAATATGATATGTTGTGTACTACCACACATCCAGAGCAAATAACGAATATACCGTCACGTGCTCTTGTGAGCTCACGTAGCATATGAATAAGGTAAACCTATGACTTTTTATATATTTTATTTCAAATCAGTACATAAGTATGAAAGGACAATACAATATCATAATAACCTATAACAATCGAAACATCGGGAACGTCTCGAATTTTTTATCCAGTTCCAGCACAACAACGCGATTCATCCCGTTGCATCTCTAAGGCAAGTCAGTGATTGCAATGGGGGCAAAATTTTAATGCGCCCAAGTAAGAGTCACTAAACTATTCTGAATGGAAACAACTACGCTGCGGGCTAATTATTGCCCCAACCAACATTGAATTACACCTGGAAATCCTATAACAAACAGTTCATTTCCCTGGTCAGCAGCCCACCAGACATATACCGGTTTAGACCTTATTAGCTCTCATCAGTATGCCATAGGTGAGGTAACCGACGAATAACCTTTGCTATTTTAAATCTGTCTAACCTGACAGTTACTTTTAGGTGACATTTACTACTCTATGCTGGAATAACAAGCCATAGAGACGAAACGTTCTACATCACAATAGCAAACCAATAAAAACTAGCAAATCTGTCTTGCTAAGCGAATTGGGCGCAGATAAGTACATTTTCTGCATATTTTAACAACATTCACATAAAATCCTTCTTCTATAACTGTAATTTTTTTGAAATGCTTATCTTGGTGACAGGCATTGAAACAAGTAGGTAACTGCCAACATCCTGTAGGTCAGTAATTTTGTCAATTCGCAACATCGACAGGCACCAGAGACATTGTTAATGCAACCTAAAATAATACAAAGTTCACTATATACCTAACAACATGTAAAAGGTAAAGAAATATTACCCTTAATCATTAAATATTCTTTATCGGAAGCCCCAGTCAAAAATTCTTCAAAAAGTGCTCTTTCAAATATTGCAGCTTTTTTTTGATTCGTATATTCTCTCAATTCACTCTTCAAATAAACAGTAAGCTTGTTATATTTTCCAATATCTAAATTGTTGTAAACCTTTATAGATGTAGATCACATAGATGAAATTGCATATATATTTTTTTTAAATTTAAAAAATAAGATAGTATGACTTCTTCATTTATTGTAATTACTTTCCCTTTTTCCCTCCATTCGTTAAATTCTGTGAACACTGTTTTGTCATGTTTCCTGGATTTCGCTAGCAATAAATGGAAAATTGCTTCTTGAGCTTCTTCAAAAACAGCCACAGGAACACAATTACTTTCTTGCATTCTTACCAAATTCAGAGAGAACTGTTTATTAAATACCTAATTGATAATAAACAACGTACCACAGCAATCAGTAGGTACAACAAAACTTACCACGTTTCATTGACTAAGACATATCAAGTTGGGCGATTTTTTTTATTAAATTCCAATAATTCTGACTCCCAAATATGATTGTGATGTGATTATGGATAAAACGTTGTATTGCATTCGTGTTTTAATTACCTTTTATAACTTATTAATCGCGCGAAGTACGTTGAAACATTCTTGCAAGGATAAAATGCTACCTAAAACACTGCAATAAATAACGATTATTACACTAGATCTGTAATAATAAAGCCTATTTATATCGATACATATACCTGTTATGATATTTTCTCCTTTGTATTACCGCAAACATAATTAAAACAATTATATACGAATTGAAAGGTGTGGCGAATAATACAAAAATCAATACAATTCTGTTAACTTGCATAGGTATAAATAATCTATGTTTATTCTATGGGTTTTGTACAACTAATTAATGTGTTGTCCCATAGATGAATTGCTTTTCATGTTACTCATATTTTTTAGATCTACCGGTACGTATCGAACGCATAAAAGGAACTTTATCAACAGAGAGCGGAGAGTTAGTGTTTGTCGATACATTAATGTTTTATTCCGCCTTTTTCCATCCCGAGAAGTTGGTGATATATCCCGGCGTTTTATTCGAGACGGGCGGTGCTCTGTTTGGTCAATACGCTGCACCACTGTCCAGCTGAACTTTTATCGCAAGCTCTCCTGAAATCCCTGAAACTTTGTTGTTAGTTTGTTCGGCTCGAGGCAGAGACGTAACTCCAAAATCGTACTCCTCCGGCACTTTTCGTCTGGAAAAGTGCGGTACATCTTGAAATTCAGTTCAAAAGAAACTAACAAATGAGATTTTAGCATACTGCTATGATATATTTATCAGAAAAGCAAATGCGCAGAAATAAATTAGCTGTAATATTGTTCTCAAATTTATCCTAAATTATACCTAAAAAAAAAAAAAAAAAAACAAGGTTAACAGTGGTATGAATATATGATATGTGATATAATTACAAAATGAAAAGTTTACTTTTTATATTTTCCTACGATCGTGCGGACATGCATATCGTATTGTTGTATCCAACGTCATATTTAAGTAGAAGAGATAAAAACTAAAGTAAATGATATTATGTCTTGAAAAATGATAGTGACTAATGTGTGTACTATAGGGTAGTGTACTTGGTACAATGCTGTTTATATGTTTTATTAATGATTTGTTACTTGAAGATTGGGGAGACTTGCTGATGACACTATTATCTACATCATTGGTAAAAATATTAACGAATTAATAATATCTATTCATTCATATAACACTCGTCAAAAATCATATATATATATATATAAATCAGTGTAACCTAAAGTGTACTAAGAAAAGTATTTTTGATGCTGGAATAGCTGCATATAATAGGTTCCCGTGTAACATAAAAAAGGGAAAAATGTTGGGTAATTTAGGATAATATTTTTAGATGGTCTATATTGCAGTTGCGGTTATATTTTGCAAATGTATCTTATATTGTGTATTTTTGTGTATTGTATTTCTTACATCTATAATTTTATATATATTTTATTATATTATTATTTTATTTTATTTTAGTCACATATCTATGTACTAATACTTATGTTAGCGATGCTGAATAAACAATAAATACATATAGTAATTGATACAGTGAATGAAGCAAAAAAGTTTGCGCTAGATTATTCTCAAAGTGCTTATGAGTACTGCCCATGCAGCTTACCATCTAACAGTAAATAGCAGTAAGCTGCTGCGACGCTGAATTACGCTGCACACAAATAATTATACCGATAAAAATTCCTGTTGTTTCCGTTAATACGTACAATATTGATTGTTAATATTTTTTGACATAAACTTTCAAATTTTCAATCAGTTCAGTTTGAAGGTTGAGTTTGATTTATTTCGTTTCTCTTCGTCGTAAACTACCCAAAATGAGTGATTAGTCTCTCAATGATGTTCCGACAGAGATATTGGAGGTCGCTAATGATGCAAGTAATGCATTAATTCCTGCAACGTCAATAATTCGCTGCGGAATGGAGAATAACACTTTATCTTTAAAAGAAATGGGCCTATTTCCACGATATTGCAAAACGTAACTCTCCGTCAACTAGGTACATGGTCGAAGTATTTGATGTTGCAACTATGCTTCAGAGTAAAGAAGGACATTGAAACTGGAAAGTACCTCAAGCTAACGGTATATTTGAAGAAATCAAATGTTGGTTACAATCCAAAAAATCAAAGGTATTAGAAATAAAGAGAATAGAAGAGTGTCTTTTAAATGCCCCATACAACGTATATCTTATGACCAAAGTAGCCACGATATTTGGAATTGCCGGTGCCTCTCGCCGCGAAGAACTAGCAAATATGACGATCTACGATATAGAAGACAAAGGGGATATGCTTATTATTACCATACCAAACACGAAAACCAATGTTTCAAGAAAATTTGTGGTGAACAACGAAGAAACAATTAAATATGTCGATATCTATCGAAATTATGCTATCCTCACGATCACTTTTTGAAGTTATACTTCTTTGCGCCCGTTAGACACATTGGGATGGGATGTTGGTCGAGAAACCGCGTCACGCTCAAAAGGAAGAACAAATTTTTTTTTTGTACGTTCAGGCTTTGAAAGGAAGTTTTTTTAAGAAGAATAACTTCCACCGTCTGGTCCGACGCAGACCCAGTTTTTTCTTATTATATAAAGGGGATAAATGTACTAAGCAATGTGCGAATATCAACAGCTTCGGAAAATGTCATCTAACATTTTAGGTGGGTAAACGGTTTAGTTGTGCTGTAAAATAGTGTATGAGGTGATTTAAAATATTCAACATGTTTAAATGCACATTTTGTGGTGCTGCATTTTTAGCTGCCCGCAAATACATCAGAGAAATTTTCAAAATATATGTAAATGTTTCATACTTTCTATATATTAAATATATAGGTATATTTGTTATTCTATATACCTATTAATTGTCTTCAACTAACTTCTGCTATATCTTGTAAGCTTTAATAATTTAATACAAAAAAACTAGTAAATTTACAATTATGTACAAGTATACGTAATTTTCATGGTAAAAATACATATACATGTACTATCTATTTAATCACATTAAAATTGTATAGAGCATTACAAATAGTAAGTAAAATTACTAAGATAGTTATGGGCATAAAAAAGCCAATGTTCATGGTAAATTTACATAAATCATTATTGCAGTGTATGCATGTTTTAGAACACAATGAGCAACACGTTATTCCTTTTCTGCCAATCAAACTATTATTCATTTGTTATAGAAACATACAATAACATTATTTAAATGCAAGAAAACTTATCTAGTAACATTTTGAAATGATAAAATACGGATTTATAATTTTTACAATACAGTGATTCAGAATTTATCTAATCAAAAATGTTTGAATGTACAGAGGATACAATTTTGTAAAAATAAAATAAAATAAAGTTCAAAAATGTTTCTACACTACGCAGCTGCAAAACCTGATAAGGAAAGAAATAAATTACGTTTTACAACACCTATTTGAATACAGCAAATCAACTGCTTTTGCCACTATTGTTATTAATTATTGGTTTGTGGTTTTAATTAGTAAAATAGTTTGACATACGTGATGTTACAACAAACTTTTGGGCCCATCTTACCCAGTTTCTTCAAACTAACACAAATGTTTCTGCTTCTTATCCATTTTGAACTTGTAAGTTATTGGCAGCAGCTTTGATACGTTTGTGGAAATCATCAATAGTGTTCACTTTGATGCAATATACTTCATTTTTAAAATATCCTCACGAAAATAAGTCTAAGATTTAAAGTCAGGAGATCGTATCGTCATTATACAGATTTTCCTCGTCCAATGGTATTAATGCTTGGACAAGTTGTACATGGTACGGATGCAATTGAACCACGTGTATACGCCACACTGCTGCAATATGTCGTGGATGCCCTGGACCTCAATCTCTTTCACGATGTGGTTGCAACTTTCCCGCACCACGCCTGCGTTTGCACTACACTTGCACTCACTGTACACCGTTGTAAAAGTAGCTGCATTTGGCACATGTTTCACCATAAATTAAAACGATACCCATCAGCTGCGAGTTGATATTTGAAAAACTAATGTCACAAAAAGTTAATACGAGAAGTAATCGGATATTTGAAATCGCCTGGCTAGAGACTACAGTAGCTCAGTGATGTAAAGGTTGAAACTACTAGAACTTCAATAATTTTTTCTCGCATCTATCCCAAATTTTGTTAGATAAGTTCTGAATTACCCTGAATAATGGTATTTTTTGTTTTACCAATCTCAATTTCTTAACACAATTTTTTAATAAATGACATGTCGATAATAAGACGTTTAAAATAAGGAGATATGTGTGTTTATTGGACACATATTTTCCTGTAACCGACCTTCGAAGTAACCTTTAGCGGACAAAGGAAAACTCCCTCGACCCGCCCCTGGCCCCAGTCGAGTCGAAAGCAAGGTAAATACGAAAGCGGGGGACGAGAAGGAGCGTTTGCGGATGAGATTTGCCAGGAATCTGCGGGGCATAGCGCTGTCGTCTTAAATAATCCAAGGCGGACGTCGGCTGCATATTCCACGCCGAGGCCACCGAATCCAGCCGCGACTTCCGCACCAGGAACTATAACTTACTTCAAACAATACTTCGGCATATATTATTCATGCCCGGGAGTTGGGAACTAGTTGTAAGACAGACCGAGACTTATTCGCCCGAGTACCGACTCGAAGATTTGGCGGAGGAGCCGGGTTAGATACGAAAGTAGAAAATTAAACTTACGATTTAACTGTTGCAGACAAAGACGGAAAATAAAGTCCGTACCTAGAAAAGAGTCCCACAAAGTTTAAAATGAACTACATTTGCCTATTTCACATCATTCAACACAATAACAGAATATGGATAGACAAAACACACCATGAGGTCGCGGTCTAGACGCATCGCGGACATATCTGTCCCGAACTGATTACGGATTTTTTTAAAATTAGTCGCATATGTCGTTTTCTACACGCTTTCGACTTGCTCTGGTGTGATATTTAAGACGTATCTTTCTTAGCTCTTTTATTTGACGCGACTGACCGAAATTCTCCAAAAAATGTTCGGCAAGTCCAGCTCCTGACCTACTAATACAAGCGTGTACATTTAAAATTATTAGAAGATTTTTTACTAGATGAGAACGAGACTAGTATGGAAATAGTGCATTTCCTCCTTAAGTGATTATTTATAGCTCCCATAGTATACTTATACAATTATTATACGAGTGTAAAAATTTAAAGTGGAAATAAGAAGTTATTTTAGAAAACCAGAAGTGGCATAACATATATTTTAAGAGCTAACAATCTCGAAAGCGGTATACGTCTGGTGTGCCGCTAATTAATGATTTCTAAGTCTTTTGAGTGTTTACACATTTTATTTTATAGATATCTGTTTTCTGTGACTGAACTGATATAAATAATTACAAACTGCTCTTAAAAGGGGTGCACAATATATATTTAAATTAAAATAAAAATACTGATGAAACTGGAGTACATACAGTTTTATTTTTTCTTAATGCAATGTTATTATTTATTTTATTCAAAAATAATTTATTATAAATAATTAACATTATTTCAAATATTTGCAGTAATTGATTCAAATCACTTAAAAGATCAAATAAAGATAACATAATTTTACTTTGAGAATAACAATAATTGCTGCCTCAAGTAGTTCTTATTGTCTAAATAAAAACAAACGGAACTTCATCTCGTATTAAGTAGGTATATTAGTTTTCTTGATTTCAAGTAATTTTTATTCTTAAAAGAAGAATATTATGTTCTTGTTATACAAGAATAAGTTAATCTTCCAATGCAGTTATTTATTGTACTTGAGAAATAATGACTGTAGGCTAGTGTTGGAATAAGTGTATTATTAAGGCTGGGATTTTCTATACATATTTTTACCGTCTAACAGCGCTTCAAGCAAGGACACAGAACTCCAATAAAATTGAAATAATTGGTTATTATTATATATCACAAAGGTTCCCGCTAGAGCGTGAGATAATTTTCATTGCTCATAAAATCACAAGAATAATTAAAATAAATGTTAAAATACCTCAATTTTAGCCACACAGTTACTACGCCAATATGTCGCAATTACGGCAAAATTATCACAGCCACAGCCATCAAATTACTTCACTCACTAGCCAGGACATATAGGACAATATGCGTTTCACTTTCAGATTAATATTTATTGCTAATTTTACATTTTGTGTTCTCGAGTAAAATCATAACATATATCACGGCTTCCATTTTTATGTGCGTCAAAATGCACGATAAACTTCAGTGAACCGTTCGGTTCGGGCCTAGACTGTTTGTATACTGTCTCATAGGTCTGACTGATTCGCCGTTTCGCTCACTCAGGCTGTGCAATTCCTTTTCTACAAAATCCCCGCCTTAAGTGTATATAGCTTTTTTCCGTGTACGATCATACAAAATGAGCCACAATAGATGAGATCTGGCCTATTTCTGCATTTGAACGATAGCTTCTTCAGATTACCTCCTTTATTTAAAATTTCAAATATCTAAAATAAAGGAAGCCACCTGAAAAGCAATCCCAAAAATACAGAAATAGGTCGTGTCAGTGCGGAGTTCTTTACATTTGCATTGTATAAACTACTTATATCTAGTATAATTCGTACCTTTGGATTCACTAGTTTTTTTTATAAACAGTTTTTATTACTAATAATTTTGCAAGTTTTGTGTTAAACTGATATAAACATTTATTGTATAAATTATTAATTTATTCAAGGCAATTGTATGAGTTTGAGGTGTAAATTCAATACTTGTGGCATTAGCTCACAGATTAGTTGTTTTCTGAAATCCCGCTTTTGCAAATATCGTAATCGCCGATGGCGATACAGCTACGAGATTTTTATATTACCTACCACTATATAGTGGATCCCTCTCTGCTTATGACTTTATTTTGGTCCAGCTTTGATTAGACACAGTTTTACAGAATAATGTTAAGTCTAAGGGCAGGTTCTATGTTTAAAAATAAGAAAACATATTATAAGAATTGTACCTATAAACATGGGTCCGGAAATGCTTCGTTTTCGACAAACAGTTGTTTAAAATTTTCTGTATTTATTACTACTTCATTTATCGAAAACCGATCGAGATATTGAGATGAGATTTGGTACACAACAGTGTGTAGTGAAGGGCTACTTTTACATGTATAAATTTCTCTTGGAATATACTAGCATCAGTTTAGCGTTTGTGCCGTTTAATACTCATTTTTAGCAAAAAAAATTATATGCCACTGATTTTTGGACATGCTGATTCTACTTAAAAAGTGTCTCTTGGACTTTTTCCTTATTTTGCGCCATTTTCGAGATAAACATTTATTTATTAATCATTACAGACCAACTTTGGAATACTCATTAAAAAACAATAGTCTAATTGGCATGTGTCAATTTGTCATGGATTCCATGCCAGACTTAAACAGAAAAAGATAACACAAAGTGTCGAGCGACTTGCTTTTGAAATAGTTAAGTTTTTAATATTTTTTTTTGACAAAATATCATATCATATACATTTAATAATCCATAAAGAAATATAAATACATACATATATCCTAACCTAAAAAAACCTAGTCTACAATATATAATAAAAGTACCAAACAAATGTACACAACTATGCAAGAACTATAGAAAATATCAAGTAATTGTAAACACACATATATGAAGAAACGACTAAAATAAAAATAATAATTTAAAATAAGTCATTGTGATAAAAATTCTTCCACAGAATAAAAGCATTTAATACTAAAACCTTTTAACTTAGTCAAGAACAATTTTACACTCAAACAAATAAATAAATATGGTTAATTATTCCTTTGAAGAATGCATCTGCATAGACGTCTTGCTTTATTAGAATTTTCGTTTGTTTTTCCATAGGTACATAAAATGTATGTCGGCCAATTCTTCAATTATAGAGTCAAATTTTACATACTTTTCTCTGTGTGTAGGGTTTAAGTTCTGAGCAGGTTTAGCATTAGTACGCGGTGTAGAACTAACTACATCTATCGGCCGTTCGCTACTCCATGCCGGACTGAAAATGTCACAGACACGAAGCGTTCTACATGCAGTAGACACGATTGAAAGCTGTCGACCTTTATCGCGATCGGCGAGAAACGATATTTTGCAAACACGGAATTCCAGGAAACAACTACTCTGCGGACTAATGCCCCGACCAGCATTGAATTACACCTGGAAAACCTATAGCAACAGCTAGAGTCATTCGTCAGACACCCACCAGACATATACCGGTTTCGAGCTTATTAGCTCTCATCAGTATGCCATAGGTGAGGTATCCGACGAATAATCCTAGCTGCTTTCGTCTGTCTAACCCGACAGAAGGGACCATGAGTACGCGGTGTAGAACTAACTACATCTATCGGCCGTTCGCTACTCCATGCCGGACTGAAAATGTCACAGGCACAAAGCGTTCTACATGCAGTAGACACCATTGAAAGCTGTCGACCTTTATCGCGATCGGCGAGAAACGATATTTTGCAAACACGGAATTCCAGGAAACAACTACTCTGCGGGCTAATGCCCCGACCAGCATTGAATTACACAGCTTTCAATGGTGTCTACTGCATGTAGAACGCTTCGTGCCTGTGACATTTTCAGTCCGGCATGGAGTAGCGAACGGCCGATAGATGTAGTTAGTTCTACACCGCGTACTCATGGTCCCTTCTGTCGGGTTAGACAGACTAAAGCAGCTAGGATTATTCGTCGGATACCTCACCAATGGCATACTGATGAGAGCTAATAAGCTCGAAACCGGTATATGTCTGGTGGGCGTCTGACGAATGACTCTAGCTGTTGCTATAGGTTTTCCAGGTGTAATTCAATGCTGGTCGGGGCATTAGCCCGCAGAGTAGTTGTTTCCTGGAATTCCGTGTTTGCAGGTTTAGCATTGTTTACGTACTACGTAATTCTTTGATGCAACGCATTTAAATCGGTCCACTTCAGCGCTAAATAGATTCTGTGCGATTGGGTCTTAACAAAGCATGTTCTTATGTTGGCAACCTGAATTCAAATTTCAAGAATTGCTAACTAATCCAGAAGTACCCTATACGCGATTATATAAAATGATATTTAGTTAAACTTAAATATAAAGCAATGTTCTTCGCTTCGGCAGTCTGTGGGACGTAGGACCAAGCCGGTGAATCCTCTTCGAATTATGAGGCGCATTACACGCCAATACGATTTCCCGAAATCGCCCCCATTAGTTCGGTCACAGCGTGGCAGTTCAAACATTTAACTTCCGCTCCGCAAACAGTTACGTTAACGTCGTTTGCCCGAGTCAGTTAAATCTTGGGAAGTGGATTAGGACGGGAGAGCGCCGCGGCGGGCGTCGGTATGCAGATCATGCGGACGGGACAGGGCGATCGGGCCGAGGAGTTTCTTACTTCCGACCGAACGGACGGCGTCTTTGACAGGCGGCGATCCGGTGGCTGGAGTTGGTCGCAGGTGGGAGACGGCTTAGTTCTGCGAGAGTGACCGAAATTAGTGAGGAAATAAATTTAAGATCTTTACTATACGGAACTTAGATGTTTTCTCTTGGCCAATTATGTGACAATTTAGTTAAACGGGGTTTCAGGAAAAATGCTTTTATCCGCGTTCACCTTATAATCGGCCTTTTATCTACATATATGAACCGTCCAAAATGATACTTTATCCACTAGTGGAATAAAGTAACTTTATTTCAGTAGTAGAATAATAAAAAAAGTAATAAACTTATAATAAATCAGATTTAATTTACTTATTAACATTTACAGTAATTAATGGCGCATCGCCCGGGGCGAGAGGTCTGCGGTTAAGTACCTACGATATTGTAGGTCACTTTCTGCAAGTCGAGCCGCTTAGGCCGAGCAGGAAGTAGCAGACCAGTTACATCTCATTTACAGTAATAGTTTTTTGTTTTAACACATTTAATTGCCATTCCGTTAATAACAACCCTTGTAGAATTATTGCCATCACTTTTGGAACGCATAACATCTATCGAAGTTTGTGAAGAATTTACACAAGTTACGGATGTTTCTGCTTGTAAGAATCAGCTATATTTTCCTTGCGATATTAGATAGTTTGTTAGATATGGACTCCTAAACATAACTTTCTGCTGCAGGGAAATCTTCCATCCACCATGCCGTTTAATGGTTGTAAGAACAGCACATTTATTGGCCAATAAAGTTGTTGAAGTGCGCCTCATACATAGGCCTGTATATTGGATTCTGAATTTGTGATTTTCAGGAATGAAGCAACTATGTAAGGTACCTTCGCCAATGTGTTGATTCCAACAGGATGAGAAGTACATTTTTGATTGATGTATCTTAAGAAGAAGCTGTCTTATGTAAAGAGAATTGGGCGCAGAGAAATATATTTCAACATCATTCACGCAAAATCTGTAAATTTTCTTGAAATGCTCGTCTTGGTGTAAGGTATTGTACAAGTAGGTAACTGCCAACATCCTGTAGGTCAGTAATTTTCAAATTTGTCAATTTGCAGCATCGACAGGCACCAGAATCCCCCATTATTAGTGCGACCTAAAATAACTCAAAATTCACTATATACTAACAACATGTAAAAGGTAAATATTACCTTAATCATTATCGGAAACCATAGTCAAAAATTCTTAAATTTGTGCTATTTCCAATACTGCCGCTTTTTTTACTTTGTATCCTCTCGATTCACTCTTCAAATAAGCACTAAGCTTATTGTTATTCCAATATCTGTTTTTTTGTAGACTTTTATGGTAGCGTTTAACATCAAATACTTCGACCACATAGATGAAATTGCCTATTTTTTCTTCGAACTTAAAAAAAAATGAATAACAAGACTACTTCATGTATTGTCATTATTCTCCGTTTTTTCCTCTATGAATTAATTTCGAATAACACATTTTCGTAAGTTTTCCTGGATTTCGCTGGCAATAAATGGAAAATTGCTTCTTGATCTTTTCCGAAAACAGCCACAGGAACACAATTACTTTCTGGCATTTTTACCCCAGATAGAACTATTTATTAAATAATTGACAATAAACAACGTACAAGCAACCAGTAGGTATACCTAACAAAACCACGTTTCATTGAGTACCTACCTACTAAAAATATCAAGACGTGCGAATATTTTTTTATTAAATTCCAATAATTCTGACTACAAATAAGATTGTGATGTGATTATGGATTACGTTACACATTTGTTTTTAATGTCAACGTAGTTTTCGATATTTGGTCGTAAAAACTATATTTTTAGCAATTTAGGACAATATATAATGCAAATTTTTAGTGTAATATATAGTTTTAGTACTCTTAGTTGAAGTTTCTTAAGTATTTTGATGAAAATATGATGAATTATTCAGTTATTCGTATGACGTAAGTCGTCTGAATTCTTGCCGCGAGTATATTAAACGCTCGAACTACGTTCTCGCGCCTAAACATTCTTGCCTGGATAAAATGCTACTTGAAACACTTATATACAATAAATACCTATTATTATACTGTATAATATGCTACTTCAAGAATATACATAATTTACAATTTTTTTTCTCTTACACAGTATTAGAGGTATGAGCTCAAACAGGTTTTAAATATGTGATAACGTCGCAGACATATCAAGTGTTACTACATAATAATCACAAGTACTGTAAACATACTGTGAATGATTTTGTAACAGCTTTTCTCACAACACAGAATAAAATTTAAAAGTGTCCAAAATGACTGCCGTTGCTTGCAGAATATGTTCACCGTCAAACGTCTAGTCCAGTTTCAATATACTCGTAAATTAACATGTCGTGTATATACATGTCATAAAGTGTTTCATTTTTGTTTATGTATGTTCACAAACATAAATCAAACACTAGGTACAAAACAAAACCCACAAAATGAAGAAAGCATGTACGAGTCACAACTAGTTTGAGATTAGCTTTTACATGTAATGGATTGCAAAGTTGTCGCACGTTACAGCTACAATCTAGCTGTATTAACATTGTTACTGTCAATTATTGGATTCTAAAGATTCTATGGTCAGGAATGAGGCGCTTTGGATACCTTTCTCAAAATAACTCTACAGCTCTTCTTGAATTGGTTTGTGACTCGTCGGATATTAGCAACATATTGTTACGGAAGCTCACTTACCTTTTTAGTTAGAATTTATAATTTAAGCTCACCTACTTGTTTAGTTTGTTAATTATGTTAGAATTTATAATGTTTGTGATGCCTTTATTTTGGCGTTTTCTGGAATATTCTCGGCCACATTCTATTTGATTCTCGAGACCGCCGAAAACTTCTACAACCCCAAAAAACCTATATAAGCGGATCGGTTTCACTGACACAGTGACTTTATATTGAGCAGCCAAACGCGAGTGACAGAAACGTCAAAGTAATGCGTTGACAGTTGTGAAATTGGTTTGAAGAATAGTTCTTGTGTAATCAAGAGTGACAATAAAGTTTGTTTGTCTACGTGACGTCTTTCCACGCTAAGGCAATTTCAAGGTTACAATATCAACTTTTTCTGAATGAAAAAACATTTTGTAAGCACAAAAGTTATACGATTAACGTTCGTATTGAGTAATGACAAGTATTGCGTGACATTTATGCACTTTAAACAACGAACATTTTCAATTATTTTCCAACAACTAGCTACTTGATCCTTCCAACGCTAATGTGATTTTAGGTGATATTTCTTTTGAGACTCTGAGAGCTTTTTAACAGGAAAAAATATAATTGATGACATCATTAGTAGTTTCTGTCAAATCCCAAACATTTTCAATTGAAAATGGAGCTGTTTAACAACGCGTGTCCCAAATTTTATTTAAATTTTTTGTATCCTCATAGGCCCATACTATCGAGTTTGAGACACCCTGTACAAATTTACTAGACAGATCTTTTTTACACTTAGTCATCTAGAACGAGATCCATAATGTGAAGTTTGCAATGTCTTTGAAATTTGAGAGGTATAAAGATTACGCAATGTCAGTTACAAAAAACGTTTAACTTATTGTGCAAACTCATTAGAAATTCGTAACCATACCGTAGAAACATGTGCAGTTTCAGTAATGATTTCCAAAATCCAGGATATTTAGGATAAATAGAGTTGTTGACCCTGTTTCATGTTTACCCAAATAATTTTATGTTTCACTTTTGACCCTATGTAAAATGCGTAATGATTCACCCTGTATATTGACTCGACATTATGAGACTTGAAGAAATGACTGTTGTCTGACAAAGCGGACGTTTTCCGGAAATAACGCCCAGGAAGGGTAATTTTCTCCAGCGGAGGCACTTGCCACAAAACGAAAGCCGCTCGCTCACCTGCCGCCGAGTCGCAGGAAGGGTTGAGACGGCCCGACCAATGGCCGGCCCGGCGCTTATTACTTCCATAAATCCATCATATTCATAGCTCGCGGGCCGCAGCCGCCGCCATTGGTGGGTCTGGCGCAATGCGGGCTTCTTTCCCCGCCCCGGCAGCGATATTAATATCGGATTTTTGCGTCTGAAGTCGCGGGCTGCGCGCGCGCCCTCCGCCGGACAACGCCGGACCTCATTACGGAAGGCGGGCGGGCGAGGAGCGTGTTTACTTGCGGGGTGAGGGCGGCGGGGCGCGGAGGGCGGCGGCGGGAGCGGCAGGGGAACGGTGGAAGCGGCACATCTGAAAGATTTCAATTTAGCGCGCTGATGGGATGTGTGTGCGAGCGGTGGACAATCCAGGGGCGGACGTCGGGGGTGCTTATTTATTCCGGCGGAATGCATGGCATACGCGATGGCCTTTTTCTTCGAAAACCTTTATCAGTCCAATTTGTCCAATGATAAATTTGTCTGCATACGCTCATGGTACAAAGTGTCTCAAACTCGATAGTATGCCTACTCTGAGGATACAAAAAACCTTCTCCCATTTCAAGACACATATCCAATCTTCTCCTGACTTCTTTGTGAGCTGCGTTTATTAACATTTTCTCGTTTAACTCATTACAAGCGTTTGTGATTTTTTCTTTGCAATGATTAATATCTCGCAAAGCCCTTATTTTTTAAAACCCCCCATAAAAAAATCGACCGCTGTAATATCTGACTTTCAGGGCCACTGAATAGGTCCAGTAATTCCAATCCTTTTTTCTGGGATATTGCTGTACAATCCTGGCCTTGTGGAGTACAGCTCCTTCATACTGAAATCATAGGTTTCTTATTAGCTGCAAAGGCAGGGGGAAAAAGTTCTTGTAGGTAACTCACGCTGTTCAATATATGTTCATAAAAATAAGGCCCAGTTAAATGCGTGCCGATGATGCCGCACCATTCGAAATGGACTTGGTTTTGGATTGGATTTGCAGTGTGGGGATTTTGAATGGGCAAGTAGTGTTCGTTGAGCCTGTTTGGCAAACCATTACTGACAAACCGACTTTCGTCCGTTCAAGGAACATGCAGAAAAAGGTTCTGCATTTACTACAGTTTGAGCTATAAAATTAAGTATGTTTTCAATGTGACGCTCAGACAAATACTCCAAATTGTGAATTTTGTAGGCATGATACCCAATGGTAGGTATTTAAAATTCGTTAAATGGTTGATTTATCCAAATTCTATTCCTAGCCTGCCGTAGGTATAGAATTTCGTGAATTTTGTTCGAAATACTATAACAGTCTAGCTGTATTAACATTATTTCTTACCCTTCAGTCAATTATTTGATTCTTCCGAACAGAAAGTGCATCTTCGTTTCGTCGCAAATTTTTTGTGACTCGCCGTAAATTAGCAACATATCGACTTTTTCTTAATGAAAAAACATTTTGTAAGCACAAAAGTTATAAATTTGACGTTCGTATTAAGTAATGACCAGTATTTTGTGACATTTATGCACTTTAAACAACGAACATTTTCAATTATTTTTCAAAAACTAAACTACTTGATCCTTCCACCGCTAGTGTTATTTTTAAGAGATATTTCTTTTGAGACAAAAGACAAAAGTTAAAATAAATTCATTAAAATATTTCACTTTCAAAGAATTTCTGACTAAATAACTCTATAGCAACTCTCAAATACCTCAAAATGTTACGCAATGGTTACCAAATTTTCAATTAATTAAAAAGTCCTAATAAGAAAATAAATACTATGCGTGAAAATAATATTAAAAATAATAGGTATGTACATACCTTTTCTAGTCTTTATTCTGTAACCTCAAGCAATTAGTTGTAAGTATTGATAGATATAATAAATAAATGTATTTGAATATAAATATCATTATATAAAAGAAATTCTGGCCAAATAATTCTCAAACGTTGAGTTGTCTTAAACAAATGTCTCAATTTTTTTACAAATGTACAATGTGTAACAATCACCTGGATGAAGCACAAAACAATTGTAAGTCAACTCTGTAGAGCTGGTATTTAAATAATCATTTAAATCTGTTATGGTTTATCTTTTATACTTCCACGCTATGGTGGGCTGACGGTAGCCGAGCGGCCAAGGCGGCAACGAATAGTTGCTGCCAGGGAAGCACGAGCGGCCGGAAGTTGGTTCGAATCAACACGGAGCAGAATTTTTCTGTCCTACCCATGGATGTTTGTGATTGTAAAGGTGGAGGATAGCGTAGGTTAGTAGGTAAAAGGGGCCAAATATGGCCTAATTACCAATAAGCTTCAGTACCTTTACCTTCCATGTTATGGTTACACAATTAATACTACAAAACGTTCTCATTTTTTTCGAAAACGGTCAACGAAACTGTAAAAATTAAACTGTAAATATATTAAGGTTAGGAAGTTAGGAAAGTTTTCTCTGATATTTGATTAAAACAATTGCCACATGATTTTAATCACTCTGAGGTGGTACACTGATAAAAAAGATTGTAAATTTACACGTTGCTCACATACATCAATATAAAAAATACTAAATACATACTATACAAAAATATCCATATGCAGACCGTACATTTACATCTTTCACGTAAAATTACATGATTTTTTGTAAAAATACATAACGTTGTGAAATTACTTTTCATGTGTACAAATACACGGTTTTACTGAAAAATGCATAGTCATATACAGTAATTTTACATTACAGTTGTAACATTACATTCTGGTGTGTAATTTCACACTATTGACTTAGGCAATAAATAACCATTCACCGTATAATATTGCTAATAAGTTTTATCAGCGTAGGAATTCACCTCATCCAAAAATTACAGTAATTCCTGAAGGATTCTGAAGTTACGACCAATTTTTTTTAAATTAAATTTTATGGCATACTGATGAGGGCTAACAAGCCCGAAACCGATCTATGTCTTGTGGCGTGACCGACAGGTACTGATGGTGTAATGCAATGCCCGTCGGGGCATTAGTCCGCGGAGTAGTTATGTTACCTGCAATATCATTTATAGATTTATTTTAGTAACTTTTTTTAATATGCCATCAAAAACAGTCTAATTAACCGTCGGCATTCTCCTGTCAACCGACATTAACTGGAAGCGAAATTCGCCCGCAGCCGCCCCCGACGAGCCGCCCCTGCGTCCAGAAACGGACGGGCCACCGTGCGCTCGGCCGCACAACTTGAAAATCAATAACATCTTTGAGCAAACACTTGGCAGTGCACACACGCATCGCTTTCCCAGGGGTACCGGCCGTCCCTAGACGGACCGGACTTGGAGTTTCGGCCGCCGCCGCCCGCTGTCCACCCCGCTCCCCCAGGGGTCGGCGCGCCCGCTGAAGACGACGCTCGGGTGTTGCAGGAGCGGAAGGCGGGATTGAGGAAGGAAAGGTCCGAGCGCAAAGCTTGATGAGTTTATTGTACTGGCAAAATGGATTGTTACAAACTCTTTATTTATTTTTCGATAAACGTGCAAGAAATGTGACTGTTTATCTTCGAAGTCATAATCATTTAATTAATCTTTTTAAATATCAATCTTTAAAAGACCTTTTACAACATTAAAAGGCCCAGAACAATACTATATTGTGTATAATAAATTGTTGTAACTCATTATAGAGTAGTATAGTAAGTTCACAATAATTCAAGAATTATCTTAAACTTAACTTAAAATTAAACTTTTCTGTTGTTTCAATGGCTTTCGTATCATAGCACTTTATTGTCGAGATAAAAAATAGTAGCACTTTTTATTAAAAATAAAACATGAATTCGTTCATTATATTATTATGTTTCTCGTAAACGAATCATTTTATCGACCATAAACAAGAGTATCTTTTTTTTAGTTTAAGGTTGAAATTACCCGGATTTGTTATTTAAAAGTCTTTTTCATATAGGTTGTAGGAAAAATGTTAGGAACTTGTCATCCTATTTTTCATGTTACATCTGCCCCCTAGAGATTTCCCACATTTTCCCGGACGCCCTGTATAATTAATAATATTTTATTTATATTTTACCAAAATATTATTCTTTAAGTAAATCTTAAATTTAGTGTCATTATAAGAAAGAAACGGTTGAATTAATTATAAAATTGCTTGGATGTCAAAAATATATAAATATTTGTATCAAATATACTTTATTGCTGAATTAATACATATATATTTGAAATAAGTTTAAAATTTTAAGTACATTATTATACTTAAATACAGACTATATTTTTTCCGTGTTTAAATATGTCGTATTTAGTCTTAAACATGCTCACCGATGTCGAGGTCACTATGTCACTGTGTAAATGGTTTAATTGGTTGAACACTCTACTTGAGAAAAAGTTCTGCCTAATTGTTGATTTAAAGTTCTCTTTGTGGAGTTTGAACAGGTGGCCACGGAGTCATTCATTTAAACATGTAAGTACGGAAGAGATGGAGGACATGCAATAAGCCAAATGTGTAAGAAAACGACTCTCTGAGCCACACTGAAGAAATGATTTATGTAAATTGACCATGTCCATAACTGTGGTAATTTTGCTTAAGACGTAAAGTTGAAAATGCTCTGAACAGTATACAGTATAATTCAACTAATTCTGCGTAAAACTACAATGCAATTAAAAAACGGCATTCTGCTGATGATAAATTTCTATAAACATGAGTTCTCAAATATTTCGTTACCAAGATGCAGAGCTTTAAAATGTAAAAGAAATTATGTAAATAATGGTACCTATAAGTTAGAAGTATTACGGCACTATTAATATAAAAATTATTAAAGCATGCAACATGTGAGAAAAGTTAGTGAAAGATAAAGATGAATATATAAACAATATTTTCAAGTAGGTAGTAATATTTATTGAACATAACAAATATATATGTAACATGTTGAAAGTTGCATAAAGCATGAAACATATTTTTTGAGAATTTTTGTGACAATATTGATGTAGGTTGCATTTTCGGGCAGTTATAAATGCATTTAAGGTGCCCGTATCTCTCGCCGTAAAATGATCAAATTTGTGGTGTTTTTAGGTACTGAAATCTCGAAAAATAAAACTCGTAGAGCAAAAGTAATATCAAAATAGAATTATTGATATTTTGTTTATCCACTTTTACTATTTAAACTTTCCTCAAATAATGTAATAACTTTTAAAATGCATTTATATGACACACATAATTTCGCTATTCTAACCCCACATTTTAACAATTATTTTCACATACTTATAAACAAAAGTGAACAATCTTATATGCAGAACTATGTAAGTTTATGTTATAACAATGTTTACATCTATAGTTGAATTTAAAAAATACGTATTTTGAAAGATTTCAGTACCTAAAAATTGGATACATCGCTTTCTGATGTTAAATATTGATTTTACTTCGGTACCTTTGAATATTTGCAGGTGGCATGAAATAACATCCTTGTTATTTGCTAAACTCTATATTATTCAGTTCTTAAATGTCTAAAATTATTTATATTTGTAGAAAACACTTTTTCAGGAATACGGCGCCCTTAAACGTGTATATTTTAAATCACCTTCAGAGAGCTTTCATACACTATTTTACAGCGCAATTAAATCATACACACACTTGGAATGTCCCATACCAATTTAATTTCAAGTGCACTACAATAGAGAGTTATTGGACGTGTCATAAGGTTAAGCAGTATTTAGGTTTTCCTTATATTGACATTGCGCATATGTGCTGTATTATTAAGGCAGCAATAATAAGGATAGTGATCGACCATATTTATGCATGATAAAGGTAACGTTGAGCAATCCTTTATTTGATAGATCGGGTCATTCGGCCGTAATCGGTCATACCCATCCTAACCTAAATTAAAAATAAAATGTTTTTCGTTTTTTTTAAATAAGTTCCGTCGCATGTTTCAAGATAAATGAAATATAGATAAGTAAACTTATTTTAATTTTTTCAAAATATTGACTTCTTGATTTCTTTTCTCATTCACCATTAAAATGGCAATAATTGAGAGATATAAACAAAAGATAAGGGAATTCCATCAGTCAAATTATTAACCAATAACTATATTTTTCTGAACAAAATAAGGGCAAACAGTATTTAAATAAAGTCGTTCCTAATACCGTTTGGCAGTATTAAAAGGCATTCCAATAACTCTCTAATATCTATAACGCAGAGACAAGCCAACCGTTACTGGTTCAGGACGTTGAAGGCACCTTGGAATGAGTTTACCACAACTATATCTGTAAAAATACATAATATTGGTAATTCTTATTAAATTTACAAAACTTTACACGATTTGCTGCTACAATTACAAACTGAAATAGTACTATTACAATATAATCTGTGAGTAACAGGACTATTACACGTTTTAGATCATTTCAATGAATATTGTAAATTTACTTAATGTTTATAAAAGCTTAAAGCACACGCCTCTACAAGAGTGTGACAATAGAATTATATCAAATTGTACGTTCGGTTCGTATAATTAATATGTTACAATAATTTTGAATATTTTGTAACTTTCAGTGGACATAATCAGAATTTTAATTTTTGTTTTCATTAAATTTCAGGCATGTGAAATGTGAAATGGCAAAGCCAGAAACCTCAAGTTCAAGTACCATTGACTCTATAGCCGGAAAAACGGGAAAACGTGAATAATACTAAAGATATTACTAACTATTTAATAAAAAAACGAGCTTTCTCAACGTTTACATGTAATGACAATTCATGTGTGAAATTTAAGTAAAACGTGGCATCGCGAAATTAAATAAAAATGTTTGACAGTAATATATTTCATTTACCCATAAAGTGATGACACAACTTGGTAAAAATGAGTATTCCAATTTAGAAATTTGTTGCAAAGAAAATTTTTCATAATAAAATTATTCATCATTTTTTTCAAATTGCATATTTACTGTAGTTATTTATAAAAGCAGTTTCTGTAAAATTTCAAATAAAAAATCAGCCGGGAAAATCTTTGGAACAATATTTCTTTGTTTATCCGGCTCTAAAATATCTTTTCCCAGAACAAATAAATAATATCAAAATGGAAGAATTATTACACTTGGCGTCGACGACACGTTGTAGGCATAAATTTCAATTGGACGAGCCCAAATATTTGCGTTGGCTATGAAACATTTGAAAGAGCCTGGGACAAACGACCTTAATTTGTCATAACGCGCTTTGAGGCGAGCAGTTGTTTATTGCCAGACGTTTTAATTGGAGCCTGCTATTCTGCAAGGCGGCGACCATTATTTTTAAAAGCGTCGTTGTTTTAGAGGAATCACGATGGCTAGAGTAGCACTGACCCCTTGGCCTTTGTTTATACTATTTAAAAATAAGGAGGATGGGGTCAATGTTATTAACAAATTGGGAGGACGAACTATTTTAGAATAATCTACTGGATGCTGAAACTATTGATTCAGACCAAATATGTTCTATTTTTAGTATGGTACACTAATAGGTTGTTTCATTGACCTAAATTTTTGTAGAAATATTGAGTTCTAATGTTATTTTGTGGACTGGCATTTAAATAAAGGACCATATTTCGTTAGGCGCTGACATTTAAATAGATGTAAGTTTGTCTTAATAGCAAAAAATTTATAATATAGCTGTATGTAGTTGTAAAGTTGAAAGCCAGTTTTCTATTGAAGGGTGGAAATAAATGATATCAGTGCACGCGGTATCTGGAATATTATGCTTTTGAAAAGCGATAATCATTTTCATTTTATACTAAAGGAATGCAACCTTATTATGTTTTTTGCTACGTTTTCAACCTAAGATGACTAGTTCTCTAACAATACCAGCAAATATTTCTTTTATTTCAAGTGACTTTTTCAGCCACTATTAAGATATTTTATCCACGACGACTATATTTAGAATATTTCGTACGTCTGTTGTCCGTGGATTAAAGGCCTTTGAACTCACTAGTGGATTAGAATTCATAATACCACGCTTTGATTTTATAGCAATTTATTTAGAATCATTATTATTGAAATTAACATTTATCTCATTTTGACCGGGATTATTTAAATTCACTCGTTAAAGAGTTTCTGAAGGACTGGAAAGGCTCACAACTTTGCCGGCCAGAACCTGGATTTTTCAGCAATTGTCATCTTTCTGGACAGTGAATCTTCAATATAACTTTACGCTACCGTAGTCGATTTCCAACCACCATGACGCTTCACAGTGGTAATATAACTTCCAGCTTTGGCCAGTAATGTTGCCGAAGAACTCCTCATTCTATGTCCCGTTAAACTCTCTGGATCAGGGACCCCAAGAAATGCAGTCACTTTTAAAAATGTTTTCAAAATTTTGTTGATGCCTACATGTTGCGTAATGCATTTTGCAGCCACATATCTCAAGAAAAATCTCCCACCGGCATTTTTAGGTCGCAGATTGATGTATTTTCGACACATTTTTACAACATTAACTGAAAAACCTACGTCCATGATCATGAAACTTTTTGAAATATTTGTTTTCGTATCCGGAATGAGAACTGCTTTTGTCTTGGACATAAGTGATAACCAAAAAGGTTCATTGCATCGACAAGCAGCTGCGACTCCCATGATCCTTGCAACCTCTGTAGAGTTCAAAATAAAACGCTCAATGTATAAATCGAAATATTAAAATCGTGTATTATCTACCTTAACTCATAAATATTCCTCATCCGGTGCTTTTTTCAAAAATTCTTCGATCCGGTATCTCTGCTTTCTTTGATTTGTAATTTCTTGATTCTACTTTCAAATATTAAGTATGTACCATACTTCAAAATACCAATACATTTATCCATTTTTCACATTGATTTTAGCATGTAATATTTTGTTCATATCGAAGAGGCAACAAACTGTTTCTCCACATTGAAAAAGTAGGATAGTAGCTCCTCTTCTGTAATTGCTCCTTTTCCTATGACCCTTTTTTCGCCAGTTATCGAATTCCACCAATTCTACCAAATACCAATACCTTTGTGCATTTCAACAATCAACATTGATTTTATCATGGAACATTCTGTCCACATCGAAGAAGCAGCAAACCTTTTCTTTGCGTTGAAAAAGTAAGATAGTAGTACCTCTTCTGTAATCGCTCCTTCTCCTATGCCCCTTTTCACAAGTTATCGAATTCCACCAATTCCTTCTCGTACACTTTTGCTTTTCGATGGTAACAGACGTAGTTTTGCTTCTTGGGTTTCTTGCTGGATTTCAGCCGGAATGAAGAAGTTCTCAGCATTCTCAATCATTTTTTATATATATTATATTTTACATATATTTTCACTCTTGCTGACAAATAAACAAACGTATATCATAGTAACGATTCCAAGACAATCTAGTATTCAGCTGACAATCTATATTCTTAATTAAAATAAATTTGTTAAATATGACGTTTTTCAAAACCATAATTTTTAACCTGCTCTCACACGGCTTTCACTCCTACCGGCTTTGGCCATGGTCGTAGATAAAACGTTGAATTTAACGCTGGTGTGAAAATCTATTAAGAAATTTTAAATCAAAGTAATATTTATTTATTAAATTAAACGTACAGGAAACTACAATTAGATTAAGTAATTTGATGACTAATTGTATTAGTAGCTGTAGTAGTAATTATTTCTGTAAAACTTGTACCAAGGTAAGGAACCATGTTATCCGCCGAAGTTTTGGACAAAATTTGGCCAGTGATGCTCTTCTTGCTTTGTAATGAGTTAAATAAACTTTCACTATTGTACTGGACTTCCATTCTCCGTGTCTCTTAGTTGTAGTAAGGTTAGTACCAGAGTCTGCCAACAAACTAATCGAAGATCGTCGGAAGCAATGTCCAGTACCTATAAAGACGATAATCAGGCCGATTTAGAAATTCAGCAGTATTGACAGGCATCTTTGTCAGGGACATAGTTGAAGGTTTTGAAGAGAGGTGTCAGACAGCAATCACACTTGTTGATCGAAGTAAAGCATTTGATTGTGTATCGCACGACTTACTAATTAAAAAACTTGATTTTTATGGAGTACGCGGTTTGCCATTGAATTTGTTGCAGTCGTATTTATATAATCGAAGGCAGTGTGTGCATGGTGACGGAGTCATGTCAAAATTTAGAGCACTCGAATACGGCGTGCCACAAGGATCAGTCCTGGGGCCACTGTTGTTTATTATTTTTATAAATGACCTTTTTTTCTACCCATCTCCTTACAAGATAGTTATGCCGATGACGCCACCTTAATCAACACATATAACGACACTGCTTTACTCAATATAGCAATCAATGATTCACAGGATATCGCCGAGCAATGGTATAATAGCAATGGTTTAAAATTAAATAGAGATAAAACTCAAAAATTAATTTTGTCTTCTAATAACTTGACTGCACAGGGTAATGACGTTAAGTTTCTAGGTATTACGATTGACGATGCATTGAATTGGTCGTCACACATTAACGCACTTTCCAATAAGATCTCTAAATACATATATCTGCTACGTAAACTTAAAGTGACTGTCAATCTGGATACACTGCTTATGACATATTATTCATTTATTCACTCAAATTTGAGTTACGGCATTATCCTTTGGGCCACGCCACTAATGTTGGGAAGGAATTTGTATTACAAAAAAGATGTATCAGGATAATTGCTGGTGTCAATCCTCGTGAACATTGTAAACCTTTATTCATTCGGTTCAAAATAATGCCAGTACCGGCGATGTATATTTATTACAATATCTTGCGCATTCATAGTGACAGACACGTTTACTCCAAATACTCAGACTGTCATAATTACAATACCAGGACAAAAGATCTGTTGAAGCCACCTAAATTCCGTTTAACCAAATCTGCTAAAAATTCGCCTAACCTTATGTTATACAATAAATTGCCAGAAGATATAAAGAAATTAGAATGCAATCACTTTAAAACAAGAATAAAAAAATACATTCTTCAATACGGTTTTTACTCTACCAATGAATTCTTGGATAACCTGTATCTGATCTAACTGCATTGATGTGTGAACATGCCCACATTTGATTCTGTTCTCTGTTTTATTTATTTATTTGTTTTTTTATCAGTGTACACATGTGTATATTACTGTACTATTCAACTATATTCCATTTTGTGATCTTGTCTTTTACCTTTTGCTATGCATATGCTATTTTAAATTGTTTTGCATGTCGTTTTTTTTTTTGTCAATGTTACTCTGACTTGCTACAAACAATATTTATTTGTAATGTGGTTAAATAAACTTCTATCTATATATATCTATCTTACCAAATATATGATTAGTGTTTGCTGGACCAACGACTATATACTTTTTATAATGGTTCAAATATAATGTACCTACCAGTAATTACAAAATCTCGTTGCACATTTGATGTTATTGTATGTCAAGTTGCACAATTCTTCATAACGATAGGCTACAAATACACGGAAAATTACGACAACATTCTGCATGAGATATGTTTCATCCTACACTTCTGCGAGAAATTCGATTTGTTCCCTGTTCAACATTTTCGGTCGATATCCTTCGTCCTGTCGCTTCAAAAGAGTAACAAGCTTGTAATATTTGCTTGTCACAATTCTTCATAATTGCCCTCAATATGGAGTCATTTAACCAAAGCGCTGACGATTTTCATATTTTGGACTTTTCTTCAAAGTATGCCAAAAACACTGGCTACCACTAAAATTTTTCAGATCACACACATCTCAAGAAACGATTGTATGAAAATTCGTACTGTTGCTTGGCCCTGCTAGGGCTATAACACTCCGAGAGCAATTTCTTCAATTTTCGCCAGGAGAAATCACTTTCTTGATAACTATCCATGTCATGAGATTTGAAGTTACTGAAGAAACGATCGAACTTTCTTTACCTTAACAACAATAAACTTCATGGACAATTGAAATTCAAAATGAAATTTAATGACGTAAAAAATGCATTGATTTGTACTTTCAATAGCGTTAGTAGAAAAAATAGTGTATTATACAGGATGTTCCGAATAAAAAACCGATATAGAGCAGGTCTATGTAGGGAGTCTCAAAATATTGCAATTTAACCTCTGAATTACTTTAACTTGGAATAACCACATTTGGTACCTGCATTATTTAGGCTTATTATTGGTATTTTTTGACTATGAGTTCAAGTAAATTGAAACATTACAAAGGTGTTCATTGAGAGTGAGTCAGCTCTAAAATTATACCAATTACAACACTGATCGAATTTAAAAAGAATGATACTAATGTTGAAAGACGGGTTTGAGAGACAGGAATAATATCCGAGAACGTTCTAGTGTAATAAAAGTACAAGATGAAGACAATTAGACAATTTGGAAATCTCCTACGATATTCTTCCATACTTATTCTACAGTTTCCTTTACAGAAACATGTTAGCTGAATGTAAATTTTCAACAACAAGCAGTAGCAGTAGTTACTACTAACTGTCAAATTTTAAAGGCATACTACTGACTTTTTAATATCTTTTAATAATAGTATATTAAACAACAAGGTTCGGTTCACCAATATGTCTCGCTCGTGTGCAAAGAGTCGTTTTCAAACGAGTTTTTACGGTACTTTTTATACGACTGCAAACAGAGACCACAGAAATCAAATTTTAATTTAAACTCAGCCAACTTGAAATATTGTATAATTTGGGTGACAACATCAAACAGAAATCACAATCTGGAGACGCGTGTGCAAAGATGACATAACCGTCAAAATGTTTAGCATACGGCGTGTGCAAAATACCGGTTTCAGAGCGTGATTTCCGTGTGCAAAACCTCCTTTTGCAAGGCAGTCGTATAAAAACACTATTAAAATCTTACTGTATTTAATGCATTTTTTCTTGAAAACCTTAAAGTTTTTTAAAATTTAACAAGAGTAAAAACGTGTTTAAAATTAAATTCTGCGGGATATTAACATTATTTTTAAATTCGATCAATGGGAAAAAAATTTGGTGGAATTTTAGGGTTCAACTAACACCTTGTAGCGTTTTAATTTACTTGAATTCATAGTGAACGAAGACCAACAATAACCTAAATATAAATATTTGATTCGAAACACAAAATTTATACAGTCCTGAAGATGTTGAAATAATGCAGCAAAACGTCGATGATCACAAAATTTATTTATTTATTATAATTTTTTTAAGTTATATTAAAAAATTGTTCTTAAGGAACTACCTATAGAAAAATTCCACATTGTAATTGAAGAAATAACAAAAATTCTCCTCTAAAATGAAACATCTTGTACCCATTTGTCAATGTTTAACCACTTTTATACTATCTATGGCGTCATTCAATCAGTAATGTTCACATATTTATTTTTTATGATTGTTCCAGGCGCATTCACCAAAAACTCGAGCCTTCGTTCCGGTCCCGAACTCGCCGCCCCCAAGACGGATTCTCCTGTTGCATTATAAAGAATGAGAAATGCAATATCAACATCTTATCCCGGAGTCCATCTCGGACAATCCCTTTGACCGGACGTAGCATCTAAAGCGGCCCATTTTTCTCGAGCTTTGTAGGGTCCCCGGGGGGAGGGCCAACAGAGAGACGTTAAGTGCTTTCGACAACTTTACTTTACTTTATTACTGCCTCCTACGGCCGAATACTAGGATGGGATTATAAAATAACACCAGCCAAGACGGTTTTTCGCTCCCGAACTTGAATGTGTCATCATTGTCCACTTCAGTATAAGAGATCGCTATAGAAATTACAAATGTTATTTGAAGTGTAACTATATAGTTCAAAATACGGACGCCTGATGATTTAATTCATTGATACACCTGTTATATGTATATGCAGAAGCTTGTTGTGGAATTCAAACACATTACTGCGGCTGCCAATTTAACAACATAACTTTTACAGGGTGTTCGAGAAAATGTGTTTTTAATAAAAAGTGCCATGATTTCATTTTTTTTTCCCGACAACAAAGTGCTATACGAAAGTCATTCAAAAAGGAAAGTTTTATTTTAAGATGTTTAATCCGAAAAGATACAAAATTTAAAACTCGCAGTGGTGTTCCAAGACGCACTTTAACGAATTTATTGAAAAACTTCATAAGAGGGTTCAACATGCGAACATAGGTCGAACTTTTTGTCGTAAACGGTTTATTTTATCGACTATAAACAAGAGTACCTTTTTTAGTCAAAGGTTGAAGTTACACTGATTTATTATTTTATAGTCTTTATCATATAGGGTGTTACAAATTTAGACATTAAGTTGTAAAGCTCAGCCCGCCTGGTAAACTAAAAAAGCTAAATATGTTTCAAGTACACTATTATTAAGGCTTACGGTGAGCGCTCTATCAAACGATATATAACATCTGTTCCAAAACCGTCGTGAACTGTTCAGTACTGTGAGAAATGTTTGACCAACACCGTCTTACGTCGCATTCGCTGAGAGTGCATTAACAACTAAACTGACTGACTAATTCTGGACGGTTCGGAATCGATTCTTGCTGTGTTGGAACAAACCCATAGTTTTCGCTCAGTAACTCCTTAACGGTTAATGATAAAAATATGCGGTTTTTTTTAATAGACTTCAAATATTATTTTACGTCGGCGCTGTGTTTTGAAATTTTGAAAAAGTGTAAAATAAATTTTTTTAAAATGAATTTTGCATATTTTCAAAATTTCAAAACACAGCGCCGACGTAAAATAATATTTGAAGTCTATTAAAAAAAACCGCATATTTTTATCATTTTTCGTTGAGGAGTTACTGAGCGAAAACTATATCCCTTTGGATCGAGCGCTCACCGTAAGCCTTAAGAGGCCCTTACTAGTGTCCATTACGTTAAATTTTTATTAAATTATATTGAGAACTTTAAAAGTTATTCAAAATAAATAGATTTCCAGCGGTTATAGGAACACTGCATCTTATTTTTTCATGTTTTATCTGCATCCGATTTCCCACAATTTCCCGGACACCCTATATATGACGAAATTCTAAACACAAAGACTATAGTTTTGGAAAATACCAATGAAATATGATAAGTAAAAGAATCACTCTGCTTTTATTAAACTTTTTATAAACTATGGACTCAACACGACAATATTTGACACATGTCAAGCCAACTTTGTTTTTTTTGAAATGTTTATATTCATGGAAATTTGATAACATTCCAGATATGAAGAAAACTGCAAAAATAGTAGAAATTTTCAAATATCTCTAAAAATAGTAATCGCAGCCCCAATAATGCTTATATGGGTTGAAAGAAATAAAATGCTTGATATAATATTTTAAAATTTACGGATGTGCAATAGTTTGGTGTTATCTAAGTTGGTTATGAATACCAAAAATGAACTTGATATTATGTTTCCAGAAAAAACACTTTGCGTTCACTAGCATGCGTCAATTATTTTCTTAATAATATCACAAAATTTATAACTCCTAGCTGTAAGGAATGTTATACAAGGTTGCCCTAAAATTTTCTGTAGAATCCAAAAATTCAATAATATACAGAGAGGCTGATTTAAAATAACAAAGTGGGGCCTACTTCCAGTATAACTTTATGTGTTAGAGTATTTTAGTTGTGCCCTGACCCAGGAATTTTGCCGTGTTACCATTTTCAAATTTTTCGTATATTCGAAATATTTTTCCAGATAACGACCCACGCAGTTGCTGCTAAGACACCCTGTATGAGATTCTTTAAAACATACCCTTGAAGTCAGAATTTCGATAACAGTATTGAAAAAATTTCGTTTTTGTGGCAGTCTGGAAGATATTTTTTCTACAAGTTCATATATGTATACAATTTTTATACATCACAAATAGAAAGTACAAAAACATAAACTTGAGTTTTTGTCACACATTCCTTAACCATTGAAACTATTGAATAAAAATCAAATTTTGATATCACAACTTTTTAATATAAGAGATTAAGACATTCTTTGTTTACCTATGTTACCTACTTCTTTATTACACCACGTGAAGTTCATAGAATTTCTTGCAAAATATACCATAGCTTTCTTCTCTTTTAATTGATATTTTAAGTATGTGTGTTAAGTCATCTTTTAGAAATAGTACCTTTGATTTTGCATATTTCAACTTGCTACGTGGCAAGTAATATGAGTACATTATAATATAATATTATGTATATTACAAAAACAGAGAGAAGCTATATTCAGCTCTTGTTGTACAAATTAACTGATGTAAGTAAGTATATGTACCTATTCTAGAACACAGTATTCTATCAGCCAAACTGTTATTCGTTTAGATATATATTTAATGAAACTTTTATGAAACGTTTATTTCGGCCTATTTGTATTCTTTTTTACATGTCATTAATGCAGAGAATTCCGTCACAAATTCCCGTTTTCAGCTATATCTAGTGGCAAGTAAAATGATACTGATATTTTATAGCACGTGCTATTTCGGAGGGTCGTAAAATTCTTGATATGTGCCTCTGTTATATCCAAGGTAATAAAAATAGTTGCTTAGAGTTTACGCCGTCTATTCTGGTGCATTATAAGTACCAGACGCATTAAGACATTGTAGAAGGTTGCATTTAATTTCCTCAGCATATATATCGAATTTATAGGCATCCACAATTTGAAAACCCAAAACAAAACTTTACGCCATCGTATATCAGAGCAGTATATGTAATATTAGTCTCAGAACTACATAAATTTCTGTAAAAGCGCTCTAACAAATACAACAGCTGCAAACTTAAATCAAGCAATTGATTATAAGGAAAAATCTCTGTGTATTGTACTAATAGATGTTGTTCATATATTTAAGACATAAAAGCCCACAACTTGTTTTAACATGTTGCTGTAATGTACAGGGTGTAACAAAAAACGGGTTATCCCTTTAACTACGTAGTTTGGGTGACAAAATATGATGATTTAATCGTAGTTACCTATATACAAAAATGCCTCTCTTGAAAGACACAGGATGTTAAAGTTGAACTTTTAAAATTGTTTTTCGCTATAATTATATATGGGGTGGCGAATATTGGTATTAACGGACAATGTTATGTATTTTTATTCGAAAATGCTAATAACTTATAAAGTTGTTTCTGGGGCGCCAGATTTAATTATCGTATCACTTTTGAGCTATATTATAGGAACACATAATGTATCTTTGATGTAAGAAAATGCTATAACTCTTTTTTACCTAACGAAAGAGTAAAACTTATTTAAAATTATAATAGTTTGGACTTTTTTAGTGAAAAATGTTATACTTTTGACCGTTTTGCTTTTGAAAGATTCGATACACAATTTTTTATTTTACTATGTAAAAGGTATGGGAATGAGGTAAGTACAAGCTATCTTATTTTAACAAGTAGACTAGGAACTAAAATATAGATTTAGGTGAGTCAGTTATATAATATAGTATAGGATGTCTCTTACTAACAAATTATTATAAATGCAGTGGATTTTATTACTACGTCAAATAATAAATTAACTACGCAAGTTACAGTTTTATTTCTAAATAGTTAAGGTCTTCTTAGGAGCAGAAATAAGTTCTGTGTAGAAAGAATTTTTTGTGGAATTTGTCCATCCATCCTGTAAATGTAAATTAGCCATGTATTTCTATAAATTGTATTGTTATCCATTATCTAAAAATGTATTGCAATGTATTTCCTTCACATTAGAAAATATATTGAAATGTTTTCGTTGAAAATTACATCTTTTTCTTGAAACATTATTTAATATCCTTGACTCTTACAAATATATGTAGGTATATCTGTGCAGAAATAACTATTTTTAGCTCTATTTTTAGTTTTATTTACAGTTCAAACGTAACTACAATTAATGTTAACATATGCTGTAAACTATTACTATTTTTACTGTCAAAAGGTAAATATGTTGTTTGAAATAAATGTTGTTGTATAGTTTAGAGACACAGGTAATGGCGCAGTTTTGATGTAAGCGTCTAAACAATATACCGTTTCTATTATATCTATGTATAACATTTAAATTGGCATGCATAAGCTGCAAATGCACACGTAACAAAATATAATCCTATACTTACCATTTTCCAAATATCCCAAAAAAGTTTCTTATTAATGAGCCGTATATATTTATCTACCACACCTTAACAGAACTAAAACGCAACAGAAGTCACATGAAAAATTCTGTAAAATTTCATAATAAATTGAGTTTAAACGTAAATATTCTAAAGTAGTACATTGTATTATCACACTATTCCTGAAATTTCCTAATTTTATTACATAAAAACACATAATAATATACTTGATTTTTCCTTAATATATAATGTAAATTAATAATTACGACTAAGTATTATGTGAAAAGAACATAACAAAACATGGAAATTTCCTCACTTTTCTATCAGTGTTATGAATCTTTTTTTAAATTGATGACATTTAATTTCCACAAATCAAGACACAGCAAGCCGCAAAGATACATCACCGTCTTGCCCATAATAAGCGTTTAAGCACCCCATAAATTCTTCTAAAAAAATTGGTAAACAAAACCAGCTGCACCGGCCTAAAATAGCCCACGCTTCAAGGTTAGCCGTCCGCGACGCTTCTACATCCATCGCGACGCCTGATTGCTATGGCGGTTCTCTCGGACTATGATATCGGGCGTGTCCTCATAAAGTATAGATAATTGTAAAGCGGCACAGATAAATCTCATACAAGAAGACATGCAAAACCTTTCAATGTCAATCAATAAAATAATAACAAGCTTTTGGCTAAGAAGTGTATAAACTGTATTAAAGAAATACGTCACTTTTATACACATTAATATACAGGGTGTCTAGAATATGGGTTTCTTAATTTTGCCATATGATTTCTCTGACAAACCGTAACAGAATTATGACAGATGTTGAATATGTGGCAACTTTACACCTGCCAGCCGTTTCTATTTACACTTGTTTCTTGTGCAATTTGTCTAATACTGCTTGTGAGATGTTTTTCAATGCTATTTAACTTTTCAACCAAATTTGTTCTTCAGTATCTAAGTTTTCTAGACGTCTATGTTTACCATGAGTTTCAATGCATTTTCAAGCACTGCCAATGCTTATAAACGTCTAGTAGCCATAGAATTTTACCCAGCTTCCAACTAAATTATCAACATGTAACTTACACGGCTATTAAAATATTCCATTTTCGTTTACACACTCAACATCAAACAAGCGATCCTAATAAAACGTAGAAATAAGTGAGATCTCAATTATTGTGGTTGAATTTCGAGTTCCCACTCCAGAGGTTAGTAAATATATTAAATTTTTTAGATAATTATTGAATAGAGTTTTGTCTGTGGATGTTCATTAGCATACCTAGATGTTTGGTATCAGAGAACATACATATGACTTCATTGATAGGAATTGTAGAAGATTTGATACATATTAGCTTAAAATACCTTTCTTAAACAGTAAAAAGCACTAGAAAGTTACAAAAATAATAGTTCAATATGACAACGAAATCAATATTCACGGTACCAAGTACATGCCTGCATCAAATGACATTACGATCGATAATTCAGAGCACAACTGTTTCGCCAAATGAAAAGGTGACTAACCGCAATGTTGTCGCAGGTTACAGAAATAATATTGAAAGTTTTGCTATATATTTCATTAAGATTGATGCAATTACAAACAAATTAAGTTAATAGAGCTTCTGTTTGGTTTTTATTGTAACTTAGTTTGAATTTCGTAACATAATTTATTTATTTGTACATATGTTTGAATGCATTTGTGGAAAAACTATTTGTTTTAAACATTCTCTTTCATAAGAGTTGTTTGTTGCTTTTGATCACATTTATATATTTGACCTTAATATTACTGTACCCATATTTCAAACACCCTGTATATTCTAGTAGTGCTTTATGAAGCACACTTATTAGTAAACAGAAATTAAAAAATGTTATGAAACTGAAATTTATCGTTCTCTCCTTTAAAAATGTGGTCTCTATCGCCGTCTTATAATAAAATCCGTAAGGAAATAATACCAGCTAGCGTATAGGTGAGCGTCGTCGCCAGTATCGCGCGTCGCGTCGCGACGGCCGTCCGCCATGGCGTTCTCGTCGAGTTATGATATCAAGGCGTGCCCTACCAATCATATCTGGCACTTATGAAATATCATAACTCCTCCAGGATTGGCCGTCGCGACGCCAATCCCCCGAAATATGAAATAATATGCGCCGGGGTTGGCCGAGGGCGCCGCGACGGCGCGCCGATCGATACCACGTGCGGCTCATATCATATCGCATATCGTCATTGGCTCATAAGCGGCAGCGCTGCACTCTGGGCACTTACCGGACTCCAAAGGGGCCCTCCGATGGAGATGGGGCGACGGTCCACCTAAAACGACGCACTTGCACACTGTCCTCGGCCGGCATTAGCATGCACACTGTAATCGATAGCACGACGGCGGGCGCCGCGGCGCTCAGTTGGGCTCTGCGTTTGGAGAGCTGCCGTCGCACTATCGGAACAGCTGGTGGTTCAAAAAATTTGTTTTTAAATACTTTTAGAATTATAAATGAGTGGGAAAAACCACTAAAATTAATGTGTAAACGGTTTGCTTCGTACAAGTGTGACAAATAAATCAAAGAAAAATCCTAAATATTTAAATTTTTATTATATTTGTTAAATTAAACATGATACAGTTAATAACAAGAACACTATGTAATTACTACAATTTATTAAATCAATCCCTTATGTTGATAATATACAGGATGTTCCACTGGGAACTGCGTCGATCATTATCTGGAAAAGTACTGATTCGTATAATTGGACAATTTGACAGTCACTGGGGCGAATACAACTGAAACATATATAAGTCTTTAGCACTTCCAGTTATATTGGAAGTTGACACCAACATCTATATTTTAAATGAGACACCCTGTGTATATTGGACTCTGCGGAAAATTTTAGAGTGGCCTTGTATAACATTACCTGTAACTAGAAGTAATAGATTTTGTGATAATAAGTAAAGAACTTAGATGGCGCTAAATTATGTTATATCCGTAAATTTAAAAATTATTATTCCAAGTCTTTTATTCTTGCTGTTACATTTTGATAATGTGAAACAACTATAATTTTTGTATTTCAAGTTAAACATCTTGTATTTTTTCACTCTGTCTTGTGCACATTGAAATTGTCTTTCAACCTCTACAAACAATGTTAGGGTTACAATTCCTGCTTTTGGAGATATTTGCAAATTTCTACTATTTTGGCAGTTTTTGTCACATCTGATTTATTATCAAATTTGCCATGTAAGCTCGCGTTTCAAAAACAACAATCTGGCTTGTCATGTAGGTATCAGATATTGTTGTGTTGTCTCCATATCTACGGCACCTTTATCTGCTAAAATGAGTGAATATTTGTCTGAAACAGTGGGTAATATACAATTCAGGGTTGGATGATTTTAGAAAAATTGTAGTGTTTTTCAGGTATAGTCGCGGCAAGAATTCAGACGACTCACGTCATGAGAACAAAAGAAAATATGGGAAATCTCTCGGATGCAGATAGAACATGAAAAAATAAGATAAAAAGTTCTATGGAGATATGCGTCCCTGAAAACGCCGCAGGAAGTCAGTTTTCTTGAATAACTTTTAAAGTACGTAATATAATTTAATAAAAATGTAATGCGATGGACACCAGTAAGAACATCTTAAAATAAATAGTGTCCTTGAAACATAGCTTTTAAGGCGGGCTAAGCTTTACAACTTAATGCCAAAATTTTTAACACCCTGACTTTAAAATAATAAATCAGGGATTTTTCAATTTTATTTTTTTATTTGAATAATTCTTCAAAAATTGTTACTGTAAATTTTCTGTTATCTTTCATAGACAACCATCACCTTCTGGAAATATATATTGACGCATAGTTTTCTCTAGCTAAATTTAGACTACATCGCTCTCTAATTTTATTTACTATAAATAAAATCTGCTCTCGAAATTACTTACCTACTAAGCGTTCTGTTATTCATTCTATCATCTTATCTATTTTTGTGCACGACAATTTAAGCGGTAATGACTTAAAACTTGTATTTACATTTACCAATTTTTTATTTAAAAAATCGTCAACACGTAATACGGATATTATAACATATATTAAAGTTAAAAATTTATTATGATACATTTTTAACTTCTATAAATTAATCAAGAATTAAAGAGTTAGATTGTTAGTGACATAATAATAAATAATTTTCATTACCAAAGATTGTAAAGGGACTAATAAATCGCCCTGTATATACGTACCTATAAGTAAACACAGTTATACAGGGTGATTTTTAACCTATACCTACGCATAAATTTAACTGCGTTTTCTATAATTCAAAATAATTCGAAAATTCTATACAAACGTTTTGTTTTTGGCATACAAGGTGTGAAGGGATCTTAATGATGATTTTATTAGTATTTCCCACGCGCATAGAGATAAATTAATCAAATTTGTTACAATCCCGTAACTTCGTATGCTTTTGAAAATCTAAAAGGAATCAATCAGCTTAACCAGAGACGGGTAAAGCAAGCGGGGTAGTGGTTCAAAAATATCCAAACTTTTTATTATTTCATAGCAAAAATAAAAACTAAGGATTTTTACATAAAAAGGTACTCTTGTACGATCGATGTTGGCAACAGTTTTCGAGAAAACTGGATTTTAATATCTGGGCGCATGATAAATCTCATTAAAAATCTATGGAACTTGAAATATAGTTTGCTTTTAAATGAAACAAAAGAAACAATTTTGACATCAATCAATACTTATATGCTCGCTTATATGTATCTACTTCTTAGTTTTTATAAACAAAAATTTGACCTACCTAATAAATTTTTGCGAACTTTCAAAATTAAATATATTTTTACTGGAGTAGAAAGGTATTTAAGCTAATATAAATCAAATCTACAATTCCTATCAATGAAGTCATATGTATGTTCTCTGATACCAAACATCTAAGTATGCTAATGAACAATTCCACAGACAAAGCTCTATTCAATAATTATCTAAAGAAATTAATCTATCTAAATTTACTAACCTGCTTTAATGAAAACACTCTATAAATATCTAAACTTCACTTTTGGCAGTAGGAACACGATAATTCAATCACAATAGATGAGATCTGAACTATTTCTGCATTTTTAGGATTGCTTCTTCATTGTGTTTTCATTAAAGCAGGTTAGTAAATTTAGATAGATTAATTTCTTTAGATAATTATTGAATAGACTTTTGTGTGTGGAATTGTTCATTAGCATACCTAGATGTTTGGCATCAGAGAACATACATATGACTTCATTGATAGGAATTGTAGATTTGATTTATATTAGCTTAAAATACCTTTCTAATCCAGTAAAATATGTTACAAAAGCTAATAATAAGGAATATATGGGTTATAGATATTGTGGGTGTATTTCAGCGCTGTTTGGGGCTTTTGTCCACAGAGTAGTTAGTTTCACACAATATTATTAATACCTAAAAATATATAAATATATTTTATTACATTTTTTTTCGCTATTCGTTATTATTAGTCCATGGCTATAATTTTTCAAGTTTATGCGTATATCATAAGAATCACCCAGTATTAACGACATGGACTGGACCGTTTTGTCGGAAGCCATTGGCGTGGAGACTGTGTGGCCGCAATTCACATTCTAGATAAACAAACTTTCTGTGCTATTTATAGCTTTATACGATGTAAAAATACGTTATATTAGTCAATATTTTTGTGATTAACGAGTAAATTATTTAAAAATTTAAAAATATATATATTGCACGTTATTAGTCGTGTTTTTTTTAAAGTACGATTACTTTATATTTGCTTTAATTGTTTGTTTCTTATACATATAAAAATAAAAAATCTTAATATTACATATTATACAAGGTAATTCACAACATCCCAAAAAAAATAGGAATAGATGGATCATGTAAATTGGAGTCAGTATCGTAAAAAAAATTGTAAAACCCTTATAGTTTTCGAGAAAGACGCTGTAGTATTTTCCATCTTTACATTGCTGGGTAACTGTAATCTCTAGCGTCATCGGAACGCATTCCATCGCGTTGTGCGCTGTCCGCGGTGCGCTCTCTCTCTCCTTCTCTCTCTCTCTCTCACTTTTTCTCACACACACGATTCCAAATACTATATAGCAATTCAGAGTTGATATCGTTTTAGTTTATAGTGAAATAAGGCAAAATGCTTTAGAAGTTTCTAGTCTGTACGCAGAACGATGGACATGTGCCAAATGCAGCTACTTTTACTACGGTAGTGCAACGCGGGCATGACAAGGGAAATTTGCAACCGAATAGTGGAAGAGATAGAAGTCCACACCGTGGATGCTGGAATGTGCAACGCAATACCAACTGACGAACACATTTTAGAGATTTTTGAAGAGTATCCCCAAGTAAGTACCAGGTCAGTATAAGGAATGTCCCAGTCAACAGTGTGGCTATCGTACATGAGAATTATGTCGATAACTAACAAATTCAAAACGGACACAGTTGTAACATGAAATATGCCAAATTATTCTATTAATTAGAACCACAAATTAAGTATACTTAATATTTCTTTCCTTGAGGAATTGTTTCAATTTTTTGTCCTTTAATTTTTTGTTACACTTTGCCGCCGTTCCGATCGCCGAATGCATGCTTTGCCTTGCGCAAGATCAGGTTTTACAGTGGACCAATGCCGTGTATAAGTGTATTTTTGTATCCTTGTATTTGTAAGGTGTTCATTCATTTTTTTACATAAAATACCATTAATTGATGAAAATGAATAACAATAAGAATAAAGAATTAAATTTCTGCTCAATTATATATAATCGTATGCAGTTCTGAACAGCACGGAAAGTTGTAATTTCACCCGCGACCTTATCCACGTCAATAGCTTACTTCGCAACGATGCAACCCTATTAATAACATAATTTATAAATAGCGTACGGAAGACTTAAGTTCCTATGCCTGGTGTCATTTTACTTGTTTACCGTCGTCTACAGCTTGTCATTGTCAGCGGCCCGTAGCTTCCCCGGAGGTCGGTGACGGACACCCCAGCCGCCGGCAGAGGGAGAAGCGGCGGCTACAGAGATGATCAAAATGAAAACCTATCTGGATTGTGTAATTTCGATGGAACGTAGTAATTCTGTTGGAAAATTGGCAGCCGCACGCACGTGCAAATTCCGAAGGGATTGAGCGAAACCGCGCAACTGGAAATTATATTAAAGTGCTCCGGCTACGTGTTATATCTAACTCTAAATTAGCGCGGTCGATTGCGAGCCTCTTGTCAGCAGATCGAGCGGTTTGAGTGCCGAATGCTTGACAGTTGGGCTGAAATAGGTGCTTGTGTGATGAAACTACGTTTTTTCCTGTCAAGTTCTCTCATATTTGGAGTTTATTCTTTGGCAATTTAACAATATTGACAATATTTTTAAATGAGTTTTTAACAGAAACGGCAGCTCCTAGAGACTTTAATAATATACATTTCTCAAGGAGAAGAGGTAGGGGTAAATGTTTTTCTACTCCAAAATGACATACACAAAAAAGTTGAAGCGATTTAAAAGGATCCTAGTGGTCGCGTATGACGCTCTCTTGGAGATACATGCAATTGTGCATAAAATTTGAATTTCCCGTCCCAAAAAACCTCCGCATACAGAATTTCACGAATTGAACTTAAAGTAGTCGAGAGTTATTAAAGAAAATGTAATTATTTTTTTTAAATTTAACATTCTGTATAATATCCTAAACGAAGCGTTTCCAGACTTAAGTTCATAGGAAATTTTTTGCTTAGAATTGAACGTAGAATGACATACAATATGTACATCTCCTACTGAAACACCCTGTATATAAAAAGGCCCACATGCTACAGCGTAATTGTCACTTTGACAGCGGCAAAAGTTACCTGCAACTTTTAAAACGACAAATGCATGGTTTTTTCACTTATTCATTTTTCAATCAATTATTGCGGCGTCCGTTGTCAAAATAAATAGTTTGAGATTTTTGCAACAATTTATTGAATTATTAAACACTATAACAATGAGTCGATTCGGTGAGTCTACGAACAACGAAATTAGTCAAATTGGTAATACCCGTGTGCCTGCTAATACATTTGAGACTCAATTATCAGTCTGGGGATTTTCTACTTTTTGCGATGCGAAAGGATATAAATTTGAGCCAGGTACTTCCATCGAGATATTGAATGTAATATTGCAAGAATGGGCTTTTAATATGCGAAAATGTGACGGAAAAGACTACATAGTAGCAGTAGTTAAAACAATTTTTCACCGGACAGAGAAAAAAAAGTAAACTATTTTTTTTAAATCAAAATACAGCTATTAGTTTTTACTTCTATACGAAATATATTAATGAAAACTGTTGCTTTGTTTTAATACAGTTCCATTTGACACACTGCAAAAAACTTGTTGAGCAAATTTCCGTTTCAATAATTTTAAATTACTTGCATTATAATAAAATATACTAAATCTGTGCAATATTTACATGTGTTAAAAGTACACATGTCTGTGTACTATATTCAGGAGTAGTCCTGACTGGTTATGCATAACTGCACAGCTGCAATAGGCAGCGGTTCCAGCTCAGTGTAAGCCATTTTGGACGTGTCGCGTTGTTGTGTCCAGTTAATTCTCATTCGCGGTGTTCAAATGGAAAATATTTAAATTCAAGCTGAGGTTTCATCAAATAAAATATTAAGTATCTACATATCTAAATATATCAAATATTATTACTATTATACTGTATACTTTTTTGTAATTTAAGAGTAAGAAAGTGATATGTTCAGATCATTGCTAAATATTTAATTTTAGTTAACTCTTATTATGCTTATATAGTACCTAAATACATCTCTGTTCATTGTTTCGTTATTCATATTTTGCTAGATTGATATTTGTTGTCCTGTATTATTATTTATTTATTATATGTGTATTGTGTATTAATGTTACTGCTACTCTACCTACTGCTAATTTTGTTGCACAACTTAGTTATTTTATTTTATTATTACTGCTACTGCAGTCTCTAGCCAGGCGATTCCGAATATTGAAATCTGATTACTTTTTGAAGGTATTAAACGTTTCTGTGATGCAGTCTTTACATTCGTTTTTCAAGTGTCAAAATTAGATCACGTGTATAGCAATTCGGAGTTGATGGATTACGTTTTAATTTATAGCGATGCGAAAATACTTTAGCAGAACGATTTCCCGGTAAACATGTGCCAAATGCAGCTACTTTTACTGTGGTATGCAGTGAGTGCAAGCGTAGTGCAACACGATGGAAATTTGAAACGGAATCGTTGAGAAGATGGAAGTCCAGGACGTCCACGGCGTATTGCTGCAGTGTGGCGTATCATATATGAGGCTTAATTATATCCGTGTCATCTGTAGCGTGTCCAAGCATTACTACCAAGGATTGGACGAGGAGGACGGGTACCATAGCTGCCACGATGTCCTGACTTTAAATTATTTGGACTTCTTTTTGTGGTGATATTTAAAAAATAAAGTATATTGCACCGAAGTGACACTATTGATGATTTACGCAAACGTATCATAGTTGCTGCCAATAACTTACTAGTTCAAAAGAACAAAAGCAGAAACGTGTTCGTTTGTAAAACTGGGTAAAACTGACCCAAAATTTGGTGTAACATCAGACATGTTAAACTATTTTATTAATAAAACCACAAATTAATTATATCAATAATTAATAACAATAGCGGCAAAAGCATTTGGATTATCTGTATAAAATAAGTGTTATTATAAATAGTTATTAATTATATAAGGGAATTAACATGCCTTTAACCCTCCCGAAAATATATAACTCTCGGCTGTGCCTCGAGTGTCCATTTCTTCTCGTGTTCGTTGGTTTCCGCATATAACTCAATGTTTTATCCACAACCACCAGTCAATTAGGAGAGTGAAAATTAAGGTTTTGGAAAACATCATATTTGACAAATATATTTTAATCAAGAATATTGATTGTCAGCTGAATACTATAGAAAGTCTAAGTCCTACCTCGCGAAGTTGTGGGCCCCTCCAGTCCTTCAGAAACTCCTTATCGAGTGAATTTAAATAATCCCGGGCAAAATGATAAGATCGTTCTTGAGATAAATGTTAATGTTAATAATAATAATTCTATTAAAATGCTATAAAATCGAAGTGTGGTATTACCAATTCTAATCCACTAGTGTGTTAAATGGCCTTTAATCCACGGAAAACAGGCGTTGGGAATTTCCTTCCATTTTGTCTGGTTGCCGAATACATGTTTTGCCTTGCGCAAGGTCACGTTTTACAGTGAACCAATTTTCAACGCCGAGCAGAAATGTATTTTTAATTATTTTCGAGCTGCCTTTTTTGATTTTCTTACAAAATTGTATTTGTAAGTCTCGTGTTCTTTTTTTTTTGTAGATAAGTTCTTAATCACCCTGTCTAGTAACAACTAACAATGCCAATAACTAAAACCAACCCTATTTTCCACACACCCGCCTCCTATTGGAAAAACGAAGAGTCCATTAGTGCGCCTTGAAAGGGATGATGTGACCGTACTAAATGTATATGTAGTTGCGAATCATCTCCCGGCGGCATAGCGCGCAAAACAAAGTTACGTTTCGTCGGCACAAATTAAATTTTAACGGGAACGTAATTGAACGCCGGATGGCGGTGCGCAGCGCCCTCTATCCCACTTACTTCCAGCTTAATACGCTAACCGCAAATGAATAGGCCCGTCATTTTCCGCTAACAACAAATTCATACACCCCACGTCGGATACTTACACAAGAAACACGCACATTTACATTGCTCACCGCCAACTACGACCAACTATGTAGGTAGTCGGGAAATGGCTTCAGTGGCTCTTCGTGTAGCCCCAGCAGACAAATTGGACTGGAATAATCGGTTGCGGTAGAGATGCCGGGATCGATGCCGATCGCCTGACTTTTGCTTGGCTTGTGACTGATTTTGACAGTGTTGTTTGCGAAACTAAAATCTTTATTAGTATTTTTCGTTTTACCGTTGACGAATGACTTTAGCTGTTTGCTATAGATCTTTCAAGTACAGTTCAATGCTGGTTGGGGCATTATCCCGCAGAGTGGTAGGAGACTTTCAATGGCACCTAAAGTATAGCAGAGCGCTTTGTATTGGGATCGTTCAGATCCAGTATGGAGTAGCCCGTAATCACTAGATGTAGCTATACACATATTACTACCCTATACGATACTGAAGTGAAACAGTAATACAATTGAAAGAGAAAGTTATCTATCCAAGGCACTGGATATGCATGCGTTTAACAATGAAACTACACGTTCATACACAAATTTAGTAATTAACGGATATTTTTTAACTAAAGCACAAGGGCGGGCGGATAATTCTTTATATATTGCTATCTCTTCATTGCTTTCATTAAAACGTATCTCTTCTAATGTGCTGTAACCTCGGCCTCGGCGGTGCTGGCACGTATTGTTTACATATTCGTCGCAATGAAAATCTACAATGAAATTCCTCGACGAAGATATAAGATACTACTGTTACAGTACACTGTACTCATTGTCCGTCCAAAATTATTTGAATTTCATTATAATATTCGGATAATTTCGGGACGGAGACCGCTCTCCGGCGACCGGAGACACACTATGAATACCACCGTAAGTCTACTGGTAAAATAATTCGCCCATAACTAATTCGGATAGGCCTCAAATGAATTGATATCAGTACCATAATATCTAGATTACTGATGATTTATTGCCAAGTTCGTTTTCTCTTCCATTGACCATACTTTACATAAGACTTACATTATATGTCAATCTTTCATAAAATTTTACAGATTATTAGTAAATTTACAAATCGTCTATAAAATTATCACAAAAAGGCATGGTAAATTTTTATAAATCATTTTTTTAAAGTATACCTAGAGAATTTTGGGACCACTATTTTTTATAATCTTTACCACTAACATTTTAAACTCACTTTCTAATAATTGTGCTGCACAAGCCTATGCAGATGACACGCATATTTACATGCACTTGTAACAGATAATTTATTTATTAAGATCGATTATGCACCCTTAGTTTATATAAATACAGCTAGAATTTTAGGTCTTATAATTGATTCAAATTTGAAATTTGACCAGCACATTAAATATTTGCTTCAAAACGCTTACTCGCCATTAAAATTATTTTTTATACTTCAATTGTAATATTTTAAATATATCACTAAAGAAACACTGTGAATCTTTAGTTTTGTCTCATTTTAACTGTCAATATTTCATTTATGGACCCTGTCTTACTTCTGTTAACAAATATAGAATTCAAAAAGTTCAAAATTCATGTTGTCGAATAATCTACAGTTTAAAAAAGTGATCATATATCGCATAAAATTAATTAAACTTATTGGTTGACTATGGAAAATTGCAGACTACATCATGTTGGAAATTTTGTACATGGCCTTGTTATAGGTAACAATACTTCCTCTTTACTCAAACTTAAATGCATTACTATACCTCTTCATAAGACTACCTTGTTTCAAAGATCTTTTATATACGACGCTATTTATTTATATAATTCTTTACCTGATCAGTTTATAATATTTACAAATTTAAATAAAAGTATAGATTATTTTTATTTAGTAAATCACTAAATCAATGATTTATTTATAATGGTATATTCACAATTTTAAAGTCTTAAATATAGATATTTATATTCGTTATTGTAATAATAATTTTTGTTGAGCCTGCCTTATACCTTTACATTGTACTATTTTGTATATTCTATTTATTACACTGTATTATATACCAATTATAATTTTTATCTGTATCTAGTAATTTTGTTCTGTTGGATTAAATCCACATTACCTTATCATATAGGGTTGACTATGAATAGATTATGCTAGATTTCGTCCTTTTGGTATTGTTATTTACTTTTAATTATATAAATGTGTACCATTATTTCTGAATATAGTCCATTTATTATTATTAGTTTATTAATACAAATTATTCTAATAAATGGCGAAGGCTCCGGGCATAGTAATTACAATTTTTAATATTACGGCAAGAAGTTGGGCGCTAATGCGTTAATCGCCTATTGAGGTAAATTGTAATATGCGACCTAGCATCAGTTAGGTTGTTAAGATGAGCTACTACCCCACAATAACTTTCATTAATTACACTCAAGCCAGGCCCTTCGTTATAAACCTGTGCTTATATATGGCGATTGATAGACAAACTTATTAGAATGTAAAAGATGTTTGTCAAGTACCAAATCTGCTCCAGCTTTCATTTCCCAAAGAAAATAGACCTACATGGTCGAAATTCCCACATAACAAAATAATGCAACATTTCCGAATTAAAAAAAGTTGATAAACTTTCAAAAGCTATATTTCGAAAGCTATTAGGTTTACAGAGACGGTTCAGGACTCAAATTGTAGAAAATTTACTGTGCTTTGAAAACATACCACGTAGCTATAATCGAAACTAATGCTTCAGGACTAAATCGTGAAAAACTGAAGAAAGGTAGAAAAATTCGTGTTTTTTTTTTATTTTTCAGGCGCTCGAAGTTTAAAATTTGAATTATTCATTGGGCTGACAACATAAACAACTAAGCAAGAAATGTGAATATTCAGGCAATAAAGTTGTTGAACTAAAAGTTCCCAAGAAAATTTTAATATTTGTATTGAATATATAGCAGGAAAAACATATTAACACATTCAATTCTATATTACAGAGTAAATATATAAATTAATATTAATAAGATAATATGTAAATATGTATTAAAGGAAAGTCAGATACTCAATTTTATGGAAAATAAAATAGAGATATACCAAATTAACTTTTAAATATACATTTACAAATATTACATGTAATTTTATCTCCAACGATAACTGATGATGTTTATTAACAAAATCATATAATGAGGAAAAGGGATTGCCATAGAGAAAAATATTATATACTCTTATTATTTTACATGCTCTATACTTTAACAAAGAACGGAAAACGTGGAATACTCTGAGTATACTAGGTACGTAAAGGCTGGCATTAGACTGTAAAGGATGTTTGTCAAGTACCATTTATCATATTTTTTATAAAACTTACTTTATAATATTTATTCCTTGCCTGTGGCGCGACAGTTAGTGCAATTATAGTAATGAGTTTAATACTTATAAAGAACAAGAAAGCAAAGCTTATGCATTGAAAAACGTGGTTTAAGAGGTATCCATCAAAATTTACTTCGATAACTATTCCGATTTACATAATCTTGTTAATGACTATTATATAACATTTCATATCCCTCGTACTCCGATATTAATAATTGTGTTGATGCAATGTTTCACACAAATTTACCTTCCGCCATTTTAGAATAATACAAAAACTGAGACTCTATATTTTAAACATAACTACCTAATATGACAGCTGAACTGTATCTGATTTTTTTACGAATAAATGTGTATTGTCACGGAATTTGCCCCACTCACTCCCAAACCGACGACTGTGGCACCGCGAATTGCCTAAGATTGCCCCGATCGCCCCTACGCCATTCTGGTAAACAAACAACACGCCGTGATCGAGATCGGCCTAGAAAATTCGGGAAACGACGAGAAGCGTTCCAGTCGTACGAGAAAATGGATCTAGAGATACTGGAATATACCTGGAACATTCGTTGGGTCTATAAAAGAAGAATACACGGCCAAGTTAGTTAGTCTTGTATAAGTCTTGTATTACAGTCTGAAGTGAAGTGTTTAGTTAGAGAGATCAAAGCGATTTAGATAGCGATTAATTAAATAAGTGTTTAGTTGACCTGTAATTAGTAGTCAGTAGTGTACTGAGCAGTTAATAAAGAAGTAATTAATTAACGGAGTGTTTTTCTGGAAGTAAGAAAAAGACGGATTGGGAAATCCGTGACAGTATTTTAATATTTACATAATTAAAGTAATATCATATTTTCCTTGTCAAACTAAATGTAAGTTCATAGAAAAATACTGTGAAAGTAAGATTATTATTTGATATCAGTATTACCTAATAGTTTTTATAAACTAACCGTTCCCAAATCTGAATAATCAACGAAATAAAATGCTGAAACACCTGCCCTTTCCGTATTCCACTCCGGAGCACTCCCTAATGCGTTCCTGATTGACAAATAGCGATATTCATTATCGGCCTTCCTGCGTTAGCATTTCTTGGAGTGACCATCAGCGAGATGGATGTCCCTGGGTCATAAGGGCGGGTAATGGGCTAAATTAGATTATGTAAGGGACAATGGCCAGCTATCGGACGTCAATATTTCTCCAGAACGGCACCTATGAGGAATCCACTTGCTCGTATATTCGAATCAGCTTAATTGGCGCGGATATTGGACCAAATTGTGAAGAAAACTGGCCGTGGCAGTAACGAAATTAAAGGGGGACATTTCCTGGTGCAGCAAACACGTACGCGGGGTCGTCCGTAACGTGAGATTTGCTAGAAGCTTCTAATCGCCCCGTCAGTTGGATGCAAATACTATTGTTCGGTGAAGAATACAGCATTATGCGATATTTGTTAATTGGGTTCATTACAATACCCTATTATAGCAATATACGTAGTTTGATCAAAACGTTCAAGGATTGTCTGAATTAAGAAGGAAACGCACTATGCGGTCGCGGTCTAGACGCACCACGAACCATGCTAGTCTCATTCTCGTTTATTGCAAAATCTTTCAATGATTTTAAATGTACTTGTATGGACTAGTAGGTCGGGAGCTAGACTAGCTCGCGTCGCGGTCTCGCCAAAAACTTTTTTGAGAAGCCAGTCGTGTCAAATACAATAGCTAATATGAAAATACATTTTCGACAGAACATCGTCGATCTAAATAGTACAGTAAAACAAGTTGAAAGCGCATAGAGAATGACATATACGACTGATTTTACAAAAAGTCTGTGACATAGAACAGTCTGCGATGCACCTAGACTGCGAGCCATAGAGCGTTCTCTCCTTTAAGCTACAATCAGTCATCGTAGCGCCGTACAGTTGGCAGAGTTGTTTTGAACAGAACCATTAACTATATGAGTTAGGTAGTAGGTATATGCAAGTTTAACTACTACTAAGGGCAAATGTTTTAAGAAAGGATAGAGAAAAATAATAATTAAAGGAATCACCGTTCAAAAAATGGCGAACTTATTTGTAAAGCAAAATTTTAAGTTTTTAAACTTCTTATGTTGTTGAGGAATTGAATAGTGAATACCAAAAATATTGACAATAATCAACGATATTTGCATAAAGTAATTAGGAGTATTTTAAACTAACTTCCCGAGACGTTTAGAGTGTTCTATTTTCTTTAACTAGTGTTTTTACAAGCAGACATTTGACGTTGAGGGAGTTTGGCAATCAGCAATACTAGTTAGTTTAGTAGCTAATTAAATAAAAGAATTTGTGTCGGGCGTCTACTTCCCTATAATATGGTTCGCCCTGGGCAATTTTTTAGAATAAATCTCTGGCATTTTATTTAACTGTACCTACCCGAGTACCTACCTATACGGACTTTGCGTTCTGTTAGTGAATAATTCTGACGGACTTGTAATAATGACACTACCTCTTTTTGTGTTTGTCACTAGAACACTATTTTAATTTAAAGATAAGTTTATCTCTATTTGGAATGTATTTCAAATAGGAAGTTTGATATAGTTTTTATAAGGAAAATAAATAATAACATTAATAACCCTCATTCTAATCACAAGGATTAGCTCGGAAATAAATTTCCTACTTATGACAGTTTAGCATGTATTTATTAAATTTTTAACTTAAATAAAATTCAGGAAAGTTCTTTAAATAAGTATTAATTAGTTTTGGATTAATAATTTACATAACAATACAGCAACTTAATTTATATGTTCCAGTCCTCTTTTGTGAGGGTGCTGGGTTTTGTGTTTTTTTCTTATTATAGCAGGTAGTTTTAATAGACAGAAATAGTTACTTTTACTTTAAAATAGAGGTTAACTGATTATTAGGGGACAAATTAAGTTACCAGATACATATACAAACTTTATCGATAGGGAATACGGTCATCGGAAAAAGGGCAATTAAGTGTTGTGTGAAAGAATTAAATATACAGCCAATGACTCGTTACTTTAGATGCAGTTAAGCAGCTTGATTTGTTCTCATAAAATTGAGGAATTAAATTCTGCCATTACAAGGTTCGATCAAAATAATAGAATAATGTTTCAACAAATGTATTCGCCTACAAACGTCTAAAGTTGTAGGCCCTAAACAGGGCAATATCAACAAGCAGATATATAACTTTATATGTTGAAATGCAGTTGTTACGTCTCTGTCACTGCTGGAATATAGTTATTTTTGTAAAAATATTGTTGTTGTTGTTGAGTTGAATAACTGTAATCTTGCTCAACAAATTTACAAAATAAATTGTCCTGAAACTATTTGTTTGAATCTCGTATACAAGTTACAGTTTCTTTACAAATTTCATTTAGTTATCAGAAAAATATACGGAACCTCCTATACGAAAATGTCCCTTTTAAAGAGCAGTCCCCCATGGCTGTCGGCATGGCCGATCTCATAAAACATTCACTTCGCATACGTGTATACATAAAATGTATCCCCCCAGTCCAAATAGAATGCGTTTTTACTGCTTATCGCTGTAAATAAAAAATAAACTATCCCTATTTAAAAGTTAAGAGACACGTTATTCGCGCCCGCTGCCGTTTAACAAGCGTCAGTCTATTCCCTCCGGATTATTCCGGGTCAAAAACAAGTGTCACTCGATCAGAATCGATATTTTTAACGTGGGTCGCTGGGTACTTCCTCATCCACTCCCCATAATGCTTACATCGATTATACGACGCAAAAAATCTTTATGTTTTAATAAAACCTAATTTTATATCTTCAAAAACCTTATTTTTTACTTGTTCACATCTAGAAGTCTAAATTTAAAAGAAAGTCAGGTTTAAATAGTTCAACTTCCTTACAAAATTTTAAGAAAAAAAATGTACACGTTCTCCAACAGGGTTACTTGAATGTGACAAGAGCTACTTTATTAAAATTTTATAGGTACTTATTAGTTAAGGTGAATCATATGAACTAAAAAACAGAATCAAACTATAACCAGTGATGTAAATATGAGGAGTATATGCAACACCACCTAAAAGATCCTAATAGTTCAGGCGCTTTTACAATTTGATAATATAATAGATCATGCACAAGAAACCGCTGATTTTATTAATATAATTTTAACATGATGGAAAATTGTTAACGTCCAAACACCTCTTAAAGGCAAACGACTAAACGATATCTACCAAGAGCCAATAGTTGCTGGTAATTTAGAGATCCGAAATTAAAATTTATAGACAAAATGTTACAATGGCTGACCGTTTGGAAATCTGGTAATTTAGTCATAAACTATCTCCTCAAACGCACACTGCTTTAAGTCACACCATTTATGGTATATTAGAAATTTGCAAATACTGTTTTGAAGAGCTAAATATGAATTATGTTTTATTAGGTAAATTTCAAACAGATGCTCTTGAGGATAGATTTGAAAAATATAGACAGTTAGCGGGCGGACATTATAACATATCTATACGATAGTTATATGAATAAATCAGAAAAAAATAAGAATTCAGTCACTTTTAATTTTAAAGTCAAAAACTTTCGGAAATATCTCGGTCGATTTTTTTCATGAATATTCTGAAGATATATCTGATGACAATAAATACCATTTTAACAACCTTTAATCCTCAAATTGACGTTTATATTCGAGACTTACAGGAAGTGGAAAATGAAATGCCAGTAATTACTTATCTTACTGGTTATTGTTGTTTCGTGGTTTTAAAAAAATATAACTGTACCTTTTGTAAAGACATTTTGGTCCTTTCTGAGGAATTTAGTATCGAAGATAAGTATTGTCTTACACAAAATTTAAGCCGAGGGAATTTACGTTATCCACAAGAGAAAGTTATACAGATTGTGTTGTACAGTTACGTTGTCTTTAATATAGTTCTCCGCGATTTTGAGAAAGAATTTTTAACTATTCACAATAAGAGAAATTTTCTCGTCTCATTTCTATTCAACTATTTTGAGAAAAGTGGCAATTTATTAGATTTTTCTGGATGCAATTTTCATAGTAATGAAGTTATACTTACAAAAGTCTTAACCAGCCTTTCAAATACTTTATTAAAAAATTATTGTGGAAAAAGAAATGATAGAATACGTAAAAGCTCGAAACGAAAATTGAACACTTTAATGTCTAAATAATCTTCAGTTCAAAACAGTATATTAATAAATAAACCAATTCAATGTTAACAAATTTCAGCTCAAATTTCTGTTATATATATATACAATTTTTCATATTTTCAAATAGGTGTAGGTACTTCCAATAATTGTAAAAGTCCATCGATCGTGTGTAACTTATTTTTATTTATGATAAGAACATAATAGTAGGTGTTTATTGTTCTTTAAGTTAATTTATTATTTTAAATTCGTTCTCATTAATCTATTTTATCCATAGCCCTTAGTTTTATTAACAAAATTAAAGAAAATAAACCTTGAGTCTTTTTCTGTTATTAATGTGTACCCAATGTCTGTAAATAGATTATTTTACTTTTACAAGTGTAATAATAATTATTCGGTTAATAAATTTAAAAGTCCCAAATTCCAATGCCTTCCAATTGCTTCCATACTCCACATTCCTTCATCCCCTCGTGGCAAAAAATACGTCTCTATTTTGCTATTTTAAAACTGTTTTTGTTTCTTATTTTTTATTCATATAATAATAAACAGATTATTTTAAGATAATATGGAACAAGACGTAAACTTTACACTTTCACGATGGTTTTTGCCGAGCAATGAAATATCATGTTTTTACAAAATAAAAATTTAAGATATTTTATTGGCTAAGTAAAGATTTCTCTATATATAAACTTGTAAAGTAACAATAAATTAAAGTAACTAGTTATTACTTGTGTACAATAAACACAATATAATATTATATTTATTAGGCGGTGTTGGAATAAAAGCCTCAGGCGGTGAATCCTACAGCTTCGCTCGAGGCATCGCTAGAAACTACTTGTGCTGACGTCATATGGCCAGCCCTCCGGCCTCATCTTTTAGGTGGTGTTGGTCTATGACGTTTTGTTAGAAAAATATTTGGTACGTCACTGAATAGGTATCCAGTGTAAAGAGAGATTTTTCTAATGCTCAATGTCTTTACTACATAAAAGGACTCTTGTGAAAAATTTGTCAGACACACCGTGTATATCTCTGTTGGACAGCGAGATAAAAAGTATGTTGTATTTACATTTTTTACTTGAAATTTCGTAAGGAATCTATTTCTGAAATTTCACTATTTAAACTTGACCCACCCTATATTCACAGTTTCCTTAGAATTATTTTTTTAATTATAAAATATCTACTGTTTTTTTTTTCAAGAAATTGCATGGCGTAAAAAATGTATTTTTCTAGGTTTTATGTTTGGATTGTGACAGCATCACAAATTTTTTAAATTGCAGTATCCATTTTTTTTACAAACACGAATGCCTTACAGTTACAACGGTACCCAGTATTAAGGGTTTTGTCTTTACCGTTATTAATATAGAGGGCATTTAAAAAAATACAGGTTAACGCAAAGTTCCTTACGGATATACGAGATGTTAAATTTTAAATAAAAAAAAAGAACAAAAATTTTCATCAAAACCGTTTGAGATATTATATATAATATATGATATATTAGAGGTATCGACAGCTATGGAAGGCGCATACTTTGCAACACGGAATGATTTTTTGGATTTACCAGTGGTGCCCGTAACGGGACGTCAATAAATATTTTTGAAGAATAAAATGATACGCCGTTAATTTTCCTTAAAATATGTATTTTTTGTTTGTTAATTCTCTGTTCAATTCTGAAGAAAATAGTTTCGTCAACATATTATCATACAACGCACCGTGTTCGAGTAAAAAAAATAATTTTTGTGTTTTTTTTTTCAATTAATCTTTAGCACCCTGTATATCTGTGGCGAAACATTTTTGAACTATAGTTTATATAACAAACTAGAGTTTCTTTTCGATGTATAATTCATGATTAACGTAATACGAAAAGCAAACCGCCATAGTATGGCGGTTTGCTTTTGGGACATTCTGTATTTGATACACAAGTCCAAGGGAGGATGATGCGAAGTAGATAATTTTCAGATTTACTGACAATAACAGTTTACAAAATAAGGAAATTATTAATTTTGTATAGAACTTTATCAGCACCATCAGCCCACCATCAGCAGTATTGAAATATAAACATTATTTTTCTAAAAAATCAGGTCATCGATGATGATATATTCCTGCAATAAATAATTATACAAAATTAAAATAATTTATTTCTCGACATATTAACTTAACAATTACTTCGGTGGTCAATTTTTAAAGATATAATACATTACTTTTCTGCTACATTTTTTATATTAGATATTAGATGGCATTTAAATTTATAAATAAATAAGTAAATAAATAACAAAATAAATTACTTAAATCAAGATTTCTTTTGGGTGCCGTAAAATATAGGAGCGAAGTCGTCACTATTAGAATATGCAGAGTATGGATGACTTCCTGTGGACGTAAAGGAGTTGTATGCCCTGTAAGGGATGTAATTATAATTAAACGAACTTCCTACCCTGTCATACTCATGTTCTTCGCTATCTTGCAAAGGGACAGTATGTACTTTGATCTTAGGTTTTTCATTGTCCCTTTCAAACAGTTTCTTTAGAGCCACACCACCGACTATTATCAAGGCAGCCTTGGCGGATAGAAGGGAATGTGCCGCCATCACCCCCAAGAGCTTCATCACCAATGGACCGGTAAGACCGAATATCCCGAGAAGTACCATGAAGGCGTACCGATAGTATTTCTGCTCCTTTTTCAACTCCTTTCTATTCACGTTGAAGAGGCTATCTCCGTCTAAACCACCTCCACCACCACCCCCACCTAAACCTTCACCGCCTCTACTACCTCCACCTCCTTTTCTCTCTTCTACATCAGAATTATCATCCAGGGACCTTCCGTTGCTCTCTGTCAAGTCTATGGAGACAGTATGGCTATCTAGGAAGTCTGAAATTGCGGTGGTAAGCCTTTTGAAACCATTTAGGGATTTGCCTGTGCGTACTCTTAGAACTTCCTTGTTCCTTAGAAAACTAATGCCTTGAGAAATAGGAATGTTCCAGTTCATGGAGCGCTCCAAGGCGACGGCTGCTTTTTCCGAAAAACAGGAGACTCTGGAATCATATGAAACATTAGCTATACAAGCTGTTAGGACGAAAAGAGTCTACCACATATTTTTTGTTTGAGAAATTATATATATGGTCTGTATCATCGATATAAGGGAATATAAGAAAATTCAAAAGACACCGACAATTAAGGAAGGATAGAGTGCAATATAATTTCATGCAAGTGACATAAAAATCATTAGAATATGTGGATACATGCATAGTATATTAACATAATTCTATATATCATGCCTATTTAAGTCATCTAACTCGATATTATTCAAAGCGGAGTGGTCATTAAGGAAATATTTTACATCTCGTCATCAATGTCAAGTGTTTATTTTATCCCAGTCAATCCCACTATTCGAATATAAAAGCTTATATCAGCAAGGCGCTATTTGTAATACGACATTGTAATATTTCACATAAACTAGATAACCGCTTTCTGTATATCATGGAAACGGATTCTTGTCTTTAAAAATTGTAATCATTTAAGAGGTATCAAATATGTATATATGACATATAGAACTATTAGCACTTAATAATTTTATAATAACTTTTTAAGAAGTCGTTTGCAACAAACTTGGCAACTGTACAGTCTCTCGTCTATCAATTCGCCGACATACGTCGTTCTTGAATACCGTAAGGAAGACAAAGAGGTCAGTTAACGATGCAACTTAGATTATTACTTGGTTACTTTGTTTGCAGTGCAGGACAGTACTAGGCAATTTCGTAGATTTGAAGTTACTGTTGGCTTATTATAAATTAGTATTGCAAATACATAATTGTTTAAATAGTATTGTGAGTACTTCATTAGTGGTGTGAGTACTCAGTGTTGTGGTGTGGGTAAGTGGAACTACAAACTTCTGTTCTCGCCGCGAAGATCGAACACCAAAGTTACTGTAAGTAGTGTAAGTTATTTTATCTGTCTTCTATCACTTTACATTATTCTTTCCAACAGAACACACACAGAACAACAGAAATAACCATATTATTATAAAAGAAATGTACCCTTACCGTACCCAATCTTAACCCCACCGTCCTGGCAGGGAAAGCTCCTACCTTCTCGTGGTCCTTGCTGAGAAATGATAATTTAAAATTACATAATAATATCGAATACTTAATCAAAATATGTATTTAACATTTGTTTTTTTCCAAATAGTCACAGTTACATTCATTATTATATACTTTCGGTCAGTAGTAGCGCGGTTTAAGACGTCAGTACTTGAACCGAGGCCACTAGATCGCTGTGGGTTCGACCCCCGCAGCCGGTAGACCGTATATAAGCTATATTCGTAGAGAGGATTGGCACCACATTTGACTACCCCCCTAATTAATGAGGTTTTCCAGGTTTCCCTCATTCCTGCACTGAATGGTGGTTAAGGCCTACCAACGTAAGTCGTTCCTGGGCGCAAATGCGGCCTACTTAATAATAATATGCCGCCCCCTCTCCCGCACAAGTCTTCGACTTCTGGGCTAATCCTCGTGGTTAGAATGAGGGGTAAAGATATTAGTGTTATTATTGTTATATTATTTACATTTTGATTTATTTATTAAAGAAATTGATAATAGCAGAATATGGTCTTATGTCGTCTTTTAGGTTAAACGTTTTAAAGGATTTCAATTTAACTGATCTGTCTACTCTTATATGATCTGAAATGGGTATAAATGTCTCGACTGGAAAACTGCGTTTGTTTAAACGGAACACTAACAAAGGAATGTTTATTTAGACAGCAATGACAGACAGCATTGTAACATTTTCTGTTAAATTTAATTACCATTAAACGTAAAGAAATTGGTTGTATAAGTTTTTCAGATAAGTCAAAGTAAGACCATAAACAAGGAACCCTTGTTTATGACTAAGATTTCAATTTAGCGGCAAATTTAGACGTTTATAGGCCGTCCTGATCCTGAGAGCATGACAATAGACGTCATCAGATGTTATCATAGAGGTCGCACATAATCCCCCAAGTAGTTCAAGATATTATCCTGAACTGAACCATTATGCATATCTGAATCTGAAAGGTTACGAGCATACTAAGAATTCACGATATATACGAAAATAGATATTAGAAATTTGTCTTACATGAAATTTAAAATAATTCTTTTGATAAGTCCTAAAATACACTTTCATATAAAAAATTACATAAATACAAAGAATTACATATATCATATAATACCTACAATATTCCTGGCAATTAAAAGCTTTTATAATCTTAGAGGCAATTGTAAACAAATTGTTGATCGCTTAAATAGAATGTTATTTGCTAATTATGGACCAACTATTTTAAAATATGTTTCTTGTTAAATGTTTAAAATATATTTATTTTTTTGATTTATTAAAATACTTTCAATTCAGAGACTTCCCTTTAGAAGATGGTGGTAGTCATATCCTAATCTGACTTTTGTGATCATGAACATGTTCCGCCCTACTCTCTCACAACAAGAATTCAGACGACTTACGTCATACGAACAAATGAATAATTCATTATATCGTTATCAAAATATTTAAGAAACTGCAACTGACAGCTGACAACTTAACCACCTTGAATTACAAAATTTAGATTATACCTTTCTTTAGATCCTAAGCAGTCCTTAACCACCTTGTTGAGAACAGAACCCTCATCGTTCTTGTCGTCTGGATCGTACTTTTTGGAAGACGCCCGCACACTACACACAATCACAAAAACCAGCACACATTTGCATGAGCACATCGCAATATCGTTCGTCAAACGGGCCAGACAGATGTAATGAGCGATATCTGATAGAGGAGATTTTATATAGCCTCATATGCCACATGCATGTTCGGTGCAACCGTGCGAGGCATGTTGATGTTACTCCTGACCGATTACAACTTTTCATCTTCTAACTTTTACCCGCACATCCGCTAAAATGCATGTGGAAGTTTCTTAATCAACAATCCAGTTTATTTACAATTAAAGTTTGTTTTAAATAGATTTTTGTTCATTTAAACCTCATATTTTGAGTTTTGAGTCTTGGGTCAAGAAATTCAAATTTTCTATAGTAGTAGTTTGGAAATGAAAGAGAGTAATAAAACTCCGAGATAAGAACCGGCCATGGGCGTGGTAATATTTCGTTTCAGGTAATTATCGGGTAACACTAATGCTAACAGGTAATGGGTGTACATTAGTATATTTTACTGGATACATCATAGGGCAGGAGCCAGTGTATTGTGACAGATCAATCCAGTCTTAGAGCTGAATATACAAAGACGTGCTAGTGCAGTAGAGTAAAATTCGACTTGTGTTTAGTGACTAAATGTCGAGCTTATCAGATTACGTACCTGCTAAACGCGTGAAAAGATGTGCGCTGTCTCAGAATGAGAAGATTATTATATTAAATGTATTTAATGCATTGAAACACCAAAATCTTACCAACAGTGTTGACGACATCGTGGAAAAGTGTTCCAAAATGACAGGGATTGGCAAATCGACTATCTACAGACTTTTAAAGGAAACGAAAAATGAACAAGATACTATAAATCCCCCAAAATCATCTACAGGGAGGTCAAAAGTCGTTATAGATGATTTCTTCAAAAATGTCATTCGCAGAAAAGTACACTCATTTTATTTTAAAAAGAAATACTAACGCTAAAAATCAGTAGAAGCAAATTATGGGCCGTCTTACGAGAGTTGAATTTTTGCTGGGAAAAGCAGAACAGGAAGTCAGTTCTTATAGATAAAGATGAAATTATTTGTTGGCGAAGATCCTACTTAAGATCAATTAGAAAATTTCGTGGCGAAGGGAGGAATATTTATTATCTAGACGAAAGTTGGGTCAACGAGGGATATACTGTAACAAAAGTATGGCAAGATAAAAATGTAAAAAGTTTTCGACAAGCATTTTTGGATGGACTTTCAGCAAGGTTCAAGGCACCTTTAGGTAAAGGGCAAAGATTAGTAGTGACACATATAGGTAGTGCCAATGGTTTTGTAGATGGCGGTTTACTTTTATTTGATTCTAAAAATACAGGTGACTATCACGAAGACATGAACGCAGATGTTTTCGAAAAGTATTTTACACAGATATTGAATCTTATTCCTCTGGGATCTGTAATTGTCATGGATAATGCCAGTTACCATTCTAGGCAGACCGAGCCGACGCCTACGACTGCTTCGAGGAAAGCCGATATAATTCAATGATTATCCGGAAAAAACATTTCTTTTGAAACAAATATGGTGAAAAAGGAACTTTTGGCACTTGTCAATCTTAATAAAGATCAGAAAAAATATGTTATAGATGAAACGGCAACAAATCGCCAAATAACGGTATTACGGTTACCACCTTATCACTGTGAACTTAACCCAATCGAATTAATGTGGGCGCAGGTAAAAGGAGATGTAGCGCGAAATAATATGACGTTTAAATTAAGTGACGTGAATTTTGTTAAAAAATTCCTTGAAACGAGTAACTGCAGATAACTGGCAAAGATGTATACATCATGTACAAAAATAATAGGAGAAAATGTGGGAACTCGATAATTTAATTGACGTTACTGTGGAATCTATCGTTATCAATCTAGGAGACGAAGATAATTCATCAGAATATTCAGAGGATGAATTTTATACCTACTTTTTTATTTTCTTTATTGTACATTTATACAACACTACATTTACTCACCATAATTTGAATTTGCAAAATACGTATATTTTTGTGTGGAATAAAAGTCTATTCATTAAATTTAAATAAATATTTTGATAATATAATATTAAATAATTTTATTTGAATTACTAAAAACCCTTTTAATCCGGTTATGATGCTTAAAGTAGCCTCATGTTTTGAAATGCTGTTTTTATATTGTTTACTTATAAGAGAAATGGACCGAGAAATTGAAGCGGCATAGACAAAGACGGATTGTCGGGGATTCAATTTTAGCTACCTGCTACAATTTAGTACGATCTGATCACACAAAGTTTTTTTAAAAGTACACCTCATCCATACCGATAATACATAATATAAAAATATTGAATATAAGCACCAGTACTACATTTATTTACGATTTGCATACGTAATAAGCTTTTATTACTCTCTTTCATTTCTAAACAGACTTATAACAGATTTTATGTCTTCGGGAACAAACGTTCGAAGTGGCCTTTATTAACTTCAATACATTTGACAATAGGTTTATTAAATGACCGTCTGATCTTGAAATTAAGTTTTCGTTTCGATTGTGTGGTCATTTTCAATTCTCTGTCGTATTTCTTCCCTAGTATTTATTATGTTTTCATGAACAAGAAATTTCATATATCTTTTTCGTCCAATGTATTGAAATATTAATAATCTTAACAACATTTATTTTACTATATGTATATCTTAAATTTAAAAACAAGACAGTTAAAACGAAGTCAGTGTTTTGTGAATACAGAGTTAATTTAAAAACAGAATAGTCACAAACTTTGAAGACAAATATCTTGGACGCGGTGACTCCTATCAACATCAGAAGGTATATGCCGGTTTTACGTATGAGCAAATAAGTATAGATGGTGAAACAAAAAAGTTATAATGCTTTATTTACAAAAAGTGGCGCAGGTGGTGGCCTCTACGAATTAATCTGTTAATCTGTTAGCAAATTTGGAATTCCCGATCCAAGAAACTTACCCATACCAAATTTCGTGCCTATATTAAAATGTGTTCAATAGTTATGCCAAAAATTAGAAAAAACACCTTGTATGTTGGATAGTATCAACTTTAGGTGTAAGGTAAATTTAGTTAAATCACATTATTTTTTACGCTAAATCCACTCTTGCTCTGTGTACCATTACTTATGGTCCACCCTGTAAAACGCTTATTTCTGAGACCACCTGTATGTCTACTATAATTAGAACTAAAGAAGTAGCTTTACAATGGTCACAAAATAGTAAATATAAATAATGAAATTATAAGTATTGTCGGCTGAATACTCATCAAACTCATTACGTTTTATAATTGTTATGCACCAATTTGTCACATTTTTCAATTTTGTATTTATTTATATATCTTCATAGGTATAAGCGTTGTATTTACATTTCAACGTAAAACTAGTGCAACCACAATTACTGCTCTAGTCACGCAAATTCAAATGGCAGTTATGGCAAAATGTATTCTCATTAAAAAAATTAATAATGCATTTTATTATCGGTGGCAAAAGTTTTCCGCGTCGATTACTTTTTAATAAGAGAAAATGATGTTACTTTAGTGTGTTGCACGAACGAATCTATGTTCTATTTATTTGTAGAACAGCTTTATTTCTACATTTCTGTCAGATCTTACAGTCAAGAGAGTAAAATTCGGTAGACATTTTTTATGTCCTAAATAATTTCAAGAATAGTATAACAAAACAGTTAATAATAAGACCATTAAAACTGTTTCGTAGAATAACACTAATATTTTAGGAGTTGACTACGATATTTTATTAGGAGCGTTCTATAATTAGGCCACCAAATTGAAATTAGTAAATTACTAATTTTGAGCTCCATACCTGTAACTATTTCTACAAATATATTTAGAATTAAAGTTCACACAGTGCAAAGTTATCATTTTTATGTAAAACAATTAGGTATAGGTACATGTTGAAAAAAAAATGTTTTTTTACCACATCAGAACCTTTCTACCCAATCTGATACAAAAATAGACAATTTTTTTCCTATAAAATTTTTCCAAATTCGAAATTTCTTAATATTTTAGTTATCACGCCGAGAGGTGCTGCTACCATGCTGTAAGTTTTGACTGCAATATATTTAAAAACATATGCTACCAAAAATACAATTGAACAAATGTGTTAGTGATCTATGCAACAGATAACGAAATGGCGTTAAAAACAAACAAATTCGGCGCGGATTCGTCAGCTGGAGTACAGCACTCTTAAAGCAGACAATCTAATTTTAATGCGGCATCTCTTGACGCTTAGGGTAACTATTATATTCGCAATGAATAGCAGAGATGGCGCTTGTAATTTTTTTTAGAATTTTTCTGAAATAAACACAAATACCTACATAAAATATAAAAAAGCAAATGTTCTACCTACTACAAAGGAAGAAGGATAGGAAGATTTAAAATATATCTGTGGGGAGATGTCTCACATAGATAACTACTTCCCATAAAAAAATCATCCCCCTGGCTAGGGGATTACACCTTAAAAATAAATAAAAATTGAATTATTTTAAAATATTTCGCTACTTTCAAGGGAAAGCCGGTCGTGTGCCAGCTTCAAAATTTAAGGAAAGGTGTCTTACGTAGATTAGTACTTCCCATGAAAGAATGATCCCCCTGGCTAGAAGATTACACCCTCAAAAAAAAAAATTGAATATTTAAAAAAATGTTCGCTATTTTCAAGGCGAAGCCGATCGTGTGCCAGCTTCAAAATTTAATGGGAGATGTCTTATACACTACTTCCAATGCAAAAATCATCCCCCTGGCTATGGGATTACACCTTCAGAAAAAATAAAAATTGAATTTATTAAAAATATTTCGCTACTTTCAAGGCAAAACAGGTCGTGTGCCAGCTTCAAAATTTAAAGGGGGTGTCTTATATACATGACTACTTCTAGTGCAAAAATCATCTCCCTGGCTAGGGGATTACACCTTCAAAAAAAATTAAAATTGAATTAAAAATATTTCGCTACTTTCAAGGCGAAGCAGGTCGTGTGTCAGCTTCAAAATTTAAGGGGAAGTGTCTTATATACATTACTACTTCCAATGCAAAAATCATCTCCTGGCTCGAGGATTACATCTTCAAAAAAATGGAAATTAAATTTTTTTAAATATTTCAGGTCTGTTCCAACAGCCGTCGAGAACTGGTTCAGAACTGTGAAAAATGTTTGACCAACACGGTCTTACGTCGCATTCACCGAGAGTACATTAACAACTGAACTGACTAACTAGTTCTGGACGGTTCGGAATCGATTCTTGCTGTGTTGGAACAAACCCTTCGTTATTTTCAAGGAAGCAAATCGTGTGCCAGCTTCAAAATTTAAGGAGATGTCTTATATACATGGCTACTTCCCATAAAAAATAATTCCCCTAGCTAGGGGATTACACCTTCAAAAAAAATAAAAATTGAATTTATTAAAAATATTTCGCTACTTTCAAGGCAAAGCAGGTCGTGTGCCAGCTTCAAAATTTAAGGGGAAGTGTCTTACGTAGATGACTGCTTTCTATGAAAAAATATCCCCTTGGCTAGGGGATTACAAACTCAAAAAAAATTAAATTTGAATTTTTTTAAAATATTTCGTCATTTTAAAGGCGAAGCAGGTCGTGTGCCAGCTTCAAAATTTAAGGGGATGATTTTTGCATTGAAAGTAGTCATGTATATAAGACATCTCCCCCTAAATTTTGAAGCTAGCACACAACCTGCTACGATTTGAAAATGGCGAAATATTTTTTTAAAAATTCAATTTTTTTTTGAGGTGTAATCCCCTAGCCAGGGGGATGATTTTTTATGGGAAGTAGTTATCTATGTGAGACACCTCCCCACAAATTTTTAAACTGACACACGACCTACTTCGCCTTCAAATGTGCAGTTATATACAGTCTTTAGGGCATTGCATACTTTTTCTTAAATATGTCAGTTATTTTGCCCAGTAACGTACGTCCATGAATGTTCGGGCATCTTCGGAATTTTGGCTGCTAATTTTGGGTGCTGTTTTCACGCCGGTACATAAACAACTGTTTCGCTCTAGTAATTCCAGCAGTGAGTGTAAAAATAAGTCTATTTGGCGTTAAAGTTTACAGTGACACCTAACATTTAGCTGAACTATAATATTTGCAATGAGTGGATAGATGGTGCTGGCTTTGATTGTCAACAAAGATTATTTGCTATGCCCAAGCGTTGTTTATTATATAAGGTATAGATAGACAACCGGCCTTAGTTGTGGACCATGTCGGCTAGATGGCGGGACTGTAATATGTGCAAAATCTCTCATTTTTTAAATAAAGTCAGTCTGACTTAAGCCCGCTTAAGAGATTTTGCACATACAGTAGACTCGCGATAACATGAACTTGCGTTTATGTGAACTTCGCGGTAAGATGAACACTATATTGGTTCCATTATCTACCTTGCAACGTGAACACCGCTTCTCCTGGTAACGTAAACAAACGTTCTATTCAACGGCAGTTATCACACACAGAAGCAATCAACACTGTATTAAAGTGGGCGGAGCAGAATTCATTGGAGATCAGTGATATTCTTAGTCTTAGAGCTGTTTACGAAAAAGCAATATTGAAAAAGTTGTCATCTAAACAAGTTCAAAGTAAAATAACTACATTTTTTACAAAAACTGATGTAGAGCTTAATAAATAAAATGCTACAGACTAGACTACTTGCTTCTTTTTCACTTTTTGTATACTTTCATTAACGTGAACAAATTCGATTCCGTGAAGGCCCCTGGTGCATTTTGTGTTCACGGTATCGCGAGTCTACTGTATTATAGTTCTGCGATCTAGTCAACATGGTCCACAACTAACTACAATAATTTATATTAACACTGGTGCCAAGATCCAAAATTATGAAATCCAAATATAGCAACGTACAAAAACTGATTTGCTAGGATCTGGAACGTTTAAACTCAAACTAAATACTTTAGAATACATAGATGTCGTCTGCGCCATTGGGGCTGTCAAAAATTCCCCAAATTTAAATTATAATAAATTCTTCATTAAGCCAAGAAACGTCGGTATCAATGCCATTAACGTATGATAAAAAAAATTCACACAACAGAAATTAATGGTTAAAAGGATACAAGGTGTCAAAATTAAAATTTTATTTTCGATATTTGTAACTTTTCAGAAATATTCATATATTTGTATACATTTTGGATTCCAGACGTTTTTGAGGGCGAGAAATTCAAATTTGTTTGTAATTTTGGTTCACTAGTAGAGGGCACCATTTATGACACATCATGCATTAAGTGGCAGAACTGTTTACTGTGTGTACATCAGACCATTGAAACAATTGATTCTTCTACCTTTTATGTGTATTGTTAAGAACTGCTTTCAAAATAATCCTATTTGAAATATTCAATGCACTAATAAAGACTACTTTGGTTTCAGGTAAAATGCCTTTTCCGCTGAAAATACAGCAAAATATTACTTGAAAAAATTATACAAAATTCTATACAGGGTGTTAATTAAGTATGTGCACAAACTTTAAAGAGTTAATGTATGATTGATTTTAAGACAAAAATTTCATATAAACATGGGTCCGCAATGGCATTGTTTTGCAGATACAGGGTGTTAATGTTTGAAAAAACAATCAAATTTTTGGATCTATTTTCTGAGTAATAAGAGCTACTTAGTTGAAACTAGGCACACCCTAATAGGTATTTAGAGACTACATTTTTCGGATATTAAATTATATTTAATTTAACCATGAGTGTAGATATGGCTAACCTTCAGTTTTTTAAGAAAAAAATTGCACTCCAACGATTTTTTCAAAATTCAAAAGCTCTGTCGATTGAACCAATTACACAAAAATGTCTCTTGGTAGTTTTGATACAATAAACCGTTTTTGCAAATATTTCTTAACTTCATTCTTATGCACGCAATTTAAGAGAGTTACAATGAAAATAAATGAAAAACATGACAGTAAAAAATTATTGTTGTATTAGGGTGTGCCAGGTTTCAACTAAGTAGCTCTTATTACTCTAGATCTAAATAGATCTAAAAATTTGATTTTTTTTTCAAACTTTAACACCCTGTATCTGTAAAACAAAGCTGTTGCAGACCCATGTTTATATGAACTTTTTATCTTAAAATCAATCATAAATTATAACCCCTTAAAGTTTGTGCACATACTTAATTAACACCCTGTATAATAGTGATGCGCAAAATTTCAGGAAGATTGACCTGATTTGATGAAACCATTGTTGGAAATCTAAAAACAATTTCATCAAACCTTGCAGACGTTCTTGAAACTTTGCACATCGCGTTACTTCTTCAAGTAACATTTTGCTGTATTTTCAGCGGAAAAGGCACCCTAAAACCAAAACAGCTTTTACTTTGTGCACTGAATATTTCAAATAAGATTATTTTGAAAATGGTTACTCCTAATGACTTGAATAAGGTATACCTATTTTATATAAAAAATGCTTGATAAGTGGCATCCTGTGATTTCGGGACACCCTGTATCAGTTTAGGATTTGCATTAGTACCGTTATGGAAAAATGGGAAGCAAATAAAAGAATAAATTAGATGTGAAAAATTACTTTATTGTGCTTGATTTTAATCCAGATATAGAATCACATCGTAAAAAATAAATAGTATCACCATTTCTATCACAAGAAACTTTTCTGAGGTAACTGGAAGATATCCTGAAAAGTATTTTCGTTCTTCGTTACCTACAGTTGAAAACTTCTTCTCTTGCTGTTTTTATATCTAAAAATATCTATACAATATCATATAACATACAAATATACATAAGATGTTTTGTATACTTAGTATTTCAGTACCAATTTATAAAAATATCACAACTATTTTATTTTTAACCGACCTCGATATATTGGCAAGCGGTGTTTTTAATATTGCATCCTATGAAAATAAATACTAAAAAACACTGGCATGTCTTTATTGCGATAATTTCAATATAATATTATGCCTAGGCTTGAACATTAAAATATCTAACAATTTACTGTCTAGGTGTAAGCTTCAGCTAAAATTTGAAAAGTTGCTAGAACAGGAAAAATTCTAAATTCTACAGTAAACAATTTTTATCCCATTCCTGAAATGCTAAATATGCTAGACAATCTTTATATGGCACATTTAAAGTAAATGACTAGTGCAATCAGAAGTGGGATGTTTTTGTCAGTTCAAGTGTCTGATTTAAAGTGAAAGATTATTTGAAATGTAGATGTCTACAGCCAGCATCTAGAGATATATCTTCTGTAAAGCAATTATTTCTAAAAAGAATTTCTACTCAATGAACGGAACACAACTATTTGCTACTCTTATGGAATTGTGTTCGTCGTCATTTTGTATAAAATTTTACTACGGTTAGAAAATAAAATACTCAAATTTTATCAATATCTTGATAATACTAATTTTGTGTTATTTTTTTACAAAATTTGAGCATATTATTTTTGCTTAAAGTAAAAGGAATTATTAATATTTAACTTTTTAATATCAATTTGAAGCTGCAACCTCAAAAAAATATTAAGTAAACTACAATTTCATAAATGTGATGTATGAAACAGCATATTCAATTCCATGAAAAAATATTAATTTTCACTACATTCCTTACTATATGGAATTTACCTCTCTTCTTCATTCATCTTTACAATAAAATTTAATCTTTACAAAGCAAAAAATTCAATATCACATTTAATGATTTCAACCCCACATTTCACTGTGAGTTTCATTTTCTCTTTCCTACAAATAGTTTTTAAAAAGTATCACTTCTGTTTCTTCAGGTCCTTCCACAAGGATTATTTACAACATTTTTGGAAAGTCAAACTTATTGGTAAGTCCACTGCAATATCATCACAGATGAAGGTGAAAAACTAAAATCCGACTAGTTTACATTGGACTAGCTAGAATTGTCTTTCTATTGTCACAAGCACAGGATTCAAATTGTCCCAGCTTTAGATTTAAATTGAGGAAATGTACATTACACAAGTTGTTATAAATTCACTTATAGTATTTTATATTAAACAATAACACATACAGAGTGTCGATTTATAAGTGTACAAGTGCAAATCCTGACCTACTACCAAATTTTTTTTAGATGCCAATTTTTTTAAAATCGTATTAAGTTTTTTTGTATCAAAAATTTATTAATATGACTATCAATACCGCCCAAAAGTAACCAGATACCAATTTCTATAGATTTAATAATTCTTAAATTTTATAAACAAATGTAAACAGTTCTTGGCACATTTTTCTGTACTTTTGTTCATATTATTTAATGTTTTAATAAATCAACATTTTCTAACTGAATGCCAAAAAAGAACAATTTTGTATGAATCTTTAATAATTGAAAAAAAAAACACAATAGACCCAGAAAATGGATGTAGAATAATGTATTGTATTTGGATTTTGTTCTGAATAAAAAAATCCTTAATACAGTTTTTCAAAAAAAGCTACCTCAAAAATTTATAGCAGGTTTATATCTATCTATTCTTAAGCCTTGTTCTCATAGGATTTGTGGATATTCGATTTTCAGTTTTCATTTAAATTATTAATGACGTGAAAGACAAATTTTAGCGGATTTCACAAAACAATAAAGCTATTGAAATATTATCACTATTTTCAACATTATGTTGGGTTAGTAAGTTTATATTAACCTTCGAAGGGCGCTGTCGTAAATTTTACGACAATTCCCAATATTTCTGTTCCTCTTAAAATTTTCAATTCTAGGAACGTATTTACCTCTAGTGGTTTTTAGGCTTTCACGGCCAGTGTTGTAATTTGATACATGGTGATTTTCCACTCTACTCAGTCCGAAGCTTTTGCAGAGTCACCACTGAAGATGCCGACAGTGAAGAGCGTAACGCGTTTGGAAGCATGGGATGCGACCAGTTACAGCGGCGGCTACGGAACGCGGAAGACCACCAGTATCCGAGGAACGGTTCCGACCGTAGCAGTCGTAATACCAACAGTAGGAACCGAAATCAATATATGGACAGGCCCAGAGACACCGATAGCGGGTCTGTCCCCACAGAGCCTAGCCCGAGAACAACCAGGGCAGGTAAAAGTATCCCAGCTAATGCTAGGGATGTGCATTTTAACTCTGTTTCTGGCAGCTACCAGTTACCGAGGTCACGGCATAACAACCCGGAAAATCACCATGTATCAAAATATTTACCTCTTTCTATTCCTAGAATATATGTTTGCGTAGAACCTAGCAAGGAAAATTATTAAATTAGTTTCAAGGTTTAGTCTATATTGAGACATCTGTCTGAGAGGACCAGTCTGACGTAAACTTTACGACGTGCGACTTTTTGTGTAAGTATTTCACAATTTTTACTCATACTCATTTTTTTATTGTATTGATTTATTATTCATTATTACCATTATTTCATATAATTTTTTAATATTCACAGTTTCTCTGAAAATGTCGTCTAGAAACCCACGTTCTAGAGGCAATGTCGTACCACTTTCCCAGGCTGAACTTGAACGTATTGCTCAACAAATGTTTGAGGATCCAGAAAGTGATGAGAAAATTAATTTCAGTGACCATAATAGTGATTTGAGTGATGAAGATATTGTCATAGAGAATAGCGATAGTTTGTCAGAGCAAATCGCTTCAGAAGAGGAACTTGATGCGGTGTGTCGTTTATGTGTTTTAGAAGTGAATAAAAGAAGAATCTGCATTCATGAAATGTAATACTTGTAATTCTTTAACTTGTAAACGCCATTCTATAACTGAAATTTTATGTATTAAGTGTCAAGAAATGAACTGTTCACTTTCACCATAGAAGTACATTTTTATATAGGTACCTACTCTGTATTATTTTGTTTCTTCAAAATAAAATTATTATGGCTTTAATTATGGTTTTTAATAATTGTCCTAAGGCATTGGCTATACCAAACAATATAATATTGATCATATTTGATACAAATATTGATATATTGATACAAAATGTTGAGTAATCACTCAGCGTAAAAAGTACGACACGCGCCTGCTCCTGTGAAATTAAATGGCGCCTGCTCAAAGGTTAACCTTCTGGCAATCTACCATGACAATCAGTGTGATAAAAATGATAGAAAATATTAGTTGGCAAAATTCGCTAAAAGTTAACTTATTTCCGCCATTAAATAATTCGCACAAATATCTGCAAAATCCTATATAGTTTAAAGTGTATTTAACAAAAGAATATTTGATTTCCACTTTCTTACTTATTATGTTAATAGCATCTACACTTTTTTATCGGCACACCCTGTATAAGCCTTGGTGAAGAGTTGAAAGTGAAATTTACAGATTTATATTATTTAAAATTCAATGAGAACTCTAAGGAGTTAGTTTGTACTTTATAACAAACTTGTTTGATGCTGAAAATGTATGCAACTTCAAGTCTGGATATTCTCCATCAATTTTACCTGAAATCAGAGGCATGTTCTGCTTTTCTATTTCTATAATTTTGCCCACTACATTACTTTTACACTGAATTTAACTGGTCTAGTCACATCATTTTCAGAAAGAAAATATATAATTATTTTAAAAATATTATGCCAACAAAAGATTCTTACAATGTGCAACTATTAAAACTGAAGATCCAGTAAAAAAATTGTAAGCAACAAACAAATGAAGCCTCCTCCTCCGTTGGCCTAATACTTCCAAAAATTACAGTTCCACAACTACTGTTTAAGTGGTCAACATAAAATTTCGTTCTATAAATATTCTAATATAAAAAATAGCTTAAGCTTATTCTCTCAACTTCATTACATGTCCACATGCAGCTTAATATCCAAATTAATTTTCTTGTTGGAAGAATTTTTGATTATCACATTATCAAATACTTTATAAATAGTATACCAAACACGAAAGCCTTTTCTCCATTTTAAAAGCTCAATTGTTCGTACAATAATAATAAATTCCCTAACTACGCTCGGAGCCGTGTAGATTGATTATTTTGTTCTGGTAGTTTTATACAATTGGTTTTCAAAACCCAGCACTTTATTTTAAACAGCTTACAGGGTTTAAGTCCCATTTCTGAAATATAGAGGATCCAAGAATACACCCATTTATATTAAAAATATTTTAGATCAGCAGTTCTGAATTTTTTTGTTAGCTACAGTAATTCAGAGATTCTAAAACAGTGTCTGTTATACGTGAAAAAATAACTGTGAAACAATTTGGAAAGAATACTTTTAAAATCAGCAATTTCTAAATTTCTTTCCTTCCATATAAATACAGTAGTTATCCCACTTCTGAAATCCACAGGATGCAAAAATGCAACTATTTATATAAAAATGTGCTTTGATCAGCAGTCTTCAAACATTATATGTATGCTAGAATTGTGAAATACGGATATTCTAAAAATGCTGAAGTTATGTTTCTGATCGGTATCAAAAAATGTAATCAGTGTAATGTTTAAATATTTTTTGGTACAATATACAATGGGCACAATTTGGAGAATATCAAAACTTTGATGTAAAAATATCTATTAAAGAATTAATTTAATTTCACATCTGAAATCCAGAAGTTCTAAAAATGCAATTGTTTATAAAAAAAGTACTTAGATCAACAGTTCTCAAATTTTTTGCCTGTTAGAATTGTAAAATCCAGAGGTTCTACAACTGTTCTATTAATGATAGGTATCAAAAAATTTAGTTGGAGAGAATTGAAATTAGTGTAATTTACAAGTACAGTACAGTACAGTGGATACAATTTGGAAAATATAAAAATATTTAATTTAAAAATAGTTACTTATTTACACCCACTTCTAAATTCTAAAAAAGTCACCAGTTTATGTTTTTATTCAACAGAATAATGAAATCCAGAGGTTCGAAACATGTTGAAAGTGTGTCTAATAGATATAAAAAAAATGTTATAATGCGGATACAATTTTAAGAATATAAACCATTAATGCAAAAATATTAATTAAAAAAGTTATTTTTAAAAACTTAAAATTTTTTGAAAAGTCAAATTCCAATGAATGTCTGAGCTTTAAAACCACTGATAAAAACATAACGGAACAAAATAAGCAATCCGTACTGCCAAAACAAATAATAATATACTAGGACAAGTCAAGTAAAAAAAATTGAGAGTACAACTTCCACGAGTTCTGAAATATCAACATGTTTTATAAGGAAAAAAAGAAAGTACAAACGTCACGGTTCCTTTCGAATAAAAACCCTCGTCAATAAAATGTAAAACAACAAAACACATCTGGTGCATATAATAAAAATATAACATATAAAATGACTTTGGCCATAAAGTAAACAAAAAAAGAGGTACTACTCAATCTGGCTCGAATCTATCCTCAAATCCTCCATCGCCCTTAGCTAGCTGGTCCCACTCGAGGTCTCATAATCAGCCATGTGGCTCTCCAAGCTCTGCAGGGACGTGGCGGTAGACATGACGTCTCCTATCTGAGTCTTCGCTTTGCCGTAGTCTAGAATTCGCTCCTTGAGCACAGGTTGGGGTGGCGGACTCTGCGGAGACTCAGCATTCGCCGCCGCTACCTTCAACAGTTCCTTCTGGGACTCTCGGGCTTCCACCAAGAAGATGCTCTCTTTGACCTCCTTGCCAGAGTATTCGTGGATCTTGTCGTATATGATGCCGTGCAAGCCGAGATCTTTCAGAAATCTTATGGTGGCAGGATCGGCATTTTCATCACCCCAGCAAAATATGATTAGGCCTGAGTTGGTGGCCAATTTTACCTACAAATGATGGTAATTAAATCAAAACTCTATCGGAATTTGTTAAAAGTTGAAATTTGAACACAATGTGCACTATAATAGCATACTTTTTTATTAAAAAAATTCGAATTCTAACTTACAAACATGAAAATTAAATTTGTAAATTTTAATAGAAAAGCAAAATTTCAAGTTTCAACATGAAATTAACTCTTGACTCAAAATTGTTTCAAATTAAAAATACTTGTTTCTAAACTAAATTTACAAACTTAACCTAAAAAGTGCAAATCGCCAACAATTTAAAATTAATCGAAGTCGTACAAAGCGTCCTTTACATAATTTTGAGTTCTAACCAGAAATTTCAACTTAGACACAAAAATTTTCGAAATTTCAAGTTTAAACTTGTAATTTTTTATTTAAAACAATGAACTGACAGATTAAACATGTTATCAAGTACATATGTGAAGGGGTGAGTAGAAAAGTTGCCTATCCCACATTTTTAAGAAAACCGCCATATCCACTTAAAACATATCTCTTATATCCAAATTTGCTTTTGCCATATTTGCCTAAGCCTCTAAGCAGTAAATAAGCTGCTGACATTTATTGGTATCTTTAGTACTTAATTATTTCCATCTTCAGTTGCGCCACACTTGCCTAAACAAAAGCATCATGGCTGCCAGTGACGAAGATAGTGAGCATGCTTTTAGTGTTTCTGGTCGCTCTAGCAATCCTGATTATGAACCATCATTATCAAATGGACGTGTAAGAGGTAAGGATTGTTAATTGCTATAATATTTTCAGTATTCCGCGGTGATTACTCTATTAAATGTTAAATAGTTTACTAGGTGGGTTAGGCATTTTTGGTGCTACGCTTTTCTGAAGGTTAAGCAAGTCTGCATATTGGCATTTTCAGTTTCTTTGCGTGTTAGGCAAGTCTGCTTCTCTGTAGTTAACTTTCTTCTTTAAAAGCAACAATTTATAAAGCAGTAATTCATTGATTAATGAAGAAGGAACTATCTCTAGTGAAAATGTAAAGAGAACCGTATCAAAACAAGGAAGAGACTATTCAGACCAGAGAATCATAAAAAAAAATTAAGAAAATTTAAGCATATGAGAGGTGAAGAATACGTAACTGCAAAAGGGAAAATCATGCCAGCTAAAATATTAAATCCTGAAAAGATATGCAACTATAAAAATAATTTAAATAATAAATAAAATTTTGTTACCTATTTCAAACCCAAAATTTCTTGTTTCAAATTAAAATTACGAATTCCACTTCCACAAATTCTACATTATAAAACTCAAAAATTTCATGAAATTGGGAAAAAACCTTGTCCCAATCAAGATGATATCAGAACTTGTTAAAAGAACAAATCATCACAAATTAAGAAAGATTAATCGATAGCGTAATAAAGCCTTGATTTTTTATATAGTTTTTAATTTACAGTTTTAAATTTTAACCTGCAGTTTTGTGTTTGAAAAAAAAACGAATATTTCTACAACACGATATTCAACTATTTTTTTTAAACTTAATTTAAAAAATTTAGAAAAATGTGTAACTCTTCTGACATTTAATAGATGTCTGTGTCAAGGTGTAAACGTTTTTTAAATATTTCGAAAAACTTAGCCAAGAAACAGTAAAAATTGAGATATTGAAAACTGCCACCACTAAAAATCCTAGATTCCTACACCAAATCGTTGAGTGAGAAATTATAGATAGAGGTGCAACCTTAATGGCGAAATGCGTATACAATCTACAAGTCCTGTCCTGTATCTTGAAAGCAAAGGCCCTAATAGAAAATATCTATAGGGCAAAATGTTTTTAAAGTCGGATAACAAATAAAGGCCTTCATGTTTGATGTTCCGTTATGTTACACCGTGTTTTACAGTAGGGGTTTTTTGGGCCCGAGATTTGTCCGTCTGTCGAGAACAGTTGTTAACGACAGTCAATTTTGAGTGTTCTGTGTGATTCAATGGTTTAACAAGCAATGAAAACCTCCGTAAACAATAAGTTGTCGATAAATTGACAAATCTTAGAACCAAAGAGCTGCTATTACCTAATACGATCTCGGACCCAAACGTGTATACGCATTTCCCCATAAGGTTGCGCCTCTATCTATAATTTCTCACTCAACAACCAAATGCAAAATACAGAAGAAATTTGTGACTGTAAAAAAATTTCCTCCATAATCGAGACTGAACAACAAATTCTATGGGTTAATAACCTTTCTAAAAATAAATCCTAAAGGTGAGATCATTTACTCGATCAATAAAAACAAGGCAGAAACATCAAACAGATCGCAATCTAATTACATTGCTAAAATATTATAATAATAAAAAATATGTAAACAATGACTTTCAAAGAAGCCACTACGCCTCTGTGTAAAAATAACGATTGTGGTCAACATCACCTTTATGTATGCCACATGCCAAGGTCTCAACTTTATTTTAAACATATGGATACAAGTACCAGTTCATACTGGACAGCTTTATTTATGTAATGAAGGCATTTGAAGAATAAATACAATACTGTAACATAGGACAGGAAAAATTTCTTGCTAAAAGTCAATACTTAATAACAAACCTTAAATTGCATTTTGTAAAATAAAAATAAATTTTATATTAGGAAAAAAATATAAATATTAGATACGATATGCAAGCTGTCAAATTGTCTCTAGTAGGCTGTGAAAAATTATCTGTCAGTTTATTTGACACGTATTACATGTTTTTAAATTTTTTTGAAGTTTAATAGGCTATATTAAAATTAAAAAATTTACAAATAATTACTTTACTGACATGCATTTTAAAAGTATTTTAATATGTTAAAACAGTTGAATAACATCTTTAATATGTGTTAAATAAGTCGACAGTATTTTCTCAGAACCTACTAGGGATATTTTGTCTATTTATAGTTTCCATCTTAAACTTATGTGGTGTCATAAAATTTTTAAATTAACTCGAAAACAAAGCAGTTTATCGAATTGAAATAGGAGTACCTTTTTCATGTAAAATAGATCAGAATTTTTAACTTTTTGATCTGACGAAGAAAATCTTGAGATACAAGAAAGTTGGAGCAATATTTAACCACTGACCCTCCAGTTTAGCACGCCTATGACCAATTATGAGGAATTATTTTCAGAAGACTAGACTCGCGATCTAATTGTGATTCAATTTCAAATTTGATTACTTTATCTTGATCCCATTTGGAAATATTTGCGAAAAATCAAATTTTACGGTTCCCATTTAAGGAGCCATATCTCCGTTAGGAGGCGTCTACGGACTTATAATTATATGAAAAATTTTTCTTAATTTTGATCGTAGAATCCAGTTAATTTTTGGCAGGCTAATTTTGGGACACCCTGTATACTAATTTTCTAATTTAAGAGCTAATAACTCCTCAAAGGTACAACTTTAAATACAGGGTGTTTCGAAAATAGTTAAGGAAAATGACCTGTAAGAAATTACATCTCTTTAAAAATGGGTGTTGCAATCAAGTTTCTATGGGCTAGTTTAAAAATGTCTCAAAAATATACACTCCAATTTTTGCATGGATGCATTTATGTTAAAATGTCACTTTCTTGACCTACTTCACTCGTTGTCACCTCACAGAAGGGGACGAAATAATCCACCTCTTGTATGTTTATCAGATTTTTTTCATACAACAAAATTCTACAGAAAAAAAAATCTTAGATAGCTCTGTTCAAAACAAAACTTTTATGTCTCTATATAAATTTAGACAGACAGCATCTCTACCCTATGATTCGAACAACACTTTGTAGTAGGTTTCTGTCACTTTAGTTGTCAGCCATTATTACCAGTTTATTCAACTGCTTTTTATTTTTCGTATGACAAGTTTAGCTGGTGTTTTGATACTGTTATAAGGTCAAAAAAAAAATGGAAGCTTGATTTGAACTCTTCCTTGTAAAAGGTTCTAACTTCTTAGAGGATACTTAAATTATTTTTTTTACATGAAACATCCTCTAAAATCGGCTAAAGAATAAATTGTTTTTGAAACTCCCTGGAAGTAATTGCGATTAAATTATATTATTTTACATTGCATTACATGCAACTGCTCTATGTCCGTTATTATGTACAAAATGTCTTACCAGAGCAGGCTCTCTCAGCAGATCCTCAGTATGCACATTAATACCTAACATCTCTATCATCACAGCATATTGTGCGGCAGACTTGATGGACCAACACCTCGGGTCACTGTACTTATCGTAAATTTGACTCTCTCCCACAGTAAGGAACATCACCGGGTACTTATTCTGCTTCAAACGTATCACCTGACAGATATCTGGATTAAAACCAGAGAATATAATTCTCCTTTCCCCGCCGTACCGCAGAACCACCTCCAGGATGGTGTCCAGGTACACGTTGAGATCAGTCGGGTGGTATAACTCGTAGTGCCATCTTCCAGCCGCATGGTCCACTTAATTTCGATGTTGAACCCGGTGTGTGGGGTCAAGGGTTTCTAGGAGTTGCTGCAAGGTGGGGAATGGCTGGTGGTCATCGAGGTCTTCGTCGAAAAACCTAGGGTTCTTTGTTTTACCCTCGGACAGGTGGTACACCTTGAAACAAAAAATTATAAATATGAACCTTTAATAATATGTCTATTTGTTTACAAATGTTTATTTGAGCTCAAAATAAATATATTGTACAGGGTGTTTCTGGATAGATGAAACAATTCTTATCAGAGGCAAAAAAAAGTTAGTATTGACTTATGAGTTCCAGACAGGGCTGTAACCAACATTTTTTTCGGAGGGTGTTTAGTGTAGAATTTTTTTTTCAGGTAAATTCAAAACATAAATATTTGAAGGTTCTAACAATGGTCTTACTGTTTCCAACTAAAAAACCAGCAACACTTGATTTAATGTTAACAACAAGTATAAGTTTAACTACTAGTAAGTACAAACATTTTAACCACATACTCAGGGAGGCCTAAAAAAATGGGGCAGATGGCTTAAATCTATCAACCATCAAGCTGTCGCTTTTACAGCATTTCCAAGTGTACAATCGACAAAAATTAACATTTTCATTAATAATACCTACTGCCTGATAGGTAACAGTTAATCCTTTATTAGCTGCAGTCGTGGCTGTAGTATTTTGCATTCGTTTTTCGTTCTCTCGTTCCAAACGGTTAAAACTACATTTCCACTCATTATAGATCCATAAGGAATACAACAAACACACTGCGCGTACAGCTAAATAAAATGTCCATTTATTCTAAGAAGTTGTTGTCAACTATAAAATTTCAATGTTCTAGACCTATTCTGATTTGTTTGATATCTTCATGCACGTGCGTATTAACTGAGTTTATGGGGCACCATCTGTTGAGAGTGAGTCAGAAATAATGGGTCAACACTAAGTTGCAGATATTAAACACAAAAATATTATATTTTTGAGCTCATCACGCCTTATACGGATGTCGCTGGTTTAAGAATTGTATTATGAAATTTCTCAATAATTGAGAAAGTTTTGATAGCATGACTAAAAATTGGTAGTATTGGGTTTTTTTGTGTGAGAATTACGAATTTGGAGCTTATTATGACGTTACTCCTAGAGGCCTCTAGTTTCACCGTATTATTTAGGTAAATCAAAACATATTTTGTTGAGCTATGCTTAAATAAATCTAAAAGAACGTTCAAGTCTACATAAAAAATTTACTCTAGTTTAGCCCAACTTTATCGGTATTTGCACTTAAAAGTTTCAATGTATATTATGGTGATTATTCTTTAAGGCTGATATTGCTATTTCTTTTCTTAGAAGGTCAAATTTTCATGTCAATGAATATTAATGTATTTTTCGTGCATGTGATTTATTATTCGTGCAATTATTGAGAAATTTCAGAATAACATTAAAACCTCGAACCCTGCATTTCTTAAACCAGCGACATTCGTATAATGCATGATGAGCTCGAACATAATATTTTGGTGTCTAGTATCTCCGCCTTAGTGTTGAGCCAGTCTTTCTGACTCATCCTGTGTTTTGTAAAATATTGAAGGAAAGGGACCTATAATAATTATTATTGAGAAATGACAGTTACAATAAAATATAACATAAAGATTTGTTTACACAGAATGACTACCACAACTATAGTAATTAGTCCAATTTGTACAATATTCTCTTTCTCACGCAGATTTTCAAAACAAAACAAAATTCTTAAATTTGTTGGTTACACTTCAGCCGTTATAGGTATTGTCACGGCCCCACTCACTCCCAAACCGACGACTGTGGCACCGCGAATTGCCTAAGATTGCCCCGATCGCCCCTACACGATTCTGTTAAACAAACAGAATGCCGCTGATCGAGATGGGCCTGGAAAAATCGAGAATCGCCGAGAAGCATTCCAGTCGTACTAGAAAATGGATCTAGAGATACTGGAATATACCTGGAATATTCGTTGGGTCTATAAAAGAATAGACGGCCGAGTTAGTTAGTCTTGTATAAGTCTTGTATTACAGTCTGAAGTGAAGTGTTTAGATATAGCGATTAATTAAATAAGAGTTTAGTTGACCTGTAATTAGTAGGGTTCAGTAGTTAATAAAGAAGTAATTAATTAACGGATTGTTTTTCTGGAAGTGAAAGAAAAGACGGGTTGGGAAATCCGTGACAGTATATTCAATTTACTTCAATATCTTTGAATATTCGCAGGTGGCTCTTCAAACACCCCCCGAAATGAGAAGCAAAAACTTGGTCGTTCACAGCATATCGCCAAAAAAAAGTAATGGCACCAACCCCGTCGCCTATGAACCTGTGGGGATAACCCAGTTTCTAGTACACCACTCCGTTATTAACAAAATGCGTCAGAATATGTCTGCACATTTTCTTAAAATTTGGAAAGTCTTTGACTATTTTAAATTCTGTTAAAAGTGAAATGCCAACCAACCACGACTGGCTTCTAAACAAAAAGATCGCTGCAATGTGAATCTCCTGAAGATTATTTTAGAATAGCAGTTCCATTCTTAGATGAATTTTTAGTACAAGTTCAATCAAGATTCACAACTCACAAAACTACTATTTCCGCCTTGCAAAAGCTTCTGACTAATAACTATAATCAGTTGTATTTTACAGATGATGACATAGCAACTATCAAGGACAATTATTACAATCATGTAAACGGTGACAGTTTTGCAGCTGAAATTAGTCTTTGGCAGAACAAGTGGAAATCATATCCCCTCATGATATGCCAAAAAATGCTATTGATGCACTAAATAATTGTAACAAAGAAATATTTCCAAGTGTATTCTTTCTCATTAGTCTTAGCGACTCTACCAGTAACTACAGCTACACCAGAACGATCCTTTTCATCACTAAGGAGATTAAAAATTTACCTACGGACTTCAACTGGACAAAATCGTCTAAATGGTCTAGCACTTATGAGTATTCACAGCAACATTACGATAGATAATCAACGTGTTTTAGAAGTATCTTCTAATAAATCAAGACGGTCCGATTTTGAAATATAGATTATATTTCGTGTTCCTGTACTATATCCACCTATCACCTACTGTTTGTTTTTAAAATGAATTATTTAGATTTGTAAGATTGCCATGTCTTATTGTATTTTGTACCATAAATAACAATCATATAATCATATATTATTATATTTGTTATAAAAAAAAATTAAATCAGAGTTACTGTTCCTTTATGTTTGGAAATCAGTACCAACGTTAGAGTCTTCGAATATTTATGTTGTCAGTTTGTCTGAAAAAGAATTCTACAGTAAACATCCCCCGAAAAAAATCCCGGCTACGGCCCTGTAATTATGGACGTAGTAGACTGTATTGTTAAATCAGAATAGAAACTCATTTTTTTACTTTGTCAACCATCTTGACGTCAAGTGATAAATATCTCAACAAAATGGATTAAAAAGGAAAATAATTCATGAACATGTAGCAATAGAAGATAGAAATCAATATTACGTTGTGCACCAAAATAGCCTTGACCTCCCTGATGCATTGTTTCAGTGCGGCATATTTGCAAGTTTAATTGAAATATACGGAAAAAAATAGAAAATTGTTTGTAGAAAAAAAAAACAATAAATTAATTATACTGGAAATATGTGAACACTTCATACAAGTGTATGAAGTAAAATAAATTAATAACTACCTACTAATATTTCTACGCCATTTGAGATAATACAATAAAAATATGTAGGCATACAGGCATTGTTTATTATTCAATATTTACTAGTACCATTCAAATTAGCACGTATATACCTGGTTATTTGTTATGTTTAACAGACTAATAATAATCACAGATATGCTTCCGACTATTCCACCAACGCTTATTAACGTAGTTGGCACCTGTTAGATATTATTTGAGAGTATGCTTTTTGCCAAGGTAAATTTTGGCATCAAGTAAAAAACAAAAAAAAACTGTTATCCTTAATGTTTTAATAATAATCAGTAATATTGTTAAAAAATGATGTTTAACAAATATCAACGCGTTTTGTACCAGTTTGATCCGCTCCTCTATCTCTACAATAGGCTTCGTATCCCCTACTATTAAATGAATTGACGTCAATTTCCCGGAAACTCACAGGTCGAAGTACGCGAGGATGATGTTTGCAAGAAGTCCACGTGATTATACATATACGGTAAACATCATCAAAATAGTGTTAGATAAGTTTATAAAGTTATTAATACTTTTAAACAATTAAATTTTATAAAAATCTGGATCTGCACCTATACTATACATTTCTCTTCATTTAATGTGGCACTTGTTCAGTGTTGTTGGATGTGTCAAATCTAAATATGTGTTCATGTGTTCTGAAAAAGGTTCGATTTTACCCAATATTATCCGCTCACTGAAATTAAGTTAAAATCTATCTAATATTACATTTTAAATACATAGGTATTTGTTAGAGCCGTGGTTAGAAGTTAACAGTAAACCAGTGCAGCCACAGCAATATTTAATAACGCCAAGCCAAAACTCGCTTATAGTTATCTTTTTCTTCCATGCCATGTTATTAAGTTTCCAAAATATCCGAAAAGATCCGAAACATGTTAGGATCCGAAAAAGGAAAGTATGAAAACAGTTCAAAAATCTAACTTTATCCGCCAATTAACAACACTGCACTGGTTGGACCATCGTCGGCTAAATCGCAGCAGCCGTGCTTTTCAAAGGCGACATGACTTAGCAGACGATGGTTGGAGCAAACCCTTCTCAAATAACAACAGCCAGTCCGAATCTGCTTAATTTTAACATTCCCAGCGGTTAGGGGATAATTTTGACACGAATATTTATCAAAATATTGCAGAAACAAACTGTTACAATAATGTACTTGTTTATAAATACGACGCAATGTTATAAATTCCTTCAAAGACAGAACGCTTCTGTCGACACTAGCCTACCTGAACAGGTTTAATACAATCAGTGTGAAGCATTATTATTAATATAAATACAATAATTATTGTAGAAATAGGTATTATTAATTTCAATATTAAAATAATATACTCTCAGGTATTGTTGACCAAAATTATTAAAAAGAATTAGGTTGCCTGATAACTGTTCGGTAGGCTTTAGTACCTATTCATACTCGGAATTATATTTGATGTTCCGTTCTATAGCAGGCTTCCAGCAATAAATAGCAAGCTGACGATTTCGGTAATATTGATCGTATTAATAATTTCATTCATGGTTTGATATTTATGATTTCATATAGGTACACCAACGTCCAACGTTATGGGAAAAGATTAGAACAGCAAATAGCAACTTTAAATCAAATAAAAGAAATATTCAATGGGTTAAATTGTAGAGAAGAAAATTTCCCCCAGGTGTTCCAAAAAGGTATAATTATTTCATGGAGTTCTATGCAAGATTAGTAATAAGTTAGTGGAAAAGTACAAAATCTCTTAAATTTTGACGCATGTTAAATCAAGATCACTGGATTTTTTTCCCAGGTAGGTTTTATTAGGTGAGATGTAACTGGTCTGCTACTTCCTGCTCGGCCTAAGCGACTCGACTTGCAGAAAGCGAAAGCGTACAGATAAGTTTAATGGTTGGTCAAAATTATTTTGCTTTTCTAGATAAGGACCAGAGGTAGTTTACACGATCATTCATCCCCAACTGAAGACTGCAGGATAAGAAGAAAGAATTTCAAGAAATTAAAAAGAATTATACAATAACATACTACAATATATTTTTTCTATTTATAAAAAAATTACCATAATGTGTAATAGAGTGTTTGATTTCATTATTTATTTCGACTTTAATTACCCAATAGGTAGGTACATTTTCATCCATAATTCAAATATAATGGCCTGAGTATTTAATTGTATTAATTTCAAGTCAGAGAAGCTGTACTAATTATTAAGGCTCGTCTCGACACATTCTGAACTCCCATTCCATGAAATTAATTCAAAATCGGAATGTACCTATAAGTCGATTAGTATATTTTGCATATTGTGGAAATACTGATTATGCTAGTCCCGCTCAGTTCTTTCCTCCAAACATCGTCTGCTAAATCGCCTTTGTAATACTTGTCTGTCGAATCACCTGAATTTCAATCTAGAAATCTGCAATGTGCTATAGTGTGTCGACACCTATGTTAGTATTCGGGCCATAAATGTCAGACTTTGACATTTGATTCAACTTCAACTTATTGCGGAACGGCAGGTCGGAAGAGAATGTAAATAAAATTGTGACATATGAAAATGGTGTATTAACGTTTACAAGTTTAATCTTGGCAAGTTCCGTTCCGATTTTAGTTCCGTTCTATGCGAACTATGATAATAAGACGGAAATTCCTTGCAGTAATTCCGTTCCGTCTTCCGTATCATGCGAACGCGCCCTAAGAATTGCAAAAATAAAATCTCTAAACAAAATGTACAACACCTGGCAATAACTTTCGATTCGCTCTAATACATAATTTGTATGCATCACCATCTTTTTCTATTCCGAAATGACACACCGTGGCACAAAAAGTTGAAGCGATTTAAAAGGATCCTAATACAGTGACTCTAAAGCCACTGTAGATCCTAATGGCTTGTGGCGCCCTCTTGGAGATACAGCCAATTGTGCGTAAAATTTGATTTTCCCGTCCCAAGAAACCTCTGCATACAAAATTTCATGAATTTAGCTCAAAGTAGTTGTGAATTTTTAAAGAAAATATAAATAATTTTTTTTAATTTGACATCCTGTATATCCTAAACGAAGCGTTTCCAGACCCAACTTTATAGGAATTTTTTGCTTAAAATTGAACGTAGAATAACATCTGAAACACCCTGTAGATATATTTGAGGAAATCTAACTTTGCAAGGATACCTGAGACACCCTGTGCACGATATAGATTTAGCAAAGAAATGCACGTGTGCAGTTATTGTTATTACCATATTGAATAATTTGCAAGCAAGCGTAAATTGGAATTCATTAATATGATTTGAGGTCGACAACCTTTCACTTTTAAGGAACGGATTATCCGTTATGGCAAAAATTTGAAGACCGCACTATTCTTTTGTCCTATTCAGCAATATTACAGTTAAAGATATAAGTAAGTAGGTATCTTTTGTTCGACTCGTAAATGAAGAATCAGAGGCGAATACTATGGAAATTATGTTATACCTGTTTCCTTCTTAATGCGCATTTAAGTTTTTAGAAGTGCGTAAGATCTATTTATAATTTATGTTCCGTGGACTCGGATACAAAGCATTTTACACCTTGCGTTGAGAGAAAGCCTGATTCCACTCAAAATAGACCGTATTTTCTTGAAGATATATTGTTACTACTACAGTACCTATTTTACATATAAATAAATGTAAAATACTTCTTATAAATATAAAATGTAGGTATAGTAAAAATTACTACAATTTTGTGTTTTGATGCCCTTCTGGGTTTAGATAAAACACCTATACTCTATTAAAAAAGCAATTCTTCAAATTTGCCAACCGGTAGGTGGCGCTGATAAAGAACTGCTGCTACAGTGCCTTTATTGCTGCCCGATCTCTGACAGAACCAAAGTTCCTAGATTGACAAACCAACCGCCATTTTTGGCAAAATCTCTATATTGGCAACACTGAAATATAAATTTAAATTTCCAATACTCTTGCATTTGATTCAAGAGCGTCCACAGAAAAATTTGTCAGGGGAGTGAGAGAGGTGGGTGGTGGAAGTGTCAAATTGGAAAACGTGCATATTTTATGAACAATATATTTGGTTGATAAAATGGTAATTATTTACATTAGCGTAAAACTCTCCAATCTTAACAAGAAAATACCTACCCCCCTATTTTCGAGGGTGCTGATCACGAATCTGAAGTCAGATTTCGGCGCTCGCATGTAGTTTTCGAAAAAAAGTCTAAATTATAATCTCTATTTATACATTAAATTAGGTTGAAATTGTAATGTACATCTCTGCCCCCTCTGTCTTCTTCATTTCATGACGTCACACTGTATTCAAAACATATAGAAGTTATATTGCAACTTCAACCTAATGTAATGTATACATAGAGGGTATAATTTTGAATTTTTTTTTTCGAAAACTATGCGAGCGTCGAAATCTGACTTCAGATTCGTGATCAGCACCCCCGAAAATAGGAGATAGAATTTTTTTTGTTAAGATTGGAGAGTTTTACGCTGTTGTAAATAATTACCGATTAAATATCTGTAAAAATGGTAAAGTCGTGATATCTCAAGGAGGAGGGGCATAATTTTAATAGGTGATAGTGTACTATCGTTTGCAATATTAATGACACTCACTAAAATTAATTTTGCGATTTCTTTTAAACTTCTGGCGTATTTATAGGGAAATATGCTTTAAATTTTTAACATTAGTTATTAGTTGTTTCACTTTCCAAGAGACATTTAATGAAATATCTATTCAGAACTTCCAGAAGCTCAAAAACGGTTTTAATAGAGTGTCATTATTATTGCAAACGATTGTACATCAAAATAAAAAAAATCTATATAAAATGGGTCCTAATCCCAACCGTTTTTGAGAAAATATCGGGTTTGATGTGCAAAAGCTCAGTTAATTTAGGAATCGCTCAGTCATTTTTTTCTCAAAAATGGAGATGGTTGAGCTAGCACTCGTGTTATATAAGTAGGACTCTTTTGTTTATTTTGATATACACTATTGCCTGTTAAAATTATGCCAGTCAAATCTCTAACACCTTGTATATGCTGACAATACAAAGCAAGACATTTTTTTATACCTACTATATCCTCCACCTGTCCTGATACATTTCTCCTTATTAGAAAATTACTTACATATTAATAATTTTTAACATATTTATTCATATTTTTTATTACCCTTAAGTTAAAAAGAGTTATGTCTGAAAATTTTCTATTCATTGATAGGTATTTAAATTAATTTACATTACATCTAGGTACATTATAAAAAAAATGTAATATAACTAGTCTATATCTAAAGTAGGTACCTAATGTTGATTACTGTCCAAATTGATTAGATTAGATAAATGTTTAAAATAATTTGAAAGTAATGTATAATATTTGAGGTATTCATTATACAGGATGAAAAAAATATATGAACCTAGATCTGAGTGTTTTGCAAAAAAATATTACAGGGAGATACAATTACATTGCGTGTTGCAGTATTTTTAAAATAAACCATTGTCTCCCCTGTTGTATAAGAAACAGAACTTCATGCAAAACTAAACTGTGAAATTCTAATATTTCTTAGTTACAAACTGAAACCTACCTTCAGCAATCTCAGCTGATCCAGAGTTAACTCCTTCACCGGAATCTCTAGCATATCGCTATCCATCAGGTCCTTCTTCTTCTTCATGGCAATACACACATGGAAATCATGGTAGATTATAGGCACTCTGTCCTTGCTCAGCTGCACGTCAAACTCCACAAAATCTGCACCATGCTCGATAGCGTTTTTTAAACTAGCAATGGTGTTCTCCCTGACCTCAGCACAATTCTGAATTTTAGTTTTGAAGCTGGAACCTGAACCCCTGTGACCAACGTCTAAACCAGAGAGCGTGTCTTCTTCCAATGTCTGGCATAAGAAATACTCATGTCACACTTGAAGTTCGGCATTGGTCCTATCTGAATGTATTCCACATGGATTTGACCCAAAGGCCGATGCTTTATACTAGTAACTGGCAGTATTAAGTTGCCCTCTGAAGACTGCAGAGCAGTCGGTAACAAGTAACTGAAACCCGCATGATACGGTGGTTCACCATCAGCACATCAGCACTATATATGTACAGATCAATAAGGAAAGCTATGTTTGCTGGAAAAAGGACTGTAGACTGGAAAATTAGTACGTCGTCCTTCTGCAATTCGTGACCAAATTGCCCCTGCATGTGGAAAGTGGGATCTTCTGCTGACAGGCTAGCCACTTCTGTGAAAGCATGCTTAGGACTTTCTACAGAGTCTTGAGTATCGGCACTTAGAGACTCCTCTAGAGCCTCCGACATAGTTTTAGGGAAACCAGTATTGTGGCGGGTCAAGGTCACTGGCGTAAGTTTAATATTGACAGCACGGTTTTGATATTTGGGTCTGAAAATTGTCAAAGGATTTTTGCATAGTTTCAACTGGATAACTGTTTCCTTATTTAACCAGCCCCTGTCCACTCTGTAGAGATTATCATAATTGCCATACTCGTGGGGCTCTTCGTGCGCTGTGGGCGACTTGGCAGTCGGATCGATTACCCTAGGTACTAAATTGGTCTCCCAACTACGCACTATTACTTGCAGACCAGCCTCGATGATTAGACATACACAGTATCTAAAAAACACCCTTTTCTTATCTGGAATCTCTATCTCACCAGACCATATGTCTGAATCCTCTTCTCTCCAGTGGGATACATTTTTCAGGATGCCAGCCACCCAACTCAACCAAGTCGCCTATAACACAAACAACTTCTTCCTTTCTGAGATTAGAAGGCGCCCTAATGCGAAACAGCCATTTCCTAGGAGGGAACTGAATAGATTGAATGGATTCACCAGAAAAAATTGATTCCGCCTTTCCTGCCCTTATGGCAGCATTGCCAGGGTCCTCTAGGAAAAACCACCGCTGCATATTTGCGTGTCCTATCTATAAAATAACACAATACAGTCGTGGGGTATCACGGGGCAATTTTACATCGACGTAGTCAAAACGTATGTTCCTGTCACTTTTCTGAATTAAAATGTTAAAAATTTACCTGCGGAATGACATACGAAGACATGACTAGTTAGTACGCAATGTAATCTTAACAAAATAGACCTGTACAGGTGCATTTTTGGAGGAAATCTCAGCACATTTTCAAACGCGCTTTTCTCAACACACAAAGCATTCACTTCACGCTACATATCACTGAATACGGCCGGCAAGCGAAGCGACTGAAGCGAGTCGCAACTCCGCAACCACAGCACAAAATAACGTTGAAACTGCTAATGGCAATGGCACAGCTGATAGCTGATGCAGGATGCAGCTGATTTTTTGTTTTGTCTGTCCCTCGATGTCCCTATCCGTGGTGACAGAAGGCCCCCCTCCACCAAGAACCTGAATCATACGATCGCTTTCCGCAGGTCTGCTGTTGCGCGAAAGTGTGAAGTTCGCTAATTTGCCATTGGCGATAGGCAAAAAAAATTCTGCCAGGGTCGGATCTAGAAAAATTGATGCCCATTTTCACAAGCAAAATACATACTTACAAAATTACAACGGCTTCAGAAACCACCGTTAGTTTTTCTTAAATTAAAAGAAACTTTAGTTTCAGTTTTCACGTGCGTCTCACTACTTTACTAGAGGCATAAACTTAGACAGTTTAATAAAAAGAACAAATAAGCATCTATTTAGGACAAGTAAAAAATAAAATTTGGTGCTACAATAAAATATAATATAATGCGAATGGAAGGTTTAAAGTTTAACACATAACTTATTATCAGAGAGGCAGTTATTATATAACTGCCCCATCACTGCCTTAAAGGAAAAATAAAATATCAATCACCTCAAGTGAAATTTCTCGGTACGCCACTGGTCGGATATTCTAAAACAAGTCAGCAACACTACAGTATGTACAGGAAATCATTGGCCATTGAACTTCTTAAAATGTTATAATAAAATTACCGATTTTATTAACGAAGAGAAATACTAAGTTAAAATAGTTAATTAATAATTTCGTAACATAATTAGGTATATCAAATATTTAAATTAAATTTTAATTCTTGACTTTAAATAAGTACTAGCAAGATATATAACTATAATTTGATTGATGATATATAAAATATTATGTCTCGCACGTAAATTTGTATTAAAATCAAGCTTTTTTTTTAAATTCATGCACACTTTTGAGTTGTTTTATGTACTACATTACAAGATGTCGTCAAAATAACAAAATATAAGATACCAAGATGTCCGTCTAGTTCTTGATATTGCTCACAAATTTTGACCTTTGCAGATCGTCGGTCTCCGAACAGTGGATTAATAAAGTGTAATTGAAAATCATAATAAATGATTTTGTCAGATCTGAATGCATCGATCGTAATAGATTCCAACGGCCTACAATAAACATCAAAATTTGTGGTACTGGTAGGTACCTGCTTTAGCATACATTTAAGTATCTACTAGCAAAGCTTATATAAGTATATACAATCGTTTGCAATAATAATGACACTCTTTAAAATGAATGTTGCGATATCTTTTGAACTGCTGACATATTTATAATAATGATATATAAACGAACTGCTACTTCTTGTTCGGCCTAAGCGGCTCGACTTACATGAAGCGACCTAAATTGCAGCAGGTACTTAAATGCACACCTGTCCTGGGCGACGCGCTATTAAATCTATAAATGATACTGCAAGAAACATTTTTACTCCGCGGACTAGTGCCCCGACCGGCAATTGAATTACACCTGCGGTATATGTGTGAACAGCCAAGAACTCTTGCCGGCTTGTCAACAGGAAACCACTTATAATATCTCAACTGCACTCGCCGGCTTATATGTGAACGCATACATATGAAGGAACAGCCAGTTCACTTATCGGTCATCTCATCTATGGCATACTGATGAGGGCGTGGCCGACAAGAGTTATTGGCTGTTCACGCAGATACTGCAGGTGTAATTCGATGCCGGTCGGGGCATTAGTCCGCGGAGTAGTTATTTCCTGCAATATCATTTATTATATATTGGTAATGAATTCTACCTTCAACTTTTAACATTATAGTTGTCAGTTACTAATAGAGATTTAATGAAATTTCAGCTCATAACTTCCAGAAGTTCAAAAACTGTTTTGATGTAAATATATCATTATGCAAAAGCATGTACATATATATATAGTTATTCCGCTCATTATATTTAGATCGTAAACTGAAATCAAAACGATTGGATTTAATACGAATGTAACTGGACGAATTATTATTAAACAGAGGTATTTGCCTAGTTAAATTAATTACAGATTCTTCTTTATTAAAAAAAACAACTTATTCAATTCAGTATCAACACAATTATGTCGTGAATGTAAATAAAACAGAACATTAAATATTTGCTACCACAAATCAAATATTAAAATAAAGATTAATCTTATCAGAGCACTTATAAAATCCTTTAAGAACATGCGGTAATAGTTATTAAACCTATTATGTACTATCAATTTAGAACGTATTATTTTTTACTTGTATGTTTGATAAATCATGTAATTATAGTATGCTAAACCCGTAACACATTGTATGATAAACTAAAAACTTGTTTTGTAGGTTACTAGGTCACAGAATTGAGTAGGTCAAAGACAACATAATTATACGCGTCGAGAGCGAAATGCACACTGCACAGTAATGCAATTTTATGAGATGTCAGGATCTCATTGATGTCTGCTCTCACTCTAGATTATTATTTGGATAGACATTTTTTTTCTTCCATGTCCTCACTAAAAATTAAAACTCAACTGATTTTTTGAATAATTATATTGAAAATAATAACGTAATTCTTAAAAAAAACATCGTACAAAATTAATTGCTAACGTTATTTACAATTTACATATAAACACGATGGATAGTTACAGAAACAAATTTTTAATGATATTGAGTCACAACCACTATATATATTATTTGAACGATTTAACGATTCGGTAATAAAAAGCCTATATATGTACACGCCGCCTCATTATTTAATTGAGGTCCTGTCACCCAACATATCACAATAATAAATTAAACCGCGGACGACTACATCCTCCTAGAGACTAACTGCCTAAATTCGAGTTTGTACTTCATCGATATTCAAGTGTTCCACACTCAAACAGCCCTTACAACAAATATCACATATTTTTCGCATAATTCTAAAACAAATTGTTGCGATTGTCATACAAATAAAAGTTGAACGACCACTCTACGGATGTACAAACGGGCAGTTGTCCCTGTTCCTGCAGTACCCGTGGTTCTGCACGTTTTTGCACAGTCTCCCGCCCCTGTGGCCGCCCCCACCGCCCTCTCTTCCAATTTCCGGGGCCGCTCATGCGCACCCAATTACCGCTGTTACCCCCTCCGCGTCGGAAACCGCCCCTATTATTGGGCCTATGATTGTTGAAGTTGTTGGGTGGATACATGTTCATGTTATTGTTAGGCATATTGTTTTGATTGAATATGGGGAATTCCGGACCTGGACCGAACCCGTCGTGCACGGGTCCTGGCGGGAACATGTTTTGGTTCATCGGTCCCTGACTCATCATCTCGTTGGGTGGTACCATGTTCGGAGGCCCCATAATGTTTCCATTGGGCATCATATTAGGAGGCAAGAAGTTGCCAGGTCCGATTGGACCGGGGTTGCCTCCAGGACCGCCTTGAGGAGGAAAACGTGGTGGCATACCTTGGAATTGAGGTGGTGGCATGTTGTTGAATGGATGGTTGAAAGGACCTGGTACGTTAGGGAAAATATGTGGGGGAATTTGAGGTTCCACGTGGGAGGAGATCCTTTTGGCTCCGGCCAAGGAGTGTTCCTCAAGTCGATCTCCTGGGTCTCGGGATCTTCCAAAGGAATAACGATGGGATCGCTCATTTGGTGGTTCTCCGGAATGGGTTCCTCGGGGGAATCTGGAACCCGCCTTTTATCGAAATATAACGCCTGTAACACGCTCTTTTCTCGCAAACTGAATGTCTTTTTCCAAGCTCTTGTGGCCAGGCACCGCGAGAGGATCAGTTTGATCTATCAGGAAAGGCAGCCTCCAAGGCATTTGAGCTTCCATCGTGTCTTCGCCTACAACTTTCCTAGACATTTGCAATGCTTCTCTTTCACTGGTCATCTCCATCTTTGCCATATCTCCAAAGGTTTTAGTAACGTTCACCCTTTCCGTTTCGTCCAATTCGAAGTAGCGAATTTCCACTAAATCGGATTCGTTTTTCCAGGATATGGACCTTTTTGGACCCTTCTTCTTCGAATGCAGCAAGACACCCTTCAAGCCACCTTCTAATTTTGGTTTTTTGATCTCAGAAGGTTCCTCGCCGTTTGTGTCGTCTGTAGGAGTCATTGGACTCGCTGGCATATCTTTACCTTCTTCTCCCTCTTCCTCTTTAGTTTCCACATTGTTCTCCACTGCATTCTCTTTGTTTTCGTGGTCTGTATTTTCCGCATTTTCAGCATTTTCTTCAGTCTTCAACGTGTCCTGATAAAAATTGATGGGTGCGATGTTCTTCAGACCCAATGATGGACTACTAGGGGTGGTTTGTGAAGGCGATGTTGGAGTTTGGGGTTGTTCACTAGCTGGGGAAGATGACGGTGATGACGGAGACTCCTTGGTGACGCTGGCTCTTCGTTTGCGCTTCTTTGGTTCCTTTTTGGTAGTGGCTGAAGCGGTTAGAGCGTCCATAAAGAGGTCGCTTTCTTGTAACACGGCTGCTGCAACAAAAAGATGAAAATATAGCTGTTAATGTTTATAGCATTAAGAAATAAAATAAAAAGTTTTGAAACGGCGGGGTCTTCAATTGCATTTTTTCCAGTTTCACCATAGTACCATCAGTTAAAATATAGAATTATTCTCATCTTTTGAACAATAGTATTTATATAAGTCTCTAATTTTCTAAAATGAATCTATAAACATATTTTCAATACTACATGTAGGTATTTTATAACGGGTAATCAAAAATAATACGTGAAGCTTTATAATACTACATTATCTTTTAAATTTACAACATGAGATTACTAATTCATGTGATATTTTCCGTTATAAAATAATGGCAAATTACGTCGCGTACCCACTAATTAAAGCACTATAGTTTTTATATATCTTAAAGTGTGGCCACGTGCTATCGAGTTAATAAAAAAATCTAGAATATGCTGTTAAAATTTAAACATTTGTTTTTCTTCTCAGTAAAAGCTAAATACTTTGTGTAATATGTGCCGTTAGGCATTACGCAATATTGCATAGCTTCCGTTAGTTCTGTATTAATAATTTCTAAATTTTTCTAAATTTAGTCAATTTTTTCCAAATGTAAATATTAAATATAATATATATGATATTTATTAAACATGGTGGATTTTTCACCTAACACTATAGTAGTGGAATTTTCATTTATATTTTTTCAGTATAAAACATAACGTGATACGAAATATTTCAGTGTTTAAAAATATTATTACGGTCGGTCTTTCCTAAATTTCACTATAAAGATTATTCATTAAGAATCATTTTGAGTTCATTCACAAAAAAAAACGAAATTCTTTCGTCCCAAAAATGATGCTATTTAGAAATAATACATTATAGAAAATAATGTCTAATGTTTCAGAAATCAAAAAAAAATATAGGTAAATAATGAGTTTTAAATAAGTTTTTCTTAAAAAAAGTTTAATTATGTTTGTTTTACATTTTTAAAAACAAAAATACCATATAAAAACAAACAATATATATATTGAAAGCCGTTTGTTACCTGAAAGAGGTAATGCCGATATAAATTAAAACTAAGGACGAGACTATTAAATTTTGAAATAACACCTTAATCTAAATTTTATATAATATTAATTGACAAACTGATTTCATAGTCTCAAACTTTCCTATATACAGGGACAGAGTAGGTATAAATAGAAAATTTCAAAAATGTATAATCTATGTATAATTTCAATAATTTTCAACATTTTAATATCAAAATATTATTGTAAAATAATCGGACAATTGCCTCAACATACAAGGTGGTCACTTTTACGACGCTCATAAATGGTAATGTATACAAAATAAAAATGTACTTTTTCAGTTTTCTGCCGCTTTCAGGAAGTACGCAAAATATATTACTTTTCAGAACACTGAAAAACATAAAAATGCACTTTTTCCATTTAAGTCACGCTATATGTGCACATTACCGTTTCCAAGAACCCTATGCAAGGCTTTGTAAAAGTGAACACCCCGTGTATACATAGTAAATTCTCGGTTTAATACTCTGATGTTCATCATCTTTACGACTAATCGAATTTACATAGAATTGGCAATATAAATTTATTTTTATACAGGGTCTTTACGAAATAAGTGCATTCTAGCAAAATAGGAATAAACGCGAAAATAAATAATTTTCATTAAGCAAGCTGTGGTCTAAAATGTTATATAATCAAAATACAAGAATTGTTAATAAATGGAACCAAAGAGTTTTGAAACCGCGACTCTGTTCTGTAAAACGCAAGTGCAATTTCAAGTGTTAAAACATCGCAGGATTGGCATGTTTTTCGTAATAATTTTTGACTGATTTGCTAGATCACATGGTGCGTTATTGGTTTTTTGTTCAAAAACATAAATTTTAAAATATTAATTAAAAAAAATCTATTAATGTGACAACAACCTTCCAGACTAGAAAAATTTAATATTAATACCTATTAAAAGTAAATACAGATAAATGTTAGAAACTATATATTTGATAAAACACAAAAACATTAAGTTATATCTGTATTTATAAACAATTATTAATTTAAAACATTCAAAATGTGTAAAGAAATATTTAAAAATGTTTGTCATCTTGTAGATATATTCAAATATTGCGAAAATAATTGTAAGAACGAAAGACGGACTTCAAAATGTGCCGTGGAATAACTTTCTAAATATAAATTGCAACAAAAGGAATGCTGAAACCGCAAATTAAGTCTTCCTATGTAACTTTCCGATTCCGATAGCTGAGTAAACATTGTCTTTCCGATTTCTCACAAGTTGAATATTGACAAATCAATAATTTAAAATGTTTTGCAAAAAAATCTATTTAAACTGAAAAACAAGGAAAAAAATTGAACGGGTATGTATAAGTTTTTCAAGTAAATTTCATTTATCTGAAATTATAAAAAAAATAAATCTCGTTGATTTTTATCTACCTGCTAGTTTTCAATATAATTTGCATTGAACCCCTAAAGCTGAGTTTATCATTGATATATACACGCATGATTTTATGTATTTGTTGATAAAAAATTATAAAAATAGGAAACGGTATAGAGAGCAATCTTTTCAATATATTTTTTAATAAAATTATTCCTTAATAAAAATTGTGACAGGAGAAGTATATAACAAGTCTCATGAAAGAAACTGTATTTTGCAAATGATTTTAACAACACTGTAGTAAACGAGATTAGCGGTATCCATTTCTTTGATCAAAACACTTGAAATAATCGACTTAAATAGTATCACCCTGTATATTTTTTCGAATGGTAATTTGCACATTTTGTCTGTTCTCAAAAAAATGTTAAATGTAGAGAATTTGAATAGATTATCTTTAAAAATGTGTAACAGATTAAAAATAAAAAAAAAAACAGACAAAATTACATCATCCTGTATTTCAAATATGACCTAGACTTTAATAACTTTTTATTATATTTGGTGAAAAATATTGTCCCCAAAGGATTATGCTCCTAAAAAAAGTAACATACCGTAATTTTTTTAACAGTTGTTATCTATTGAATATGAACAGACTATGGTGAAATATTGCAACACTATATTTTGAAATTCGGAGAGTAAAAGAATCGCGTTTCAAAAAAAAGATCAACTGTATACTTTTTTGTTACTCATACATTTAATTAATTTTCCATAGAATATTAAATCTATCCAATTTGAACAGATTATCTTCAAGAATGTAAACATAAATAAAAATAACTAAAAAAAAGATATGTGTATTAGAACGATACACTAATCACCATTCTTCATCTGAACGTTCATATTAACTGTTCTTCATAGATTTACTTAAATCTAAAGAATTGTCAGTGGAATACCACTGCATTTTGAACAATAACAGTACGTCGCACCTTCCACCGCACAAAACTTTAGTATTGCGTTAAATATAAGCTTATCAAATTATTAACATATACAGGGTGTTTTAAAAATAATTGAGGAAAACGAAACAGTGGATTGTTTAACTGAGTGTTTTATATAATAATATTCCAGCCTCCCCTAAAAAGCAGCCCTGTGTAACAGTGGGTGTTGGAATCAAGTTTCCATGGCTAATTCAAAACCGGCCTAAATTTAAAACTGTCAAATAAACTAATTATTAGTTAACAAGTAAAATGACAGGAATTTATGATTATTTCATTTAAAATATTGTTTTCAGAATCATAGGATTAAGATGCACTTATATTTTTTTTTTTTGTATTAAAACTAAATAAAGGTATTTCGTAATTACAAAAATGTTTTGTTTTGAACAGGGCTATCCAAAACATTTTTTTTTTCAAAATTTTGAACAACCAACGTAAAAATTGTAAAATAAACGTTAGGGGTGCCTTATATCATCCCCTTACTGTGCGGTGACAAGTGAAATAGGTCACAAAAGTGACAATTGCATTCAAAAATTGAGGTGGGTTTTGAAATAACCATGGAAACTTGATTTCAACACCCACTTTTAGAGGGCTGTAACTTCTTAGGGGAAGTTAGTATATATATAAATAAAAAAAATCCCCTCAAAAATCGGCTGAAAATTCAGTTTCATTTTCCTGACTGCTTTCAAAACACCCTGTATACAATTAAGGGAGATCAATTATTAAACTGCTAAATTAAAATATATATGGTATTCAAATTATTTTAGGCGTTTAAAGTATTGCAGGTTTATTCTTTATATTTCAAAATTTAAAAACTGCCGATTTTTAATCAATTATTATTTAGGCGTTTAAAGTATTGCAGGTTTATTTCTATTTCAAAATTTAAAAACCGTCAATTTTTTATCAATAAACCATTTTTCTATCATTATTTTTTATTAATCCTGTATAAAAATCCACCAACAAAGGTATCACTAAA